>CM038674.1:485741698-486454390 GCA_021605145.1 Aegilops bicornis
TTTGGACCATATTGGGCTTTATTTTCCACTTTTATATTATTTTTGGGACTAACCTATTAACCGGAGGCCCAGCCCAGAATTGTTGTTTTTTGCCTATTTCAGTGTTTCGAAGAAACGGAATATCAAACAGAGTCCAAACGGAATGAAACCTTCGGGAACGTGATTTTCTCACCGAATATGATCCTGGAGACTTGGACCCTACGTCAAGAAAGCCACGAGGTGGGCACAAGGTAGGGGGGCGCGCCCTACCCCCCAGGCGCGCCCCCACCCTCGTGGACCCCACGAAGCTCCACCGACGTACTTCTTCCTCCTATATATACCTCGCATTCTCGAACGATCGACACGGAGCCAAAACCTAATTCCACCGCCAAGAACTTTCTCAGATCCACAAGATCCCATCTTGGGGCCTGTTCCGGAGCTCCGCCAGAAGGGGAATCCACCACGGAGGGCTTCTACATCACCATAGCATCTCCGATGAAGTGTGAGTAGTTTACCTCAGACCTTCGGGTCTATAGTTAGTAGCTAGATGGCTTCTTCTCTCTTTTTGGATCTCAATACAATGTTCTCCCCCTCTCTTGTGGAGATCTATTCGATGTAATCTTCTTTTTGCGCAAAGTGTGTTTGTTGAGATCGATGAATTGTGGGTTTATGATCAAGATTATCTATGAGCAATATTTGAATCTTCTCTGAATTCTTTTATGTATGATTGGTTATCTTTGCAAGGCTCTTCGAATTATCCGTTTGGTTTGGCCAACTAGAATTGTAGTTCTTGCAATGGGAGAAGTGCTTAGCTTTGGGTTCAATCTTGCGGTGTCCTTTCCCGTGATGAGGGGCAGCAAGGCACGTATTGTATTGTTGCCATCGAGGATAACAAGATGGGGTTTTTATCATATTGCATGAATTTATCCCTCTACATCATGTCATCTTGCTTAAGGCGTTACTCTGTTTTCATTAACTTAATACTCTAGATGCATGCTAGATAGCGGTCGATGAGTGGAGTAATAGTAGTAGATGCAGTCAGGAGTCGCTCTACTTGTCTCGGACGTGATGCCTATATACATGATCATACCTAGATACTCTCATAACTATGCTCAATTCTGTCAATTGCTCAATAGTAATTCGTTCACCCACCGTAAAATACTTATGCTCTTGAGAGAAGTCACTAGTGAAATCTATGGCCCCCGGGTCTATTCTCTATCATATCAATCTTCCATCACTTTATTATCCCTTTGCTTTTTTTACTTTGCTTTTTATTTTACTTTGCATCTTTATACCAAAAATACCAAAAATATTATCTATCATCTCTATTAGATCTCACTCCCGTAAGTGACCGTGAAGGGATTCACAACCCCTAATCGCGTTGGTTGCGTTGAGTTATTTGTTTTGTGTAGGTACGAGGGACTTGCGCGTGGCCTCCTACTGGATTGATACCTTGGTTCTCAAAAACTGAGGGAAATACTTACGCTACTCTGCTGCATTATCCTCTCCTCTTCGGGGAAATCCAACGCAAGCTCAAGAGGTAGCAGATGCTTGGCCCACCACCTCCCACTTTGTGTCAGTGGGGCGGATGCATGTAATGATCGATACTTTGGTCATACATGCATGTCGCCATGACCTACCATAAGACGGACCAATGAATCTATCGTTTGGTCAAATGACAGTTGTTGTTGTCGATAAACCGCTTGGCCCAATAGACTGAACCATCATAAAAATCGCACGAGAGGGACCACAAAACCAGCACCTCTTGCATGCGGCCCAAAATAATGTAAAATGGGAAGGGGTGCTGTGTGTTTTCAATATAGAATAATGTAAAATTTAGATGTGGTGCCTACCTCTCGATACATACAACAACCATGAAAAAGGCAACGTAGTTAAGGACGAGATACACATGGTATGATGTAGGTCGAACCCAGCAATCTGAGCATGTGGGAGGGAATCCTGACAACACATGAGCTCGAACTTTGGTTGAGCGACATGTGACGGTGACCGGCCCTAACACGAACTAGGAGGAATCCATTCATGGCCAACACATACCCCTCATTATCGGTCAAAGGGATGATATATATACACTCGGAGAGCCCACATATATGAGTGTCGTCACAAAAAACCACACAAGAGAGATGTGGTCGATCAGAAGACCCTGTATACACTGCATGCGGCCCGAAAATATGTACGGGTACGGTGGTATGTGATTTATTTAAATCCCAAATGAACAACTTCGATGGGCCACCAACTACATTACAAACCGAACACCGTACCCGACTCCAAGCCTGGTTCAATACGTACGATGTCAGTATCCCAACTTCGAGGCGGCGGTGGCGGGGGGGGGGGGGGAGGGGGGGTCGTCCCATGCATGCGCTCAAACTTTATTTGGTCTAGCATGGGACACATCTATATCTATACCCGAGATGGCAATAACTTTGAGCTCAAAGTTATTAGCATGGCTCAAACTATAGTGTGCGAATAACTTTGAAAGTTTGTCGTTCGATGAAGCCAATCCGACGGTACAGAGATGGCAAATCCGAGCACTACTGGCCGTTGGATATCATTTACATTCCACCAGATTCTGCCACATGTACAATCTAGAAGACTCAATGGTTGAACTTAAGCATAATGCACAAACCTCAAAACACAAGCACTTCTCCTTTGTTCTCTAGAATCTTCAATATCTTAATTGCCCAAACTTTTTTTTCTAAATGAATTGTCACTTTTTGTTTTTACTTTATGCTTTACAATGCACAATTCCATGAATCTTAAAATAGTTTTTTTTGTAAAACTAATTGATTTTGGACGAGACGAACTATAAGAATTAAACGAACATCTACATCATGCATATATGACTCAAAGCTTACACGCTATAGTGTGGTATTTATTAAAAATTTGGTTACCAAATCTCATGCATGCAATGCACGTGTACCTTACTAGTATCAATAGGAAACCATCATGGTCAAACCCTTCTCATTTTTGGGTCAAAGAGATAGATTGTGTGGGCCCCCCTAATTGTCGGTAAAGGATAGTATATATACCTCGAGGAGCCCACAGATATGTGTCGCGTCTATAAGCCGCACAAGGGAGACATGCTCGAGAAGAACACCCTGCCCCCTATACCCTGCATGCAACCTGAAAAAGGTTTATATAATCGCCATGACATGTCAAGTCAATAATTCTTTAATTTTTTAGAGCAAAAAATAACCCATAAAAACATAGTATGTTTATATAATCGCCATGACATATCAAGTCAAACATTCTAATTTTTTTAGAGCAAAAAATAACCCATAAAAACATAGTCTACAAACTAGCAAAACAAGGATCCCAAGGTTTATATAATTGCCATGATAGGTCACTATAGAGATATAATATATCTCTATAATGACCATGTCATGGCATTTAAATGAAGCTTGAGATATGCAACCTCCCATCGGGTCACCCATCCTTCGACTACTCTAGCCCGAGCACGCTCAAGTTCTGCCTTCTATTCGACTAGGCTAGCAGATGGGAAGCCGCCCCTTGCTGATAAGAATTGCCTCCTTGCAATTAAGGAGTTTCACGCTAGTCACCCTATGGGACCTACTCCCTCCTATCACACACATTTGTGCTTTTAGAAACTGTGTGGGTATTTGCATGGCCGGTGTGTCGCCACTAGCCTTCAATGAGCACTGACACTGGTAGCGGGAAAACAATGGGAGAAGAGGTGGGAAACCGATGAGAGGAGTGGCGAGAAACGGTAGCCTGTTTAGAAAACCTAGTAGAGAAGGAAGCGTGAGTAGCACAACACATGCGCATAGTGCTTACCCATGTATTGCATGTGCTGTCGAAAGGCTCAGGGGTGCCGTTTGATCTGGGAGCATCCAACGGTGCGCACGTACAATCCGTGGGGTTTGGGTTCTGGCCAATCAGAACGCACGACTCAGATCGTGCGCGCAACAGGGGGGAGGGGGGCATCTGCCACGGTTTGGTAGGCACACGGCTTTCGTGAGTGAACCGTGTGCTATTTGAAAACATTTCGTGGGGAGAATCTCGGTTTATAAATCCCCGTAAATACAAAACTAACCTGAAAATCGTGAAACTTGGCATGGTGTCACGACATGGCACATATATGCCGAGGAATTTTTTTTCGTCCATGTTGGCGCAAGTTTTATAACAAGCCTCTTACAAACCGGAGCTTCTCTGAAAGAAGCCTCGTGGTTCCGATAGAGAAATGTGTCCCCCTTGTGGGCGAAACGTAATCACTGCCTCTTTTCGCCTTGTATTTTCTTCTACGGGAAACATGGAACGACAGAATATCCGTGATGAAATTTAAACTTATTCAGGGTTCGTTTGGCCTTTTATACACTAATTGAGTTTCCTAGGCATTTAATGTCCATAATTCAAATCTGAACTTCAAATACATGCTCTAGTTCACCAAAATGGCTAGAAAATTTATACATGTGTCCTTGGGTGCATGTTTAGTTCCCATGCCAGGAATGGGAACGTATTATAACCGTACCCGCATCCTGGCTCGTCCTCAAACATTTGGAATCTCGGTTTTTAAATCCCCGTAAATCCTAAACTCATCAGAAAGTCATCAAAGGTGGCATGGTGTCATGTCATGGCACATATATGTCGTGGTAAAAACATTGTCCAATTTGGGCCAAGCTTTATTACAAACCTTGACCGAAGGTTCTCTCAAAGAAGCCTCGTGGTTCTGATAGGGAAACGTGTTCCCCTTGTGGGCGAAACGTAAGCACTGCCTCTTTTTCGCCTTGTATTTTCTTCCACGGGCAACATGGAACGACATGATATCCGTGCTGAAATTTAAACTTATTCAGTGTTTGTTTGGCCTTTTTATACACTAATTGAGTTCCCTAGGCACTTAATGTCCATAACTCAAATCTGAACTACAAATACATGCTCCAGTTCACCAAAATGGCTGGAAAAATTATAGATGTGTCCTTGGGTGCATGTTTAGGTCCCATGCCAGGAATGGGAACAAATTACAACTGTACCGGTGTCCTGGCGCGTCCTCAAACATTTTGAATCTCGGTTTTTAAATCCCCATAAATCCAAAACTCACCAGAAAGTCATCAAAGGTGGCATGGTATCATGTCATGGCAAATATATGTCGTGTAAAAACATTGCCAATTTGGGCCAAGCTTTATTACAAACCTCTTACAAAACCGGAGCCTGTCGCAAGAACCCTCATGGTTTCGATAGGAAATGTGTCCCCTTGTGGGCCAAACGATAATCGCTCCCTCTTCTAGCCTCGTATTTTATTCTACACGCAACACAGAACAACGGGAGATTCACATTGAACTTTGAAATTATTCAGGGTTCATTTGACCTTTTTTATTCATTAATTGAGTTTTCTAGGCATTTAATGTCCATAATTCAAATCCGAACTACAAATACATGCTCCAGTGCACCAAAATGGCTAGAAAAAACGTACATGTTTCCTTGGGGTGCATGTTTAGGTCCCATGGAACGAATGGGGACGAATTCAACCGTTTCGCCGTCCTGGCTTGGCTACAAACATTTCGAATCTCAGTTTTTAAATATCTGTAAATCCAAAACTCACCAAGAAATCATGAAACTTGGCATGGTGTCACTACATGGTACATATAATTTTCCAATTTGGGCGAAGCTATATTGCAAGCCTCTCACAAACCAGAGCCCGTCGCAACCCTCGTGGTTCTGGTAGGGAAACATGCCCCTCTTGTGGGCAAAACGATTATCGCTGCCTCTTCTCGCCTTGAACTTTGTTTTCTACAGGCAACATAGAATATCGGGATGAAATTTGAATTGTTCATGGTTCGTTTGGCCATTGTATATATTACTAATTACTAAGTTTTCTACGCATTTAATGTAGTCCATAATTCAAATTTGAACTACAAACACATGCTCCAGTGAAGCAATATGGGTGGGAAATCGTACAGGTGTCATTGGGTGCATGTTTAGGTATCATTTAAGGAATGGGAATGAATTACAAACTTGTCGTCGTCCTGAAACATTGAGAATCTCGGTTTTTAAATCCTAGTAAATCAGAAAGTCACCCAAAAAACATGAAACTTGGCATGGTTTCATGACATGGCACATATATGCCGTGGTAAAAAATCGTCAAGTTTGAGAAGAGGCACACATATTATTAGGCAAGGAAGTCCTTTTTGAAACAAAAAGCTGACATGTTAATATCGCAAACGGTTGTATTATATTAATTGTGTCGAAATTTAACCATACCCGGTGGCGTGCGTGCAGCTGTTTGATTAGACGGGACGAGCGTGAGAAGTCCGCCGTGCAGGCTTGACGGGATGCGTGCGAGCAGTCCGCCGCGCAGGCTCAACGAGACACGTGCATCCTGTCCACCTCGCAGGCTCGACGGGACACGTGCGAGCAGCAAGGCCGCCTATGCTCACCGGGAAGTGAGCTCTTTGACCTCCATGCACCAGCCGCCGCCTGCCTCGCTCACAACTTCTCCATTAATGGGTTAATAAAAGCACCTGGACGGAGGGTGTTTCCTCGTGATCCCATGGCAGCATTTGCTTTGTTCATGTTTTCAACTCGTATTCCTCCCTAATTTAAATTGCCACATAGGGCAACGAATAATACGACCACAAATAAAATGGCAACAGATAATACGATGACAAATTTACAATGGCGTAGATAATAATTGTCTTACGTATTCCAGATAATTTAAAATGCCACATGCGGCAAAGCCCGGAAGACACGGGGGCAAGAGAAGAAGGAAATTGCAGACAACGATCTGGGTCGCCATCGCCTCTACTCGTCGATGGATCGTCGGGCAACGAAATCCTCCAGCTCCTTCAATTCCTCATGACTTTGCTTGAAAGCAGCCACAGATTCCTCCACCTCCTGCTCGCGCTCGATCCGGAGCTTCCTCAAGCCACCCATCAGTTCCTCGATGACCGCTTTCAGTGTCATCTCCGAGGCACTTCTCTACTCATGCAGCATCTTCCAGCCAGCGGCCTCCTCCTCCTTCTCGACGAGCAACTTGAGGAGCTTCGCATTGTCACCCATGAGTTGCTCGACAAGGCCGGTCACCTTGTGAACCGAGGCATTGATGTCTACTACGCAACCTTCCTCTCGTAGACGTTGTTGGGCCTCCAAGTGCAGAGGTTTGCAGGACGGTAGCAAATTTCCCTCAAGTGGATAACCTAAGGTTTATCAATCCGTGGGAGGCATAGGATGAAGATGGTCTCTCTCAAGCAACCCTGCAACCAAATAACAAAGAGTCTCTTGTGTCCCCAACACACCCAATACAATGGTAAATTGTATAGGTGCACTAGTTTGGCGAAGAGATGGTGATACAAGTGCAATATGGATGGTAGATATAGGTTTTTGTAATCTGAAAATATAAAAACAGCAAGGTAACAAGCGATAAACGTGAGCGTAAACGGTATTGCAATGATAGGAAACAAGGCCTAGGGTTCATACTTTCACTAGTGCAAGTTCTCTCAACAATAATAACATAGTTGGATCATATAAATATCCCTCAACATGCAACAAAGAGTCACTCCAAAGTCACTAATAGCAGAGAACAAACAAAGAGATTATGGTAGGGTATGAAACCACCTCAAAGTTATTCTTTCCAATCAATCCGTTGGGCTATTCCTATAAGTGTCACTAACAGCCCTAGAGTTCGTACTAGAATAACACCTTAAGATACAAATCAACCAAAACCCTAATGTCACCTAGATACTCCAATGTCACCTCAAGTATCCGTGGGTATGATTATACGATATGCATCACACAATCTCAGATTCATCTATTCAACCAACACATCGAACCTCAAAGAGCGCCCCGAAGTTTCTACCGGAGAATCAAGACGAAAACGTGTGCCAACCCCTATGCATAAGTTCATGGGCGGAACCCGCAAGTTGGTCACCAAAACATACATCAGGTGAATCACGTAATATCCCATTGTCACCACAGATACGCACGGCAAGACATACATCAAGTGTTCTCAAGTCATTAAAGACTCGATCCGATAAGATTACTTCAAGGGGAAAACTCAATCCATTACAAGAGAGTAGAGGGGGAGAAGAAACATAAGATCCAACTATAATAGCAAAGCTCGCGATACATCAAGATCATGCCAAATCAAGAACACGAGAGAGAGAGATCAAACACATAGCTACTGGTACATACCCTCAGCCCCGAGGGTGAACTACTCCCTCCTCATCATGGAGAGCGCCGGGATGATGAAGATGGCCACAGGTGAGGGTTCCCCCTCCGGCAGGTGCCTTGAACAGGGTCCCGATTGGTTTTTGGTGGCTACAGAGGCTTGCGGCAGCGTAACTCCCGATCTATTCTCGTCTTCGGAAGTTTTAGGGTACGTGGGTATATATGGGTGAAAGAAGTACATCGGTGGACCTCCGGGCTGTCCACAAGGCAGGGGGCGCACCCTAGGGGTGTGGGCACGCCCCCCACCTTCGTGGGCAGCCCGGGACTCCCCTGGTGAGCTTCCAGTACTTCGTGGGCTTCTTCTGGTCCAAAAATTAGTTCCGTGGAGTTTCAGGTCAATTGGACTCCGTTTGATATTCCTTTTCTTCGAAACACTGAAATAGGCAAAAAAAACAGCAATTACGGGTGGGCCTCCGGTTAATAGGTTAGTCCCAAAAATAATATAAAAGTGGATAATAAAGCTCAATATTGTCCAAAACAGTAGATAATATAACATGGAGCAATCAAAAATTATAGATACGTTGGAGACGTATCAGGCATCCCCAAGCTTAATTCCTGCTCGTCCTCGAGTAGGTAAATGATAAAAAGATACTAACAAAGCAATTATGTCTTCTCAAAATAATATGGCCAAAGAAAGTTATCCCTACAAAATCATATAGTATGGCTATGCTCTATCTTCACCACACAAAGTATTTAAATCATGCACAACCCCGATGACAAGCCAAGCAATTGTTTCATACTTTTGAAATTTTCAAAACTTTTTAAATCTTCACGCAATACATGAGCGTGTGCCATGGATATAGCACTATATGTGGAATAGAATGGTGGTTGTGGAGAAGACAAAAAGGAGAAGATAGTCTCACATCAACTAGGCGTATCAATGGGCTATGGAGATGCTCATCAATAGATATCAATGTGAGTGAGTAGGGATTGCCATGCAACGGATGCACTAGAGCTATAAGTATATGAAAGCTCAACAAAAGGAACTAAGTGGGTGTGCATCCAACTCGCTTGCTCACGAAGAAATAGGGCATTTTGAGGAAGCCCATCACTGGAATATACAAGCCAAGTTCTATAATGAAAAATTCCCACTACTATATGAAAGTGATATCATAGGAGACTCTCTATCATGAAGATCATGGTGCTACTTTGAAGCACAAGTGTGGCAAAAGGATAGTAACATTGTCCCTTCTCTCTTTTTCTTTCATTTTTTTATTTATTTTGTTTTTTTATTTGGGCCATTTCTCTTTTTTTATGGCCTATTTTTTTGTCCGGAGTCTCATCCCGACTTGTGGGGGAATCATAGTCCCCATCATCCTTTCCTCACTAGGACAATGCTCTAAAAATGATGATGATCACACTTTTATTTACTTACAACTCAAGAATTACAACTCGATTCTTATAACAAAATATGACTCTATATGAATGCCTCCGGCAGTGTACCAGGATGTGCAATGACTCATGAGTGACATGTATGAAAGAATTATGAACGGTGGCTTTGCCACAAATACGATGTCAACTACATGATCATGCCAAGCAATATGACAATGATGGAGCGTGTCATAATAAACGGAACGGTGGAAAGTTGCATGGCAATATATCTCGGAATGGCTATGGAAATGCCATGATAGGTAGGTATGGTGGCTTCTTTGAGGAAGGTATATGGTGGGTGTATGATACCGGCGAAAAGTGCACGGTATTAGAGAGGCTAGCAATGGTGGAAGGAAGAAGAGTGCGTATAATCCATGGACTCAACATTAGTCATAAAGAACTCATATACTTATTGCAAAAATCTACAAGTTATCAAAGCAAAGTATTACGCGCATGCTCCTAGGGGATAGATTGGTAGGAAAATACCATCGCTCGTCCCCGACCGCCACTCATAAGGAAGACAATCAATAAATAAATCATGCTCTGACCTCATCACATAACGGTTCACCATACGTGCATGCTACGGGAATCACAAACTTTAACACAAGTATTTCTCAAATTCACAACTACTCAATTAGCATGACCCTAATATCACCATCTTCATATCTGAAAACAATCATCAAGCATCGAACATTTCTTAGTATTCAAGACACTCATAAGAATTTTTACAAATCATTTATGCTTAGCATATTAGGATTTTTAAGAAAATTACCATGCTATTTAAGACTCTCGAAATAATATAAGTGAAGCATGAGAGTTCATCTATTTCTTCAAAATAAAACCACCACCGTGCTCTAAAAGATATAAGTGAACCACTAGAGCAAACGGCAAACTACTCTGAAAGATATAAGTGAAGATCAATGAGTAGTCAGATAATTGTGCAACTATGTAAAGACTCTACCATTTAATAATTTAAGATATTGGTATTTTATTCAAACAGCAAGCAAAGCTAAAGAAAATAAAACGACGCTCCAAGCAAAACACATATCATGTGGTGAATAAAAATATAGCTCCAAGTAAAGTTACCAATGAACGAAGACGAAATAGGGGATGTCTTCCGGGGAATCCCCAAGCTTAGGCTCTTGGTTGTCCTTGAATATTACCTTGGGGCTCTTGCCACTCCTTATTCCATAGTCCATCGAATCTTTACCCAGAACTTGAAAACTTCACAACACAAAACTTAACAGAAAACTCGTAAGCTCCGTTAGCGAAAGAAAACAAAACACCACTTCATGGTACTGTAATGAAATCATTATTTATTTATATTGGTGTTAAATCTACTGTATTCCAACTTCTCTATGGTTTATAAACTATTTTACTAGCCATAGAGTCATCCAAATAAGCAAACAACACACGAAAAACAGAATCTGTCAAAAACAGAACAGTCTGTAGTAATATGTATCAAACGCAAACTTCTTGAACTCCAAAATTTTTAAAATAAATTGGTGGACCTGAGGAATTTGTCTAGTAATCATCTTCAAAAATAATCAACTGAATAGCACTCTCCAGTAAAAAGTTTTAGCTAATCTCGTGAGCGCTAAAGTTTCTGTTTTTTACAGCATGATCATAAAGACTTCACCCAAGTCTTCCCAAAGGTTCTACTTGGCACAAACACTAATCAAAACACAAAACCACATCTAAACAGAATATAGATGGATTATTTATTACTAAACAGAACCAAAAATCAAGAAACTAAAATAAATTTGGGTTGCCTCCCAACAAGCGCTATCGTTTAACGCCCCTAGCTAAGCATGATGATTTCAATGATGCTCACATAAAAGATAAGAATTGAAACATAAAGAGAGCATCATGAAGAATATTTGACTATCACATTTAAGTTTAACCCACTTCCTATGCATAGGGATTTTGTGAGCAAACAACTTATGCGAACAACAATCAACTAGCATAGGAAGGCAAAACAAACATAACTTCAAAACTTTAAGCACATAGAGAGGAAACTTGATATTATTGCAATTCCTACAAGCATATGTTCCTCCCTCATAATAATTTTCAGTAGCATCATGAATGAATTCAACAATATAACCAGCACATAAATCATTCTTTTCATGATCTACTTGCATAGAAATTTTACTACTCTCCACATAAGCAAATTTCTTCTCTTCAATAGTAGTGGGAGCAAACTCAACAAAATAAATATCATGTGATTGAAAATTAAGATCAAGATGACAAGTTTCATGGTTATCATTATTCTTTAAAGCATATGTGTCATCACAATAATCATCATAGATAGGAGGCATGCTTTCATCATAGTAAATTTGCTCATCAAAGCTTGGGGGACAAAAAATATCATTTTCATCAAACATAGCATCCCCAAGCTTGTGGCTTTGTATATCATTATCATCATGGATATTCAAGGAATTCATACTAACAACATTGCAATCATGCTCATCATATAAATATTTAGTGCCAAACATTCTATGTAATTCTTCTTCTAACACTTGAGCACAATTTTCCTTCCCATCATACTCATGAAAGATATTAAAAAGATGAAGCGTATGAGACAAACTTAATTCCATTTTTTTGTAATTTTATTTTATAAACTAACTAGTGCTAAAACAAGAAATAAAAAGATTCAATTGCAAGATCCAAAGATATACCTTCAAGCACTAACCTCCCCGGCAACGGCGCCAGAAAAGAGCTTGATGTCTACTATGCAACCTTCCTCTTGTAGAAGTTGTTGGGCCTCCAAGTGCAGAGGTTTGTAGGACAGTATCAAATTTCCCTCAAGTGGATAACCTAAGGTTTATCAATCCGTGGGAGGCGTAGGATGAAGATGGTCTCTCTCAAGCAACCCTGCAACCAAATAACAAAGAGTCTCTTGTGTCCCCAACACACCCAATACAATGGTAAATTGTATAGGTGCACTAGTTTGGCGAAGAGATGGTGATACAAGTGCAATATGGATGGTAGATATAGGTTTTTGTAATCTGAAAATATAAAAACAGCAAGGTAACAAGTGATAAACGTGAGCGCAAACGGTATTGCAATGATAGGAAACAAGGCCTAGGGTTCATACTTTCACTAGTGCAAGTTCTCTCAACAATAATAACATAGTTGGATCATATAACTATCCCTCAACATGCAACAAAGAGTCACTCCAAAGTCACTAATAGCAGAGAACAAACGAAGAGATTATGGTAGGGTACGAACCACCTCAAAGTTATTCTTTCCAATCAATTTGTTGGGCTATTCCTATAAGTGTCACAAACAGCCCTAGAGTTCGTACTAGAATAACACCTTAAGATACAAATCAACCAAAACCCTAATGTCACCTAGATACTCCAATGTCACCTCATGTATCTGTGGGTATGATTATACGATATGCATCACACAATCTCAGATTCATCTATTCAACCAACACATAGAACCTCAAAAAGCGCCCCAAAGTTTCTACCGGAGAATCAAGATGAAAACATGTGCCAACCCCTATGCATAAGTTCATCGGCGGAACCCGCAAGTTGGTCACCGAAACATACATCAAGTGAATCATGTGATATCCCATTGTCACCACAGATACGCACGGCAAGACATACATCCAGTGTTCTCAAGTCATTAAAGACTCAATCCGATAAGATTACTTCAAGGGGAAAACTCAATCCATTACAAGAGAGTAGAGGGGGAGAAGAAACATAAGATCCAACTATAATAGCAAAGCTCGCGATACATCAAGATCGTGCCAAATCAAGAACACGAGAGAGAGAGAGAGAGAGAGAGAGAGAGAGACATCAAACACATAGCTACTGGTACATACCCTCAGCCCCGAGGGTGAACTACTCCCTCCTCGTCATGGAGAGCGCCGGGATGATGAAGATGGCCACCGGATGAGGGTTCCCCCTCCGTGGTGCTTTAACAGGGTCCCGATTGGTTTTTGGTGGCTACAGAGGCTTGCGGCGGCGGAACTCCCGATCTATTCTCGTCTTCGGAAGTTTTAGGGTACGTGGGTATATATGGGTGAAAGAAGTACGTCGGTGGACCTCCGAGCTGTCCACAAGGCAGGGGGCGCGCCCTAGGTGGGTGGGCGCGCCCCCCACCCTCGTGGGCAGCCCGGGACTCCCCTGGTGAGCTTCTGGTACTCCGTGGGCTTCTTCTGGTCGATAAATAAGTTCCGTGGAGTTTCAGGTCAATTGGATTCCGTTTGATATTCCTTTTCTTCGAAACACTGAAATAGGCAAAAAAACAGCAATTCTGGGCTGGGCTTCCGGTAATAGGTTAGTCCCAAAAATAATATAAAAGTGGATAATAAAGCCCAATATTGTCCAAAACAGTAGATAATATAGCATGGAGCAATCAAAAATTATAGATATGTTGGAGACATAACAGGCATCATTGATCTTGAGCAGCTTCATCAAGCCGTCGACCAGCTCCTGCTGCGTAGTGACGCCAACGAGAATGTCGTCGTCGCCAACAAAGGACTTCAGGAACACCGGCTCATCGCGATGGCCGACGCTGCGAATGCGCTTGTGAGAGCCCTCGCGTGCCCGTGAGAGCTCGTTTGAGGGCTCCGCGGCACGCCGGGACATCGCTGCTGCGGCTGCGGCTTCACGGCGGGACCTCTCTAGTGCTTCCGCGGCCTTTGTCTTTGCTGCCTGGTTATATGTCCACCCTAAACTCCTCCTAGCGGTTATGGCGGAATGACTTGATAGGAAAGACCAGTTTTGTGGGTGATGAGGAGAGGAACTGTGAAGTAATTTTCGAGTGGGTAGTTTTTATAGCCTGGTGCTAAGTGTGAACACATATTAGTTTGATAGGTGTGAACAGATTTGCAATTACTTATTGCGTTGTAATCTACAATGTGACGAGAAACAAGGTCCAAATTTATTGATGGCAGAAGGTTGACCATGTGGTTGCTCGCCGTTGAGGCGGCCGCCTTCTGCTCACGTCCGTCAAGACGTTTGCTGCTCGCCATTGAGGCAGCGGCGTGCTCCGTTCACAGGGCGTCCCTCAGCGCTCTGCTGCCTTTGAGGCAAATTTACAATGGCAACGGTTAATAATTCTTAATAATTGTATTACATATTCGGGACGATTTAAAATTCCACTTGCGGCAAGGCCCAGAACACTCACGACCTATATATGCATACAATTATAATAAAATATAAGCTAAAAGGCTGAGCTGGCGGCCTTCCTACAATGTTCTTCTCGGACTCCATGATCAGCATAGCACCCTTGCAGCCGTTCACTCCAAGTGTCCCGACCCGCCTCCGCCTACGGAGCTGCTGGCGCTGGGAGGCTCTTGGGGTTGCTGGGCCTCCTCCATAAGAGCTTGACAGCGTGCAATCGCGCGCAGGACAACTCCGTGGAACCGCTCCATTTCCATGTCTCTGTCCTAGTAGCAAATTTCATCCTTCACCTGCATCCTCAAGATATCACGTTGGCGATGTTCTACATCGTCTGGGATGTCAACTCCGCCAAGGATGCGCTCGAGCCTGGCCACCACATCATCAGGATTGAGGTTGACACGGCCGCCGTGGGCAATGACGAAGCCGCAGGCTGCCTGTGTCTTCACTGAATCGCAGAGGTCATCTGCCCATTCCTTGCGGGGCATCAAGCTCTCCTTGAGCACTGGTGACAGCGGCTCTTCGGGTGGGTCATCGATAATGTCGCCGAGCAGCTCTGGATCTTTTGCATGGTGGATGGCAAACTGCTCATCGCACCTCCTCTGCAATATGTCGATTGTGCTCCCAAGGACTGTCACGCTGATATCACTGCCGATGGGCCATGGTGTCTGCACCGGCCGATGAAGCTCTTGCTCCCCGACCTGCTCCGGCTCGTTCTCCTCACCGAAGATGTAACACAGGTAGGCATCGACATCAAACCTTTGGTTGTTGCCTGGCATGCTTGGGATAACTAATGGTAGATGGGTGAGGACTAGATCTGCGCAGAGTGTCGCGGCGGTGCGTTGTTGCCTGGGTTATATGCAGCAAGCCGCTAGCTGGTTGCAGGAAACCGGTGAGGGAAGAGGCGTGGATTTTTACAATTCACCCATGTGGAGCACGGGAAGACTAAGTGGAGCAAACACACAACCCGAATACCATATCCGGTGCCAAGTGTTAACATAAGGAAACGTAAGTGTAACTTACTAATCATCGCACACGAGTACTCACAGAAGCATCATGTGCGATACTCCTAGCCACCACAAGCAATTAGTTTGCATTTTTGAAAGTTTTTTGTACACACAGAATTGCACACGAACTAACTGTATTAACCGTCTGTGTTGTAATTTCTCATCGCAAATAGTTCATTCGAGTCGGCTGTTTGCCACGTATCACACACATCTTGTTAAGTTGAACCATTTCTATTGTGTTCACTAATCGAGAACAGTTCGTCTGAGTGAACCGCATGCCCTATATCACACACACCTTGATCTGGCTAACCGTTTCTGTTGCACTCTCTAATAGCAAACAGTTCATCGGAGCAAACTATATGCCGTATATCGCACACACATTGATATGGCTGCCCATTTCTATTGTTCTTCCTCATCGCAAACAGTTCGAACGGCTTAACCGTGTGCCCTGAATCGCACACGCAACTAAAATCTGAACCGTGTTTGATGGCTCCGCCATCACAAACGTTTTGCACCTTTTTTGACGGGTTTTTTACATCCCTGTTTGTGATTAATGCATCGCACACAGTTTTGTCAAAGGGTCTCTGATCGTAGTGTCGCGTTAGTAGCATCATGTAGTAGTGTGTGTTTGAATTAAAACAATTGCCTGATACACTGAAATATGCTTATCTTGATGAAAAGAATATATATCATGTTATTATTAGTGCTAACCTTTCAGAGCATGAAGAAAAGAGATTACTTAAAATTCTGCGGAAGCACCATGCTGCTATTGGATATACTCTTGATGATCTGTAGCGACCCGACCTCAGACGGTCAAGCCTCTGTGTTTCTATGCCATCCTCGGATCAAGATATCTTTGGCACACAAGACATCAATGTATATATCAAAGTGCAATCACATGCATAAATAACGTAAAACTGATATATACCTCATAATACTCGCCGAAACAATCAAACGGGTGTGGAGTCCCATCAACGCCATCGGCAGGTTGAGTGTAGACCGTAACCACATGCACTGTAATCTTACTCGTCGGAAGAAAATATCTGCAACATGATACGTTGCAGCCGTGTAGGTCAAGACATTGAATGTACCGCAAGATCACAATAAGAGAAAACAGATGATAAACTATACTATATGCAGTATGGCTTTGTGGCTCAGATCTGAGTTTTGTTTGCATAAAAGCTGATTTTATTTTACCTACATCAAAAGAATAGAATGAAGTCTGTACTATGGAGTTTCCTGTCATGACATGGTTCCGCCAACCGATGTCTCATAACCCAAAATCATCATAAGTTGCCCACAATTAAGTTATCAATCCGGTGTTGAGAGTTCCGAAATAGATCCAAGTCCAGAGGCTCAAATTGTCCGTAACCGGGGACACGGCTAATCGATTAGGTTATAACCCTCTGCAGAGGTTTGTACACTTTACCCACAAGATTCGATCCCTCTCTTCACGTTCTCGCACTTCAGAGTGTTTGAGAACAAGATGACCGAAACATGGTCTTCCAAAGAGTTCCTCGACCACCGTCTGCACTCCATCCAATCCTACCGTCCTTCTACATCTGCTAGTACCGTCCCAGCCAGAGTCACAACTAAGGTCAACCAAGCGAGCCCATAATGACTTGCGGTTGCACGTAAGCTTCCGGCGTGAAGTATTCTTCCGTCTCTTTGAGTCTGGGTGAAGCTTTCCGCAAGATGTCATGGCGCTTCTCCATGCATCCCGCCAACCACTGGTTTCTCCAGGTGCCCGCCAACCGCCCTTCACCCAAAGAGTGTGTATTGAATTCTTGTCTCGAGTCTTGAAGTCTTGAGGTCTTGAAGGTGCAGTCCTTGCAGATTCCATCATGGAGTTGTCGTCATTGGCGAGAGTCCTCCTTCTTCACACCACTCGTGCACTCATACCAAACCCCGTCTACTATAGCGTAGCATTAAAATAAAATATCGTCCCGGGCTTGGTAACAGGGTGATGGGTTCCTACCTCATGCATACTACTCAACTACAAGAATTTCAATATCACTACCGAGGGGTGGTTGCAAAGATGTCACTAAATGCAATAAAATATAGGTATGAAAGCATGGTCAAAGTGAACTTGCACGGTTGACGATCTTGAAAAAACTAGGGTTTCGTAGTAGCAATCTTCGCACTCGGAAATTCTACCGAGGCAAACAATAACTATAATAAGCACATAGCAATAGGATCACATAACACAACATAACAAAAGTAACATAACACAACAAACAACCAAAACTCAAATCCAAAAGAAAAACTCAAATAAAGGCCACTCAAAGTTTTCCCTACTTCAAACAATAACAAAAATAGTTTTTATATAACAAAAATTCCTTAATATAACCTAATCATGGTTTTAGGTTAACTAAACAGAAAAGGATTCACTAAGCAACTAGGAGCAAAAAGAATTAATTTAAAAGCTATTATAAAACTCATTTTAGGCCTAATCCAATTTCTATTAAGAAGAATAATTTAAAACTTTTATTAATTATAAATAAAAGTTCATCTACTAGAATGACAGAAACTAACCTAGAATAACTAATCACAAGTTAAAATAAATTAATTTACTAATTAATTAATTAGGAAAACAGGAACTAGTTAATTAATTAGGATTAATAGGATTCTGTCTAAAACTATTTATTTATTAATCCTAAAATACCCAAGTTAATTTCTAGGGTTTTGCAATGTCAAAATAAAGTGGTGACAAAAAGAATCATGCAAAAATAATTTTTCTAACTCAAGTTATAGCAGATTTACTATTCTGACTAAAACTAAATTAAAGCATTTTTAATTAATTTTAACATAGCTAAATATATATTCTACAGAAACTACACAAAATTTGCAATCCAACAAAAAAGAATCATCAAAAATATTAAACAGAATAAAAGATATGAATTTTTCAAAACAGGAACTATTCTGTTAAAACAGAAAACGAATTTAAATAAAAAGGGCCTAATGGGCCTAAACTACGCACTGAGCGTAATATAAACTAAACGGGCTAGGGTTAAACGAGTCGGGCGGCTAAAAAAATAAAACCCTAACTTAAAAACTAACCGGACTAAACCGGTCGAACCGGGCGGTTTTTATTAAAAACGCGTACCCCTTCGGGGGTCTAATCTACACCATAGATTGGGGATCGGACGGCGGGGGAGGTCTCCGGTGACTCACCGGCGCTCGACGGCGGCGGCGGCGGCGGTGGCGAGTGTGCCGACGGCTCCGGTCGTCGGGGAGGTCGGCGGAGTGGCTCGGCGGAAAGTGACGAGCCTGGGAGGCGTCTGGTGGAGTCAGGCGAGCTCGGGAGGGTGTAGGCGCGGCATGGCGAAAATGGCGGCGGGCGGAGGTTCGGCTCCATGAGCGGGTGAGAGGAAGAGGGGTCCGGCGAGGGGCTAGGGGAAATGGGGTGAGGTCCGGTTTATATAGGCGGGGCCTCGTCGGGTAAGGAGGCGATCGGGAGGGATCGGGATCCGGATCCCACGGATCCCGGCAGCGGCGCGGCTCGGTGGCGTGGGCGAGGAGGAAGAAGGGGGTGGGGTCGGGGCGTCAGTCAGAGAGAGAGGGGGTGCGGGCGAGCGGGCGACCGAGGCCAAGGAGATTCGGGCGAGGGGCGAGTGAGGCCGGCTCGGTCGGCGCTGGGTTGGCCTCTGGGCCGCTCGGTGGGCCGGCCGGTGGGGTTTCCCATTGGCTGGGCCAGAGGCCTAGTCAGGCGCTGGGTGGGTTTTTCTTTTATTTTTTAAATAAAACTAAAACAAAAATAAAACCAAATCTAAAAATAATTTATATAGGGTATATATATACCAAAATGATCAGGAATATTCCCTTTCATTTGAACATTTTTCCGAAGCAAAATCCAAACTTCATAAAAATCTATTTTTTTCAAATTCAAATAAATTTCAGATTTGAATCCAAATCTTTGGCATTGTTTCCTCTGATATTTTTGGAGTGTCATGTTTGCTCCTCTCATACTTTTGATCAAGTATTTATCGTGCATAGTTTTTGAAATGTTTCCCACATGCCAAAGTTTGAAATTCAAATTCAAAATCAAAATTTGAAAGAGGGTTCCAAAGCACCTTCAAATGATTTTCAACTTGATTCAATATAACTTCCAACTCCTATTTCATATAATTGAAGAAGTCATTTTATCTTCCCTCATGAAAATCATTGAGTTGCATAAAGCTTTGAATTTGAAATCTTCCCTAATGAAATTCAAATCTTTTCCAAAACCCTATTCATTTCAAAATGGAAGAAGTCATGTCATCTTCACTCTAGGCTTTGGTGTTGGAATGAATTTGAATTCATTGAGATCCAAAAGGCAAAGGAGAAAGTTTTGGGAAAGTCATTTCATTCCCTCTCATTCAACTTTCAAAAGTTTTCAAATTTCACTCAGTTTCACTCATTCAATCAAACCAACAATCGACAACAAGCATAGTTATTTATTTAATATAACATTCCAAAATTTAGAATTTTGGGATGTTACAAACCTACCACACTTAAAATGAATCTCGTCCTCGAGATTCAAGAGGCTAGCAAGAAAAGGTTAGGGTTGGGGTCTTCTAGCAATTGTTTTGGTCGAAGGTCGTGGTGCTACCACACTTAAAATGCAAGGTTACAGCCCAATAAACTCAGATACTTCCTCCGAGGGCTGAAAATGTATGTCCCTTCACATATCTTACAATAGCTCCTACATTAAGGCTCTTACGCTGTAAGTATAGAGTTTTCCTCAGAATCTTGGGTCGGTTCGTCAAAGTTGAAGTTCGTCCGAGACTGGATCTTCTTAGCTGATGGGTCTGTGTCCATTCTAAACAACTATCGAAATACTCATGGTGGTCTACAATTTATGGTTTCTCTTGCAGAAAACGGGTCTGGGTTGAACCTCACCGTATAACCTACGTTTGGCAACAACTGCCATGTATATGGGTTTATCATCATACCACTCTAAGGCTTAAGCAAGGCTTCAACGAAAGCGTCGTCACTTTACTATGGGTAAGTCTCTCAGATTTACCATTCCAAATAGCAGGAGCGCAAGATACGAGTAAGTCGGTATGGTGATCAATCCATTCCGCACCTGCATCATTACCTCAGATAAGGTTTAGCGAATCTCGTATTCTAACACTCGGTCATACTCACGGGCATTGCAGAATTTCTCTTGTTCTCGAACCGGGTTCGAGTAAATCCATGGTTTCTGCAAGCTGAACAAACATCTATCGTTACTTCACCACTCTCGTGTTTTTATGTAACCTCCCTACGTAAACGTATGCTGATTGGACCGCTGATTCTTCCAATTTATTCCTTCATCAAGGTTACAACGGTTCCTTCTCGAAATCCACGGGCACATGGGTTATGGCCCACTTCAACACTAGTGCAGCTTTAACTCATCCTTGGAGTAACTCTCTTGTTACACCTCCTTAAATCCAGTAGTACTCTGTTTCTTCGCATTCATCATATCAAAAGCAAAATTCCAACTTTTTTTTCCTTCGAACTACAGTCCGTGGAATATATATTTTCTTATCCATTAGTCTAGTCTTCTTCACAGGGTACTACCACCCTTAAAATGAAATTCACAAATCCATCCATAGACCAGATTTCTCATATCCTCGAAAATGGTCAAAATCTTTGTTCACAGAGTAACAACTCATAAAATTCAACATATGAAATCATCACACCTTAACTTTATTGATTCATGCATTCATTACAATCTCTGAGCACCCATTACATAACTCAACTCATCGAACTCATAAAAATGAAATTGCTTCTTACTACCAATATCAAAGTTCCAACTACTCAGCTCCAGCTTTCATCTTGTCGGGACATTTGGTAGCATAATGTCCTCGCTTCCTTGCAGCGAAAACAAATAACTTTCGATAAGTCTTTGGGCTTCTTGGAGATGGTGTCTACTCTTTGGGCTCTTGGCTTCTTCTCCGACATTTACTAGCGTAATGACCTAAATCCTTGCACCCTGTAACAAGTGATGTGACTCAGGTCCTTCTCTGCAGAAATTGGGTTGTTCTGGGGATGCCTTCGTTTTCTCTTCCTGGATTTCTCCGTAATGACTAGAGCTTCTATTTCCTGAGGGTCAAAGTTCACTTCTGCTGTCGGAAGTCTCCGAGATACTCTTGGCTTTCCTTCATGCAATACTCTGAAAAATGTCCTTCTTCTCCACATGCATAGCAGGCTTGTGCGAAAAATCTGTTTAGGCCTTCACCATCGTGGTCTTCAATAACTTCCTTCATCACAAGTTCTTCTAAATTTTTCCTGCGGGCTTCTTTACTGCTGCTTCATAACTTCTTGTACCTTGGGGTAAATCTGACATTGAGCAGGGTAGTGTATTTCCTTCACACAGAAACAAGTAACCTGCCCAATCGGGCATTCTTCGGTAGTGATTTTCCTCACAAGGAGGGTATCCATCCTTGTGTTCCTCCCGGTGTGTCCTATTTCTCCATAAATCTTGCGAGCACAAGGTTTATTTCTTGGTGTATCATGGTGCTTCCGGATGAGACGTGATCTCAACAGGGTCTTCTTGAATTCCTCCCAAGTTCTTGCTCCATTTAATCCTTGTATGGCTTGATGCATTTTCCACCAGGTTGCAGCACTTCCTTCCAAGTACTGAAGAGCGTATTGGACCTCATACTTCCTTGAAACCAAATTGTTCCCGAAGTGATTCTCCATGTTCTGCATCCATAGCTCTGCCTCCGGCTGAGTCTTCGGTCCAGAGAACATCAGTCCAACTTCATTCATCATCTATGGGGTTCAAGGGTTTTAAGGTGAGATGAGAGAGAGGTGGGGAGGGATATACACACAATACAAACAATAGTTTTTGAAGAAACAAGTTTTACTTTATGGCTGTCGGAAAACATCAAACAAATGACAGCTCACACATCGTCGCATCTAACGTAAGTGTGTAACAGGGTTTGGTCTTCTAAAGGTCAAATATTTCTTCAGGAACTTCAAATCTTCGGAGTCTTCAACTGTTGTAGCTTCTAATACATGGTGAAATCCTCTTTACTCTGAAGAGGCCATCAGTTATCCGATATCTTGTCCTTCTTGGAGCGGCTTCAGTTGATTCTTCATGTGATCAAAAGGGAAAAGGGGTATATTCTAAATATTTGAGGTGAGAGTGTCTATTTGATAAAATTCAGAAAGGATGAGAAGTAAGAGTCTTTTTGAAAATAAAGTTTTGAGATATCCTGTCCTAGGGCTTTTCCGATTTCTAGGGTCACGTCCCCATACCAACATGTGCTCGATACCATCTCTCAGAGCGACCCGACCTCAGACGGTCAAGCCTCTGTGTTTCTATGCCATCCTCGGATCAAGATGTCGGCACACACAGTACATCAATGTATATATCAAAGTGCAATCACATGCATAAATAACGTAAAACTGATATATACCTCATAATACTCATGGAAACAATCAAACGGGTGTGGAGTCCCATCAACGCCATCGGCAGTTGAGTGTAGACCGTAACCTCGCATCGTAATCTTACTCGTCGAAGAAAATATCTGCAACATGATACGTTGCAGCCGTAGGTCAAGACATTGAATGTACCGCAAGATCACAATAAGAGAAAACAGATGATAAACTATACTATATGCAGTATGGCTTTGTGGCTCAGATTCGAGTTTTGTTTGCATAAAAGCTGATTTTATTTTACCTACATCAAAAGAATAGAATGAAGTCTGTACTATGGAGTTTCCTGTCATGACATGGTTCCGCCAACCGATGTCTCATAACCCAAAATCATCATAAGTTGCCCACAATTAAGTTATCAATCCGGTGTTGAGAGTTCCAAATAGATCCAAGTCCAGAGGCTCAAATTGTCCGTGAATCGGGACACGGCTAATCGATTAGGTTATAACCCTCTGCAGAGGTTTGTACACTTTACCCACAAGATTCGATCCCTCTCTTCACGCTCTCGCACTTCAGAGTGTTTGAGAACAAGATGACCAAACATGGTCTTCCAAAGAGTTCCTTCTGACCACTGTCCGGTACCCATCCAATCCTACCGTCCTTCTACATCTGCTAGTACCGTCCCAGCCAGAGTCACAACTAAGGTCAACCAAGCCAGAGCCCATAATGACTTGCGGTTGCACGGTAAGCTTCCGGGCGTGAAGTATTCTTCCGTCTCTTTGAGTCTGGGTGAAGCTTTCCGCAAGATGTCATGGCGCTTCTCCATGCATCCCGGCCCACCACTGGGTTCTCCAGGTGCCCACAACCGCCCTTCACCCAGAGTGTGTATTGAATTCTTGTCTCGAGTCTTGAAGTCTTGAGGTCTTGAAGGTGCAGTCCTTGCAGATTCCATCATGGAGTTGTCGTCATTGACGTAGAGTCCTCCTTCTTCACACCACTCGTGCACTCATACCAAACCCCGTCTACTATAGCGTAGCATTAAAATAAAATATCGTCCGGGCTTGGTAACAGGGTGATGGGTTCCTACCTCATGCATACTACTCAACTACAAGAATTTCAATATCACTACTGAGGGGTGGTTGCAAAGATGTCACTAAATGCAATAAAATATAGGTATGAAAGCATGGTCAAAGTGAACTTGCACAGTTGACGATCTTGAAAAAACTAGGGTTTCAGAGTAGCAATCTTCGCACTCCGGAAATTCTACGGAGGCAAACAATAACTATAATAAGCACATAGCAATAGGATCACATAACACAACATAACAAAAGTAACATAACACAACAAACAACCAAAACTCAAATCCAAAAGAAAAACTCAAATAAAGGCCACTCAAAGTTTTCCCTACTTCAAACAATAACAAAAATAGTTTTATATAACAAAAATTCCTTAATATAACCTAATCATGGTTTTAGGTTAACTAAACAGAAAAGGATTCACTAAGCAACTAGGAGCAAAAAGAATTAATTTAAAAGCTATTATAAAACTCATTTTAGGCCTAATCCAATTTCTATTAAGAAGAATAATTTAAAACTTTTATTAATTATAAATAAAAGTTCATCTACTAGAATGACAGAAACTAACCTAGAATAACTAATCACAAGTTAAAAATAAATTAATTTACTAATTAATTAATTAGGAAAACAGGAACTAGTTAATTAATTAGGATTAATAGGATTCTGTCTAAAACTATTTATTTATTAATCCTAAAATACCCAAGTTAATTTCTAGGGTTTGGCAATGTCAAAATAAAGTGGTGACAAAAGAATCATGCAAAAATAATTTTTCTAACTCAAGTTATAGCAGATTTACTATTCTGACTAAAAACTAAATTAAAGCATTTTTAATTAATTTTAACATAGCTAAATATATATTCTACAGAAACTACACAAAATTTGCAATCCAACAAAAAAGAATCATCAAAAATATTAAACAGAATAAAAGATATGAATTTTTCAAAACAGGAACTATTCTGTTAAAACAGAAAACGAATTTAAATAAAAAGGGCCTAATGGGCCTAAACTACGCACTGAGCGTAATATAAACTAAACGGGCTAGGGTTAAACGAGTCGGCCCGGCTAAAAAAATAAAACCCTAACTTAAAAACTAACCGGACTAAACCGGTCGAACCGGGCGGTTTTTATTAAAAACGCGTACCCCTTCGGGGGTCTAATCTACACCATAGATTGGGGATCGGACGGCGGGGGAGGTCTCCGGTGACTCACCGGCGCTCGACGGCGGCGGCGGCGGCGGCGGCGAGTGTGCCAACGGCTCCGGTCATCGGGGAGGGCGGCGGAGTGGCCGGGTGAGTGAACGAGCTCGGGAGGCGTCTGGTGGAGTCGGGCGAGCTCGGGAGGGTGTAGGGCGACCAAGCACGAAAATGGCGGCGGCGGGAGTTTCGGGCTCCGGCGAGCGCGGGGGAGAGGACGAGGGGGTCCGGCGAGGGGCTAGGGGGGGAACTGGGGTGCGGGGGTCCGGTGTATATAGGCGGGGGCCTCGTCGGGGTCAGGGAGGCGATCGGGAGGATCGGGATCCGGATCCCACGGATCCAGCGAGCGCGGCCTGTGGCGTGGGCGAGGAGGAAGAAGGGGTGGGGTCAGGCGTCGAGAGAGAGGTGCGGGCGAAGCGGGCCATCGAGGCCAAGGAGATTCGGGCGAGGGGCGAGTGAGGCCGGCTCGGTCGGCGCTGGGTTGGCCTCTGGGCCGCTCGGTGGGCCGGCCGGTGGGGGTTTCCGGCGCTGGCTGGGCCAGGGGGCCTAGCTGGCGCCTGGGGTGGGTTTTTCTTTTATTTTTTTAAATAAAACTAAAACAAAAATAAAACCAAATCTAAAAATAATTTATATAGGGTATATATATACCAAAATGATCAGGGGAATATTCCCTTTCATTTGAACATTTTTCCAGAAGCAAAATCCAAACTTAGAAAATCTATTTTTTCAAATTCAAATAAATTTCAGATTTGAATCCAAATCTTTTGGCATTGTTTCCTCTGATATTTTGGAGTGTCATGTTTGCTCCTCTCATACTTTTGATCAAGTATTTATCAGGCATAGTTTTTGAAATGTTTCCCACATGCCAAAGTTTGAAATTCAAATTCAAAATCAAAATTTGAAAGAGGGTTCCAAAGCACCTTCAAATGATTTTCAACTTGATTCAATATAACTTCCAACTCCTATTTCATATAATTGAAGAAGTCATTTTATCTTCCCTCATGAAAATCATTGAGTTGCATAAAGCTTTGAATTTGAAATCTTCCCTAATGAAATTCAAATCTTTTCCAAAACCCTATTCATTTCAAAATGGAAGAAGTCATGTCATCTTCACTCTAGGCTTTGGTGTTGGAATGAATTTGAATTCATTGAGATCCAAAAGGCAAAGGAGAAAGTTTTGGGAAAGTCATTTCATTCCCTCTCATTCAACTTTCAAAAGTTTTCAAATTTCACTCGGTTTCACTCATTCAATCAAACCAACAATCGGACAACAAGCATAGTTATTTATTTAATATAACATTCCAAAATATAGAATTTTGGGATGTTAAAAACCTACCACACTTAAAATGACTCTAGTCATCGAGATTCGAAGAGTCTAGCAAGAAAGGTTAGGGTGTGGAGTCTTCTAGCAATTGTTTTGGTCGAAGGTCGGTGCTACCACACTTAAAATGCAAGGTTACAGCCCAATAAACTCAGATACTTCCTCTGGAGGGCTGAAAATGTATGTCCCTTCACATATCTTACAATAGCTCCTACATTAAGGCTCTTCTGCCAGAAGTATAGAGTTTTCCTCAGAATCTTGGGTCGGTTCGTCAAAGTTGAAGTTCGTCCGAGACTGGATCTTCTTAGCTGATGGGTCTGTGTCCATTCTAAACAACTATCGAAATACTCATGGTGGTCTACAATTTATGGTTTCTCTTGCGTAAAACGGTGCAGGTTGAACCTCACCGTATAACCTACGTTTGGCAACAACTGCCATGTATATGGGTTTATCATCATACCACTCTAAGGCTTAAGCAAGGCTTCAACGAAAGGTCGTCACTTTACTATGGGTAAGTCTCTCAGATTTACCATTCCAAATAGCAGGAGCGCAAGATACGAGTAAGTCGGTATGGTGATCAATCCATTCCGCACCCAGATCATTACCTCTATAAGGTTTAGCGAATCTCGTATTCTAACACTCGGTCATACTCACGGGCATTGCAGAATTTCTCTTGTTCTCGAACCGGGTTCGAGTAAATCCATGGTTTCGCAAGCTGAACAAACATCTATCGTTACTTCACCACTCTCGTGTTTTTGCGTAACCTCCTACGTAAACGTATGCTGATTGGATCACGATTCTTCCAATTTATTCCTTCATCAAGGTTACAACGGTTCCTTCTCGAAATCCTGGGCCTGTGGGTTATGGCCCACTTCAACACTAGTGCAGCTTTAACTCATCCTTGGAGTAACTCTCTTGTTACACCTCCTTAAATCCAAAAGAGTACTCTGTTTCTTCGCACCATCATATCAAAAGCAAAATTCCAACTTTTTTTCCTTGAACTACAAATCCGTGGAATATATATTTTCTTATCCATTATTCTAGTGTTCTTCACATTGTACTACCACCCTTAAAATGAAATTCACTAATCCATCCATAGACCAGTTTTCTCATATCTTCGAAAATGGTCAAAATCTTTGTTCACAGAGTAACAACTCATAAAATTCAACATATGAAATCATCACACCTTAACTTTATTGATTCATGCATTCATTACAATCTCGAGCACCCATTACATAACTCAACTCATCGAACTCATAAAAATGAAATTGCTTCTTACTACCAATATCAAAGTTCCAACTACTCAGCTCCAAATTTTTCATCTTGTCGGGACATTTGGTAGCATAATGTCCTGCTTCCTTGCAGCGAAAACAAATAACTTTCGATAAGTCTTTGGGCTTCTTGGAGATGGTGTCTACTCTTTGGGCTCTTGGCTTCTTCTCCGGACATTTACTAGCGTAATGACCTAAATCCTTGCACCTGTAACAAGTGATATGACTCGGGTCCTTCTCTGCAGAAATTGGGTTGTTACGAAGATGCCTTCGTCTTCTCTTCTGGATTTCTCCGTAATGATCGAGCTTCTATTTCACGAGGGTCAAAGTTCACTTCTGCTGTCGGGAAGTCTCCGAGATACTCTTGGCTTTCCTTCATGCAATACTCTGAAAAATGTCCTTCTTCTCCACATGGGGTGCGGGAGGTTCGGGCTCCGGCGAGCGCGGGTGAGAGGAAGAGGGGGTCCGGCGAGGGGCTAGGGGGGGAAATGGGGTGCGGGGGTCCGGTTTATATAGGCGGGGGCCTCGTCGGGGTAAGGGAGGCGATCGGGGCGGGGCTCGGGAGCCCGGCTCCCACGGGATCCGGCGAGCGGCGGCGCGGCTCGGTGGCGTGGGCGAGGAGGAAGAAGGGGGTGGGGTCGGGGCGTCAGTCAGAGAGAGAGGGGGTGCGGGCGAGCGGGCGACCGAGGCCAAGGAGATTCGGGCGAGGGGCGAGTGAGGCCGGCTTGGTCGGCGCTGGGTTGGCCTCTGGGCCGCTCGGTGGGCCGGCCGGTGGGGGTTTCCGGCGCTGGCTGGGCCAGGGGGCCTAGCTGGCGCCTGGGGTGGGTTTTTCTTTTATTTTTTTAAATAAAACTAAAACAAAAATAAAACCAAATCTAAAATAATTTATATAGGGTATATATATACCAAAATGATCAGGGAATATTCCCTTTCATTTGAACATTTTTCCGTACAAAATCCAAACTTCATAAAAATCTATTTTTTCAAATTCAAATAAATTTCAGATTTGAATCCAAATCTTTTGGCATTGTTTCCTCTGATATTTTTGGAGTGTCATGTTTGCTCCTCTCATACTTTTGATCAAGTATTTATCAGGCATAGTTTTTGAAATGTTTCCCACATGCCAAAGTTTGAAATTCAAATTCAAAATCAAAATTTGAAAGAGGGTTCCAAAGCACCTTCAAATGATTTTCAACTTGATTCAATATAACTTCCAACTCCTATTTCATATAATTGAAGAAGTCATTTTATCTTCCCTCATGAAAATCATTGAGTTGCATAAAGCTTTGAATTTGAAATCTTCCCTAATGAAATTCAAATCTTTTCCAAAACCCTATTCATTTCAAAATGGAAGAAGTCATGTCATCTTCACTCTAGGCTTTGGTGTTGGAATGAATTTGAATTCATTGAGATCCAAAAGGCAAAGGAGAAAGTTTTGGGAAAGTCATTTCATTCCCTCTCATTCAACTTTCAAAAGTTTTCAAATTTCACTCAGTTTCACTCATTCAATCAAACCAACAATCAGACAACAAGCATAGTTATTTATTTAATATAACATTCCAAAATTTAGAATTTTGGGATGTTACATGATCTTAAGGGCATGAGTCCCACTCTATGTCAGCACAAGATTAATATGGAACCTGATGCTAAACCGGTTGTTGATCATCAACGACGATTAAATCCTAAGATGAAAGAAGTGGTAAGAACTGAAATATTAAAGCTTCTGGAAGCAGGTATAATTTATCCAATAGCTGATAGTAGATGGGTAAGTCCTGTTCATTGTGTCCCTAAGAAAGGATGCATTACAATTGTTTATAAAGTGAACTTATTCCACAAAGGATTATAACTGGTGTTAACCCACAAGTATAGGGGATCGCAACAGTTTTCAAGGGTAGAGTATTCAACCCAAATTTATTGATTCGACACAAGGGGAGCCAAAGAATACTCTCAAGTATTAGCAGTTGAGTCATCAATTCAACCACACCTGGATAACTTAGTATCTGCAGCAAAGTATTTAGTAGCAAGATAATATGATAGTAGTGATAACGGTAGGAAAAGTAATATTTTTGGTGTTTTGTAGTGATTGTAACAGTAGCAAAGGAAAAGTAAATAAGCGAAGAACAATATGTGAAAAGCTCGTAGGCACTGGAACGGTGATGGAGAATTATGCCGGATGCGGTTCAACATGTAACAATCATAACATAGGGTGACACAGAACTAGCTCCAGTTCATCAATGTAATGTAGGCATGTATCCCGAATATATTCATACGTGCTTATGGAAAAGAACTTGCATGACATCTTTTGTCCTACCCTCCCGTGGCAGCGGGGTCCTAATGGAAACTAAGGGATATTAAGGCCTCCTTTTAATAGAGTACCGGAGCAAAGCATTAGCACATAGTGAATACATGAACTCCTCAAACTATGGTCATCACCGGAGTGGTCCCGATTATTGTCACTTGAGGTTGCGGATCATAACACATAGTAGGTGACCATAGACTTACAAGATAGGATCAAGAACTCACATATATTCTTGAAAACATAATAGGTTCAGATCTGAAATCATGGCACTCGGGCCCTAGTGACAAGCATTAAGCATAGCAAAGTCATAGCAACATCAATCTCAGAACATAGTGGATACTAGGGATCAAACCCTAACAAAACTAACTCGATTACATGATAGATCTCATCCAACCCATCACCGTCCAGCAAGCCTACGATGGAATTACTCACGCACGGCGGTGAGCATCATGAAATTGGTGATGGAGGATTGTTGATGATGACGACTGCGACGAATCCCCCTCTCCGGATCCTCGAACGGACTCCAGATCAGCCCTCCCGAGAGATTTTAGGGCTTGGCGGCGGCTCCATATCGTAAAACGCGATGAATCCTTCTCTCTGATTTTTTTCTCCCCGAAAGCAAATATATAGAGTTGGAGTTGAGGTCGGAGGAGCTCTAGGGGGGCCCACGAGGTAGGGGCGCCCCCACCCTCGTGGGACAGGTGTGGGCCCCTGGTCTTCATCTTTTGCAAGGATTTTTATTATTTCCAAATAGACGTTCCGTGGAGTTTCAGGTCATTCCGAGAACTTTTGTTTACGCACATAAATAACACCATGGAAAGTCTGCTGAAAACAAAGCGTCGATCCGGGTTAGTTCCATTCAAATCATGCAAGTTAGAGTCCAAAACAAGGGCAAAAGTGTTTGAAAAAGTAGATACGACGGAGACGTATCAACTCCCCCAAGCTGAAACCTTTGCTTGTCCTCAAGCAATTCAGTTGACAAACTGAAAGTGATAAAGAAAAACTTTTACAAACTCTGTTTGCTCTTGTTATTGTAAATATGTAAAGCCAACATTCAAGTTTTCAGCAAAGATTATGACTAACCACATTCACAATAACTCTTAGGTCTCATGTTTACTCATATCAATAGCATAATCAACTAGTGAGCGATAATAATAAATCTCGGATGACAACACTTTCTCAAAACAATCATAATATGATATAACAGGATGGTATCTCGCTAGCCCTTTCTGAAACTGCAAAACATAAATGCAGAGCACCTTTAAAGATCAAGGACTGACTAGACATTCTAATTCATGGTAAAAGAGATCCAATCATAGTCATACCCAATATAAATTAATAGTAATGGATGCAAATGACAGTTGCGCTCTCCAGCTAGTGCTTTTTAATAAGAGGGTGATGACTCAACATAAAAGTAAATAGATAGGCCCTTCGTAGAGGGAAGCAGGGATTTGTAGAGGTGCGAGAGCTTGTTTTTGAAATAGAGATAAATAATATTTTGAGCGGCATACTTTCATTTTCAACATAACAACCAAGAGATGGCGATATCTTCCATGCTACACACATTATAGGCGGTTCCCAAATAGAATGGTAAAGTTTATACTCCCCCTCCACCAACAAGCATCAATCCATGACTTGCTCGAAACAACGAGTATCTCCAACTAGCAACAGTCCCAGGGGGAGTTTTGTTTGCAATTATTTATATTTAGTTTGGATAAAGCATGGGACTGGGCATCCCGGTGACCAGCCATTTTCTCGTGAGTGAGGAGCGGAGTCCACTCCTCTTGAGAATAACCCACCTAGCATGGAAGATACGGACAGCCCTAGTTGACACATGAGCTATTCGAGCATACAAAATAGAATGTTTATTTGAAGGTTTAGAGTTTGGCACATACAAATTTACTTGGAACGGCAGGTAAATACCGCATATAGGAAGGTATAGTGGACTCATATGGAATAATTTTGGGGTTTAAGGGATTGGATGCACAAGCAATATTCCCGCTTAGTACAAGTGAAGGCAAGCAAAAGACTGGGAAGCGACCAACTAGAGAGCGACAACAGTCATGAACATGCATTAAAATTAATAAACATTGAGTACAAGCATGAGTAGGATATAATCCACCATGAACATAAATATCGTGAAGGCTATGTTGATTTCTTTCAACTACATGTGTGAACATGTGCCAAGTCGAGTCACTTAAATCATTCAAAGGAGGATACTACCCCACTATACCACATCACGACCATTTTAATAGCATGTTGGCATGCAAGGTAAACCATTATAACTCATAGCTAATCAAGCATGGCACGAGCAACTATGATCTCTAATTGTCATTGAAAACATGTTTATTCATAATAGGCTGAATCAGGAACGATGAACTCATAATATTTACAAAAACAAGAGAGGTCGAGTTCATACTAGCTTTTCTCATCTTTGTCAGTCCATCATATATCGTCATAATTGCCTTTCACTTGCACGACTGAATGATGTGAAAATAATAAGAGTGCACGTGCATTGGACTAAGCTGGAATCTGCGAGCATTCAATAAATAGAAGAAGACAAGGCAATCTGGGCTCTTGGTTAAATCAACAATAATGCATATAAGAGCCACTTCAACAATTTAATCATGGTCTTCTCCTATCGACCCCCAAAGAAAAGAAAATAAATAAAACTATTTACACGGGAAAGCTCCCAACAAACAAAAGAAGAACGAGAAATCTTTTTGGGTTTTCTTTTTAATTATTACTACTACAACAAGAAAAGTAAATTAACTAAAAGCTACACTAATTTTTTTTTGTTTTTCTTAAGGTTTAACAAACACACAAGAAGAAAGCAAGAAAAATAAAATAAACTAGCATGGATATTAAAGTGAAATAGTATGAGCACCGGCATCTAGCAATGAGTGTGTGTAAACATAAATGTAATGTCGGTAGGAAATACGTACTCCCCCAAGCTTAGGCTTTTGTCCTAAGTTGGTTTATTGCCATGGATGGCCTGACGGATATCCGTAGTTGTAGCCGGGGTCGTACTGCGATGCAGCGGTTATCACCTCCTGAGCTTCAGCGTGGCGGCGAGCTGCCTCCGCCCTCCTCTCGTACTCATCTGCCTCCTCTCTGTTAATAACATATCTTCCTTTTGCCTGATAATCAAAGAAGGCAGGAGCAGGGAGAGTAATACGGACAACCCTACGTCTGTCAAAGATTAAGCGATACCGGAGAGGTGATTCATTCCTCTCGACAAACTGGTGGTGGACCATAGCATTATAGTCTAAATAAGTAGGAGGCAACTCAATATCATCCTCACGAACGTCCACACCAAGAAAATCAGCTAAGCGGGTTGCATAAATTCCACCAAAGAAATCTCCATTAAATCTATTATTATGCAACCTACATGCAACAATGGATCCCAAGTTATAAGTTTGGTCTCCTAATACAGCACTCCTAAGAATACTAAGATCAGGGACACACATGTGACATGCTTCATCTTTACCATTTATGCACCTACCTATGAAAAGAGCAAAATAATGTATAGCAGGAAAATGGATGCTCCCTATGGTAGCTTGTGCTATATCTCTAGATTCCCCCACAGTTATACTAGCAAGAAAATTTCTAAATTCAGATTTGCAAGGTTCACTAGCACTACCCCATTGTGGAAGTTTGCAAGCAGAAGTAAAATCCTCTAAGTCCATGGTATAAGATTTTTCATAAAGATCAAACAGGACAGCTGGAGAATTACGTGAAGATAAAAATTCAAACCTCCTCACAAATGTACTAGTGAGATAGTGGTACTGGCGGCATTTGTCTGCCTCAAAGCCCACAAGATCAGCGTTACGCAAATATGCGTTAAATTCTTCCTTAATTCCCGCTCGATCCATAAAGTTTTCTGAAGGCCATTCACAGTGCCGCACTGGAGCCTCCCTTGGTGGCTCATCGTCAGCATCACGCATTGCAAGCCTGGGTCCTTGCTTCCTTGAAGAACCACCTTGGAACATTTTCCTAAGCATATTTCTTTCTCTGAAAAATTTCTGAAATTTTTAGTAACTTCAAACAAAAGTGAACCAAGCTCAATAAAATTGATAGCAACTACTCCTACAAGTGCCTAGAGCCTATATCAAGCATTAGAACTACTTGGAACCATATAAATTTGACATGCAAGCTCAAGAACATGGTCACCTAGGCAGCACCAATTTGCAATGAATAAAGCACTAGAAGAAAAACTAATTGGACCAATGCAGGAATCACATACCAAGGAACAATCTCCCCAAGCAGTTTTGTGAGAGGTGCTTTGAGCAAGGAGATCGAAAATCGCAGCAAAATGAGCTAGAACTCGTGCTTGAGCTGGATATTGGTGTTTGTGGGAGGAAGAAGGAGTGTATGGGTGCAAGAATAAGTGGAGGGGGGCCACCATGGGCCCACGAGGCAGGGGGCGCGCCCTGGGGGGTAGGGCGCGCCCTCCACCCTCGTGGCCTGTGTGCTTGCCCTCCTGCTGTGTTCTCAAGCATGTAAATTCTCAAATATTCTAGAAAAATCATATTCCATTTTCGTGGCATTTGGAGAACTTTTATTTTGGGGTATTTTATATTGCATGAGATAAATCGAGGAGCAGACAGAAAAATACTATTTTTACTTTATTTCAACTAAATAACAGAAAGTAGAAAGAGGGTACAGAAGTTTGTGCATTCTAGTTTCATCCATCTCATGCTCATCAAAAGGAATCCACTAACAAGGTTGATCAAGTCTTGTTAACAAACTCATTCCGATTAACGTGGAACCAGAGAAATTTCGAATAACACTATGTTACCTCAACAGGGATATGCACATCCAAAATAATAAGAATATCATATTTCTTCTTGACAGTAGGAAGAGGAAATTCAAAACCTCCAAAAATAATAGATGGAATTTTTCCAATAGAATTTATACTATGAACTTGAGGTTGTTTCCTCGGAAAGTGTACCGTGTGCTCATTACCATTAACATGAAAAGTGACATTGCCTTTGTTGCAATCAATAACAGCCCCTGCAGTATTCAAAAAGGGTCTTCCAAGAATAATAGACATACTATCATCCTCGGGAATATCAAGAATAACAAAGTCTGTTAAAATAGTAACGTTTGCAACCACAACAGGCACATCCTCACAAATACCGGCAATTATAGCAGTTGATTTATCGACCATTTGTAAATATATTTCAGTAGGTGTCAACTTATTCAAGTCAAGTCTACGATATAAAGAGAGAGGCATAACACTAACACCGGCTCCAAGATCACATAAAGCGGTTTAACATAGTTTCTTTTAATGGAGCATGGTATAGTAGGTACTCCTGGATCTCCAAGTTTCTTTGGTATTCCACCCTTAAAAGTATAATTAGCAAGCATGGTGAAAATCTCAGCTTCCGATATCTTTCTCTTATTTGTAACAATATCTTTCATATACTTAGCATAAGGATTCATTTGAGCATATCAGTTAATCGCATACGTAAAAAGATAGGTCTAATCATTTCAGCAAAGCGCTCAAAATCCTCATCATCCTTTTTCTTGGATGGTTTGGGAGGAAAAGGCATGGGTTTCTGAACCCAAGGTTCTCTTTCTTTACCATTTTTCCTAGCAACAAAGTCTCTCTTATCATAACATTGATTCTTTGATTGTGGGTTATCAAGATCAACAACAGTTCAATTTCTACATCATTATCATTACTAGGTTCAGCATCATGATGAACATTATCATTAACATTTTCACTAGGTTCATGTTCATTACCAGATTGTGTTTCAGCATCAGAAATAGATATATCATTTGGATTCTCAGGTGGTTCAGCAATAGGTTCACTAGAAGCATGCAAAGTCCTATCATTTTTCTTTTTCTTCTTTTTTAGGACTAGGTGCATCAATATTATTTCTCTGAGAATCTTGCTCAATTCTCTTAGGGTGGCCTTCAGGATACAAAGGTTCCTGAGTCATTCTACCAGTTCTAGTAGCCACTTTAACAACATAATCATTCTTCTTACTATTCATTTCATTGAGCAAATCATTCTGAGCTTTAAGTACTTGTTCTACTTGAGTGGTAACCATAGAAGCATGTTTAGTAATGAGTTTAAGTTCACCTCTAACATCAGCCATGTAATTACCCAATTTTTCAATCATATAAGTATTTTGTTTTAATTGTCTACCAAAATAAACATTGAAATCTTCTTGTTTAACCATAAAGTTATCAAACTCATCCAATCATTGGCTAGCAATTTTAGTAGGAGGGATTTCAGCTTTATCATATCTATAGAGAGAATTTACCTTTACTACCTGTGTCGGGTTATCAAGACCATGAGTTTCTTCAATAGGTAATGGATTAAGATCATATATTTCTTCAATAGGCGGTAGATTTAGACCATGCATTTCTTCAATAGGAGGTAAATTCTTAACATCTTCAGCTTTAATACCTTTTTATTTCATAGATTTCTTTGCCTCTTGCATATCTTCAGGACTGAGAAATAGAACACCTCTTTTCTTCGGAGTTGGTTTAGGAATTGGCTCAGGAGTTGGCTCAGGAGCTGGCTCAGAAAGTGTCCAATTATTTTCATTTGTCAACATATTATTCAATAAAATTTCAGCTTCATCCGGTGTTCTTTCCCTGAAAACAGAACCAACACAACTATCCAGGTAATCTCTGGAAGCATCGGTTAGTCCATTATAGAAGATATCAAGTATTTCATTTTTCTTGAGAGGATGATCAAGCAAAGCATTAAGTAATTGGAGAAGCCTCCCCCAAGCTTGTGGGAGACTCTCTTCTTCAATTTGCACAAAATTATATATGTCCCTTAAAGCAGCTTGTTTCTTATGAGCAGGGAAATATTTAGAAGAGAAGTAATAAATCATATCCTGGGGACTACGCACACAACCAGGATCAAGAGAATTAAACCATATCTTAGCATCACCCTTTAATGAGAACGAAAATATTTGAAGGATATAAAAGTAGCAAGATCTCTCATCATTAGTGAACAGGGTGGCTATATCATTTAATTTAGTAAGATGTGCCACAACAGTTTCAGACTCATAGCCATGAAAAGGATCAGATTCAACCAAAGTAATTATATAAGGATCAACAGAGAATTCATAATCCTTATCGGTAACACAGATAGGTGAAGTAGCAAAAGCAGGGTCAGGTCTCATTCTAATTAAGAGATTGCTGATTCCATTTAGCTAATAACCTCTTGAGCTCATATCTATCTTTGCAAGCTAAAATAGCTAAAGAAGCTTCTTTATCAACAACATAACCCTCAGGAATAACAGGCAAGTTTTCATCGTCAATTTCATCAATATAATCAGTTTCAATAATTTCTTTCTCTCTAGCCCTAGCAATTTGTTCATCAAGAAATTCACTAAGGGGCACAGTAGTATCATGCATAGAAGTAGTCTCATCATAAGTATCATGCATAGCGTATGGCATCATCAATAACATGCGACATATCGTAAGCAGTAGAGAAGCGTGTTTAGGTGTCGCAAGCTTACTCAAAATGTAAGGTGAATCAAGTGCGAGCTAGATGGCAGTTCCTTACCTCCCCTCTTAGTTGAGGGATAAATTGTTGTCTTAGCGTCTTTCAAGTTCTTCATAGTGACCAGCAGATATAAATCCCAAGTGACTCAAAGAATAGAGCTATGCTCCCAAGAACGGCGCCTTTAAAATAGTCTTGATAACCCACAAGTATAGGGGATCGCAAGAGTTTTCAAGGGTAGAGTATTCAACACAAATTTATTGATTCGACACAAGGGGAGCCAAAGAATATTCTCAAGTATTAGCAGCTGAGTTGTCAATTCAACCACACCTGGATAACATAGTATCTGCAGCAAAGTATTTAGTAGCAAGATAATATGATAGTAGTGATAACGTAGCAAAAGTAATATTTTTGGTGTTTTGTACTGATTGTAACAGTAGCAACGGAAAAGTAAATAAGCGAAGAACAACATGTGAAAAGCTCGTAGGCATTGGAGAATTATGCCGGATGCGGTTCATCATGTAACAATCATAACATAGGGTGACACGGAACTAGCTCCAATTCATCAATGTAATGTAGGCATGTATTACGAATATAGTCATACGTGCTTATGGAAAAGAACTTGCATGACATCTTTTGTCCTACCCTCCCGTGGCAGCGGGGTCCTAATGGAAACTAAGGGATATTAAGGCCTCCTTTTAATAGAGTACCGAACAAAGCATTAGCACATAGTGAATACATGAACTCCTCAAACTATGGTCATCACCGGAGTGGTCCCGATTATTGTCACTTGAGGTTGCGGATCATAACACATAGTAGGTGACTATAGACTTGCAAGATAGGATCAAGAACTCACATATATTCATGAAAACATAATAGGTTCAGATCTGAAATCATGGCACTCGGGCCCTAGTGACAAGAATTAAGCATAGCAAAGTCATAGCAACATCAACCTCAGAACATAGTGGATACTAGGGATCAAACCCTAACAAAACTAACTCGATTACATGATAGATCTCATCCTGTCGCGACCAGACCCGAATGGATCTAGCGCTCTGTGCTCAGTGTCATCCCTGGATCGATGTCGACACCACACAAGATTTCAAGGATTTATAGCGAGTAGCAATCATACACTTATTACATCGTTGTCCACAAGGGAACTTAATACAATAATATGGCTTAAGGCCATCTAATAATAACAATGGAAGGCTTGGAAAACGAGTGAGTCCATCAACTCCAACGGCATCACCGAGTATAGAACCACAACCTAACATCTTACTCGTCATTCGAAAAGTATGCAACATGAAAAGTTGCAGCCGAAACGGGTCAAGCACATGGAATATCTTTGGCAATGTAACACATAGAGAACAATGAAGCAATAAGCCTACACTACATGCATATTTGGCTGGTGGTAAGGCTCTACGGTTACATTTTTGCACAAAGCTGATTTTTCCCTACATCAAAGGAATAATTTTATTTAACTATCATGGTGGTTGTTAAACATTGAGAATGGTTGACATCCTCAATCCCAATTAAAGGTACTCATTAAAAACCCAATAACTTTATTATTAGAAGTAACATGTTGAGATTCACATGATATTCAAGTACTAGATACTCAAACGTCCATAACCGGGACACGGCTAATCATGATTAGTTTTACACTCTGCAGAGGTTTAGCACTTTTCCCCACAAGACTCGATCGCCTCCGCTTGGTTCTCGTGACTACATGATGTTTGAGAAACGGATGACCGAGACATAGTCTTTCGAAGCGCTAGCACCTTACATGTGGGTAGACCGTACCAACCTACATCCCCTACATCAGCTAGCCTACCCGTAAGAGTTCGCACAACTTAGTCAAGCACGCCAGAGCCCATAATTGGCTTGTGGCTGCACGGAAGTTTCTAGTTTGAAAAATCTCATGATCCCTTAGAGCACAGGTGGCGGTCCAAGAAATACAGCAAATCTCGATAGAAACCAGGTGCCTCAATCCACCCAGATGTGTGTTTAGGTTGCCACCTTAAATAAACCATTAATTAACAATCTCACATCTGTCATGGATATTCACTCACCCAATCCACGTCTACTAGCATAGCATGGCATAATCAAGCAAACGTAGAAGTAACTCCCAAGGTTTCATAAGTAAAACAGGTAATAGGTACTACCTCAATCTACTTCCCATCCCACAATTTGATTAGATCCTAATATGCAAGTGTTTGGGGAATAGATCTAATGCATAAAAACTGGGTATGAGAAGAGTATGATCAAAGTGTTACTTGCCTTGCTGATGATCCGCGAGTCCTAGAGATTCGAAATAACAAGCGGCGCACTCCGGGTGATCTAACGCAGACAAACAACAAGCATACAATAAGTACTCATCTAATGCACAGGAAATCTCGAATAAAAGATCTAACCAGATAGTTCAACTTAAGAACCCCGGTGGCAAAAGAATCGAATCAAATAAGGTATCGAAAGTCGAAACTCGAGAGAGAACGACTCGGTTTAGCGATCTGAAATTAGGTCAAAATCTCTCAGTAGCAAAACTCTGTGAAAATAGGTTAGTCGGAACGGCGGTTTCGTTACGAAACTCCAGGCGCTTGAATCACCTGATTCCGATAAACGAGCAAGAAATAAAACAGTTTTGAAAATCGGATCAGAAATCGAATCAAATATAACGGATTAAATCCGATTTAAAAGAAAACGACGAGCAGAACTAAATAACGGACGTTCGTTATCAGTAACTAAACCAACCAACGCTTTCATTTAAACGAACGGGTCGGTGAACGTTCGTTAATTAAGAAAACCGAAAAAAATAAAATCAATCTAGGTTTTTGAAAAAAACCGAACATCGCAAAAAAAAAACGGATCGGGTCTTTTTGAGAAAACCGGATCGGATCGGGCGCGAGCGGCGGCTACCTCCGGCGGTCACCCGGCTCAGCGGGGTCTCCCAAGTGGTCGGGCGGGTCGGTGGGTGGCGGCGGGTCGGCGAGGCTCCGGGCGACGCGGCGTGTTCGGCGACGAGGGCGACGGCGGCGGGCGACACGGCGGCGGCCGGGCTCGGGTGAGGGCGGCGGCGGCGGGGCGATGTGATAGAGAGGGGGCGCCGGGTTATAAAGGGGAAGGGGGCTCCGGTTGCGTGGGGAGGGCACGGCGGCTCCGGCGTGTCCGAGCCGGAGTCGGGCGGCGTGGCGGCGGACTCCTCCATGTGAGCGTCTTGTGAGGAAGGGAGGTGGGCGGGCGCGGCCTGGGGCCTGGCTGGCTGGGCCGGCTGGGCCTCGGTCCAGGGGGGGGGCGGCGCATCTTTTTTTAAAAAAAATTAAAATTAAAACTAAACGAATTTAAAAAATACCAAATGAATTCCAAATTAAATAAAACAAATTTTCTCCGACTCCTAAAAATGAGTCGAACAAAATGAACTTTTAAAACTGCAACATGCAAATAAATTTTAAAATGCTCATTTTTGCCTAAGCAAAATAAATCTTCAAAACCCAAATTTGATTTATTTAAAATATCTTCGTTTTTCCTAAATATTGGGAAAGTCATATTATTCCCTCTCTTGAGATTTTATAGGAAAAACTTTATGAAGATAATTAAATAAATCCAATGATCCTATTTCCAAAATTTGAGAAATCCCAAATATGAAAATAATGAAACTTCCAACTCTCTCCAAGGGTCCTTGAGTTGCGTGAAATTTTCTAGGATCGGAAAATGCGAGAAAATATGATATGCATGATGATCTAATGTATAACATTCCAAATTGAAAATTTGGGATGTTACACATCCAACCCATCACCGTCCAGCAAACCTACGATGGAATTACTCACGCACGGCGGTGAGCATCATGAAATTGGTGATGGAGGATGGTTGATGATGACGACGGCGACGAATCCCCCTCTCCGGAGCCCTAAACGGACTCCAGATCAACCCTCCCGAGAGGTTTTAGGGCTTGGCGGCGGCTCTGTATCGTAAAACGCGATGAATCCTTCTCTCTGATTTTTTCTCCTCGAAAGAAAATATATATAGTTGGAGTTGAGGTCGGAGGAGCTCCAGGGGGGCCACGAGGTAGGGGGCGCGCCCCCACCCTCGTGGATAGGGTGTGGGCCCCCTGGTCTTCATCTTTTGCAAGGATTTTTTATTATTTCCAAATAGACGTTCCGTGGAGTTTCAGGTCATTCCGAGAACTTTTGTTTCTGCACATAAATAACACCATGGAAAGTCTGCTGAAAACAACGTCTGTCCGGGTTAGTTCCATTCAAATCATGCAAGTTAGAGTTGAAAACAAGGGCAAAAGTGTTTGGAAAAGTAGATACGACGGGGACATATCAACTGGTTATAGGATGGTAATTGATTTTAGAAAACTAAATAAATCCACTAGAAAAGATCATTACCCCTTACCTTTTAGTCATCAAATATTAGAAAGATTGTCTAAGCATACAGACTTTTGCTTCCTTGATGGATATTTTGGTTTCTCTCAAATACCTGTATCACAACCCGACCAAGAGAAAACCACTTTTAATTGCCCTTTTGGAACTTATGCTTATAGACGTATGCCTTTTGGTTTATGCAATGCACCTGCTACCTTTGAAAGATGTATGACTGCTATATTCTCTGACTTTTGTGAAAATATTGTTGAGGTTTTCATGTATGATTTTTCCGTTTACAAAAATTCTTTTGATGATTGCTTAAGCAACTTTGATCGAGTTTTGCAGATATGTGAACAAACTAATCTTGTCTTGAATTGGGAGAAGTGCCACTTTATGGTAAATGAAGGTGTTGTCTTGGGGCATAAAATTACTGAGCGTGGCATTGAAGTGGATAAGGCCGAGTTGATGCAATTGAGAAAATGCCATGTCCTAAAGATATTAAAGGTATCCGAAGTTTCCTTGGTCATGATGGTTTATGTAGGAGGTTCATTAAAGACTTCTCTAAAATTTCTAGGCCTCTTACTAATCTCTTGCAAAAAGATGGTCCGTTTGTTTTTTATGATGATTGTGTAGAATCCTTTGAAACACTTAAGAAAGCCTTAACTTCTGCACCTATTGTTCAACCACCGTATTGGAACTTTCCCTTTGAAATTATGTGTGATGCTAGTGATTATGTTGTTGGTGTTGTTCTAGGACAAAGAGTTGATAAGAAATTAAATGTTATACACTATTCTAATAAAACTCTAGACAGTGCCCAAAGAAATTATGCTACTACTGAGAAAGAATTTCTAGCAGTTGTGTTTGCTTGTGATAAATTCAGATCCTACATTGTTGATTCTAAATTAATTGTTCACACTAATCATGCTGCTATTAAATACCTTATGGAAAAGAAAGATGCTAAACCTAGACTTGTTAGGTGAGTTATTTTTCTACAAGAATTTGATTTGCATATTACTGATAGGAAGGGAGCTGAGAATCTCGTGGTTGATAACTTGTCTAGGTAGAAATTATCCTTGATTACCCACTACCTATTGATGATAGCTTTCCTGATGAACAACTAGCTGTCATAAATGCTTCTTGTAATACTCCTTGGTACGCCTACTATGCTAATTATATCGTTGCTAAATTTATACCACCTAGTTTTACATACCAACAAAAGAAAAAATATTCTTTGATTTGAGACATTAATTTTGGGATGACCCACATCTTTATAAATAAGGAGTAGATGGTATTATTAGACGTTGTATAACTGAGCATGAATAGGAGAAAATCCTACGAAAGTGTCACTCTGAGGCTTATGGAAGACATCATGCGGGAGACAGAACTGCACACAAGGTATTACAATCTGGTTTTTATTGGCCTACTCTTTTCAAGGATGCTCGTAAGTTTTTCTTATCTTGTGATGAATGCCAAAGAATTGGAAATATTGGTAGACGCCAGGAGATGCCTATGAATTATTTTTTATTGAACCATTCGGTGTTTGGGGATTTGATTATATGGGACCTTTTCCTTCCTCTAATGGGTATACACATATTGTGGTTGCTGTTGATATGTCACTAAGTGGTTAGAAGCTATTCCAACTAGTAGTTCTGATCATAACACTTCCATTAAAATGCTTAAAGAAGTTATTTTCCCAAGGTTTGGAGTCCCTAGATATTTAATGACTGATGGTGTGGTTCACATTCTATTCATGGTGCTTTCCGTAAATTGCTTCTAAATATGATGTCAACCATAGAATTGCATCCCCCTATCAGCCTCAATCTAGGGGTCAAGTTGAGTTGAGCAATAGAGAAATAAAGTTAATTTTGCAAAAGACAATCAATAGATCTAGGAAGAATTGATCTAATAAACTTGATGATGCATTATGGGCCTATAGAACTGCTTATAAAAATCCTATGGGTATGTCTCCATACAAAATGGTTTATGGAAAAGCTTGTCATTTGCCTCTTGATTTAGAACATAAAGCATATTAGGAAATTAAATAACTCAATTATGATTTCAAACTTGCTGATGAAAAGAGGTTATTTGATATTAGCTCGCTAGATGAATGGAGAACCCAAGCTTATGAAAATGCAAAATTATTTAAAGAAAAGGTTAAAAGATGGCATGACAAAAGAGTGAAAAACGGGAATTCAAAGTGCATGAGTATGTTCTTTTGTACAATTCTCATTTTAGATTTTTTGCAGGAAAACTCTTCTCTAAATAGGAAGGACCATATATCATCAAAGACGTTTATCGTTCTGGAGCCATCAAGATCAATAATGTCAAAGGCACAAACCTGAAGGTGGTCAACGGACAAAGAATTAAGCATTATATCTCAGGTACACCTATTAATATTGAAACTAATGTTATTCAAACTATGACACCAGAGGAATACATAAAAGAGACCTTCCAGAACACTCCAGAACCCTAAAAAGGAATAGGTAGGTGACACGGTAATTAAACCGACTCCAAAACTTCCATAAAAATATTTTCTGTCGGTTTTGGAATATTAGAAAAATTACAAAAATAAGAAACACCAGAGGGGGACACCCAGGTGCCCACTAGGCACCAGGGCACGCCTGTCCCCCTTGTCTTGCCCTGGTGGGTAGTGGGCCCCTCGTGAGCCTTCCCGACTCTGTTTTCTTCTGGAATACTTGTTTTGCAAGATAAAAATTCTTTATATATAGTCCCAGACGTTTTGACCACCACATCACAGAAATATCCTCTGTTCTTGTGTCGTGTTGTTTTTCTAACAGATCTGAAATCATGTCATCCCAAGACTCAGATGGAGAGAGCTATGTTTCCCACTATATTGCAAACCCAAGGATATATGGAGATGTGGATCATTACGGTTGGACAAATGAGGAAGAAGTAGATGTTGATCCGAAGGGAACGGAGGATGCCAGCTCAGAAGAAGATGAAGTTGCTCTACCTCAACCTGGAGATATGCATGTGGAATTCAAGATGTCGAGTCTTCCAAACAAAGTAAACGGGTCTAAGCCCCAATTTATCCCGTCCTGTGTTCTGCAGGAAAGCAAGGAGGCATTATGTAAAAGGGTATTGAAGCTTGAGCAAGAGGTCGATGGTTTGAGGGAGGAAATTTTCATCCTCAAATGTAAGCTGGAGAAAAATACTACTACTACGCCACCATCACCAAAGAAGGGAACTTGAGTACACGGGTAAGGGCACTCCCCTTGGCTTGTGCCAAGCTTGGGGGAGGTGCCCTAGTATTGTATCACCATCACTTCTATTATCTTTACCAATTTTTAGTTCGATGCTTAGCTATTTCATGATTTAGTTGAATAAAAAGTTTAGTATGATCTATTTTCGAGTGCTAGTTTCGTGATCTATCCATCTGTGTAATCGAGTAGAGAGTTATATAATAAAGATTAGTTTGATTTTTTACTTCTTTACTTTTTTGTTTCAAATCCTAGCAATGAAAATAATGAAAAAAAATATCATATGCTAATCTTGTGGAAAGTAGTAACATTATATAAGGAAAAGTATAAGTGATAAAATTTATTGAAAGTTGACAAACATAACATTGGTTACTGATGCAATTCATGAAAAATTAATAAGGGAAGAGAAGATCCACATTCAAATACACTATCTTGGACATCTTTTATGATTGTGAGCCCTCATTAAATATTTTATGCCAAATTGTTGATGTTGGACAAGGAAGACAACGTAATGAATTATGTTTGCTTATATTCACATAGAAGTTATATTTTCATAGATCCTCCAACATGTGGTGCTTACCCAACATCTTTGCTAGCCAAAAATCCGCACCAAGTAGAGATACTACTTATGCATCCTTAAACCCAATTTCATGTTATGAGAGTCCACTATACCTACCTATGGATTGAATAAGATCCTTCAAGAAAGTTGTCATTGGTGAATAAAGCAATAAAAATTTGCTTCTAAATATGTTTGATCTTTTATTGTAAGGGAAAATAAGCATTGCACAAACTTGTGATGGCAAAGTAATAAAAGCGATGGACTGCATAATAAAGGTTGCTATCATAAGGGGCAACATACGTGACGTTCCTTTGCATTAAGAGCTTTTGCATCCAAAAATAAAAGCGCCTGAAAACCTCCGCTTCCCTCTGCGAAGGTCATATCTTCTACTTTTATGTATCTACTTTTTATGCAAGAATTAATAGTGTTCTCCTCTATTCCTTTTTATTTTTCTGTTTTGCAAGCATCATGTGGTGGGAAAGATCTAGGCACATATATCCAGTTGGATATGAGTGATCATGAGTTATTATTGTTGACATCACCCCTAAGGTGTATAAGTTGGGAGGCGAAATTATAAGCCCCTATCTTTCTATTTGTCTGGCTGAAACTTTTTGCTCCATATATATGTTGTGAGTATTAGCAATCATAGAAGACTAAATAATGGTTGAGTATGTGTACTTGCTAAAAAGCTTCGACATGAGGCCCTTCCTGAAAATATGATGAATTGCAATTGCATTGTTGACTGAGAACATAGTTTGTTAGTTTTCAAGAAAGTTTATGCCTTATATTTCGATGTTGTGATGAATTATTACTTGCTCATCAAAAGTTATATGATAACGAATATTGTTCTTATAATAATGATCATGATGCTACTATGTCCGTATTTTGTTCTCTCTCTCTCTCTCTCTAAACATGTGGACATGATTATCGATATCGGTTTTCGCTTGAGGGCAAGCGAGGTCTATGCTTGGGTGAGTTCATCCGTCCATTTTGCATCATGTTTCTCTACAGTTATTTAGAGTTTTTTAATCATTATAACACTTTGTAGAGCAATTATAATATGTAAGACTTACATGAAGAGGGAGATTGCCAGTAGCTGGAATTCTGGACCTGAAAAAGCAATGTCTAGATACCTATTATGCACATACCCAAATGAGCTAAAATTTTATGGAGATTTATTTTGAAATATATATAAATTAATGGAGAAAAGAAATAACAAAGGGGGCCACCCAGGTGCCCACTAGGCACCAGGGTGCGCCTACCGGGCGCGCCTACAGTCGGGTAGTGGGGCCCCTGGCCAGCCTACGGTGCCCATCTTCTGGTATATAAGCCCATTTTCCCTAGAAAAAATACAGAGAGGACTTGCAGGATGGAGCACCGCAGTCTCGAGGCAGAACTTGGGCAGGAGCACTTTTACTCTTTGGTGGGGAGATTCCACCGGAGATACTTCCCTCTGGGAGGGGGAAATCGAAGCCATCGTCATCACCAACAATGCTCTCATCATGGGAGGGCCGATCTTCAACATCACCATCTCATCTCAAACCCTAGTTCATCTCTTGTATTCAATATTTTTGTCAAAACCTCAGATTGGTACATGTGGTTAGCTACTAGTGTTGATTACATATTGTAGTTGATGCTAGTTGGTTTATTTGGTGGAAGATCATATGTTTAGATCTATTATGCTATTCAATACCCCTCTGATCTTGAGCATGAATATGTTTTGTGAGTAGTTACTTTTGTTCTTAAGGTCATGGGAGAAGTCTTGTCATAAGTAATCATGTGGATTTGGTGTTTGTTCGATATTTTGATGATATGTATGTTCTTGATTCCCTTAGTGGTGTTATGTGAATGTTGACTACGTGAAACTTCACCATATTTAGGCCTAAGGGAATGCATTGTGGAGTAGTTATTAGACGGTGGGTTGCTAGAGTGACAGAAGCTTAAACCTGAGTTCATGCGCTATTTTGTAAGGGGCTGATTTGGATCCATATGTTTAATTCTATGGTTAGATTTTATCTTAATTCTTATCGTAGTTGCGGATGCTTGCGATAGGGGTTAATCATAAGTGGGAGGCTTGCTCAAGTAAGAATAGCACCCAAGCATCGGTCCACCCACATTTCAAATTATCAAAGTAGCGAACACAAACCAAACAAACATGATGAAAGTGACTAGATGAAATTCCCGTGTGTCCTCAAGAACGCTTTGCTTATTATAAGAGAATGTTCAGGCCTGTCCTTTGCTACAAAAAGGATTGGGCTACCTTGCTGCACTTTTGTTACCGTTACTATTACTTGCTCATTACAAATTACCTTGCTATCAAACTATCTGTTACCGACAATTTCAGCGCTTGTAGAAAATACCTTGCTGAAATCCGCTCTTCTGCTCCTCGTTGGGTTCGACACTCTTATTTATCGAAAGGACTACGATAGGTCACCGATACTTGTGGGTCATCAGTGGATGACTTGGAGTTTACCCGAGGCGCTACATGACGTGACCTCAAGGTCTTCACTGGTAGGTTTGATGCCTGATCCAGCAAGGTGATACTCGGATCTGAGCTCAAAGCTAGATATGAAGTATGAATCGCCTCATGGCCCTGCTCTGAGATTAGACCGGGTGCAGGGATGGTGATATCCGTAGGATTCTCGAGCTAGTCTAATACCCAACCCGAGAGAGCAAGCTCACCATGTGAATCTGCATCGTACTCTAGGCTACCAAACCGAATAGTCTGGCCCGGGGAGAAGTTCTCTACTTGGCCGAGGCGGCCAGTTGATTCAGTGTGTAGCACGATGCTGTCGAAGGGGAAGAGCTAGACGGGGATGAAGGTATTCCCGTAGCCAATGATTTCATTGATCCAAAGATTCGACATCGACCTCTTGCGACCACACAGCGGGACCTGCGTGGGCCGCCAATGTCTATGCTAAAACCGACGGATATCATGTAGGGGGTCCCGAGTTGGTGATCTTGGCACGATGGTAATAAGAAAAATAGGGACATAGTATTTACCCAGGTTCACGCTCTTACTATGTCCTCTCTTACTATATTCATTGTCGATGGGGTATAAAGTACAAGATGATCTACCTGGAGAACATATGTGTCAGTTCTAACCTCTAAACCTTGAAATCGTGCCTCTAAACAACCAAACCCCTCAGCTTATATAGGCACCGCGGGTATTTAGGGTTTACACATGGTCAATTACAATCTAGGGATAAACATGCCGATCATTCAAATACGCCTTCAAGTGTAGGCCAAGTTTTCAGAGAACTCCATCTTGATTAAGCTGAGGGCCAGGGCATGCGTGGCCGATTCTTCAGTTGTTGGTGGGTCCTCGGCTCAGCCCATTACTAGCATGACAACATGGTGAGTGATACGTCTCCAACGTATCTATAATTTTTGATTGCTCCATGCTACTTTATCTACTGTTTTGGACTATATTGGGCTTTATTTTCCACTTCTTTATTATTTTTGGGACTAACCTATTAACCGGAGGCCCAGCCCAGAATTGCTTTTTTTTTCCTATTTCAGTGTTTCGAAGAAACAGAATATCAAACGGAGTCCAAACAGAATGAAACCTTCGGGGACGTGATTTTCTCACCTTACGTGATCCAGGAGACTTGGACCCTACTCCAAGTAGTGCCAGAGGCGGTCACGAGGGTGGAGGGTGCGCCCCCCCTAGGCGCGCCCCCCTACCTCGTGGGCCCCCTGACGCTCCACCGACGTACTCCTTCCTCCTATATATACCTACGTATCCCCAAACGATCGTAACAGAGCCAAAACCTAATTCCACCGCCGCAACCTTCTGTATCCACGAGATCCCATCTTGGGGCCTGTTCCGAAGCTCCGTCGGAGGGGGCATCCACCACGGAGGGCTTCTACATCAACAACATAGCCCCTCCGATGAAGTGTGAGTAGTTTACTTCAGACCTTCGGGTCCATAGTTAGTAGCTAGATGGCTTCTTCTCTCTTTTTGGATCTCAATATAATGTTCTCCCCCTCTCTTGTGGAGATCTATTCGATGTAATCTTATTTTTGCGGTGTGTTTGTTGAGACCGATGAATTGTGGGTTTATGATCCAGCTTATCTATGGAAAATATTTGATTCTTGTCTGAATTCTTTTATGTATGATTGAGTTATCTTTGCAGGTCTCTTCGAATTATCCGTTTGGTTTGACCAACTAGATTGGTAGTTCTTGCAATGGGAGAAGTGCTTAGCTTTGGGTTCAATCTTGCGGTGTCCTTACCCAAAGGATGTAAAGGGTTGCAAGGCACGTATTGTGTTGTTGCCATCGAGGATAACAAGATGGGGTTTTTATCATATTGCATGAATTTATCCCTCTACATCATGTCATCTTGCTTAAGACGTTACTCTGTTTTTAACTTAATACTCTAGATGCATGCTGGAAGTCGATGAGTGGAGTAATAGTAGTAGATGCAGAATCGTTTCGATCTACTTGTCTCGGACGTGATGCCTATATACATGATCATTGCCTAGATATACTCATAACTATGCTCAATTCTGTCAATTGCTCAACAGTAATTTGTTCACCCGCCGTAGAAAATCTATGCTCTTGAGAGAAGCCACTAGTGAAACCTATGGCCCCCGGTTCTATTCTCATCATATTAATCTCTATATCTTGATTTACTTGCTTTGTTTTTACTTTGCCTTTTACTCTTCACTTTGCATCTATCTATCAAAAAACACCAAAAATATTATTTATCATCTCTATCAGATCTAACCCTCGTAAGTGACCGCGAAGGGATTGACAAGCCCTAAGTGTTGGTTGCGAGTAGCTATCGTTTTGTGTGGGTACGAGGGACTTGTGCGTGGTCTCCTACTGGATTGATACCTTGGTTCTCAGAAACTGAGGGAAATACTTACGCTACTTTGCTGCATCATCCTCTCCTCGTCGGGGAAATCCAACGCAGTGCTCAAGAGGTAGCAAGAAGAATTTCTGGCGCCGTTGCCGGGGAGGCTCACGCAAGCAAGTCAAGCATACCAAGTACCCATCGCAATCCCTATCTCTCGCATTACATTATTTGCCATTTGCCTCTCGTTTTCCTCTCCCCCACTTCACCCTTGCCGTTTTATTTGCCCTCTCTTTCCCAATCTCCTCCTCTCTTTCTCGTTTGCCTTTTTCCCGTTGCCTTTCTGTTTGCTTGTGTGTTGGATTACTTGTTTCCATGGCGCAAGATAATACCAAATTGTGTGATTTCTCGAAATACCAATAATAATGATTTCCTTAGTACTCTGATTGCTCCTCTTAATAATGACGAGTCTTGTGAAATCAATACCGCTTTGCTGAATCTTGTTATGAAAGATCAATTCGCCGGCCTTCCTAGTGAAGATGTCGCTACTCATCTGAATAATTTTGTTGATTTGTGTGATATGCAAAAGAACAAAGATACAGATAACAATATTTTCAAATTGAAGTTATTTCCGTTTTCACTTAGAGATCGTGCTAAAGTTTGGTTTTCATCTTTGCCTAAAAATAGTATTGATTCTTGGAACAAGTGCAAAGATGCTTTTATCTCTAAGTATTTTCCTCCCGCTAAGATTATCACTCTTAGGAATGATATCATGAATTTTAAACAACTTGATCATGAGCATGTTGCCCAATCTTGGGAAAGAATGAAATTAATGCTTCGCAATTGCCCTACTCATGGTTTGAATTTATGGACGATCATACAAAAATTTTATGCCGGATTGAATTTTGCCTCTAGAAATCTTTTAGATTCGGCCGCGGGAGGCACTTTTATGGAAATTACATTAGGAGAAGCTACCAAATTGCTTGATAATATTATGGCTAATTATTCTCAATGGCACACCGAAGGATCTTCTAGTAAAAAAGTGCATGCTATAGAAGAAATCAATGTTTTGAGTGAAAAGATAGATGAACTTATGAAGATGTTTTCTCCTAAAAATACTCCTCTTGATCCTAATGATATGCCTTTATCTACTTTGCTTGAGAATAATAATGAATCTATGGATGTGAATTTTGTTGGTAGGAATAGTTTTGGAAACAACGCGTATAGAGGGAATTTTAATCCTAGGCCTTATCCTAGTAATCCTTCTAATAATTATGGAAATTCCTACAAAAACTCTTATGGAAATTTTAATAAGATGCCCTATGAATTTGAGAGTAGTGTTAAAGAGTTTATGAATTCACAAAAGAATTTTAATGCTTTGCTTGAAGAGAAATTGCTTAAAGTTGATGATTTGGCTAGGAACGTTGATAGAATTTCTCTTGAGATTGATTCTTTAAAGCTTAGATCTATTCCTCCTAAACATTATATCAATGAGTCTCTCAAAGCCATGAGAATTTCCATTGATGAGTGCAAGGAAAGAACCGCTAGGATGCATGCTTCCAAAGATGCCTTTATTAAAGCGTGCTCTTCCAATTCCTACGAAAATCAAGATGAAGATCTAAAAGTTATTGATGTGTCCCTATTAAATCTTTGTTTTGCAATATGAATCTTGATGAAACTGAATGTGATCTTCCCTTACCCAGAAGGCGTTCTAAGAATTCGTAGTTTCTAGATCTTGATGATGAAATTGATAAAAGTGGGATTGAAATAAATAAAAACCGAGATGTTGCTAAACCCACTATTTTGGATCTCAAGGAATTTAATTATGAAAATTGCTCTTTGATTGGTTGTATTTCCTTGTTGCAATCCGTGCTAGATTCTCCTCATGCTTATAGTCAAAATAAGGCCTTTACCGAACACATTGTTGATGCCTTGATGCAATCTTATGAAGAAAAACTTGAGTTGAAAGTTTCTATCCCTAGAAAACTCTATGATGAGTGGGAACCTAATATTAAAATTAAAATTAAAGATTATGAGTTTCATGCTTTGTGTGATTTGGGTTCTAGTGCCTCTACTATTCCCAAAACTTTATGCGATTTGCTAGATTTCCGTGATTTTGATGATTGCTCTCTAAACTTGCATCTTGCGGGTTCCACTATTAAAAAGCCTATGGGAAGAATTAATGATGTTCTTATTGTTGCAAATAGGAATTATGTGCCCGTAGATTTTATCGTTCTTGATATAGATTGCAATCCTTCATGTCCTATTATTTTTGGTAGACCTTTCCTTAGAACGATTGGTGCAATTATTGATATGAAGGAAGGAAACATTAGATTCCAATTTCCCTTAAATAAGGGTATGGAACACTTCCCTAGAAATAAAATAAAATTACCATATGAATCTATCATGAGAGTCACTTATGGATTGCCTACCAAAGATGGCAATACCTAAATCTATCCTTGCTTTTATGCCTAGCTAGGGGCGTCAAACGATAGCGCTTGTTGGGAGGCAACCCAATTTTATTTTGTGTTTTTTGTTTTTTCTTATGTTTAGGAATAAATAATCCATTTAGCCTCTGTTTGGATGTGGTTTTATGTTTTAATTAGTGTTTGTGCCAAGCTAGACCTATTGGATCTTCTTGGATGATAGTTATTTGATCTTGCTGTAATTTACAGAAACTTTGCGCTCAGTGCCCGAATTGGTAAAAATCACCAGAACATGATAAAATACTGATTCCAATTGCTGCTGATCAATAAACAAATTTTCCAGGTCTTCTAATTTTGGTAGAATTTTTTGGTATCCAGAAGTTTGCGTTAGTAACAGATTACTACAGACTGTTCTGTTTTTGATAGATTCTGTTTTGCGTGTGTTGTTTGCTTATTTTGATGAATCTATGGCTAGTAAAATATTTTATAATCCATAGATAAGTTGGAATACAGTAGGTTTAAAACCAATATAAATAAATAATGAGTTCATTACAGTACCTTAAAGTATTCTTTTGTTTTATTTCTCTAACGGAGCTCACGAGATTTCTATTGAGTTTTGTGTTGTGAAGTTTTCAAGTTTTGGGTGAATTCTTTTTGATGGATTATGGAACAAGGAGTGGAAAGAGCCTAAGCTTGGGGATGCCCATGGCACCCCCAAGATAATCCAAGGACACCAAAAAAATCAAAGCTTGGGGATGCCCGGAAGGCATCCCTCTTTAAATCCACTTCCATCGGTAATTTACTTGGAGCTATATTTTTATTCACCACATGATATGTGTTTCGCTTGGAGCGTCTTGTATTATTTGCGTCTTTGCTTGTTAGTTTACCACAATCATACTTGCTATACACACCTTTTGATAGAGCCATACATGAATTGGAATTTGATAAAATACTCTATGTGCTTCACTTATATATTTTGAGCTTGATAGTTTTGCTCATAGTGCTTCACTTATATCTTTTGAGCGTGATAATTTTTGCTCTAGTGCTTCACTTAGATCTTTTAGAGCATGGTGGTGGATTTTTTTTTAAAGAATCATGATCTCTAATGCTTCACTTGGATTATTTTGAGAGTCGTTGATAGCATGGTAATTTTCTTAATGTTAATATACTTGGTATTCAAGATATGTGAAACTTTCTTTTGAGTGCGTTGAATACTAAGATAAGTTTGATGCTTGATAATTGTTTTGAGATATGAAGATGGTGATATTAGAGTCATGCAAGTTGAGTAGTTGTGAATTTAAAGAATACTTGTGTTGAAGTTTGTGATTCCCGTAGCATGCACGTATGATGAACCGTTATGTGATGAACTCGGAGCATGATTTATTTATTTATTGTCTTCCTTATGAGTGACGGCCGGGGACGAGCGATGGTCTTTTCCTACCAATCTATCCCCCTAGGAGCATGTGCGTAATACTTTGCTTTGATAACTTCTAGATTTTTGCAATAAGTATATGAGTTCTTTATGACTAATGTTGAGTCCATGGATCATATGCACTTTTTCCCATCCTTCCACCATTGCTAGCCTCTCTAATACCACGCACTTTTCGCCGGTATCTGTCGCGACCAGACCCGAATGGATCTAGCGCTCTGTGCTCAGTGTCATCCCTGGATCAGTAATGCTGACACCACACAGTACTTCGAAGGATTTATATCAGAGTAGAAATCACACACTTATTACATCGTTGTCCACAAGGGAACTTAACACAATAATATGGCTTAAGGCCATCTAATAATAACAGCGGAAGGCTTGGAAAACGAGTGAGTCCATCAACTCCAACGGCATCACTAAGTATAGAACCACGGCCTAACACCTTACTCGTCGTCTGAAAAGTCTGCAACATGAAAAGTTGCAGCCCGAAAACGGGTCAGCACATGGAATATGCTGGCAATGTAAAACATAGAGAACAATGAAGCAATAGGCCTATACTACATGCATATTTGGCTGGTGGTAAGGCTCTACGGTTACATTTTTGCATAAAGCTGATTTTTCCCTACATCAAAGGAATAATTTTATTTAACTATCATGGTGGTTGTTAAACATTGAGAATGGTTGACATCCTCAATCCCAATTAAAAAGTACTCATTAAAACCCAATAACTTTATTATTAGAAGTAACATGTTGAGATTCACATGATATTCAAGTACTAGATACTCAAAACGTCCATAACCGGGGACACGGCTAATCATGATTAGTTTTTACACTGCAGAGGTTTATGACTTTTCCCCACAAGACTCGATCGCCTCCGTTTGGTTCTCGCACTACATGGTGTTTGAGAAACGGATGACCGAGACATAGTCTTTCAGTAGCGCTAGCACCTTACATGTGGGTAGACCGTACCAACCTACATCCCCTACATCAGCTAGCCTACCCGTAAGAGTTCGCACAACTTAGTCAACTACGCCAGAGCCCATAATTGGCTTGTGGCTGCACACGTAAGCTTCTAGTTTGAATAATCTCATGATCCCTTAGAGCACGGGTGGCGGTCCAAGAAATACAGGCAAGTCCTGATAGAAACCAGTGCCTCAATCCACCCAGATGTGTGTTTAAGTTGCCACCTTAGATAAACCATTAATTATCAATCTCACATCTGTCATGGATATTCACTCACCCAATCCACGTCTACTAGCATAGCATGGCATAACAAGCAAACGTAGAAGTAACTCCCAAGGTTTCATAAGTAAAACAGGTAATAGGTACTACCTCAATCTACTTCCCATCCCACAATTTGATTAGGTCCTAATCATGCAAGTGTTTGAGGGTTTGATCTAATGCATAAAAACTGGGTAGTAGAAAAGGTATGATCAAAGTGTTACTTGCCTTGCTCGATGATCCGTGAGTCCTAGAGATTCAAGTAACAAGCGGCGCACTCCGGTGATCTAACGCAGACAAACAACAAGCATACAATAAGTACTCATCTAATGCACAGGAAATCTCGAATAAAAGATCTAACCAGATAGTTCAACTTAAGAACCCTGGTTGCAAAAGAATCGAATCAAATAAAGCATCGAAAGTCGGAACTCGAGAGAGAACGACTCGGTTTAACAAATCTGAAAATAGGTCAAAATTTCACAGTAACAAAACTCTGTGAAAGTAGGTTAGTCGAACGGCGGTTTCGTTCTGAAACTCCAGCGCTTGAATCACCTGATTCGATAAACGAGCAAGAAATAAAACAGATTAGAAAATAAGATCAGAAATCGAATCTGTAAATTAACGAATTAAAACCGATTTAAAAGAAAACGACGAACGGATTAAATAACGGACGTTCGTTAACAGAACTAATCCAACGAACACGTTCATTGAAACGAACGGGTCGGTGAACGTTCGCTAAATAAGAAAACCGAAAAATAAATAAAACCAATCTAGGTTTTTTTAAAAAAACCGAACATCTCTTTTTTTAAAAAAAAAAAAACTGGGTCGGTTTATTTGGGGAAAACCGGATCGGGCGGCGCGGGGCGGCTACCTCCGGTGGTTCTCGCCGGCGGGGTTCCGGCGGGCTCCAAGGTCGGGCGAGGTGGCGTGGCTGGGTCGGCGAGGCTCGGGCGGCGGCGGGTGCTCCGCGACGACGGGAGACGGCGGCGTCCTCGGCGACAGCGGCTCGGATGGGGTCGGCGGGTGGCGGGCGATGTGAGGAGAGAAGGGGGGTGGCGGTTAAATAGGAGGGGGGGCTCCGCTTGCTTGGGAGGCGACGGTCCCGGGCGGAGCCGACCACGGGCGGCAGGCGGCGTGTGGCGGGAGTCCGCAGCCAAGGCGCGCGAGGGAGGAGAGGAGGAGGTGGGAGGGGCGCTGGGCTGGGCACTGGCTGGTTTGGGCAGTGGGCCTCGATCCAGGGGGCGAATATTTTTTTAAATAAAATTAAACCAAAACGAATAAAAAAAATACCAAATGAATTCCAAATTAGATAAAACAAATTTTCCCCGACTCCTAAAAATGAGTCGAACAAAATGAACTTTTAAAAACTGCAACATGCATAAAAATTTTAAATGCTCATTTTTGCCTAAGCAAAACAAATCTTTCAAAAACCAAATTTGATTTATTTATAATATCTTCGTTTTTCCTAAATGTTGGGAAAGTCATATTATTCCCTCTCTTGAGATTTTCATAGGAAAAACTTTATGAAGATAATTTTAAATAAATCCAAATGATCCTATTTCCAAAATTTGAGAAATCCCAAATAAGAAAATAATGAAACTTCCAACTCTCTCCGAGGGTCCTTGAGTTGCGTGAAATTTCCTAGGATCGGAAAATGCGAGAAAATATGATATGCATGATGATCTAATGTATAACATTCCAAATTGAAAATTTGGGATGTTACTGATATCATACACCCACCATATACCTTCCTCAAAACAGCCACCATACCTACCTATCATGGCATTTCCATAGCCATTCTGAGATATATTGCCATGCAACTTTCCACCGTTCCGTTTATTATGGCACACTCCATCATTGTCATATTGCTAGCATGATCATGTAGTTGACATTGTATTTGTGGCAAAGCCACCGTTCATAATTCTTTCATACATGTCACTCATGAATCATTGCATATCCCGGTACACCGCCGGAGGGATTCATATAGAGTCATATTTTGTTCTAAGTATTGAGTTGTAATTGTTGAGTTGTAAGAAAAATAAAAGTGTGATGATCATCATTATTAGAGCATTGTCCCAAGTGAGGAAAGGATAATGGAGACTATGATTCCCCCACAAGTCGGGATGAGACTCCGGACGAAAAATAATATATATATATATATATATATATATATATATATATATATATATATATATATAAAAGAGGCCATAAAAAAGAGAAAAGGCCCAAAAAATGAGAGAAAAAGAGAGAAGGGACAATGTTACTATCCTTCTACCACACCTGTGCTTCAAAGTAGCACCTTGATCTTCATGATAGAGAGTCTCTCATTTTGTCACTTTCATATACTAGTGGGAATTTTTCATTCTAGAACTTGGCTTGTATATTCCGATGATGGGCTTCCTCAAATGCCCTAGGTCTTCGTGAGCAAGCGAGTTGGATGCACACCCACTTAGTTTCTTTTGTTGAGCTTTCATATACTTATAGCTCTAGTGCATCCGTTGCATGGCAATCCCTACTCACTCACATTGTAATCTATTGATGGGCATCTCCATAGCCCATTGATACGCCTAGTTGATGTGAGACTATCTTCCCTCTTTTTGTCTTCTCCACAACCACCATTCTATTCCACATATAGTGCTATATCCATGGCTCACGCTCATGTATTGCATTAAGATTGAAAAAGTTTTGAGAATGTTAAAGTATGAAACAATTGCTTGGCTTGTCATCGGGGTTGTGCATGATTTAAATACTTTGTGTGGGGAAGATGGAGCATAGCCAGACCATATGATTTTGTAGGGATAACTTTCTTTGGCCATTTTATTTTGAGAAGACATAATTGCTTAGTTAGTATGCTTGAAGTATTATTATTTTTATGTCAATATGAACTTTTGTCTTGAATCTTTCGGATCTGAATATTCATACCATGATTAAGAAGATTTACATTGAAATTATGCCAAAGTATCACTCCGCATCAAAAATTCTCTTTTTATCATTTACCTACTCGAGGATGAGCAGGAATTAAGCTTGGGGATGCCCGATACGTCTCCAACGTATCTATAATTTTGATTGCTCCATGCTACTTTATCTACTGTTTTGGACTATATTGGGCTTTATTTTCCACTTTTATATTATTTTTGGGACTAACCTATTAACCGGAGGCCCAGCCTGTAATTGCTGTTTTTTGCCGATTTCGGTGTTTGAAAAATGTAATGTCAAACGGAGTCCAAACGGAATGAAACCTTCGGGAACGTGATTTCTCACCGAACGTGATCCAGGAGACTTGGACCCTACTCCAAGCAGTGCCAGAGGAGGTCACGAGGGTGGAGGGCGCCCCCCTGGGCGCGCCCCCCTACCCCGTGGTCCCCCTGACGCTCCATCGACGTACTCATTCCTCCTATATATACCTACGTATCCCCAAATGATCAGAATAGGAGCCAAAAACCTAATTCCACCACTGCAACCTTCTGTATCCACGAGATCCCATCTTGGGGCCTGTTAGGAGCTCACGTGAGGGGCATCCACCATGGAGGGCTTCTACATCAACACCATAGCCCCTCCGATGAAGTGTGAGTAGTTTACTTGGACCTTCGGGTCCATAGTTAGTAGCTAGATGGCTTCTTACATCTTTTGGATCTCAATACAATGTTCTCCCCCTCTCTTGTGGAGATCTATTCGATGTAATCTTCTTTTTGCGGTGTGTTTGTTGAGACCGATGAATTGTGGGTTTATGATCCAGCTTATCTATGGAAAATATTTGATTCTTGTCTGAATTCTTTTAGGTATGATTGAGTTATCTTTGCAAGTCTCTTCGAATTATCCATTTGGTTTGGCCAACTAGATTGGTAGTTCTTGCAATGGGAGAAGTGCTTAGCTTTGGGTTCAATCTTGCGGTGTCCTTACCCGATGTGAGAAAGGGTTGCAAAGGCACGTATTGTATTGTTGCCATCGAGGATAACAGATGGTTTTTTATCATATTGCATGAATTTATCCCTCTACATCATGTCATCTTGCTTAAGGCGTTACTCTGTTTTAACTTAATACTCTAGATGCATCTTTGGATAGCGATCGATGAGTGGAGTAATAGTAGTAGATGCATAATCGTTTGATCTACTTGTCTCGGGCGTGATGCCTATATACATGATCATTGCCTAGATATACTCATAACTATGCTCAATTACATCAATTGCTCACGTAATTTGTTCACCCATCGTAGAAAATTTATGCTCTTGAGAGAAGCCACTAGTGAAACCTATGGCCCCCGGGTCTATTCTCATCATATTAATCTCTATCACTTCATTTACTTGCTTTTTTTACTTTGCCTTTTACTTTTCACTTTGCATCTATCTATCAAAAAATACCAAAAATATTATTTATCATCTCTATCAGATCTCACCCTCGTAAGTGACCGTGAAGGGATTGACAACCCCTAAGCGTATTAATTTAATAAAAACTTCCTCTCTCACCCTCGTATATATACTCGCCCTCGAGGCTCGATAATACATCCATCATATTCCGCAACAATTCCTCTCTCTCCCTTCTAACATACACGAAACGTTAGATACTCGCAACTAGAGTATTAAATTAATAAAAACAGAGTAACGCCTTAAATTAATACGCTTAGGGGTTGTCAATCCCTTCACGGTCACTTACGAGGGTGAGATCTGATAGAGATGATAAATAATATTTTTGGTATTTTTTGATAGATAGATGCAAAGTGAAAAGTAAAAGGCAAAGTAAAAAAGCAAGTAAATAAAGTGATAGAGATTAATATGATGAGAATAGACCCGGGGGCCATAGGTTTCACTAGTGGCTTCTCTCAAGAGCATAGATTTTCTACGATGGGTGAACAAATTACTGTTGAGCAATTGATGTAATCGAGCATAGTTATGAGTATATCTAGGCAATGATCATGTATATAGGCATCACGTCCGAGACAAGTAGATCGAAACGATTATGCATCTACTACTATTACTCCACTCATCGACCGCTATCTAGCATTGCATCTAGAGTATTAAGTTCAGGAAAACAGAGTAACGCCTTAAGCAAGATAACATGATGTAGAGGGATAAATTCATGCAATATGATAAAAAAAACCATCTTGTTATCCTCGATGGCAGCAATACAATACGTGCCTTGCTGCCCTTACTATCACAGGGAAAGGACACCGCAAGATTGAACCCAAAGCTAAGCACTTCTCCCATTGCAAGAACTACCAATGTAGTTAGCCAAGCCAAACGGATAATTCGAAGAGACTTGCAAAGATAACCAATCATACATAAAAGAATTCAGAGAAGATTCAAATATTTCTCATAGATAATCTTGATCATAAACCCACAATTCATCGGTCTCAACAAACACACCGCAAAAATAAGATTAATCGAATAGATCTCCAGGATAGAGGGGGAGAACATTGTATTGAGATCCAAAAAGAGAGAAGAAGCCATCTAGCTACTAACTATGGACCCGAAGGTCTGAGGTAAACTACTAACACTTCATCGGAGAGGCTATGGTGTTGATGTAGAAGCCCTCCGTGATGGATGCCCCTCCCATGAGCTCCTAACAGGCCCCAAGATGGGATCTCATGGGTACAGAAGGTTGTGGCGGTGGAATTAAGTTTTTGGCTCCGTATCTGATTGTTTGGGGGTACGTAGGTATATATAGGAGGAAGGAGTACGCCGGTGGAGCAACATGGGGCCCACGAGGGTGGAGGGCGCGCCTGGGGGGGGGGGGGGTAGGCGCGCCCCCTACGTTGTGGCTTCCTCGAAGCTTCCTTGACTTAGGGTCCAAGTCTCCTGGATCATGTTCGTTCCAAAAATGACGTTCCCGAAGGTTTCATTCCGTTTGGACTCCGTTTGATATTGTTTTTCTGCGAAACTCTGAAATTGGAAAATAACAGCAATTCTGGGTTGGGCCTCCGTGAAGGAAATATGCCCTAGAGGCAATAATAAAGTTATTATTTATTTCCTTACATCATGATAAATGTTTATTATTCATGCTAGAATTGTATTAACCGGAAACATAATACATGTGTGAATATATAGACAAACAGAGTGTCACTAGTATGCCTCTACTTGACTAGCTCGTTAATCGAAGATGGTTATGTTTCCTAACCATAGACATGAGTTGTCATTTGATTAACGGGATCACATCATTAGGAGAATGATCTGATTGACATGACCCATTCCGTTAGCCTAGCACTTGATCGTTTAGTATGTTGCTATTGCTTTCTTCATGACTTATACATGTTCCTGTAACTATGAGATTATGCAACTCCGTTTACGGAGTAACACTTTGGATGCTACCAAACGTCACAACGTAACTGGGTGATTATAAAGGAGTACTACAGGTGTTTCCAAAGGTACATGTTGGGTTGGCGTATTTCGAGATTAGGTTTTGTCACTCCGATTGTCGGAGAGGTATCTCTGGGCCTTCTCGGTAATACACATCACATAAGCCTTGCAAGCATTGCAACTAATGAGTTAGTTGTGAGATGATGTATTACGGAACGAGTAAAGAGACTTACCGGTAAACGAGATTGAACTAGGTATTGGATACCGACGATCGAATCTCGGGCAAGTAACATACCGATGACAAAGGGAACAACGTATGTTGTTATGCGGTTTGACCGATAAAGATCTTCAGAGAATATGTAGGAGCCAATATGGGCATCCAGGTTCCGCTATTGGTTATTGACCAAGAATAGTTCTAGGTCATGTCTACATAGTTCTCGAACCCGTAGGGTCCGCACGCTTAAGGTTTCGATGATGCTTATATTATGAGTTTATGAGTTTTGATGTACCGAAGGAGTTCGGAGTCCCGGATGAGATTGGGGACATGACGAGGAGTCTCGAAATGGTCGAGACGTAAAGATCGATATATTGGACGACTATATTCGGAGTTCGGAAAGGTTCGAATGATTCGGTATTTTTCGGAGTACCGGGAGTTACGGGAATACGGGAAGAGTATTGGGCCTTAATGGGCTTTAGTGGGAAGGAGCCAGGAGGTGGCGCGCCCTCCCAAGCCCAGTCCGAATTGGACAAGGGGTTTGGGGCGCAGCCCCTCTCCTTCCTTCTCCACTTCCCCCTTTCCCCTTCTCCTAGTTGGACTAGGAAAGAAGGAGTCCTACTCCCGGTGGGAGTAGGACTCCCTTGGCGCGCCTCCTCCTAGGGCCGGCCTCCTCCTCCCTCCCTCCTTTATATACGGGGCAGGGGCACCCCATGAACACACAAGTTGATCTACGGATCGTTCCTTAGCCGTGTCGGTGCCCCCTCCATCATATTCCACTTCGGTCATATCGTCATGGGCTTAGGCGAAGCCCGCGCCGGAGAAGTCATATCGTCATGAGCTTAGGCGAAGCCCTCGCCGGTGAAGCATCATCATCGCTACCACGCCGTCGTCTTGACGGAACTCATCCCCGACACTTTGCTGGATCGAGTCCGGGATCGCCATCGAGCTGAACGTGTGCGTAACTCGGAGGTGCCGTGACGTTCGGTACTTGGATCGGTCGGATCGTGAAGACGCACGACTACATCAACAGCGTTGTTATAACGCTCCGCCACGGTCTCACGAGGGTACGTGGACATACACTCTCCCCTCTCGTTGCTATGCATCACCATGATCCTTGCGTGTGCGTAGGAAAATTTTGAAATTACTACGTTCCCCAACACTCCGGTTAATAGGTTAGTCCCAAAAATAATATAAATGTGAATAACAAAGCCCAATAATGTCCAAAAAGTAGATAATATAGCATGGAGCAATAAAAAATAATAGATACGTTGGAGGCGTATCAAGCATCCCCAAGCATAATTCCTGCTCGTCCTCGAGTATGTAAATGATAAAAAGATAATTTTCGATGCGGAGTACTACTTGGCATAATTTCAATGTAATTCTTCTTAATTGTGGTATGAATATTCAGTTCCGAAATATTCAAGATAAAAGTTCATATTGACATAAAAATGATAATACTTCAAGCATACTAACTAAGCAATTATGTCTTCTCAAAATAACATGGCCAAAGAAAGTTCATCCCTACAAAATCATATAGTTTAGTCATGCTCCATTTTCGTCACACAAGAATGCTCTCATCATGCACAACCCCGATGACAAGCCAAGCAATTGTTTGATACTTTAGTAATCTCAAACCTATAAATTTTCACGCAATATATGAGCGCGAGCCATGGACATAGCACTATGGGTGGAATAGAATATGATGGGGGTTATGTGGAGAAGACAAAAAAGGAGAAAGTCTCACATCAATGAGGCTAATCAATGAGCTATGGAGATGCCCATCGATTGATGTTAATGCAAGGAGTAGGGATTGCCATGCAACGGATACACTAGAGCTATAAATGTATGAAAGCTCAACAAAAGAAACTAAGTGGGTGTGCATCCAACTTGCTTGCTCACGAAGACCTAGGGCACTTGAGGAGGCCCATTGTTGGAATATACAAGCCAAGTTCTATAATGAAAAATTCCCACTAGTATATGAAAGTGACAAAACAAGAGACTCTCTATCATGAAGATTATGGTGCTACTTTGAAGCACAAGTGTGGCAAAGGATAGTAGCATTATCCCTTCTCTCTTTTTCTCTCATTTTTTTGGGCCTTCTCTTTTTTTATGGCCTTTCTCTTTTTTTTTATTCCTCACTTAGGACAATGCTCTAGAAAATGATGATCATCACACTTATATTTATTTACAAATCAATGATTACAACTCGATATTAGAACAAAGTATGACTCTATATGAATGCCTCCGGCGGTGTACCGGGATATGCAATGAACCAAGAGTGACATGTATGAAAGAATTATGAACGGTGGCTTTGCCACAAATACGATGTCAACTACATGATCATGCTAGCAATATGACAACAATGAATGTGTCATGATAAACGGAATGGTGGACAGTTGCATGGCAATATATCTCGGAATGGCTATGGAAATGCCATAATAGGTAGGTATGGTGGATGTTTTGAGGAAGATATAAGGAGGTTTATGTGTGAAAGAGAGTATCATATCACGGGGTTTTGGATGCACCGGCGAAGTTTGCACCAACTCTCAATGTGAGAAAGGGCAATGCACGGTACCGCAAAGGCTAGAGATGATGGAAGGATGAGAGTGCGTATAATCCATGGACTCAACATTAGTCATAAATAACTCACATACTTATTGCAAAAATCTACAAGTCATCAAAAACCAAGCACTACGCGCATGGTCCTAGGGGGATAGATTGGTAGGAAAAGACCACCGCTTGTCCCCGACCGCCACTCATAAGGAGGACAATCAAAGAACACCTCATGTTTCAAATTTTTTACATAACGTTTACCATACGTGCATGCTACGGACTTGCAAAATTCAACACAAGCATTTCTCAAATTCACAACTACTCAACTAGCACGACTTTGATATTATTACCTCCATATCTCAAAACAATCATCAAGCATCAAACTTCTCTTAGTATTCAACACACTCATAAGAAAGTTTTTACTATTCTTGAATACCAAGCATATTAAGATTATTTAAGCAAATTACCATGCTATTTAAGACTCTAAAAATAATCTAAGTGAAGCATGAGAGATCAATAGTTTCTATAAAACAAATCCACCACCGTGCTCTAAAAGATATAAGTGAAGCACTAGAGCAAAACTATATAACTCAAAAGATATAAGTGAAGCACAAAGAGTATTCTAGTAATTTCCAAATCATGTATGGATCTCTCAAAAGGTGTGTACAGCAAGGATGATTGTGGTAAACTAAAAAGCAAAGACTCAAATCATACAAGACGCTCCAAGCAAAACACATATCATGTGGTGAATAAAAATATAGCTCCAAGTAAAGTTACCGATGAAAGTAGACGAAAGAGGGGATGCCTTCCGGGGCATCCCCAAGCTTTGGCTTTTTGGTGTCCTTATATTATCTTGGGGGTGCCATGGGAATCCCCAAGCTTAGGCTCTTGCCACTCCTTGTTCCATAATCCATAAAAAATCTTTCACCCAAAACTTGAAAACTTCACAACACAAAACTCAATGTAAATCTCGTGAGCTCCATTAGCGAAAGAAAACAAAAGACCACTTCAGGGTACTGTAATGAACTCATTATTTATTTATATTGGTGTTAAACCTACTGTATTCAAACTTCTCTATGGTTTCTAAACTATTTTATTAGCCATAGATTCATCAAAATAAGCAAACAACACACGAAAATAATCTGTCAAAAACAGAACAGTCTGTAGCTGTAACTAACGCAAACTTATGGAGCTCCAAAAATTCGGCCAAAATAGGAAGACCTAGGATATTTGTTTATTGATCAGTAGCAATTGGAATCACTATTTTATCACGTTCTGGTGATTTTTAACATAATTGTTTTCGTGAATAGAAAGTTTCTGGAAATTTCTGCAAGATCAAATAACTGTCATCCAAGAAGATCCTATAGGTTTAACTTGGCACAAACACTAACTAAAACATAAAAACACATCTAACCAGAGGCTATAAAAAATATTTATTCCTAAACAGAAGCAAAAAGCAAAAAAATAAAATAAAATTGGGTTGCCTCCCAACAAGCGCTATCGTTTAACGCCCCTAGCTGGGCATAAATGCAAGGATAGATCTAGGTATTGCCATCTTTGGTAGGCAATCCATAAGTGGCTCTCATGATAGATTCATATGAAAATTTTATTTTCTTCCTAGGGAAGTGTTCCACGCCTTTATTTAATGGAAATTGGAATCTAATATTCCCTTCCTTCATATCAATAATTGCACCAATCGTTCTAAGGAAAGGTCTACCGAGAATAATAGAACATGAAGGATTGCAATCTATATCAAGAACGATAAAATCTACGGGCACATAATTCCTATTTGCAACAATAAGAACATCATTAATTATTCCCATAGGTTTCTTAATAGTGGAACTGCAAGGTGCAAGTTTAAAGAGCAATCATCAAAATCATGGAAACCTAGCAAATCACACAAAGTTTTGGGAATAGTGGAGACACTAGCACCAAAATCACATAAAGCATAAAACTCATGATCCTTAATCTTAATTTTAATAGTTGGTCCCCACTCATCATAAAGTTTTCTAGGGATAGAAACTTCCAACTCAAGCTTTTCTTCATAAGATTGCATCAAGGCATCAACAATATGTTTAGTAAACGCTTTATTTTGACTATAAGCATGAGGAAAATTTAGCATGGATTGCAACAAGGAAATACAGTCAATCAAAGAGCAACTTTCATAATTAAATTCCTTGAAATCCAAAATAGTGGGTTTAGCAACATCTAGGGTTTTGATTTCTTCAATCCCACTTTTATCAATTTTAGCATCAAGATCTAAAAACTCCGAATTTCTGGAACGCCTTCTAGGTAAAGGTGGATCGTATTCAATCCCATCATTATCAAGATTCATATTGCAAAACAAAGATTTAATAGGGGACACATCAATAACTTTTAGATCTTCATCTTTGTTTTCATAAAAAATTGAAGAACACGCTTTTATAAAGCAATCTTTCTTAGCACGCATCCTAGTGGTTCTTTCTTTGCACTCATCAATGGAAATTCTCATGGCTTTGAGAGACTCATTGATATCATGCTTAGGAGGAATAGATATAAGCTTTAAAGAATCAACATCAAGAGAAATTGTATCAACGTTCCTAGCCAATTCATCAACTTTAAGCAATTTTTCCTCAAGCAAAGCATTGAAATTCTTTTGCGAATTCATAAACTCTTTAACACTAGTCTCAAATTCAGAGGGCATCTTATTAAAATTTCCATAAGAGTTGTTGTAGGAATTTCCATAATTATTAGAGGAATTACTAGGATAAGGCCTAGGATTAAAGTTTCCTCTATACATGTTGTTACCAAAATTATTCCTACCAACATAATTCACATCCATAGATTCATTATTATTCTCAATGAAAGTAGACAAAGGCATATCATTAGGATCGGAGGAAACACTCTTACAGCAAATAATTACATAAGTTCATCCATATTTCCACTCAAAACATTAATTTCTTCTATCGCATGTACCTTTTTATTAGTAGATCTTTCAGTGTGCCATTCAGAATAATTAACCATAATATTATCTAGGAGTTTAGTAGCTTCTCCTAAAGTTATTTCCATAAAAGTGCCTCCCGCGGCAATATCTAAAAGATTTCTAGAAGCAAAATTCAATCCGGCATAAATTTTTTGTATAATCATCCACAAATTCAAACCATGAGTAGGGCAATTACGTATCATTAATTTCATCCTCTCCCAAGCTTGTGCAACATGTTCATGATCAAGTTGCTTAAAATTCATAATATCGTTTCTAAGAGAGATGTTCTTAGCGGGAGGAAAATACTTAGAGATAAAAGCATATTTGCACTTGTTCCAAGAATCAATACTATTTTTAGGCAAAGACGAAAACCAAGCTTTAGCACGATCTCTAAGCGAAAAAGAAAATAGCTTCAACAATATCATTATCAACATCTTTCTTCTTTTGCATATCACACAAATCAACGAAGCTATTTAGATGAGTAGCAGCATCTTCACTAGGAAGGCCGGCGAATTGATCTTTCATGACAAGATTCAACAAAGCATCATTGATTTCACAAGATTCAGTATCGGTAATAGGAGCAATCGGAGTGCTAAGGAAATAATTATTGTTGGTATTGGTAAAGTCACATAATTTGGTATTATCTTGAGCCATCGTGACAAGCAATCAATCCAACACACGAGCGAACAAAAAGCAAGCGAAAAAGAGGCGCACGAAAAAGAGAGGGCGAATAAAACGGCAAGGGTGAAGTGGGGGAGAGGAAAATGAGAGGCAAATGGCAAATAACGTACTTGGTATGTTGACTTTTGCGTAGACTCCTCGGCAACGGTGCTAGAAATCCTTCTTGCTACCTCTTGAGCACTGCGTTGGTTTTCCCTTGAAGAGGAAAGGGTGATGCAGCACAGTAGCATAAGTATTTCCCTCAGTTTTTGAGAACCGAGGTATCAATCCAGTAGGATGCTACGCGCGAGTCCCTCGCACCTGCACAATACAAATAAATCCTCGCAACCAACGCGATAAGGGGTTGTCAATCCCTTCACTGTCACTTACGAGAGTGAGATCTGATAAATATGATAGGATACTATTTTTGGTACTTTTGTGATAAAGATGCAAAGTAAAATAAAAGCAAAGTAAAAAAGTAAAGCAATAATAAAGCGTAGGAAGATTAATATGATGAAGATAGACCCGGGGGCCATAGGTTTCACTAGTGGCTTCTCTCAAGAGGATAAGTATTTTACGGTGGGTGAACGAATTCTTTGTTGAGCAATTGACAGAATTGAGCATAGTTATGAGAATATCTAGGTATGATCATGTATATAGGCATCACGTCCGAGACAAGTAGACCGACTCCTGCCTGCATCTACTACTATTACTCCACTCATCGACCGCTATCCAAAGATGCATCTAGAGTATTAAGTTCAGAAAACAGAGTAACGCCTTAAGCAAGATAACATGAAGTAGAGGATAAATTCATGCAATATGATAAAAACCCCATCTTGTTATCCTCGATGGCAACAATACAATACGTGCCTTGCTGCCCCTCATCACACCGGAAAGGACACCGCAAGATTGAACCCAAAGCTAAGCACTTCTCCCATTGCAAGAAAGATCAATCTAGTAGGCCAAACCAAACTGATAATTCGAAGAGACTTGCAAAGATAACCAATCACACATAAAAGAATTCAGAGAAGATTCAAATATTGTTCATAGATAATCTTGATCATAAACCCACAATTCATCGATCTCAACAAACACACCGCAAAAAGAAGATTACATCGAATAGATGTCCAGGATAGAGGGGGAGAACATTGTATTGAGATCCAAAAAGAGAGAAGAAGCCATCTAGCTACTAACTATGGACCCGAAGGTCTGAGGTAAACTACTCACACTTCATCGGAGAGGCTATGGTGTTGATGTAGAAGCCCTCCGTGATGGATGCCCCCTCCAGCGGAGCTCCGGAACAGGCCCCAAGATGTGATCTCATGGGTACAGAAGGTTGCGGTGGTGGAATTAGGTTTTTGGCTCCGTATCTGATCGTTTGGGGGTACGTAGGTATATATAGGAGGAAGGAGTATGTCGGTGGAGCAACAGGGGGCCCACGAGGGTGGAGGGCGCGCCCCCCTACCTCGTGGCTTCCTCGAAGCTTCCTTGACTTAGGGTCCAAGTCTCCTAGATCATGTTCGTTCCAAAAATCACGTTCCCGAAGGTTTCGTTCCTTTTGGTCTCCGTTTGATATTCTTTTTCTGCGAAACTCTGAAATAGGAAAAAAAAACAGCAATTCTGGGCTAGGCCTCCGGTTAATAGGTTAGTCCCAAAAATAATATAAAAGCGAATAATAAAGCCCAATAATGTCCAAAACAGTAGGTAATATAGCATGGAGCAATCAAAAATTATAGATACGTTGGAGACGTATCAACTTCCATAATGATAAATGGCGCATTATCATGGACCATTTCCGCGACAACACATGTATGCCTATCTTGATTCTATCATAAAATCATCACGGATGTACATGCATGACAGAAAACGAGACCTACTGTGAGAAGCACGTATTATCTTGGAAGTGTTTTTTGTAGTGCATGTACGGTCTTGAGACCAACTTCCACAAGAGTGAACTTGTGATTTTAGGCTACTCGGTTGAAGAGCAGTGACGGATTGCAGACAACTTGAATTGCAACTTGTCTTCTTTTCTCATTATATATTTAGGGATACATTTGTCTGACTCGAGGGTACCCGTGTGTGAATTTTATTGTCTTATGGGTTGGGTCACGTCTAGGGTAGAGCCATGGTGCGGTCGCTTTACGTCCAAAAGGAGAAACACCGTTATTATTGACTCCTTGTTTAGTCTTTGCATGTATGTGATGGAGTTATATGTCTTGTCGGAATGGGTCCATAGCTCATTTGACAAAGTCCTCTCCCGCTTCTTCTAGCAAGCAGCAAATGCCCAACAAAAGTATCGTATGGTCAAGTGCGTGGATGCCTTCATGCCAAAAGACTCGGGTGGGATTGGCATTCTTGCGTCCTGTCGCATGAATGTGTCCCTTATGCTAAGATGGGTGTGGCAGATACTTTGTGGGGAGGGGGATTATGGCTGCAACTTGTCCATGTAAAGTACCTGCAGGGGCCATTCATCCTTGCCTATCAGTGTAGGAAGGGGGTCTCAATTGTAGAATCCATCTAGCGGATCAAGCATGAGATCAGGTGACGCAACCCTCTTTTGGCTTGACCCGTGAGTTGGCGAATCTCCATTGTGTACGGAGTTCCCCAACATGTTTGCTATCTACTCAGACCCAATGGCGTTGGTTTCCATGGCGGACCACAATGGCTAGTGGAACATCTTGTTCCCATGGACATTTAGGCCCGTGGAGACCGTAGAGTCGGCCACCTTGTGGATTGCCCTCCTGCCGATGCTTGCGGATTATCCAGACACCATGCATTGGAGTCTGAATCCCTTAGGGATCATCTTAGTTACACTAAAAAATGGCACATCCGTGACATTTTGGGCCGAACGGATTTTTTTGTCATGCTTATGACACTTCTATGATGATAATTGTGACAAAAGCATGTATCATCATAGATGTGATGGGATCCTACTTCTATGACAAAACATCCTGACAGAAAATGGGCTTTTCATCCTGGGCGGGCTGGGGACGCATCTGCATGACATTCTTTGGGCCGTCCATGATAGAAAAAATCATGGTAGAAACGAGGGCGAGGAAAATATCGACGAGTTCCCGGTTATGGTGGGTGGTCGGGGCTGAGCGATGCACGGAGGTTTGCACGTTTCTCTCGTACACGAACGCGCGTGTGTGCGAGGCCTTGGACTCTAATTGAACACGAGCGAGGCGTTCGCTTACTGAACCCGGGCGATTGCACTAGCTACGCGCGTTACTGAACCCGAGCGGTCGATGTCGGTGTCAAAACCGGAGGATCTCGGGTAGGGGGTCCCGATCTGTGCGTCTTAGGCTGATGGTAACAAGAAGCAAGGGACACATTGTTTACCCAGGTTCGGGCCCTCTCGATGGAGGTAAAACCCTACTTCCTGCTTGATTAATATTGAAGATATAGGTAGTACAAGAGTAGATCTACCACGAGATCGTAGAGGCTAAACCCTAGAAGCTAGCCTATGATGGTATGATTGTAATTGTGATCGGCCTTCTGAGGACCAACCTCTCCGGTTTATATAGACATTGGAGAGGGCTAGGGTTTACATGGAGTCGGTTACAAGGAAGGAAATATAATATCCGGATCGCCAAGCTTCCCTTCCACGCCAATGAGAGTTCCATCCGGACACGGGATGAAGTCTTGAGTCTTGTATCTTCACGCTTCAATAGTCCGGACGTTGTATATAGTCCGGCTGTCCGGATACCCCTAATCCAGACTCCCTCAAGAGCCCCTGAACCAGGCTTCAATGACGATGAGTCCGGCGCGCAGTCTTGTCTTCGGAATTACAGGGCGGGTTCCTTCTTCGAGTACTCCAAAGTAATTATCGAACACTTGAACCGTGTCCGGATCCACAAAATGATCTTCACATGCCATCATAGAGAGAATGGTATTTCACAAATGCAATCCGCTGGCAAACTTTTAGACAAAGGCGACGTGTCATTACGGTCGGGTCACTATCTGAACCATTTTCCCACAACCAGCCACAGTGCATATTGCGAGGCGGTTTCCTTGACACGTCTTGTCAAAGCAGAGATCGTGTCCCCTTATTACGGGATCTTCCATTAATGAGGGCGTGCATAGCCCTATGACAACCGTTGGTATGACTCCGTGTGCCGTCAGGTAAACCTCAAGCGGTCACCGTAAGGACTCTTGATATTCACCCCCTTTATAAAAGGGGCCGAGGCCTATGCCTCTTTTCCACCTCGCTCACGCCATCTCGCACCTCGAGTTCTAACACCCGAGATCTAAGCTCCAACACCCCAGATCCTCCAATATGTTCGGATCCAACCCTCAAGGCCGGTGGGTGGCCTCCTTGATTCAAAAGGAGGACATTGCGAAGCTTAGGGATGTCGGATATCTGACCACCGACATCCAGCACAGGCTTCCTGCTCCAGGGCAGGTCATCCCTACACCGGAGCCCAATGAGTGCGTCGTGTTTGTTCCCCACTTCCTCCGTGGCTTGGGCCTCACCCTCGATCCTTTTGTGAGGGGGCTCATGTTCTATTATGGGTTGGATTTTCATGATCTAGCTCCGGACGCTATCCTCCATATCTCGTCGTTCATTATAGTGTACGAGGCCTTCCTCCATGTCACCCCACACTTCGGCTTATGGCTCAAGACCTTCAATGTGAAGCCGAAGATGATCGAGGGGCGACACGCAGAGTGTGGGAGTGCCGTAATAAGCAGGAACGTTGATGCCCCATGGCCAGAGGGTTCTTTCCCAGAAGTATCCGATGTATGGCAACGGAGGTGGTTTTATGTCACGGCTCCGAGAGGCACAAAGTGGGTGGCCGCCCCCGAGTTCCTTCGGGCCCTCCCGTCACAACTAGCGTCTTGGACCGACGTGGGACGGAATTGGGGGGCCGGTGATGTACCCGATCGCAGAGCCGCATCCGAGAGCTTCTTGAGAGGGACATTAACCTTGCCAAAGATAATGCAAGTGATGTTAATCCGACGGATGTTGTCGTTAACGCCGGCCTCTCCGGATGTGGGAGTTCAATCCGGAGGGTCCATGGATGTTAAGCACTTCTTCGGCCTGAAGCTCGAAGGGATGTGCAAATTATTCTTCGGACCGAGAGTAGAGTGTCCGGACACTACCGAGGATGCGGGCCTAAGCTGCAATCGCCTAGATACCCAAGTAAGTAAACTTGATACCAGACACCTTGTTTTGTATTTGTCATAATTCTTTATTCTGAAAATCATCCATGCGCATGAATGGCTCAGCAAGGCGGAGAGAATCAGGTGTCCGGCGCCACTTCCCAAAGGCTCGCCTGGTCCCACCATGGCCAAGATGCTTGACCGGGTACTAAGCAGAATGCCCTCACAGAAATACAAGGGGAAGAACGAAGAAACCGAACTTCACACGCTACGCATCCGAACCGGGGGAATTGTTGTCTCCCCTAAGGAGGATAGTCGGGAAGGGGAGGCTAAGGCCTCCTCCACGCACGGGAAGAAGAGGGCTGCCTCCGAAGACTCGGAGACGGAGATGCCCAAACCAGGGAAAAAGATATTGCCAGGGGGCTCTGCCCCGACGGGCACCCTCACCGCATCATGCCCACCAACGGGCCAGCCCTCCACCGAGCTGTAAGTTAATTTTTAACTCGAAGGTACTACGTTTCTCCGAGATCCATGACCAGGATTCGTCTTTTGCAGTCCGGCTAGCAGCTCTTCTCAACAAAGTTCATCTTCGGGGGATCTTCCTCCGGAGATGATGGAGAGCGAGACCCCACCCACCTCTCCGCCTTATGAAGCGGGCGACACCGAAGTGTCGTCACGGAGGATCCAGATCTGCCGAAGCCGGAAGCCAATGCGTCAGCCGCCCTGAGCCCGGAGCATTTGGCTCCCATGAGGGGCGATGGGAAGGGTCCGGCACAGTTCGATGTCCGTCCGGACGTACTGACAGGCCTACTAGAGCGGCTGCGCTCTCGGAGGAGCACCGCTCTTTAATGAGCGCGGTGCTCAAGAATATTTCATCTGCTACAAGCGGTTTGAATGAAGCATTTACAAGCCTGCTTAGAGGCTTTGAGGTATGTAGTGAAGAATACACAAGTTTTGGCTGCGAGGCACGTGCTAGGTGTGCTTCATATAGATAGTAGCCCCTGAGACTCTGGTTGCCCGCCCTAGGCGGCAAATGGGGGATCATATATAAATGATTGCTTTGTAAATACGTGCAGGTACGTGTGGGTCCGGCCACCGATCAGTCCGTTGAAGTTGCCGAACTAACGAGGCAGGTTGGATCGATTGATGCCGATATCACTCTGGTGAACGAGCGGCTGGAAAAATCACAAGGTATGTGCTCTGCCTTCCCTTGTATAGGAAAATATGAAGGCGCCATGATACTAATGTAATATGTTTGGACTGCAGATGGTGCTGCTGCCGTGGAGGCCCTGAGGGCAGAACTTGCCCAAGCCAATGAGCAAGCTCGGGTTAGCAATGCGGCTGCCCTAAAAGCGGCCGAAGATTTGAGAGCCGAATAGGCTACTCGTCGCCGGAGCAAGGAAAAGATAGCCGAAATGGTTGTGGAGTTAAAAAATGCCGCTGACCAGTATGAGCTTCTTAAAAAGGAGCATAAGGATAGTTTGGCCGACCTAAACAAGGCACTTAATGCCACCAAGGAAATACGGACCAAGCTCAGGGGTGCGCGGGAGGAGCTTCAACAAGCCGGTAAAATCGCGGCTGGGGGCTCCTACTTGCTGCGGACGAAGTTTTTCGATCCGAAGTACGCTCCCCTGGATGGAAGCTTGAGTCCTGGGGACGCGTATGCGGATTTGGCGAAGAGTACAGCTGATGCTGCCAAGTTCTTCGAGGATCAGGGTGATAAGGAAGTGGAGAAGCTTTTCTGGTCGCAATTCAATGCTCCACTTCGCCCGCTGCCGTTAATTGACAAGATGGCTGCTGTAGCGGAACTTCACAGGTTGTCCGGACTTGCAATGCGGTCTGTGATAGACCATCTTTGGCCAAAAGGGCCTAAGCCGGACAGTTACTTTGGCTTGGTGCAACAGTTCCTTGGGGTCGTGCCTCAGATTGATGCCATGAGAAGGTCGGCGTGCATAGAAGGTGCACGGATGGCCCTTGCCCGCGTTAAAGCATTTTGGACAGATATGGAGGCCACCATTGTGGCGACCCAGAATCCGGAGGGAGGCCAATATCTGGCCGAGCACTATTTGGCGCAGGTAACAGAAGGTGCCCGCCTAATAGAGGCGCAGTGCTCGAAGGATGTCTTGTTCGAGTGACAAATCATATCATTGTAAAAATAATGTTATTTTGGTTATAAGGCTATATTTATACTTTGTGCCTGAAAGTATTATTGTGTCTCCTGTGCGGCTGTTTTGTATATATATATATATTTAATCCGAAAGTTAGCAGTCGTTGGCTTCAGCCCCCACGCATATAATGCGGGGGTGTTCGAGAAAAAAATATGCATAACCACACTTGATCCAACGTCTTGGTCCATTAAGGAGGTGATCGCATGTCGAACTAGGCAACCAGACTATATAGCTGTAACGCTTTCGCTTAGCCATGGGAGTCTAATGGTGGGGCTACTATGTAGCCCCTGGTACCTTCGCTTGCATCCGAATACGGGCGCGTGTGTACATGACCGGGAAACGGTCCTTCGTTAATGCGGAGGGATCCTAAAGATTCCGATAAGTCTTCGAGTGGTTGAACAGTCTCTCGCTATATCATGACAGTCAGTTTTTGACTTTCTCTACCGAGGAGCTCGTCCGGAATAACCAGGGCACAATCGCAGCAGTTCTCCTTTGGCCACCTTAGCCGATAATAACGGAACGTAAGGCGGCAAACCCAGGAGCCGGGCAAACCCAACATTTGACCAAAGACATGATTCGGAGCTGATGCATATAAGGCCAAACTCGTGACGCCAACACTCCGAAGGTATTCGGACTTTATAATGCATTTATGGGCTCAAGAATGCCCATTCATTATAAACCATGTGTTTCCGAATGCGTGCGTTGATCTGTCGTGGCGAAATTCCAATAACGGCAGTATCCTCTCGTGTATGGAACCCACAGGATGGTTAAACAACAAGAGGCAATAGAAAAGGTTTACACAGGGGCTTAATCTAAAAAGAAACCTGTTGAGCGGGGCCCTGCTGCACGTCTGCGCCTTTGTCTTTGTGGTGCCGTATCCTGGAAGGGTATTGCGCGAACGTTGTCTGTGAAAAAGAGAACTCGTAGGAGAGTACAATGTAAGTATGCGATGGATAAAAGTGTAAGATGTTGGCCTGCCAATAAGGTTGAGCCAAGTGTGGGGTTGTATGAAACATTTATAGCCCCTGGTGTCCGCTATGGGATTACATATACGGTGCCCGATTCAATTTTATCCGGGAGACCGGACTCGTCTAACCATGTCTGTGGTCTTAATGACCAGTCATGTTTTCTAATATTGGAGGTCGCTTATAGTTCGGCCACTAGGGCCGTCGCGTGTTCCTCTACGCGTGAAGAGCGCTCTGTGATTCCGTTAACGGTGATGACGCCACGTGGACCGGGCATCTTGAGTATAAGGTAGCCATAGTGCGGTAATGCGTTGAAGCGGGCGAAGGCCGTTCTTCCAAGCAATGCATGATAGCCGCTTTGGAAGGGTGCGATGGTGAAGAGTAGTTTTTCGCTTCGGGAATTTCCTGGGGAGCCAAATGTTACCTCCAGTACGACGGAGCCCCTGCCATAGGCTTCAACGCCTGCTATCACCCCTTCAAAGGTGTTGCTTTGGCTAATTCTGGATGGGTTTATCCCCATCTTGCGGACAGTGTCTTCGTATATCAAATTGAGACTACTGCCCCGTCCATGAGGATACGGGTGAGACGGTATCTGTCGATTATTGGGTCAAGCACCAAGGCCTTTGATCCTCCATGCCGAATACTAGTTCGGCCGTCCCAGTGATCGAAGGTGATCGGGTAAGACATCCAGTAGTTAGGTTTGGGTACGATGGGTTCTATATCGTGCACGTCTCGATGCGCGCATTCGTGCCTTCTCATGGATGTGTGAGTCGCGTGGATCATGTTCACTGTTTTAACCTCTGGCGGGAATTTTTCCTGTCCCCCAGTGTTCGGCTGGCGAGGTTCATCCTCGTCTTCACTTGGTGTTTCCCTTCCCTTGTGTTCGGCGTTTAATTTGCCGGCCTGCTTGAAGACCTAGCACTCTCTGTGCGTGTGGTTCGCAGGTTTGTCAGGGGTGCCATGAATTTGGCACAGTCTGTCTAGGACTCTATTCAGACCGGACGGTCCCTCTTTACTGCCTTTAAATGGCTTCTTTTGCTGATCAGGTCGAGAGCGCCTGAATCCGGCAATAACCGTTGTGTTATCCGGCTCTCTTCCTTGTTTTGGCGTTTGTTTTTATTACGCCGTGGCTTCCCGTGGCCAACCCTTATTTCGATGTGCTGGGTCATGGTGCCTTCTGGGCTAGCCAACTGTCTTCACCCGCGCAAAAGCGGGTCATGAGGCTTGTTAAGGCTGCCATTGTCCTCGACTTTTCTTGGCCGAGGTGTCTGGCGAGGCACTCGTCGCGGATTCTTTGTTTGAATGCCGCTAAAGCTTCGGCGTCCGGACAATCGACAATTTGGTTCTTATTAGTGAGGAATCTGTTCCAAAGCTTACGAGCGGACTCTCCGGGTTGTTGGATTATGTGACTTAAATCATCGGCATCCGGAGGCCGGACATAGGTCCCTTGAAAATTGGCCCTGAAAGCGTCCTCGAGTTCCTCCCAACTCCCAATTGAATTTGCAGGGAGGCTTTTCAACCAGTGTCGAGCTGGTCCCTTCAGTTTGAGGGGAAGGTATTTGCTGGCGTGGAGGTCATCCCCACGAGCCATATGTATATGCAGGATAAAATCCTCAATCCAGACACCTGGGTATGTCGTTCCGTCGTATGCATCTATATTCACAGGTTTAAAGCCCTGTGGAAATTCATGGTCCAGTAATTCTTCGGTAAAGCACAGGGGGTGAGCAGCCCCTCTGTATCTGGACGTGTTGTGGCATGCCGTCGGCAGTTGTTGTGTCCGGTGTTTATTCCGAACTGGTATTCGATTGACATAATCGTTTTGGTGACCATAGTCCCTCGCCGGGGTGTGTCCTTTAGATCCATAAATGGACCTGGCCGTGCCAGCTTTCTTATCCAGGTGCTCACGTAGATCGTGCGCGGCGTCAGTAGCCGCTTTGTTGCGGTTATGAAGTGGCGCGGCTTTGTCGTCAATTCGCGGTAGCTTGCGTTGTGGCTAGCTCATTGTCCGGCGATCATCGCCGCATCTTTCTTCAGTGTCTAGCACTTTATTCCATCTACGGTTGAGCGTTTCCTGTGCGGCTTTGAGCCGTTGCTTTTGCTTCTTTAGACTTCTTGCGGTGGCCATAAGCTTTCTGTGGAGGTTATCTCGTTCCACGCGTTTTCCAGGATGATGAATGCATCGTCATCCAGACTGCTTTCTTGTGCTGGTTCGGTTTGATGACCTCGTCCGTCGGGATCATTGTCCTAGGGCGTCTGCTCTGAACTGTGTTCGGGGTGGCCTGGTTCACCCTGCTCCATCCTGGGTCCGTATGGTCGTTGTTGCCTTCAGAGTTGACTATAGTATCGACCCTTCTGGCGCTCTTGTCGCTATTTTCTTTATTCTTTGGACTTAGAACGCGTCGCACCGCTGCTTTGGCTTTTGCCCAGAGTGTTATCTTCGGTTTGTCGCCTTTGTCCTCTTTGGGCGATCCACCATGTATATGTCGTGTGACGAGGCGTAAGTCCAGCGCCCCATAGATTACGAATCTTCTCCGCATCGTCAGTCCATACCATCGATGCCTTGAGTCGAAGTCGCACGCCGGTTAAATCATCGACCCGTGGCTATGAAGTGGGTGGTGGGTGGGAAACGAATTTCTTCGTCACCGCTTCCCACTCGAGTCGGACATAGTTTGGCCCGGAATTTTCTGTCAAAGCAGAGTTTTTAACGAGTTCAGCATGTCGCCAAAGGGCGAGTGCTGGAAGATATCCGCAGCGGTGAACTCCATTACCGGAGCCCAACCTGGCTCGACTGGCTCGGGAGTGCGCGGACTGGAACCAACATCCGGATACGAATCCGGGGGTCCGGAGTCACAGGCCACCACAGAGGTAAGGCCCGTGTTCGGCTCCACCGCCGATGAGTGTGCGACCTGCGGGGCGGGGTCCAGCCCTCCGTCCTTAGGCAACGCAGCCTGCTCCGGATTTAGGTCCGAGGCTACTGCGGGGGTGATACCTCGAGCTTTGTCCGACAGCAGGTCTAAGCCGTGCTCGTCGTGACTGTCCGGTGCTCCTGGCAAAGGCCCGAATCCGTCGAAGATCTAGTCTCCGCGGATGTCCGTCGTGTAGTTCAGGTTTCTGATCCTGATCTGGTGGCTAGGGGTGTAGCTATCGATCTACTCCAGATGGCCAAGCGAATTGGCCCGCAGGGCGAAGCAGCCAAACACGAAGATCTGTCCGGGGAGAAAGGTCTCACCCGGGACCGTGTTGTTGACGATGGTTGAAGGAGCCATCGAGCCCTGTAGTGACGACACAGAGGAACTCTCAATGAAAGCACCAATGTCGGTGTCGAAATCGGCGGATCTCGGGTAGGGGGTCCCGATCTGTGCATCTTAGGCTGATGGTAACAGGAAGCAAGGGACACAATGTTTACCTGTGTTCGGGCCCTCTCGATGGAGGTAAAACCCTACTTCCTGCTTGATTAATATTGAAGATATAGGTAGTACAAGAGTAGATCTACCACGAGATCATAGAGGCTAAACCCTAGAAGCTAGCCTATGATGGTATGATTGTAATTGTGATCGTCCTTCTGAGGACCAACCTCTCCGGTTTATATAGACACCGGAGAGGGCTAGGGTTTACATGGAGTCGGTTACAAGGAAGGAAATATAATATCCAGATCGCCAAGCTTGCCTTCCACGCCAAGGAGAGTTCCATCCGGACAAGGGATGAGGTCTTGAGTCTTGTATCTTCACGCTTCAATAGTCCGGACGCTGTATATAGTCCGGCTGTTCGGATACCCCCTAATCCAGGACTCCCTCAGTCGATCCCTTGGCTATTAACTAAACCCGAGCGATTCCTTCTCTACTGTTACTAACTGAAGGCGATCGAACCTGCCTCATGATGAACAGTGACCGTTGTTGGGGGTTGGATGAATAGTTTCTGACGGGGGTTGGATGAACAGGACCCCATGGTAGTAGAGGCCGTTGCCGCTGGATGAATAGGACCCTGATCGAGGAGGCCGCCACACACCCGAGCCAGTTGGGGCTGGACGAATAGAACCTCGTGGAGGGCTGGTTGAACAGGGCCCCGTGGAGGGTGGATGAACTGGACCACGTGGAGGGCTGGTTGAACAGTAGCCGGTGGAGGCTGGATGAACAGTAGCCCATGGATGAACAGTAGCTGGTGGAGGCAGGAGGAATGTCGCGGGGGATGAACAGTAGCTGGTGGAGGCAGGAGCAAGTCCACGGTGGATGAACAGTAGCCCATGGAGGCTGGAGCGAGGCACTAGACAGTAGATGAATAGTAGCCCGAGGAGTCCCGTTTTGTGGTACGCCACACCCTTCCCGATGAACAGGACACCGTTTCGACCGTAGGCGCTCCAAAACAAATCGGTTTCCTCTGTTTTGCAGTACGCCACACCCCTCCCAATCAATAGCACCCTGTTTCGACCGTTGGATCTTGAATACAAGTCTGTTTCCTTTGTTTTGCGGTACGCCAGACCCCTCCCAATGAACAGGATCCCGTTTTGACTGTTTCGTCCAAGCCGGTTGGCTCCCGATGAACACGACTGAGGGAGTCCTGGATTAGAGGGTCCTCGGACAGCCGGACTATATCCTTCAGCCGGACTGTTGGACTATGAAGATACAAGATTGAAGACTCTGTCCCGTGTCCGGATGGGACTCTCCTTGGCGTGGAAGGCAAGCTTGGCAATACGGATATGTAGATCTCCTCCTTGTAACCGACTCTGTGTAACCCTAGCCCCCTCCAATATCTATATAAACCGGAGGGTTTAGTCCGTAGGACATTAACAATCATACCATAGGCTAGCTTCTAGGGTTTAGCCTCTACGATCTCGTGGTAGATCAACTCTTGTAATACTCATATCATCAAGATCAATCAAGCAGGAAGTAGGGTATTACCTCCATCGAGAGGGCCCGAACCTGGGTAAACATTGTGTCCCCTACTTCCTGTTACCATCCGCCTTAGACGCACCGTTCGGGACCCCCTACCCGAGATCCGCCGGTTTTGACACCGACATTGGTGCTTTCATTGAGAGTTCCTCTGTGCCGTCACCGTAAGGCTTGATGGCTCCTTCGATCATCGGACAACTCGATGGCAACGATGCGATCCAGGGTGAGGTTTTCCTCCCTGGACAGATCTTCGTATTCGGCGGCTTCGTACTACGAGCTAACTTGCTTGGCCATCTGGAGCAGATCGATAGCTACGCCCCTGGCCATCAGATCAGGTTTGGAAACTTGAACTATACTGCCAATGACCGCGGGGACTTGATCTTTGACGGATTCGAGCCCATGTCAGGTGCGCCTGTCGGTGTTCTGGGAACGGGGGTCCCCAGACTTGCCTGCCTGCGGCCTGCAGCGTGGCTCAAAGGGGGGCCCATCACGGCCCATCTTCATCAACACAAGCTCAAGACCCTCGCGATGGACCAAGCCTCGCGGGGCGGTCGACAGGGAGCTTCCTCAGGCACGGCCTCATCAGGCTGGCTCGCGAGGAGGCGGAGAGATCAAGGCGGGGTACCTCACGAGGTGCCCATGACGCAAGCCATGATGACCAAGGGCGCCAGGCGGGCGCCAGCCCACGCAGTGTCCTCCTTTCCTCTTTGGTGCAAAGGGAGCAAGCGTAGGCGAGAGCATCAAGCAAAGGCGTCCATTTCGGTGCAACAAGACCGAGACTAGTCCAACGGCAGTAAGGAAGTCATTGTGGAGCCCAAGCCGGCGTCACCACCAGAGCCTTTGACAGGCGAGGACCAACTTTAGTCAGGATAAGTGTACCAGATGTTCCCCTTCAAAATGGCCAATTGTTGGCGCCCTTCCCGCTCAATATTTGGGAAGAGGCCCAGGGCCCCTGTATATATAAGTAGAGATAGCCACCATAGTAAAGGACCGGATCGGCAATCTGGAATCAGCAGAGAGAGAGGGACTGAACTCCTCTTAGTAGTTCATCCCCCCGGCCAAGAACAGACCCTCGCGAGGCTGTTCTTCCTTGTATTGTTCATCACCATCAGCCCAAGAGGCAATCCACCACACCACAAACTAGAGTAGGGTATTACACCACAATGGTGGTCCGAACTAGTATAAACCTTGTGTCTCTTGTGCTATTCCTTTCGTAGTTTAGATCCTAGCGAGGCGGCGGGGTGTAGGTAGGTAGAGGGTGAGATTCCGCGCGCACCCCAGTGTTCGAACCTCAAGGGTCTGCCGGAACCCGAAATCCAACATTTGGCGCGCCAGGTAGGGGTGCGCCAGAGTTCCCTCCCGCCACCGGCGCGACCCGCCTCGCGATGAGCAGCGCGCCGCCGCTGCTCATTGCCGCGCTAAGCGCTGGGGCCAGGGCTCGAGCCTCGCCCCAGCCTTTGCAACGGGTGCGATGGCCGGACAAGTTCAAGCCGGACGGCGCCCGCCCATAACGGGCGCGACTGATCTGATGGCCTTCCTACTGGCGTACGAGAAGGCCGTCCTCGAAGCTGGAGGTGACGACAGGGTCATGGCCAACTGGCTTCCCATGGCCCTCACCGGCGCTCCGCGCGCGTGGCTGCTCCACCTTCGGGCGGGCTCCATGGCCTCTTGGGAAGAGCTCCGCGGCCTCTTCCTCACTCACCACGCTGCACCGGCGCCCCCGGTCATCGCGGCCCTCCTGGGCGGCTCGCGGGCGCCGCCCTCAAGTCACCACGTCAAGTCATTCGTCTGTCGGGTCGGCGCCGCCTCCACGCAGCAGGGAGCCCCCCAGGACCGGCCGGCGCCCAAGGCCAGTCTGACCTTCATCTCGGAGGACCACCCCTCCAACTCAGCCTGCTCGGGCGCGCTCCCCATGCTGTGCACCCCCACCATCTGCCAGGTGGCCGTCACCAGGACTCTCATCGACGGCGGCGCGGGCCTCAACGTGCTCTCCGTTGAGGCCTTCAACCTCCTCTGCATACCCCGGGAGCGGCTGCTGCCTAGCCGGCCTTTCTCGGGCGTCGGGGGCGGGTCGTCCAGCTCCTTGGGACAGATCCGGCTCCCGGTAACCTTCGGCACCTATGACAACTTCCGCACGGAGTAGGTCGATTTCGACATTGCCCCCATCGGCCTCCCCTATAACGCCATCCTCGGCTACCCAGCACTGGCCTAGTTCATGGCCGCGACTCACCCGACATACAACCTCATGAAGATGCTCGGGAGCAACGATGTCCTCACCGTGCCTGGGGACACCGGAGATGTGCTGTGAGTGCTCAAGCTCGCCTTCAAGACGGCGGCGCCAGCGCAGCCCGCCGACGCAGAGACCCCTGAGCCCAAGGGGGCTGCACCAACCAAGAAGAAACAGTTGTTCATCCAAGACAAGACAGAGACCAAGCAAATACCCGTCGACGAGGACGGGTCCACTGACGCCACTTTCACCATACGCGCCAACCTCGAGTCCGAGCAGGAGGAGGCCCTAGTCAAGTTCCTGCGCGCAAACAAGAAGGTATTCGCCTGGGAGCCAGATCAGTTGGCAGTGATCCCTAGGGGCGTAATCGAGCATCACCTCCACGTGTGCCCCAACGTACGCCCCGTAAAGCAGAAAGCGAGGCGGCAGTCCACTGAAAAGCAAGCCTTCATCGTCCAGGAGACCCGCAAGCTAGAAGCCGCTGGGGTCATTCGTGAGGTCCGGTATCCGGATTGGTTGACCAACCCTGTCGTTGTACCAAAGAAGGGAGGAAGGAGCGCGTAATGTGTCGACTTCACCAACCTCAACAAGGCATGCCCGCAAGATCCGTTCCCGCTCCCTCGCATCGACCAGATCGTCGATTCCACCGCTGAGTGCGACCTGTTATGCTTCTTGGATGCCTTCTGCGGGTATCAACAGATTAAGATGGCGGTAGAAGACGTGGAGAAGACGGCCTTCCTGACCCCGTGTGGGGTGTACTGCTACACGTGCATGCCATTCGGGCTGCGCAACGCGGGGGCAACCTACCAGCGGCTGATGCACATCACCTTGGGTCCGCAGCTCGGGAAGAATGTTGAGGCTTACGTCGATGACATTGTGGTAAGTCTCGGGAGGCCAGAACCCTGATACAAGACCTGGAGGAAACCTTCATGAGCCTCGACGCAGTTGAACCCTACGGCTCAACCCGGAGAAGTGTGTGTTCGAGTCCCCTCGGGCAAGCTCTTGGGCTTCCTCGTATCCCATCGAGGCATCGAGGCTAACCCGAGAAAAGGTCAAGGCGGTCGAGGACATGAGCCCGCCAAAGACCCTCGTGGAAATGCAGAAGCTCATCATGCCAGAATCGCGCTTAGGGCGCTTCATCTCCAAGTTGGGGAACGAATGCCTTTCTTCCAACTAATGAAGAAAAAGGGACCCTTTGAATGGACTGAAGAGGCCGACAAGGCGTTTCAAGATCTCAAGAGGTACCTAACCAGCCCTCCGGTCATGGTGGCCCCACGCCCGCAGGAACCCCTGGTGCTCTACCTCGCCGCCACTCCCTACTCCGCCAGCGCAGCCCTGGTGGCGGTTAGGGAGGAGCATCAAACCAAAACCACAGCAGCAGCCTGTGTCAAGGCAAAGCAGAACAAGGAGGACCCACGAAACCATCGCCGCTTGGTGAGAAGGGTCACCGTCAGGGGAGCGCCTGGGACGGAAGAGGTCCCTGCCCCGGACTACCAGCCTCTGGAGACCCCATCGCCTCAGGAGGCGCCACAGTCCCCAGAGGGCGCCAGCGGCACTGGCGCTCCAAACCTTGTTTTAGCACCCAGTATACTTCGTCAGCACGGTGTTGCGGGACGCAAGGGCGCGGTACCCCATGCATCAGAAACTCCTCCTCGCGCTATTGGTGGCCTAACGCAAGCTGCGGCACTATTTTCAGGGTCACCCCATCAAGGTCGTCTCAGCATACCCCTTGGGAAGGGTGCTCAGGAGCCCTAACTCGGCCGGAAGGGTCGCTGAGTGGAACATTGAACTGCAAGCGTTTCAACTCGAATTCAGCACGACCAGAGTCATCAAGGGGGCCGCATTAGCGGATTTTGTGGTAGAATGGACGGAGGCACCGGGCCTCAAGGCCGACGAGGATCGGTCCCTCTCTCCGGAAGCGGCGCCCGAAGGCTGGGTCATGTACTTGATGGGGCGTTCTCGGGCATGGCGCTGGGGCCGGGGCGGTGCTCATATCTGCCACTCAGGACAAGCTCTACTACGCTGTGCAGCTCTGTTTCCAGCAAGGTGAAAAGGTCTCCAACAACATAGTGGAGTATGAAGGTCTAATAGCGGGCTTGAAGGCCGCTACTGCCCTAGGGGTGAAGCGCCTTACCATCAAGGGCAATTCGCAGCTCCTCGTCAATTTCTCCAACAAGGTATACGAGCCAAAAGATGAGCACATGGAAGCCTACCTTGCGGAGGTCCGCAGGATGGAGAAGCAGTTCTGGGGGTTGGAGTTGCAGCATGTGCCCCGCGGCACCAATCAAGAGGCCGACAACATCGCCAAATGAGCATATAGGCGGTTACCTCAGGAGCCTGGCGTGTTCGAGGAGCGGCTTTTCAAGCCCTCCGCCATGCCATCACTATCAAACACGCGCGCAGCCTCGGGAGGAGCTCCCCCAGCCACCTGCCTCAGGAGCCCCGGTCTGTGGCCCGGCCTCAGGAGCGCGCCTGCTCCTGACGATGCCTCAGGAGGAGTGCTAGATCACAAAGCTCCGGAGCTACTTAACGCAAGTGACCCTACCAGAGAAAGAGGAGGAAGCGGAGCGCGTGGCGCGGCAAGCCACGGCGTACTGCATCAGGGATGGAGAGCTCTATCGAAGCGACCAATGATGTGGCACTACGCCGCATCTCCGTGGAGCAAGGGAAAGAATTGCTGGCGGATATACACGGTGGAGACCTGTGGGCATCACTCGTCATCACGAACCCTCGTGGGCAAGGCATTCCGGAGCGGTTTCTATTGGCCTACTGCGCTCAACGACGCCGTAGAACTAGTGAAGGCTTGCGAAGCCTGCCAATTCCATGCCAAGCAGATCCATCAGCCAGCAGGAGGTCTGCAAACTATACCCCTCTCGTGGCCATTCGCAGTCTGGGGGCTGGATATCCTGGGCCCGTTTCCTCGGGCGCCAGGGGGCTATTGCTACCTCTACGTCGCCGTGGACAAGTTCACCAAGTGGGCTGAAGTGGAAGCCGTCCGCACCATCCCCGCAGGTTCTACGGTCAATTCGTCAAGGGCATCGTGAGCTGGTTCGGGGTGCCGAACCGCATCATCACCGACAACGATTCGCAATTCACCAGTAACCTCTTCAAAACATACTGTGCTAACCTGGGAACGCAGATATGCTACGCCGGATTGGCGCACTTCTAGCAACGGCCAGGCCGAGCGGGCCAACGCAGAGGTCCTAATGGGCCTCAAAACCAGAACATTCAAGAAGAAACTGGAGGCCTGCGACAGAGGTTGGTACGACGAGCTTCGATGCAGGCTCTGGTCCATCCGCACGACCACAACCAAGCCAACTGGAGAGACCCCGTTCTTCCTGGTCTATGGAGCCGAAGCGGTCCTTCCTCACGAGGTCAGACGTCGTTCCGCACGGGTCCTGGCGTTCGACGAGGCGCAGCAGGACGCCATGCGGGGGACGGATCTCGTGCTGGGGGAGGAGCGCCGTCGAGAAGCTGTGTTGCGAGCGGCAAGGTACCAACAAGCACTGCGATGATACCACTGCCGCAACATCCGCCCCAGAACTCTCGAGGTAGGGGACCTCGTGCTCAGGCGTGTTCTCTCCAGGGAGGGGTTGCATAAGCTCTCTCCCATGTGGGAGGGCCCGTTCAAGGTTGTTCATGTTTCCAGGCCCGGCTCCACGCGTTTGGAGACTCAGGAGGGGGTGCCAGTCCAGAACGCGTAGAACATCCAGCACCTCCGGAGGTTTTACCCCTGAAAAGGCCCAGAGCCTGTGAAGAAGGCGAATGCCTGTGAAGCTGTCTTTTTGGAAAAGGCCCAGAGAATATGAAGAAGGCGAATGCCCGTGAAGCTGTCTTTTGGAAAAGGCCCAGCACATGAAGAAGGCGAATGCCTGTGAAGCTGTCCTTTTGGAAAAGGCCCAGAGCCTGTGAAGAAGGCGAATGCCTGTGAAGCTGTCTTTTTGGAAAAGGCCCAGAGCCTGTGAAGAAGGCGAATGCCTGTGAAGCTATCTTTTTGGAAAAGGCCCAGAGCCTGTGAAGAAGGCGAGTGCCTGTGAAGGTGTCGCGTTTTTGGAAAAAGCCCAGAGCCTGTGAAGAGGGCCAATGCCCGTGAAGCTCGCTTCCCCCAAGAAAGGCCCAGAGCCTGTGAAGAAGGCCAGCGCCTGTGAAGCTCGCCGCCCGTGACACTCTCACGTAATAATGAGCTGGGGTTGTACACGCCCCGGAGTCTCAGGGGCGCCGGCCTCGAGCCCCTGGGCTCCCTCACGCCAGAGGCAGCACTTAGCTCGCTACTGGTGAGAAGACGTCGAAGACTAGATTAGGCGCCGGACGCGGCTTTTTCATTTGCTTTCTGCAGTTGGCTTGTTCATTCTCATTTGAAGTTTTATCGAAGCTGTTGTCATTTTTGATTTGTGGCTCTTCGACCTTTCGCCCTCTTACCTCGATTTCTCTCGCGCAAGGTCTCGCGAGGGGGGCAGCCTGAGCGCCCCCGCGAGTGTTTTCTGCCCTTATTGTTCGAGGTTTCCCTACCCGGGTCCACTACAGGAGCACCCCTCCATTCCACGCTCCACGGGCACCGCGACACAAACACAGGACCTGGGTCGATCGCCTCCACAGCTGAGGCCGGGAGCTACCTCTCTAGACTAACCTTCGCAGGACATGAAGCGTTCAACGAGGGCCACGGCCAGGCGCCCCAGGCTAAGTAATTTCTCTGGCATAGCGTGTAGCACAAGGGCATAATACCGAGATAGCAGAAACCGTACGATAATTAACATCAATAGTCCAAGCACGCCACGCTGGGCCCTACGCCATCGCTTTCTTTGCGCAGGAAAAGAAAAAAAACAAAACAGGCGCGGCTCGCCTGACACCAACCCGCGGGGGAGACTCGAACTGCCTCTGGAGCTCAGGCGGACTCCCTCTCGCGCTTCACCGGGGCAAGACGGCGGGCAGACTCGCTACCTCCCTCCAGGCGGGCGCGGCGGTGCGGAGGCTGGTCGCGGCCACCGCTGGAGGAGCCGCTGCCCGAAGAAGAGCCGTCGAAGCTCGACGAGCCCCGGGCGTCGCCGACCACGCGCGCGTTGTCGTCTTCATCGTCGCTGGGGCTGAACCCGCGGCCACGGTCGTCGTTCTCAGGGCAGCACCCAGCACGGCGACCATCTTCCCCGAACACCCTCACGTAGAGGGTGGCATCACCGTCGAACTTGAAGTGCAGGGTGCATCGCCGGCTCAGACAAGGCTGGCAAACGCTTGCTACCAAGGGCTGTGGGCAGACTCGGCTGCAGAGACCTCCAGCGAAGCCTAGGAGGCCCGACTGCAGCAACCATCCGCCTGAAGCCAGAGGCCGCCCGGGGCACCGACCGGAAGCTCACCTAGGAGGAAGCAAGGAAGCTGGAGCCGGGTGCCGGTAGGCTCCGCCGACCACAAAACGAACTCCGGCAGCACCTTCCGCTGAAAGTGGAAGCGCTGACCTAGGGGTCTTGCGGCCGTCAGAGCGCACCCCCGGCTGCCTGCCGCCCGCCGCCAAGGGAGATCACCTCCACGACCGCGAGGAGCCACCATGAGAGCCACAGGTGTTTATGGGATGGCCTCGACCGCTTAGGCGGGGAAGAGTCGAGCCCCACTGGCGAGCCTTCCCTTCTCCATGCCGAGAACCTCTTCGGCAGAGCCATGGAGAAGAAGAAGAAGCACGAGGAGATGGACTAGAAGGGTAGGCGCCGTCCCGTACTTATAGCCGGGGAAGGCCAACCACCGACCCCCACGACCGCAGGTAATCATGACCCGCTTTGCATGCATGGACTTGTCAATGCACGCAGTCGCCGAGGCGTCATGGGGGAGCAGGGCCGCCCATGTCCAATCAACCGCCACGCGGCACCCAAGGCCGCAGGCTGTTAGGGCCCGCAGCGCTTCGCACTTGCCCCTTCGCCTCTCTGCTCGGCCAAGTCCGGGCGCGCCTTGGGCCCGGGGGCTACTGTCGGCGTTCTAGGAACGGGGGTCCCGGACTTGCTCTGCGCCCGCAGCTGCGGGTTTCAAAGGGGGGCCCATCACGGCCCATCTTCATCAACACAAGCTCAAGACCCTCGCGAGGGACCAAGATTGCTGGGCGGTCGACGTGGAGCTTCCTCGAGCACGGCCTCATCAGCCGGGCTCGCGAGGAGGCGGAGAGATCAAGGCGGGTACCTCACGAGGTGCCCATGACGCAAGCCATGATGACCAAGGGCGCAAGCGGGCGCCACTGCAAGTGTCCTCCTTTCCTCTTTGGTGCAAAGGGAGCAAGCGCAGGAGAGAGCATCAAGCAAAGGCGTCCATTTCGGTGCAACAAGACCGAGACCAGTCCAACGGCAGGAAGGAAGTCATTGTGGAGCCCAAGGCGGCGTCACCACCAGAGCCTTTGACATGCGAGGACCAACTTTAGTCAGGATAAGTGTACCAGATGTTCCCCTTCAAAATGGCCAATTGTTGGCGCACTTCCCGCTCAATATTTGGGAAGAGGCCCAGGGCCCCTGCATATATAAGTAGAGCTAGCCACCATAGTAAGGGACCGGATCGGCAATCTGGAATCAGCAGAGAGAGAGAGGGACTGAACTCCTCTTAGTAGTTCACCCCCCCGGCCAAGAACAGACCCTCGTGAGGCTGTTCTTCCTTGTATTGTTCATCACCATCAGCCCAAGAGGCAATCCACCACACCACAAACTAGAGTAGGGTATTACACCACAATGGTGGCCCGAACTAGTATAAACCTTGTGTCTCTTGTGCTGTTCCTTTCGTAGTTTAGATCCTAGCGAGGCGGCGGGGTGCAGGTAGGTAGAGGGTGATATTCCACGCGCACCCCAGTGTTCGAACCTCAAGGGTCTGCCGGAACCCGAAATCCGACAGCACCGCACAATCACGACGAGCATGATTTAGCTCTGCCGTCGGACTGTGTTCGGGAGATCACACCTGCAACTACTCCGGCCCTCAATCCGGAACAAATTGCGCCATCTGTGGACGGGTGGATGGACCCCGCCACGGAGGCCGCACATTCAGTGGCGATAGCGCCGAATACTGACCTTACCTCCTACGAGACCCGTGTTGCCGAACCGTTGGATTCGTCCCCGGCCACGGACTCCGAGCCGCTTGTGTCCGTGCCCATCAAATCCGATTGGGCACCGATCATGGAGTTTACCTCCGCGGATATCTTTCAGCACTCACCTTTTGGCGACGTACTAAACTCGTTGAAGTCTCTCTCCCTGTCGGGAGACCCTTGGCCGAACTATGTCCGGCTAGAATGGGATGCGGACGACGAAGAAATTCACGCCCCACCCACCACCCACTTAGTAGCCACTGTCGACTCTGAAGACATCGACGGTATGGATGATGATGTAGGAGACGAACAAGAACCACCGCCCATAGGGCGCTGGACGGCCACCTCATCATATGACATATACATGGTGGACGCCCCCAAAGAAGGGGATGGCGACAAGACAACGGAGGATAATCCCTCCAAGAAGCAACCCAAGCACCGAAGTCAGTGGCGCCGCTCTAAGTCTCGCCATAGTAAAAGCAGCGATACCGACACAAGAGACAATAACGCTCCAGATAGTGCCGAAGACGACGATAATCCCCTCCAGCCAGACCTCGAGCGGGAGGATGAACAAGCTAGCCCTCCGGAACAGGCAGCAAACGGAGAATCAGAGGATGACAATTACATGCCTCTCTCCGAAGACGAAGTGAGCCTCGGCAACGAAGAATTTGTCGTTCCTGAGGATCTTGTCAAGCAGGAACGCTTCAAGTGCCAGCTTATAGCCATAGCAAACAGCCTGAAGAAAAAGCAACAACAGCTTCGAGCTGATCAAGATCTGCTAGCGGATAGATGGACTGAAGTCCTGGCAGCCGAGGAATACGAACTCGAGCGCCCAACCAAGAGTTACCCAAAGCGCAGGTTGCTACCTCGACTCGAGGAGGAAGCATTAAAACATACACCACTAGCGTATGATGCGGCAGATCGGCCACCTCGTGGCCAGGACAGTGAGGCATATCAGCCCGAAACCCAGTCCGCACCCTGCCGCCACTCAAACAAAAATACCAAGGCCCGGGGCAACACGCAGGACCTGCGAGATGTATTGGAAAACAAGGCAAAACATGCAAGATCGATCTACGGATCACGGGGGCGCGCACCAACATGTGATGGTGATCGTCACGCCGGATACACTAAAAGCAAATCCGGCCGAGCCGAACACGGCAGACAAGACTTGTATGTACTGCGTCGTGATATAGCCCGACACAGAGGCGCCGCACACCCCTTATGCTTCACTGATGAAGTAATAGATCACTAATACCCAGAGGGGTTTAAACCCGTAAACATTGAATCATATGATGGTACTACAGACCCCGCGGTATGGATAGAAGACTTCTTCCTCCACATTCACATGGCCCGCAGGGATGACCTACATGCCATCAAGTATCTCCCGCTAAAACTCAAAGGGCCGGCTCGGCATTGGCTCAATAGCTTGCCGGCAAACTCCATCGGAAGTTGGGAGAGCCTGGCAGAGGCATTCCTGGACAATTTCCAGGGCACTTATGTGCGACCGCCGGACGCTGACGATTTAAGTCATATAACTCAGCAGCCAGGGGAATTGGCCCTCACGACACTTATGACCCGCTTTTGCGCGGGCGAAGATAGCTGGTTGGCTCGTAGTACCAATACAACAAGCAAACATGGCATATCAAAAGCCAGGGATAACAACAGCAAACCACGACGCAACAAACACAAGTGCCACAAATATGGTGAAAACGCCGAAAATACGGTAGTTAATGCCGGGTTCAGGGGCTCAAAGTCCGTTCAGCGGAAAGGGCCACCCAAAAATAAAAATCCGGGTCCATCCAGTCTGGATCGCATACTCGATCGCCAATGCCAAATTCATGGCACCCCAGAAACGCCAGCCACCCATACCAACAGAGAATGTTGGGTCTTCAAACAAGCCGGCAGGGCAGGCGCCAAAGACGAAGGGGGGTCTCAAAGCGACGATAGCGACGAAGAGCCCAGATCACCGAACACAGGAGGGCAAAAGAAATTTCCCCCACATATTCAATCGGTGAATGTGGTAAATACCACCCAAATTACCAACTCGGACCGGATATGCACCCTTAGGGATGGAGACTCAACAGAACTAGTCGTCCCACAATATAAACTAGGGCCGGTCACCTTCAACCGCACGGATCGTCCGGTTAACGCCAATCAGGGCAATCCAGCCGCACTAGTCCTCGACCCAATAATAGACGGGTACCACCTCACTCGAGTCCTTATGGATGGAGGCAGCAGTCTAAATCTGCTTTACCAGGACACAGTGCGCAAGATGGGCATCGATCATTTGGCTATCAAACCCACTAAAGCCACTTTCAGAGGCATTATACCAGCTATGGAGGTTAGCTGTACAGGCTCCATTGCCCTTGAGGTAGTCTTTGGATCACCAGAAAATTACCGCATCGAAGAGTTAATCTTCGAAATTGTCCCTTTCTGCAGTGATTATCAAGCACTGCTCGGACGGACCGCATTCGCTCGATTCAACGCGGTGCCACATTATGCTTACCATAAGCTCAAGATGCCCGGTTCACGCGGCGTCATCACGGTTAATGGCAAGGCCGAACCTTCCCTAGGCACCAACAAATACACCACTGCCTTAGCAACAGAAACAACAAGCAGCACCTCGCAGCCGAACCTCAAGTCGACGTCCAGGCTCCCGGACACCATCAAGGTACTCTGAACTACTTCGCGGAAGGTAGCCCGGCTCGTCCAGAGGCCAATTAAACACTCCGGCGAAGGCCAGGACAGGCCGAACTCAGCGGCTCAACCGCCCTCTGGCACGTAAATTACATTTCCTTCGCAGGTTCACCTTTGCGCCGATCAGGATGGGCTACACGGAGGTAGCTTGAAAGCGTAAGGGAATCCTTAGACATTCCCCGCAGTGACCATCCGGCTATATTATGGATCCGCATTCAGCCTCTTCCCCCTGGTCTCAGCAGGTTCCGCAATCATATTCCTTTTTTATCACATTACTTGTACCTATACGCATAGATGTACTATTCAAATACAACATGTGGATTTATATGACGTTTGCCTGCTGTTATGTCTTATTGAAATCATTTCGTCAAGTGACATCCGTACACAGCGATATGCCTTAAAATATGTCAGTGGCTTCGTTTTACCCATAACACGGCAATAAAGTCCGAACACCTTCATGGAAGTTCGGCACCCCGAACCTATAACATTATATGCATCAGCTCCGAATCATGTCTTGGGTCAATAGTTGGGTTTGCCCGGCTCCCATGTTTTGGTACTTTACGTTCCGCTATATCGGCTAAGGCAGCACTGGGAGAACTACTGCAATTGTGTCCCGGTTCTTCCGGACGAGCACCTCAGTAGAGAAAGCCGAAAGCTGACTGTCATGATACGACGAGAGCTGGTCAGCTGTTCGAGAGGTGACAAAATCTTTAAGGATTTCTCCCGCATAATGCCATAACCAATGCAGTGTGCGATGGATCGGTTTTTTCTCTGATCAGGTGCTTATAGAGCCCCAAGTACGGTCTTCCGAACACCAGGGGTTGCGCCTACCATACTAAAGCTCCTATGGCTAAGGAAGACTAATAAAGCCCTATAGTCCGATTGCCTGGTTCGTTGTGCTGAGCACCTAAACCGGGATAAAGAGTGCTCAGGTTTATCCCGAACACACCCGTTCTTCTTACGTGGGGGCAGAAGCCGACGACTGGCCAACTCTCAGGTTTAACATATAAAACGGCCGCACAGGAGGGTAAACTTTTATATAACAGGCGACAAATAAATGACGTTGTTCAAACATTACAAAGGACAACATGATTGGCATTCATGGAAATATAATGTCCTTGGTGCATAGCTCTGCTACGTCTTGAGCTTGCGTTGGTTTTCCCCGAAGAGGAGAGGATGATGCAGTAGAGTAGCGTAAGTATTTCCCACCGTTTTTGAGAACCAAGGTATCAATACAGTAGGAGGACTCGCGCAAGTCCCTCATACCTACACAAAGCAAATAACTACTCGCAACCAACGCGAATAGGGGTTGTCAATCCCTTCAGGTCACTTACGAGAGTGAGATCTGATAGAGATGATAGATAATATTTTTGGTATAAAGATGCAAAGTAAAATAAAAGGGAAAGTAAAAAAGCAAAGCAATAATAAAGCATAGGAAGATTAATATGATGGGAATAGACCCGGGGGCCATAGATTTCACTAGTGGCTTCTCTCAAGAGCATAAGTATTCTACGGTGGGTGAACGAAATACTGTTGAGCAATTGATAGAATTGAGCATAGTTATGAGAGTATCTAGGTATTATCATGTATATAGGCATCACGTCTGAGACAAGTAGACCGACTCTTGCCTGCATCTACTACTATTACTCCACTCATCGACCGCTATCCAGCATGCATCTAGAGTATTAAGTTAATGGAAATAGAGTAACGCCTTAAACAAGATGACATGATGTAGAGGGATAAATTCATGCAATAATATAAAAACCCCATCTTGTTATCCTCGATGGCAACAATACAATACGTGCCTTGCTGCCCCTACTGTCACTGGGAAAGGACACCGCAAGATTGAACCCAAAGGTAAGCACTTCTCCCATTGCAAGAACTACCAATCTAGTTGGCCAAACCAAACGGATAATTCGAAGAGACTTGCAAAGATAACCAATCATACATAAAAGAATTCAGAGAAGATTCAAATATTGCTCATAGATAATCTTGATCATAAACCCACAATTCATCGGTCTCAACAAACACACCGCAAAAAGAAGATTACATCGAATAGATCTCCACGAGAGAGGGGAGAACATTGTATTGAGATCCAAAAGAGAGAAGAAGCCATCTAGCTACTAACTATGGACCCGAAGGTCCAAGTAAACTACTCACACTTCATCGGAGAGGCTATGGTGATGATGTAGAAGCCCTCCGTGGTGGATTCCCTTTCCGGAGCTCGGAATAGGCCCCAAGATGGGATCTCGTGGATACATAAAGTTGCGGTGTGGAATTAGGTTTTTGGCTCAGATTCGATCTGTTGGGGTACGTCGGTATATATAGGAGGAAGGAGTACGTCGGTGGAGCTTCGGGGGGCCCACGAGGCAGGGGGCGAGCCCTAGGGGGGGCGCCCTCCACCCTCGTGGCCGCCTCCCTCCTTTCTTGACCGAGGGTCCAAGTCTCATGGATCTTATCTGATGAGAAAATCACGTTCCCAAAGATTTCATTCCGTTTGGACTCTGTTTGATATTCTGTTTCTTCGAAACACTGAAATAGGCAAAAAACAGCAATTCTGGGCTGGGCCTCCGGTTAATAGGTTAGTCCCAAAAGTAATATAAAAGTGGAAAATAAAGCCCAATATAGTCCAAAACAATAGATAATATAGCATGGAGCAATCAAAAATTATAGATACATTGGAGACGTATGAGGCGTCCCCAAGCTTAATTCCTGCTCGTCCTCGAGTAGGTAAATGATAAAAAGAGAATTTTTGATGCGGAGTGCTACTTGGCATAATTTGAATGTAATTCTTCTTAATTGTGGTATGAATATTCAGATTCGAAAGATTCAAGACAAAGGTTTAATATCGACATAAAAATAATAATACTTCAAGCATACTAACAAAGCAATTATGTCTTCTCAAAATAACATGGCCAAAGAAAGTTATCCCTACAAAATCATATAGTCTGGCTATGCTCTATCGTCACCACACAAAGTATTTAAATAATGCACAACCCCGATGACAAGCCAAGCAATTGTTTCATACTTTTGACATTCTCGAAACTTTTTCAATCTTCACGCAATACATGAGCGTGAGCCATGGAAATAGCACTATATGTGGAATAGAATGGTGGTTGTGGAGAAGACAAAAAGAGGGAAGATAGTCTCACATCAACTAGGCGTATCAATGGGCTATGGAGATGCCCATCAATAGATATCAATGTGAGTGAGTAGGGATTGCCATGCAACGGATGCACTAGAGCTATAAGTATATGAAAGCTCAACAAATGAAACTAAGTGGGTGTGCATCCAACTCGCTTGCTCACGAAGACCTAGGGCAATTTGAGGAAGCCCATCATTGGAATATTAACATTGTCCCTTCTCTCTTTTTCTCTCATCATTTTTTTATTTGGGCCTTTTCTATTTTTTTTATGGCCTCTTTTCTTTTCTTTTTTTTCTTCTTTGTCCGGAGTCTCATCCTGACTTATGGGGGAATCATAGTCTCCATCAGGCTTTCCTCACTTGGGACAATGCTCTAAAAATTTTGATCATCACACTTTTATTTTTCTTACAACTCAAGAATTACAACTCGATACTTACAACAAAATATGACTCTATGTGAATGCCTCCGGCGGTGTACCGGGATATGCAATGATTCATAAGTGACATGTATGAAAGAATTATGAACAGTGGCTTTGCCACAAATACGATGTCAACTAAATGATCATGCTAAGCAATATGACAATGATGGAGCGTGTCATAATAAATGGAAAGGTGGAAAGTTGCATGGCAATATATCACGGAATGGCTATGGAAATGCCATGATAGGTAGGTATGTGATACGTCTCCAACGTATCTATAATTTTTGATTGCTCCATGCTATATTATCTATTGTTTTGGACTATATTGGTCTTTATTTTCCACTTTTATATTACTTTTGGGACTAACCTATTAACCAGAGGCCCAGCCCAGAATTGTTGTTTTTTTGCCTATTTTAGCGTTTTGAAGAAACGGAATATCAAACGAAGTCCAAACAGAATGAAATCTTCGGGAACGTGATTTTCTCATCAGATAAGATCCAGGAGACTTGGACCCTCGGCCAAGAAAGGAGGGAGGTGGCCACGAAGGTGGAGGGCGCCCCCCCTAGGGTGCGCCCCCTGCCTCGTGGGCCCCCCGAAGCTCCACCGACGCATTCTTCCTCCTATATATACCCACGCACTTCAACAGATCGACACGGAGCCAAAACCTAATTCCACCGCCGCAACTTTCTGTATCCATGAGATCCCATCTTGGGGTCAATTCTGGAGCTCCGCCGGAAGGGGAATCCACCATGGAGGGCTTCTACATCATCATCATAGCCTCTCAGATGAAGTGTGAGCAGTTTACTTCAGACCTTCGGGTCCATAGTTAGTAGCTAGATGGCTTCTTCTCTCTTTTTGGATCTCAATACAATGTTCTCCCCCTCTCTCGTGGAGATCTATTCGATGTAATCTTCTTTTTGTGGTGTGTTTGTTGAGATCGATGAATTGTGGGTTTATGATCAAGATTATCTATGAGCAATATTTGAATCTTCTCTGAATTCTTTTATGTATGATTGGTTATCTTTGCAAGTCTCTTGAATTATCCGCTTGGTTTGGCCAACTAGATTGGTAGTTCTTGCAATGGGAGAAGTGCTTAGCTTTGGGTTTAATCTTGCGGTGTCCTTTCCCAGTGACAGTAAGGGCAGCAAGGCACATATTGTATTGTTGCCATCGAGGATAACAAGATGGGGTATCTATCATATTGCATGAATTTATTCCTCTACATCATGTCATCTTGCTTAAGGTGTTACTCTGTTTTCATTAACTTAATACTCTAGATGCATGCTGGATAGCGGTCGATGAGTGGAGTAATAGTTGTAGATGCAGGCAGGAGTCGGTCTACTTGTCTCGGACGTGATGCATATATACATGATCATACCTAGATATTCTCATAACTATGCTCAATTCTATCAATTGCTCAATAGTAATTCGTTCACCCACCTTAAAATACTTATGCTCTTGAGAGAAGCCACTAGTGAAATCTATGGCCCCGGGTCTATTCTCATCATATTAATCTTCCTATGCTTTATTATTGCTTTGCTTTTTTACTTTGCCTTTTATTTTACTTTGCATCTTTATACCAAAAAAATACCAAAAATATTATCTATCATCTCTATTAGATCTCACTCGTAAGTGACCGTGAAGGGATTGACAACCCCTATTCGCGTTGGTTGCAGGGAGTTATTTTCTTTGTGTAGGTACGAGGGACTCGCGTGGCCTCCTACTAGATTGATACCTTGGTTCTAAAAAACTGAGGGAAATACTTACGCTACTCTGCTGCATCATCCTCTCCTCTTCGGGGAAAACCAACGCAAGCTCAAGACGTAGCAGTATGGTGGCTGTTTTGAGGAAGGTTTATGGTGGGTGTATGATACCGGCGAAAAGTGCGTGGTATTAGAAAGGCTAGCAATGGTGGAAGGATGAGAAACGTGCGTATAATCAATGGACTCAACATTAGTCATAAAGAACTCATATACTTATTGCAAAAATCTACAAGTTATCAAAGCAAAGTATTACGCACATGCTCCTAGGGGGATAGATTGGTAGGAAAAGACCATCGCTTGTCCCCGACCGCCACTCATAAGGAAGACAATCAATAAATAAATCATGCTCCGACTTCATCACATAACGGTTCACCATAATGCATGCTACGGGAATCACAAACTTTAACACAAGTATTTCTCAAATTCACAACTACTCAACTAGCATGACTCTAATATTACTACCTCCATATCTCATAACAATTATCAAGCATCAAACTTTTCTTAGTATTGAACACACTCAAAAGAAAGTTTTACAAATCTTGAATACCAAGCATATTATTATTTTAAGCAAATTACCATGCTATTTAAGACTCTAAAAATAATCTAAGTTAATCATGAGAGATCAATAGTTTCTTTAAAACAAATCCACCACCGTGCTCTAAAAGATATAAGTGAAGTACTAGAGCAAAACTATAAAGCTCAAAAGATATAAGTGAAGCACATAGAGCAAAACTATAAAGCTCAAAAGATATAAGTGAAGCACATAGAGTATTCTAACAAATTCCAATTCATGTATGGCTCTCTCAAAAGGTGTGTATAGCAAGGATGATTGTGATAAACTAACAAGCAATGACACAAATAATACAAGACGCTCCAAGCAAAACACATATCATGTAGTGAATAAAAATATAGCTCCAAGTAAAGTTACCGATGGAAGTGGACGAAAGAGGGGATGCCTTCCGGGGCATCCCCAAGCTTTGAATCTTTGGTGTCCTTGGATTATCTTGGGGGTGCTATTGGCATCCCAAGCTTAGGCTCTTCCCACTCCTTGTTCCATAATCCATCAAAAGATTTCACCCAAAACTTGAAAACTTCACAACACAAAACACAACAGAAATCTCGTAAGCTCCGTTAGCGAAAGAAAACAAAAGACCACTTAAAGGTACTGTAATGAAATCATTCATTATTTATATTGGTGTTAAACCTAATGTATTCCAACTTCTCTATGGATTATAAACTAGTTTACTAGCGATAGATTCATCAAAATAAGTAAACAACACACGAAAAACAGAATCTGTCAAAAACAGAATAGTCTGTAGTAATCTGTAACTAACGCAAACTTCTGGAACTCCAAAAATTCAGCAAAAATAGGAATACCTAGGAAATTTGTTTATTGATCAGCAGAAATTGGAATCACTATTTTATCACGTTCTGGTGATTTTTAACAATTGTTTTGGTGAACCGAAAGTTTCTGGAAATTACAGCAAGATCAAATAACTATTATCCAAGAAGATCCTATAGGTTTAACTTGGCACAAACACTAATTAAAACATAAAGCCACATATAAACAGAAGGTAGATGGATTGTTTATTACTAAACAGAAACAAAAACAAGAAAACTAAAAATAAAATTGGGTTTCCTCCCAACAAGCGTTATCGTTTAACGCCCTTAGGTAGGCATAAAAGCATGGATAGATCTAGGTATTGCCATCTTTGGTAGGCAATCCATAAGTGGCTCTCATAATAGATTCATATGGTAATTTTATCTTCTTCCTTGGGAAGTCTTCCATGCCTTTCTTTAATGGTAATTGGAATCTAATATTCCCTTCCTTCATATCAATAATTGCACCAATCGTTCTAAGGAAAGGTCTACCAAGAATAATAGGACATGAATGATTCCAATCTATATTAAGAATGATAAAGTCTACGGGCACATAATTCCTATTTGCAACAATAAGAACATCATTAATTCTTCCCATAGGTTTCTTAATAGTGGAATCCGCAAGGTGCAAGTTTAGAGAGCAATCATCAAAATCACGGAAATCTAGCAAATCACACAAAGTTTTGGGAATAGTGGAAACACTAGCACCCAAATCACATAAAGCATAAAACTCATGATCCTTAATCTTAATTTTAATAGTTGGTTCACACTCATCGTAAAGTTTTCTAGGGATGGATACTTCCAACTCAAGTTTTTCCTCATAAGATTGCATCAAGGCATCAACGATATATTTGGTAAACGCTTTATTTTGACTATAAGCATGCGGAGAATTTAGCACGGATTATAACAAGGAAATACAATAAATTAAAGAGCAACTTTCATAATTAAACTTCTTGAAATACAAAATAGTGGGCTTAGCAACATCTAAGGTTTTACTTTCTTCAATCCCACTTTTATCAATTTTAGCATCATAGTCTAAAAACTCCGAATTCTTGGAATGCCTTCTAGGTAAAGGTGACTCATGTTAAATCTCATCATTATCTAGATTCATATTGCAAAAGAAGGATTTGATAAGGGACACATCAATAACTTTTAGATCTTCATCTTTATTTTCATGGAAATTGGAAGAACACGCTTTAATAAAGGCACCTTTCATAGCACGCATCCTAGCGGTTCTTTCCTTGCACTCATCAATGGAAATTCTCATGGATTTGAGAGACTCATGGATATCATGCTTAGGAGGAATAGATCTAAGCTTTAAAGAATCAACATCAAGAGAAATTCTATCAACATTCCTAGCCAATTCATCAACCTTAAGCAATTTCTCTTCAAGCAAAGCATTAAAATTCTTTTGAGAATTCATAAACTCTTTAACACTAGTCTCAAATTCAGAGGGCATCTTATTAAAATTTCCATAAGAATTGTTGTAGGGATTTCCATAATTATTAGAGGAATTACTAGGATAAGGCCTAGGATTAAAGTTTCCTCTATATGCATTGTTACCAAAATTATTCCTACCAACAAAATTCACATCTATAGATTCATTATTATTCTCAATCAAAGTAGACAAAGGCATATCATTAGGATCAGAAGAAACACTCTTATTAGCAAATAATTTCATAAGTTCATCCATCTTTCCACTCAAAACATTAATTTCTTCTATCACATGCACTTTTTTATTAGTAGATCTTTCAGTATGCCATTGAGAATAATTAAACATAATATTATCTAGGAGTATCTAAAGTGATTTCCATAAAAGTGCCTCCCGCGGCCGAATCTAAAAGGTTTCTAGAAGCAAAATTCAATCCGGCATAAAAATTCTGTATAATCATCCACAAATTTAGACCATGAGTAGGGCAATTAAGTATCATTAATTTCATCCTCTCCCAAGCTTGTGCAACATGTTCATGATCAAGTTGCTTAAAATTCATAATATCGTTTCTAAGGGACATGATCTTAGTGGGAGGAAAATACTTAGAGATAAAAGCATCTTTGCACTTGTTCCAAGAATCAATACTATTTTTAGGCAAAGACGAAAATCAAGCTTTAGCACGATCTCTAAGCGAAGAAGGAAATAGCTTCAATTTAACAACATCATTGTCAACATCTTTTTTCTTTTGCATATCACACAAATCCACAAAGCTATTTAGATGAGTAGCATCATCTTCACTAGGAAGGCCGGCGAATTGATCTTTCATAACGAGATTCAATAAAGCAGCATTGATTTCACAAGATTCAGTATTGGCAAGAGGAGCAATCGGAGTTCTAAGGAAATCATTATTGTTGGTATTGGTAAAGTCACACAATTTGGTATTGTCTTGAGCCATAGTGACAAGCAAGCAATCCAACACACGAGCAAACAAGCGAACGAGAAAAAGGCAAACAAAAAAGAGAGGGCGAATAAAACGGCAAGGGTGAAGTGGGGGAGAGGAAAACGAGAGGAAAATGGCAAATAATGTAATGCGAGGGATAAGGGACTGTGATGGGTACTTGGTATGTTTGACTTTTGCGTAGACTCCCAGGCAACGGCGCCAGAAATCCTTCTTGCTACGTCTTGAGCTTGCGTTGGTTTTCCCCGAAGAGGAGAGGATGATGCAGCAGAGTAGCGTAAGTATTTCCCTCCGTTTTTGAGAACCAAGGTATCAATCCGGTAGGAGGCCACGCGCAAGTCCCTCGTACCTACAAAAAGCAAATAACTCCTCGCAACCAACGTGAATAGGGGTTGTCAATCCCTTCAGGTCACTTACGAGAGTGAGATCTGATAGAGATGATAGATAATATTTTTGGTATTTTTGGTATAAAGATGCAAAGTAAAATAAAAGGAAAAGTAAAAAAGCAAAGCAATGATAAAGCGTAGGAAGATTAATATGATGAGAATAGACCCGGGGGCCATAGATTTCACTAGTGGCTTCTCTCAAGAGCATAAGTATTCTACGGTGGGTGAACAAATTACCGTTGAGCAATTGACAGAATTGAGCATAGTTATGAGAGTATCTAGGTATGATCATGTATATAGGCATCACGTCCGAGACAAGTAGACCGACTCCTGCCTACATCTACTGCTATTACTCCACTCATCGACCGCTATCCAGCATGCATCTAGAGTATTAAGTTAATGGAAACAGAGTAACGCCTTAAGCAAGATGACATGATGTAGAGGGATAAATTCATGCAATATGATAAAAAACCCCATCTTGTTATCCTCGATGGCAACAATACAATACGTGCCTTGCTGCCCTTCATCACAGGGGAAAGGACACCGCAAGATTGAACCCAAAGCTAAGCACTTCTCCCATTGCAAGAACTACCAATGTAGTTGGCCAAAACAAACGGATAATTCGAAGAGACTTGCAAAGATAACCAATCATACATAAAAGAATTCAGAGAAGATTCAAATATTGCTCATAGATAATCTTGATCATAAACCCACAATTCATCGTTCTCAACAAACACACCGCAAAAAGAAGATTACATCAAATAGATCTCCACGAGAGAGGGGGAGAACATTGTATTGAGATCCAAAAGAGAGAAGAAGCCATCTAGCTACTAACTATGGACCCGAAGGTCTGAAGTAAACTACTCATACTTCATCGGAGAGGCTATGATGATGATGTAGAAGCCCTCCGTGGTGGATTCCCCTTCCGGCGGAGCTCCGGAACAGGCCCCAAGATGGGATCTCGTGGATACATAAAGTTGCGGCGGTGGAATTAGGTTTTTGGCTCCATATCTGATCTGTTGGGGGTACGTAGGTGTCGGATTTCGGGTTCCGACAGACCCTTGAGGTTCGAACACTGGGGTGCGCGTGGAGATCTCGCCCTCTACCTACCTTCACCCCGCCGCCTCGCTAGGATCTAAGCTACGAAAGGAACAACAAAAGAGACACAAGGTTTATACTAGTTCGGGCCACCATTGTGGTGTAATACCCTACTCTAGTTTGTGGTGTGGTGGATTGCCTCTTGGGCTGGTGGTGATGAACAATACAAGGAAGAACAGCCTCGCGAGGGTCTGTTCTTGGTCGGGCGATGAACTGCCTGGCAGAGTTCAGTCGCTCCCTCTCTCTCTCTCTCTCTCTCTCTCTCTCTCTCTCTCTCAGATCAAGCTCTCCTCTACCCTGTGGGTGGCTAGTCCTATTTATAGACAGAGGCCCTGGGCCTCTTCCCAAATATTGAGCGGGAAGGGCGCCAACAATTGGCCATTTTGAAGGGGAACATCTGGTACACTTATCCTGACTAAAGTTGGTCCTCGCTGTCAAAGGCTCGGTGGTGACGCCGGCTTGGGCTCCACAATGACTTCCTTCCTGCCGTTGGGCTGGTCTTGGTCTTGTTGCACCGAAATGGACGCCTTTGCTTGATGCTCTACTTTGTGCTTACTCCCTTTGCACCAAAGAGGAAAGGAGGACACTGCGCGGGCTGGCACCCGCCCGGCGACCTTGGTCGTCATGGCTTGCGTCATGGGCACCTCGTGAGGTACCCCGCCTTGATCTCTCTGCCTCCTCGCGAGCCAGCCTGATGAGGCTGTGCCTGAGGAAGCTCCCTGTCGTCCGCCCCGCGAGGCTTGGCCCCTCGGGAGGGTCTAGAGCTTGTGTTGATGAAGATGGGCTGTGATGGGCCCCCCTTTGAGCCATGCTACAGGCCGCAGGCAGGCAAGTCTGGGACCCCGTTCCTGAACACCGTGATAGCCCCGGGCCCAAGGCACGCCTGGCTTGGCCGAGCAGAGGCGAAGGGCAAGTCACGGCGCCGTGGGCCCTAACAGCCTGCGGCCTTGGGCGCCGTGGTGGCGGTTGATTGGACGTGGGCGTCTCCACTTCCCCATGACGCCTCGGCAAGCTGCAATTGACAAGTCCCTGCACGCAAAGCGGGTCATGATTACCTGCGATTGTGGAGGCCGGCGGTTGGCCTCCTCTGGCTTTAAGTACGGAACGGCGCGTGCCCTTCCAGTCTGTCCCCTCTTGCTTCTCCTCCTTACTCATGGCTCCGCCGAGGAAGTTCTCGGCCGCAGAGAAGGGGAAGGCCCGCCAGGTTGAGCCCGCCCCTCCCTCGCCCAAGCGCGGTCGAGGCCGCCCTCGCAAACATCCTGTGGCTCCCACGGCAACTCCCCGTGGCCGTGGAGGCGATCTTCTGCGCGGTGATGGACGGCTGGCCGCGGCCGGGGGGTGCGCTACGGCGGCGCGGCCCCCTAGGCCACGCTTCCGCGCCGCGGAGGTGTTGCCGGAGTTCGTTGTGTGGTCGGCGGAGCCGACTTGCACCCAGCTTCAGCTTCCTTGCTTCCTCCTAGGTGAGCTCCCGGCTGGCGCCCCGGGCGGCCTCTGGCTCCAGGCAGACGGCTGCTGCAGTCGGACCTCCTGGGTTTTGTTGGAGGTCTCCGCAGCCGGGAGCATGGCCCTGACTCGCGGCTGGCACATGTTTGCCCGCGCGCGTGGCCTGAGCCGTTGGTGCACCCTGCACTTCAAGTTCGACGGCGATGCCACCCTTTACGTGAGGGTGTTCGGGGAGGATGATCGCCGCGCTGGGTGCTACCCCGAGGACGACGACCGCGGCCGGGGGGCCAGCCCCGGCTACGACGGAGAGAGGACAAGCGCCGCAGCGTGGTCGGCGGCGCTCGTGGCTCCTCGAGCTTCATCGATTCTTCTTGGGCATGGCTCTTCAAAGAGCTGACGCGATCAGCCCCCACGCCCGTCGTGCCTGCTTGAGGGTGGTAGCGGGTCCGCCGCCATCGCGCCTCGGTGAAGCGCGAGAGGAGTCCGCCTGAGCCCCGGAGGCGGCTCGAGTCTTCCTGCGGGCTGGTGGCGGGCGAGCCGCGCCTGATTTGTTCTTCCTTTTTCTTTTTCCCCAGAGAAAGACAGTAGTGTGGGGCCCCGTGGGGGCGTGTTTGGACTTTCGCCGTTAATCATCGTACTGTTTCTGCTATTTCGGTATCGTGCCTTCGGGCCGCACGCCTGCGCGTAGGTAGTTTCCAGCCTCAGCCGTGGGGGGCGACCGACCCAGGTCCTGTGTTCGTGTCGCGGTGCCCGCGAGGCACGGACTGGAGGGGTGCTCTTGTGTTGGACCCAGGTTGGGAAACCTTGAACGATAAGGGCGGAAAACACTCGCGAGGGCGCTTAGGCTGCCCCCTCGCAAGACCTTGCGCGAGAGAAATCGAGGCAGGAGAGCAAAAAGTCGAAGAGCCACAAATCAAAAACGGCAACAGCTTCAATAAAACTTCAAATGAGAATGAACAAGCCAACTGCAGAAAGCAAATGAAAAAGCCGCGTCCGGCACCTAATCTAGTCTTCGACGTCTTCTCACCAGCGCGGAGCTAAGTGCTGCCACTGGGCGTGGGAGGGAGCCCAGGGCTGAGGCCGGCGCCTCGACACTCCGGGCGTGTACAGCCCCAACTCATTATTACGTGAGAGTGTCACGGGCGGCGAAGCTTCACGGCGTTGGCCTTCTTCACAGGCTCCGGGCCTTTCTTGGGGGAAGCAAGCTTCACGGGCATTGGCCCTCTTCACAGGCTCTGGGCCTTTTCCAAAACGCGTCAGCTTCACAGGCATTCGCCTTCTTCACAGGCTCTGGGCCTTCTCCAAAAATATAGGCTTCACAGGCATTCGCCTTCTTCACAGGCTTTGGGCCTTCTCCAAAAAGATAAGCTTCACAGGCATTCGCCTTCTTCACAGGCTCTGGGCCTTTCCCAAAACGCGTCCGCTTCACAGGCATTCGCCTTCTGCACAGGCTCTGGGCCTTCTCCAAAAAGATAGGCTTCATAGGCATTCGCCTTCTTCACAGGCTCTGGGCCTTCTCCAAAAAGATAAGCTTCACAGGCATTCGCCTTCTTCACAGGCTCTGGGCCTTTTTAGGGGTAGAACCTCCGGAGGTGCTGGATGTTCCACGCGTTCTGGACTGGCACCCCCTCCTGAGTCTCCAAGCGCGCGGAGCCGGGCCTGGAAACATGAACAACCTTGAATGGTCCCTCCCACATGGGAGAGAGCTTATGCAGCCCCTCCCTGGAGAGAACCCGCCTGAGCACGAGGTCCCCTACCTCAAGAGTTCTGGGGCGGATGTTGCGGCAGTGGTATCATCGCAGTGCTTGTTGGTACCTCGCCGCTCGCAACGCAGCTTCTCGACGACGCTCCTCCCCCAGCACGAGGTCCGTCCCCCGCATGGCGTCCTGCTGCGCCTCGTCGAACGCCAGGACCCGTGCAGAACGACGTCGACCTCGTGAGGGAGGACCGCTTCGCTCCATAGACCAGGAAGAACGGGTCTCTCCGGTTGGCTTGGTCGTGGTCGTGCGGATGGACCACAAAGACGGATTGAAGCTCGTCGTACCAACCTTCCGCCGCAGCCTCCGGTTTCTTCTTGAATGTTCTGGTTTTGAGGCCCCTCGGGACCTCTGCGTTGGCCGCTTCGGCCTGGCCGTTGCTTCGGGTGCGCCACCGGGCGTAGCATATCTGCGTTCCCAGGGTAGCACAGGATGTTTTGAAGAGGTTACTGGTGAACTGCGAACCGTTGTCGGTGATGATGCGGTTTGGCACCCCGAACCGGCTCACGATGCCCTTAACGAACTTGACCGCAGAACCAGCGGGGATGGTGCGGATGGCTTCCACTTCGGCCCACTTGGTGAACTTGTCCACGGCGACGTAGAGGTAGCGATAGCCCCCTGGTGCTCGAGGAAACGGGCCCAGGATATCCAGCCCCCTGCATCGCGAATGGCCACGAGAGGGGTATAGTTTGCAGACCTCCTGCCGGCTGATGGATCTGCTTGGCATGGAATTGGCAGGCTTCGCAAGCCTTCACTAGTTCGACGGCGTCGTTGAGCGCAGTAGGCCAATAGAAACCGCTCCGGAATGCCTTGCCCACGAGGGTTCGTGATGACGAGTGATGCCCACAGTCTCCACCGTGTATATCCGCCAGCAGTTCTTTCCCTTGCTCCCTGGAGATGCAGCATAGGGACACATCATTTGGTCACTTCTGATAGAGCTCTCCATCCCTGATGCAGTACGCTGTGGCTTGCCGCGCCACACGCTCCGCTTCCTCCTCCTTCCCCGGCAGGGTTCCTTGCGTTAAGTAGCTTCGGAGCTCTGTGATCCAGCACCCTCCCGAGGCTCCATCGCCGAGCAGCGCGGCCTCGTGGCCGGGCCACGCACCGGGCTCCCCGAGGCGTGGTGGGGAGCCTCTCCCGAGGCTGCGCCGTGTTTGATAGTGATGGCATGGCTGAGGGCTTGGAAAGCCGCTCCTCGAAGACGCCAGCTCTGAGGTAACCGCCGATGCTCGTTTGGCGATGTCGTCGGCCTCCCGATTGGTGCCGTGGGGCACATGCCGCAACTCCAACCCCTGTAACTGCTTCTCCATCCTGCGGACCTCCGCAAGGTAGGCTTCCATGTGCTCATCTTTTGGCTCGTACACCTTGTTGGAGAAATTGACGAGGAGCTGCGAATCACCCTTGATGGTAAGGCGCTTCACCCCTAGGGCAACTGCGACCTTCAATCCCGCTATTAGACCTTCATACTCTGCTATGTTGTTGGAGACCTTTTCACCTTGCTGGAAACAGAGTTGCACGGCGTAGTAGAGCTTGTCCTGAGTGGGAGATATGAGCACCACCCCAGCCCCAGCGCCATGCCTGGAGAACGCCCCATCGAAGTACATGACCCAGCCTTGCGCTTCGCTTTGGGAGAGGGACCGATCCTCGTCGGCCTTGAGGCCTGGTGCCTCCGTCCATTCTGCCATGAAATCCGCTAATGCGGCCCCCTTGATGACTCTGGTCGTGCTGAATTCGAGCTGAAACACTTGCAGTTCAATGTTCCACTCAGCGACCCTTCCGGCTAAGTTAGGGCTCCTGAGCACCCTTTCCAAGGGGTACGCTGAGACGACCTTGATGGGGTGACCCTGAAAATAGTGTCGTAGCTTGCGCGAGGCCACCAATAGCACGAGGAGGAGTTTTTGAGGCATGGGGTACCGTGCCCTCGCGTCCCGCAACACCGTGCTGACGAAGTACACTGGGTGCTCAACGAGGTTTGGAGCGCCAGTGCCGATGGCGCCCTCTGGGGACCTTGGCGCCTCCTGAGGCGATGGAGCCTCTAGAGGCTGGTAGTCTGGGGGAGGTACCTCTTCCGCTCCAGGCCTTCCCCTGGCGCGGCGATCCTTCTCAGCCGTGGTAGTGGTTTCTGTGGGTCTTCCTTGTTCCTGCTTTGCCTTGACCTGGGCTGCTGCTGTGGTTTTGGTTTGACGCTCTTCCCTAACTGCCACCTGTAGCTGCGGCCAAGGAGTAGGGAGTGGCGGCGAGGTAGAGCACCAGGGGTTCCTGCGGGCGTGGGGCCACCATGACCGGAGGGCTGGTTAGGTACCTCTTGAGATCTTGAAACGCCTTGTCGGCCTCTTCAGTCCATTCAAAGGGTCCCTTTTTCTTCATTAGTTGGAAGAAAGGCAGCGCTCGTTCCCCCAACTTGGAGATGAAGCGCCCTAGCGCGATTCTACGCCCAAAGGAGCTTCGCATTTCCACGAGGGTCTTTGGCGGGCTCATGTCCTCGACCGCCTTGACCTTTTTCGGGTTAGCCTCGATGCCTCGGTGGGATACGAGGAAGCCCAAGAGCTTGCCGAGGGACTCCAAACACACACTTCTGTGGGTTGAGCCGTAGGTTCACTGCGTTGAGGCTCGCAAAGGTTTCCTCCAGGTCTTGTATCAGGGTTCTGGCCTCCCGAGACTTCACCACAATGTCATCGACGTAAGACTCAACATTCTTCCCGAGCTGCGGACCCAAGGTGATGTGCATCAGCCGCTGGAAGGTCGCCCCTACGTTGCGCAGCCCGAATGGCATGCACGTGTAGCAGTACACCCCACACGGGGTCAGGAAGGCAGTCTTTTCCACGTCTTCTATCGCCATCTTGATCTGGTGATACCCGGAGAAGGCGTCCAAGAAGCATAACAGGTCACACTTAGCGGTGGAATCAACGATCTGGTCGATGCGAGGGAGCGGGAACGGATCTTGCGGGCATGCCTTGTTGAGGTTGGTGAAGTCGACACACATGCGCTCCTTCCCTCCCTTCTTTGGCACAATGACAGGGTTGGCCAACCAATCCGGATATCGGACCTCGTGAATGACCCCAGCGGCTTCTAGTTTGCGGGTCTCCTGGACGATGATGGCTTGCTTTTCAGTGGACTGCCGCCTCGCTTTCCCTTCACGGGGCGTACGTTGGGGCACACGTGGAGGTGATGCTCGATTACGCCCCTAGGAATTCCCGCCAACTGATCAGGCTCCCAGGCGAATACCTTCTTGTTTGCACGCAGGAACTTGACCAGGGCCTCCTCCTGCTCGGGCTCGAGGTTGGCGCCTATGGTGAAAGTGGCGTCAATGGACCCGTCCTCGCCGACGGGTATTTGCTTGGTCTCTGCCTTGTCTTGGGCGAACAACTGTTTCTTCTTGGTTGGTGCAGCCCCTTGATCTCGAGGGTCTCCGTCGGCGGGCCAGCCGGGCGCCGCCGTCTTGAAGGCGAAGCTTGAGCACTGCATTCGCATCTCCGGTGTCCCGGGCACGGTGAGGACACCGTTGCTCCCGGGCATCTTCATGAGGTTGTACGCCGGGTGAGTCGCGGCCATGAATTGGGCTAGTGCTGGGTAGCCGAGGATGGCGTTTTAGGGGAGGCCGATGGGGGCGATGTCGAAATCGACCAGCTCCGTGTGGAAGTTGTCGTAGGTGCCGAAAGTTACCAGGAGCCGGATCTGTCCCAAGGAGCTGGATGACCCGCCCCTGACGCCCGAGAAGGGCCGGCTGGGCTGCAGCCGCTCCCGGGGTATGCAGAGGAGGTTGAAGGCCTCAACTGAGAGCACGTTGAGGCTCAAGCGCCGTCGTCGATGAGAGTCTGGTGACGGCCACTGGCAGATGGTGGGGTGCACAGCATGGGGAGTGCACCCAGCGGCCGAGTTGGAGGGTGGTCCTCCCGAGCTGAAGGTCGATCGGCCTTTGGGCGCCGACCAGTCCGGGGAGCCCTCAGCGTGGAGGCAGCGCCGACCCGGCAGACGAATGGCTTGGCGTGGTGACTTGAAGGCGGCTCCTTCGAGCCGCCCAGGAGGGCCGCGACGACCGGGGGCGCCGGCGCAGCGTGGTGGGTGAGGAAGAGGCCGCGCAGCTCTTCTCAAGAGGCCACGGAGGCTACCGGCAGGTGGAGCAGCCATGCGCGCGGAGCGCCGGTGAGGGCCATGGGAAGCCAGTTGGCCATGACCCTGTCGTCACCCCTAGCTTTGAGGACGGCCTCCTCGTATGCCAGCAGGAAGGCCAGCGGATCGGTCGCACCGTTGTAGTGCGGCGGCGTCGTCGGCTTGAACTTGTCCGGCCACCGCACCCGTTGCAAGGCCAGGGCCAGGGCTCGGAGCCTCGCCCTCGCACAAGGCCGGGCGGCCGGAGCGGGCCTACGCGCTACTCATTGCGAGGCGGGTCGCGGCGGTGGCGGAAGGGAAAACTCTGGCGCACCCCTACCTGGCGCGCCAAATGTCGGATTTCGGGTTCCGGCAGACCCTTGAGGTTCGAACACTGGGGTGCGCGCGGAGATCTTGCCCTCTACCTACCTGCACCCCCGTCGCCTCGCTAGGATCTAAGCTACGAAAGGAACAACACAAGAGACACAAGGTTTATACTAGTTCGGGCCACCATTGTGGTGTAATACCCTACTCTAGTTTGTGGTGTGGTGGATTGCCTCTTGGGCTGGTGGTGATGAACAATACAAGGAAGAACAGCCTCGCGAGGGTCTGTTCTTGGCCGGGCGATGAACTGCTTGGAGGATTTCAGTCGCTCCCTCTCTTTCTCTCTCTCTCTCTCTCTCAGATCAAGCTCTCCTCTACCCTGTGGGTGGCTAGTCCTATTTATAGACAGAGGCCCTGGGCCTCTTCCCAAATATTGAGCGGGAAGGGCGCCAACAATTGGCCATTTTGAAGGGGAACATCTGGTACACTTATCCTGACTAAAGTTGGTCCTCGCCTGTCAAAGGCTCTTGTGGTGACGCCTGCTTGGGCTCCACAATGACTTCCTTCCTGCCGTTGGGCTGGTCTTGGTCTTGTTGCACCGAAATGGACGCCTTTGCTTGATGCTCTCGCCTGCGCTTGCTCCCTTTGCACCAAAGAGGAAAGGAGGACACTGCGCGGGCTGGCACCCGCCTGGCGCCCTTGGTCGTCATGGCTTGCATCATGGGCACCTCGTGAGGTACCCCGCCTTGATCTCTCCGCCTCCTCGCGAGCCAGCCTGATGAGGCCGTGCCTGAGGAAGCTCCCTGTCGTCCGCCCCGCGAGGCTTGGCCCCTCGCGAGGGTCTTGAGCTTGTGTTGATGAAGATGGGCTGTGATGGCCCCTCCTTTGAGCCACGCCGCAGGCCGCAGGCAGGCAAGTCTGGGGACCCCCGTTCCCAGAACGCCGACAGTAGGTATATATAGGAGGAAGGAGTACGTCTTTGGAGCTTCGGGGGGCCCACGAGGCAGGGGCGCGCCCTAGGGGGGCGCCCTCCACCCTCGTGGCATCTTCCCTCCTTTCTTGGCCGAGGTTCCAAGTCTCCTGGATCTTATCTGATGAGAAAATCACGTTCCCGAAGATTTCATTCCGTTTGGACTCAGATAGATATTCCATTTCTTCGAAACACTGAAATAGGCAAAAAACAACAATTCTGGGTTGGGCCTCCGGTTAATAGGTTAGTCCCAAAAGTAATATAAAAGTTGAAAATAAATCCCAATATAGTCCAAAGCAATAGATAATATAGCATGGAGCAATTAAAAATTATAGATACGTTGGAGACGTATCAAGCTCCGCTGCAAGGTAGGATCCTTTCAGGACACTCTTATAATATAATTCGGGCTTGTGGTGCTCCTTCCCCTCTGGCGGTCCGTCGGGCATTAGCTTTTCGGCATCCATCTTCCCCCAGTGCACCTTTGCGCGGGCGAAGGCCATTCGCGCACCTTCTATACAGACCGACTTCTTGATGACGTTAAGTCGAGGGCAAGCGTTTACAAGCCGCTTCACGAGGCCGAAGTAGCTGCTTGGAATCGGCTCGGCAGGCCATAGCCGGATAACCAAATCTTTCATGGCTAGTTCCGCCGCCTTATGCAGTTCGATCAGCTGTTTCCATTTGTCAGAAAAAGGCACCGGATAATTCGGTACCAAATACTGCGACCAGAAGAGCTTATCCGCAGTGTTCCTTTCTTCGGCTCGGTAGAATTGGGCGGCCTCCAATATGCTGCGGGGGAACTCCGCAAATACCCCTGGAGAAATCCGAATTCAAAATTAGAAACATAATTTTCTCCTCAAATACTTGCTTTACATGGAAAAAGCCTTACCCGCTGCGATCTTCCTCGCCTCTTGGATCCCTACGCAGGCGCTTTGGGTTTCCCCGGGCATCGCTCGTGGCACGATCGCCTTGGTGAGTTCGGATTCTTTCTCCGTTAAACTCTGCTCCAAGGTCTCGCATTTCTTCACGGCCTCTTGCAGCTCCTGCTCAGCTTTAATAACCCTGGCCTCGTGCTTCTCATGAAGAGCCTACTCAGTGGTTGCCCTTTTCTCGGCCTCGGCCACAGCCTTCTTAAGAGCCTCGACTTCAGTCATCATCCCTAGCGCAAATCATGAAACATATTTCATCATACTGAAGATTCATTCGCAATAAATGCGAACAAGACTTGCGCATACCTTGTTTACCTCCCAACTGCATTTTCAACTGGCCAAGTTCTTCTTTGGCCCGCTCTAGACTTTGATCCAGTCCGGAGACCTCTACAGTATGAGAGGCAGCAGCCGCTACAGACGCCTTCTTATAACAGAAGAGAAATAGATGTCATCCAGTGAGTCTTCCTGCGAACATAAATTTGATCCTCTTTCCAACTCTTTCTTTCACCGACCAGTGTATCAGGGGCTACTATCCATACCATGACACTCTTCGAAACCTCATAAAACATACCTCAAAACCTTTTATAAGGCTGATACAGGCTTCATTCAGTCCACTCTCAGCAGACTGAATCTTCTCAATCACCGCACCCATAAGGGCACGGTGTTCATCGACGATGGTGGCGCTCTTCAGCGCCACCAACAAAGCATCAGACACCTCTGGTTGGACAGAGGTTGCCGGTGGAGCAGGCATGCCCCCTCGAACTGAGAAGGGCTGCATGCTTGATTCTGGAGCCGTATTGGTCTCTGGAATTGCATCCGGCTCGGTGCCGAATTCAATACGGACCCCGCCGTCAGCTCCCATGGGAATTTTCTCCCCCATGTGTTCGGCCCCTGAAGTTTGACCTCCAGGCGCTGCCTTCACGGTCTTTTCCTCTCCTCCTTGGCCGGGGTCCCTCTGGGACAAAGCCTCGGTGTTATGCACCTGTTCAGAGGAAGGGGCCTTTGGGGGCGTCCCGCTCTCCATAGCGTTTGAGCTCAGCAAGTCCTCTGATGAGGATTGTTTGGTACCGGACCTCGCCGGACTACAAAAAATATGGCTTAGGTTAAAATACTAAGCCACAATGAGTCCGGACGCCTAAAACTTACTCGGATTTTATATACTTACGAGTTCACAGTGGGCTGGGCCCTGGGATCCCATGCCGGGCCGTTGTCGGCAGCGGCAGAGGACTCCTCCTGAAGAGGAACCTTTCCCCTTTTGGGCAGCTCGGCCTCCAAGTGTGCGGAGGCCGTCCTCTTCTTTCTTCCCCCCACAGGGGATTCATCTTCCTCCTCATCCTCGTCCTCTTCGGAGGCGGAATGGGCATCGGAGCCTTCGGACATTGTGTCCGAAGTGCCACGGCGACGAAGGCCGCCCCGGGTCTTTTTGGCCTCCTTCTCGGCCGTCTTCTTTGGCACCTTGTAAGGCGCTGGGACCAGCATCTTCGTTAGAAGTGGGATGGCCTTATCTTCGGGCAGTGGGGCCGGACAATGTATCCGCTCCGCCTTCTTCGTCCAGCCCTAGGAGAGATTGTAGAAAACACATTAAGCGCTTCCCTTGGGATATGCAGATAAAAAGTATGATGACTTACCGAACTTGCAGGGCGGGACAGTTGGTACCCACGGTCTTCGGCGGAGTCCGGCCATGATTTGCTGGACTTGAAGAGCACCTTCCAGATGTCCTTGTGCGAGGAGCCGAAAAGCTCTCGTAGGGTCTGGTGCTTGGCCGGATCGAATTCCCATAGATTGCAAGTCTGGTGTTGACAAGGCAGGATCCGGCGAACTAACATCACCTGGACTACATTGACAAGTTCAATGTTCTTGTCTCCCATATCTTTAACACGCGTCTGGAGCGCCGACAATTCATTGGACGAAGACCAGCTCAGGCCCTTCTTGACCCAGGATGTAAGCCGCGGAGGGGCACCGGATCTAAACTCGGGAGTAGCGGTCCATTCCGTGCCACGCGGCTCGGTGATGTAAAACCACTGCTGTTGCCACTCCTTGAGGGAATCGTTAAAGGTGCCTATTGGCCATGTGACGTTGGGCATCTTGCTCACCATAGCGCCCCTGCACTCGGTGTGCTTGCTGCCCACTACCTTGGGCTTCACATTAAAAATCTTTAGCCATAACCTGAAGTGTGGCGAGATGCGGAGAAAAGCCTCGCACACGACAATGAATGTCGAGATGCTGAGGAAGGAATTAGGGGACAGATCGTGAAGATCGATCCCATAATAATACATGATGCCGCGAACGAATGGGTGGAGGGGAAACCCTAGCCCGCGGACAAAGTGAGGGAGGAATACAACCCTCTCGTGGGGTTCCGGAGTAGGGACGATCTGTCCCGCCGTCGGGAGACGGTGGCTGATTTTCTTGGCCAGATACCCGGCCTCCCGAAGCTTTTTTATATCCTTCTCCCGGATGGTAGAGGCCATCCACTTGCCTCCTGCTCCGGATCCGGACATCTTCGGAAGACCTTTTGTGGGTAGAGAAGATGAACGCTTGGGCGCTGGAGCTTGAGCGGAAGGGAATGAATCGGGAAGTAGAAAGCGTGGGTGCGAAAGGGAGTCCTTATCCCCTTATAAAGGCAGCAGGGATTCTGCGCCTCCCCACTTGCCTGGTAAAGCCTCTTATTCCCCAAGCACCGTAATTGATGGCACGGTTGGGTTACCCACACCTGTATTGATGAGAATCCTATGATAAGGGGACACGATCTCTGCTTCGACAAGACGTGCCAAGGAAACCGCCTCGCGATATGTGCAGTGGCTGGTTGTGAAAAACGGTTCGAATAATGACTGGGCCATGGTATGATGTCATGCTGTAAAATGCGTCAGCAGATTAGATTTGTGGGAATATTATTCTCTCTACGGTGGTATGTGGAATTTGTTTTGCAGAGCCGGACACTATCCTTTTGTTCAAAATCTTCTATGGAGTATTCGGAGGAGGAACCCGCCTTGCAATGCCGAAGACAATCTGCGTGCCGAACTCATCGTCATTGAAGCCTGGTTCGGGGCTCTTGAGGAGTCCTGGATTAGGGGTCCTCGGACAGCGGACTATATCCTTCGGCCGGACTGTTGGACTATGAAGATACAAGATTGAAGACTTCGTCCCGTGTCTGGATGGGACTCTCCTTGGCGTGGAAGGCAAGCTTGGCAATACGGATATGTAGATCTCCTCCCTTGTAACCGAGTCTGTGTAACCCTAGCCCCCTCTGATGTCTATATAAACCGGAGGGTTTAGTCCGTAGGACAACAACAATCATACCATAGGCTAGCTTCTAGGGTTTAGCCTCTACGATCTTGTGGTAGATCAACACTTGTAATACTCATATCATCAAGATCAATCAAGCAGGAAGTAGGGTATTACCTCCATCGAGAGGGCCCGAACCTGGGTAAACATTATGTCCCCCGCCTCCTGTTACCATCCGCCTTAGACGCACAGTTCGGGACCCCCTACCCGAGATCCGCCAGTTTTGACACCGACAATGACACATTCCATTGCCTCCTGATGAACATGATGCAGTTTCTCCATTCCGACCCAGCTGGATGGATTTCGATGAACAGGACGCCCTTGCTCCTGTCCGTTGCCTCTCCATGTACAAGAGCCCTGGCCGTACGTATGCACGAGTAGGCGTTTGAGACCGCGCCCGTATGGATGTGTGTGGCCGTATTTTTTTGCATCTGGTTGTACGTACGTGTACATGGTTTAGACTTAACTGCCTGAACTGCTACGTCGGGGGCTCTACTACTACAGGTCCCGCTGCTTGCTCGGTCACGGTTCATAGTTACAAAGAGACCGATTGACCAGTACGTACATACACGTTTACGACCAGACAGACAAGGCTACGTATGCTTCGATCGGCCGGGTCCCAGCTGTCAGGGAAGATAAGGACGCACTTCCTTGCGTGCGAAGATATAGCTGGTGGGTCCTAGTTGTCAGGATGAAGAATAATTTTTTCACGCCTAATATGGAGGCACTTCCTTGCGTCCGAAGATATAGCTGGTGGGTCCCAGCGATCAGGGGGAAGAATCATTTTTTCGCGCCTAATATGGAGGCACTTCCTTGCGTCCGAAGATATAGCTGGCGGGTCCCAACTGTTAGGGAAGAAACATTTTTCACAAATACAGAGGCCCTTCCGGTGGGTCCGCGCTGTCAGGTGGAGGAATCATTATTTTGTGCGTAATAAGGAGGCACTTCCTTGCTGCGGCCGTGGACCCAACTATCAGCCTCTCCACGTACAATCCTCTTCCGATGTAAGTCGTTCCTTGACCACGTTGACTACATCGTGCCAAGATAACCAAGGTGGTGGATGACGGCGAGGCCTAGGAATGGAATGACCCGGAGCTGGGGAAGACTCGGCAGTTGTTTCCCAAGCGGAGGGGAGTAGGAGGGTTTACTGGTTTGGCTGCCGTCACCGGAGAATAACAGCAGGTATGGGTGAGTAGAGGAATGTCCAGGCCAGCGATGGGAGTAGGGTGGGGTGGTGAGGCCTACGCGGCAGCACAACCGGCCACAGGAGGAGGGAGCAGGCAGTCCCGTCAGCCCTGGTTTGAGCAGCTAGAGCAGGAAGAGCAGAATTGAAGAAGCACGACGGTTGTTGGATGGACATCCAATAGTCACTGCTCTTGTGTGTTGACTAAGTTGACACGGCCTTGCGTGCGCGTCAACCATTTTTTTAGGAAAGCATACGCGTCAACCTATAGTAGGCGCACAAGTCAGCCTCAAATCTGTGGAAAACAACATACAGCCCATCTGCCATTATTTCTAATAATTTATAGCCCATTTGCTAATTCTTAAGGATTTTTTGGAGCCCATATTCTTTTTGTTAGCATTACAACCCATATTGTGGCCACGGTTAAAAAATTCTACGAAATTTTGCATATTTCGGGATAGTCCAAACTGTTTAATTAATCCCGAAATTTCAAGTCACATTCAAACTAATTTGAAAAATCAATTTATATAAATATAAAATCCAAATAACTGTCCATGCATAAAAATTAATGGAATTTAAAATCTTGAAATGAAAAAATAAAGAAATTTGAAACTAATTGTCGGTTTGATGTGTTTTAAAAATGTACATCGCATTTCTCATTACTGATAGCCCATTTTTTGGGCAAGCCGAATGAAAATCTCCTCGCCTTGAAATATTTGCATCCCAGTAGGGCTAACAAAAGCAAGTAGACTTGGTTGGGTATTCTGCAAAAGAACAAAAAAATTGGGCTAACCATTTTCAGAAAGAAAAAAACTAGTGGGCTGGTCTTGTGGTAAACATAAAATAAAAGGCTGGCTAGACAGGCCAGAGTGCCCCGCACAGCCCAGTTGACACCCTACTTCCGTCTCAAAAACAAAAAGAACTGGGCGAGCTGCTGGGTCCCTGGTGTCAGCCGCTCGTTTTGCAATTCTCTCATTTATTGACTACATTGGCAATGGCATGGGACCAGATGTCAAAAATCCATTAGGAGGAACCATTTGTTTTGGCTTGAAATCAGGATGCACTTGCTTGCGTACTGCCATGACCCTGGTGGGTTCCTGCTGTCATCCTCTCCCCGTATAATCATCTCCTGATTGTGTACGCGTCAACCTAGTAGGCCCACAAGTCAGCCTCTAAACCCGTGGTGGACAAATACAACCCATTTAAAAAATAATAGCCCATTCCATATGTTTAAATGGAAAGTTCAACATTCAGAGCAAAGTAACAGGTCTGATCCAATATAGAGTACAAAACTTCCACGTTGACAACCATCATAGCCAAGTTAACTATCTACTCCCACTAATACTCTAGTAGTGTACAAGTACTAACTTACTCTTAGCTAACTAAACGATGTCGGCCGCCATCTACGGTACATGCTAAATGCCGGCACCGATGTCCTCCTCCTTGCCTCGGACTTGCCAGAGGTGCAATAGGGCATGTTGGTCGCACGCGTTGGCCCTTTCCATCCCGACATGGTCCACTGAAGCTTCGGCTTCTAAGCGGGAAACTCACTTGACGAGATGGTAGTAAAATTCGGTGTCACGAACGCATGCATGCCCGACAGCCTCCAGGGCTATTTGCCGGGCGCTGGCCTCCACGTAGTCGGCCCAGTTGCGGGCGCTCTGCTCGTGACTCAGAGCGTCGGTGTGCTGCTACTCCATGCCCCACTAGCGGCGCAAATCGGTGATATGCTGCTCCTCTACCAGGCGATCGCACTCCAACAAGTCCTCATACTCCGCATTGCCATCTAAAGACCGATAGAATGCCTCCTCCCTCCATCTGCCTTCCGGTGAAAAACCGAACGCTAGTTCTGGTGGTGACCGCCTCTAGCGTCTCCTATTGCGAAGGGGCGGGGGCATGACGGACGTGGCGAGAGCGAGGGAAAGTCATGAGCAACGTCAGGCCGGTGGGGGCTTATGAGGATTGGGCGAGTTGGGTGATGGTGCCACCAGAGAACGTCGAGAACTAGTAATTATAGGTGGAAGGTAGGGGAACCAGCATGTGGCAGGAAACGCGATGATCATCGCGGTCATCATAATTAAATGCATAAGCAGACATGGCTTAGCGCGCCAGCTTGCCGTGGAAAACTAGAAAAACTGAAATTATGACTGTGTCGTCCCGTCCCGTCAGTGGTGAGTCCCATCTGTGCTGGGTCGCACATCGGCATGACGGTCACGAGTGCGCTCGATTAATCCAGATGAGGTACGTGCCTGATCTGCTGGTTATTCCCGTAGGATCGATTCGGTCAGATAGTGTAGGTGTAGGACCGCAATAGCTGATGAATGTTCACTGGGAGATAAGGCATTTGGGAACGTTTTTTCTGGCAGTTTCTTCAGATTCGCATGGCATTTTCTTCTGAACAGCATGTCAGCTTCTTCAGAGGTAGGCATTTTTATTAAAAGAACTGCCACCTTCGGATCTTGCATCGCAACTAAAACGGCCAGGAGCGTATTAGTAGGCTAGCTAGTGATCGATCAGTAACTTGTAAACACTGAGCGAATAGAAATAAGGAACTGCTAGTAACTTGTAAACACTGAGCACATAGAAATAAGGATCATAACGTGCACAGCAGTAAGAGCCGATCAGTTTGAAATGTTCACACGAGACTCACAGGCCTGGCATTGTAATATGTTCACATTAGTAGCCCAAATTCACAACCAACTAGTACGATTCCCATACATAAGATCAACATGTTAATGCATCTCAATTATTCACAGATCATATACAAATATGTAGCTCCAAAAGCAAAGATCTAGAAAAAAACATATGTTCTTGCTACTAACATGGATGCTTCTCTGGGCCAACATTCAGCACAGAGTGAAACAAATTTGTTTGTGAAGTCCACATTTCCTCTTGCAAACATAAGTGGCTTCACCAACAACTGGAACCTTGAGAACGAACCACACATGATGGAGGAACATCCACTGCAATATGATTTGGTCTTCTCTCGATCACAAGGCGAGACTATTTTCGGAATACAAACTTTAACTTAGGCAGAATGATGCCCATTGTATAATCAGACCAAAGCAATGAAGCACCTAGTGTTGGCCAATAAATAGTATAGTACTACTTTCATGCAGTCCATGAAGTGACTAATTTTGTACTGAATTGATTTGCTGGTACAGAGCAGAAATATAGCTCCTATTCTTCATCAGACCAAGGATATACATGTTCGTAGTGATGGAAGAGGTGAAATTGATACAACCAAAATTGAGCATCCAATCATTGAATCATGTCATGCACCTCCAATATAGGTCCACCCTGCCAATAAATTCACATGCAAACCACTAATATTACTATCTAATGACAGTACAAAAAGAGTAGCAAGATAGTAGCAAACCATGTACCTTCGTAATGAACAACTCATAGTGCCACCAATTGGATATAACGGTTTGGAAGAAAACATGCTCATAATGTTGAACCATTTGGACTTTTTGTGCAGTTCCACTAAAATCGAGCATCCCGGTTTGCACAGATATTGAAAGTGTGATTACTATAAAAGTGGCACTAGTTGAAGCATAGACTCACAAATATAAGTATTCCAATTTCTTAAATGGAAAAGGTAGCAAGACTGTTTCTAATCACCTGTTTGAAGGAATAAATAAGGCAACAACGGCTGATGTCAGGAAGGCATATATAGTATTTTCTGAAAGATTGGACCATTCCTGGACTTTCCTCTTCTTTTAAGCATATTTTGTGCAGGTTCAACTAAAATAAAATGCCATCACCGCCTTGACAATTCAGTGACATTGTACAAAAAGAAATGACTTACCGTTACATCATGATGTCAGGTATGTAATCGACGGGCATTAGAGACAAACATGCAGATCTCCTCCGATAACGTAATGAACATTAATTTTAACAAAGGTGTGACTAGATTTATCGGCATAATTTGAGTGAACTCTACACCCTCTGTTCCTTAATATAAGACATTTTCGTAGTTCAATTTAAAGTATCCAAAAGTCTAGTATTTATAAAAACAGGTAGTAGCTTTCTTGAGCACATATCTGGGAAAGCTTGCCACACCTTATATATGTCCATACGCTAATGCAACACCATTCGAATAGTACAAATATGCACTAATCCAGTGGCTAGTGCAATAGTAGAGTAGTTTTTTATTACGAGGTACAGTACAGTGGCTTTGCTGAACAGATTTCCATAAACTAGCACTAGAAGATTTCTATAAGCATTAGCAATACAAAATGTAAAGGTAACAAGTGTCAGCATTGGTATACTAGCTGTGCAACAACATTAAACCAAATACACAAGTTTGAAGGTAACTAGCATTATTAAGTAATGACAGTATAAAAATTTTTGCAAACCATGTACCTTCAAGGTAAATATCATTTTGAACTCGAGGGGACCTCAAAATTGCTATCCAAATCTTGATAATCGATCAAACATAAAAACTTGATCAACCAAATCAAGAAAATAGCCGGAGGAGGAGGAGGTGCCCACTCTTGACCTTTCCTCTTCCATTCCGAATTTTTTGTGTAGTTTAACCAAAATAAAATGACATCAGCGCCTTGGCATTTTGGTGACACTGTTAAAAAAATGACTTATCTCATGAAAGTGAGGTATGTAATCTATAAGCATTAAAGTGTAAAAATCTAAAGGTAGTAACAAGTTTCATCATTGGTATATTGGTTGTGCAATAGCATTAGAATGCCTTAGCTGAAAAATCTTTAATACATCCACAATCAACAGCTAACCTTGAAATAATCAATTGACATTAAATGGCATTGCTTGAATTTATCGGTGGCATTAGACTGAATGTGGCACTAGCTAAATGTGGCATCACTTTAGCAGTAGCATTGCTTGACTTTACCGGTGGCGTTATACTAACAGCAAAAAAGTGGCAATAAGAGCATGGGAGGCCCATTCGAACAGTGGGCGCACCAGTACGATGTACCTCCATGGACACATAGAGTGTTGAGGGAGGGATGGTTGCCCAGATCAACAAATATCCAGGCATCATATGTGGATTACGTCCCATTTTTGTTCTCTTTAGCCACCTTTTTCCTATGTGAGGACAACAAACCGATCGACCTGGTCATTCTCTATTGCGTTGTCATACCTTTCTACCCTTTTTCAACCAAGAGACATGAGACTCATTCCTTAGCTACTGATTTTCCCCTTTTCAACCTAGATGCGGGTTCGATACCTAGTCTCTTTGACAGTACTTTCTCCCTTGCTTTCCTTATTCAACCTAGACATGGATTAGTCTGCATGAAGTAGGGGTTCCTTTAATAGTGCAAATTAAGGTTATCGTCTGCATGACCAGCACTTAGGATAGCAAATTGGGGAGATGGTGGAGTGGAAAAAGATCCACGTGTAGCGATGTGGAAGATGGGGCAATAGAACGAGGGTATGGTTTGAAAAGAGGTAGCATACCTGAGGGTCAGCGGGAAGTGGCTTCGCTCGTGGTCGTCGTCCTCCGCACACACTATGGCAGCGAGCTTGGGGACAGAGGCCATCCCGCGCGGGCGCTATGTCTGAGAGGACGGCCATGTCGTCAGTGTGCGACCTCGCTCGCCAACGACGAGTGCGTCAATGCTGCACGTCCTTTTCTTCCCCGGCGGATGGGATCCTGGTGGATCTGTGACCACCAGTGAGGAGGAAGAGAGAGGGGCCATCGCCGTATTTTTTAGATCTGGAGAGAGGGTGATAGTGTGAGAAGCAAGTGGGCAGCCCTTAGCAAGCAAGCGCCGAAGCTCCAGCCTATATATCTTTTTGATTCAAGTGCTAGAGGTGGAGTAGTGGTAGAGTAGTTTATATTATTCTCTGCATACAGTACCAATTATTGTGCTTCAAAACTGAACGACACGCCATTAATTAAAAAATTAAAGTGAAGAAATAATGCGGCACCTCGGGCCAACATGGCCAGATCGCATTTTGCATGAGAAATGACACACCATGTTTCGTTGACATGTGGTCCCGTTCCAACATGCGGAGAAGATTTGGTCGAGTTCTTCCTCCTTTTGCCGACATGTGGGACATCCAGCATCCTGGTCATCTCATGCGAGAAAATGGAGTGCTAGTTGAAGGTACGTGTTGTGCATCTTGGGTTAAACTATAAATAGAATCTTACTCTTGAGTAACCCCAAAAGCGGCCACCGAAGATCTTTATTGGATTTGTTTTTCATCACCAGCACGTCGAGGTGAAAGATGTGCAGGTTCAATGGGTCGTCTTGCGTTTTCACTAACACGTGGGACCGAATGTGAGCAAACAGATGATGGGTGCACTCCGTGCGTCTGCTAGCTGGCTAAGAAGAGAAAGAGGAGGACTGAGCACGGACTCCAAGAAATTTCACGACAATGTGAGTAGTACTAGTGCTGTACTGTATGGCCTAGTGGTGTTCACTCTACGTAACCAGCACCTCGATTAATAGTGAGGTGGCATGGGCCATAACTAGCATTCATGTCTAGTAGTACGGCACACGCCACCCACACGAGTCCCATCTGACACCAATTTTCTTGGAGTCTGTGCTACAACTATCTCTTCTCCGTCATGTTTTCTCTAGCTCAGCCATCGCGCGGTGGGCGGGGTGGGGGTTTGCCAATAGTCGGTTCCCTTAACTGCAGTCCCACTTGTAAGTGAAAATGCAACACAACACGGATTCCTAGTTGAGCGGTATGCCAGACCAACCGTGTGGGGGTGCTACGCGAACACGGCAGGCTTTTCCTTATTTTTTGTGAGGAACTGGAAGGAGCGCTACCTTTTTCTTATAGAAGGGATGGCGAAAAGATGCAATTTACAGAGGGGCGAGGCTTTTCCTTTTGAACTTGTAACTTGTAAAATTTGGTTCTGCTCCTTGGACCGACCAATAGATAGAAATAACGATTTTCCCTAGAGTAATGAGAAGTTTGGTTCTGGCGCGGTTCATGCATGGTACGTACAAAAATTATAAAGTTGATGCGAAAGGTAAGATAATTACAATATATTACTACATGGAATTGAGGTAAAGATAAAGATACATACGGATTCATCAACGCCATCTTCACACCCTAGTGTGCCGGGTCACCAACCGATGTGTGAGGAGCAGCGGTGTTGGTGGCGAGCTCAACATGCTTCTGAACAATGCCGTCCAAGGTTGCCCTGCGGTCTAAGAAGGCCAGCGTCCTATCGTCCTCCTCTTGCATGTAGTAGTCCTTGTGGACGATCTGCTTGTAGACGTGGGTGATTATGTTGATGGTGTCTTGCTGCGCCAGGCAATACGCGGCAAGCGCGACCTCGAGGTGGACATTCTCCGGCGTGACGACGGGCAGTCGCAGGTCCACCAGTGCGTCGAAGAGGTTGTCACTATGGAGGCCGTTGAGGGTGGCGGGCATCGCAGAGCATGGGCGCGTGGGCTGGAGGCATACGTCAAGGTCGTCCGTGAGCTTCTTGACGATGGTGAATTTGTCAAGGAAGCCGACGAGGACCTCATCGAACAAGGAGACAGAGCTGTCGTCCAAGAGGCCTCTCGCCATGGCGGCCTCAAGCACGACCTGGAGATGTTCCTCGGTGTCGGGCCTAGTTGAGCCGCCAGCCCTAGCTGTCGCAGCAGCAGTTGATCGAGATGTCATGGCTGCAGCTGTTGATGAATTTAGAGCCGGCCCTGTGTCAGCCATGAAGATAGCAGCCCGACACGGCGACTCGTAGGGATCCAGAATATTGTCACCACCGGAATAGCCCCCAAGCCCACCGTCTGGAAGCTGATAAATAGACTCCGTCTCTCCGGTCGAGGACTCGTCACCTAAGTAGATGAGAGTCTCTCCTCCAGATACAAAATCCTCAGCAAGATCCGTGCCATGTGCGAAACTGACTAAAACACGCTTCCGCGCGGGTTGCATGCGCCAAGCCGACTCGACGAGGTTGATGAAGGTGTCCGGCTCAGGCTCAGATTTGCCGATCTTGCCGATGAAGACATGAATCCTGCCAAAGGGGACCCGGTACCCATACTCGATTGAGTCAGCCTCGGGGCCCCAGCCAGCATCGTCAATGTAGAGCTTGCTACGGTGACTCTTGGTCACCCTGTGTGGCCGATCCGCATGGAGCAGGGGGCCTTCGCACGTCATCCCAGGATAACACCTGACGCACGACAGGTCCATGATACAGGATTCCAGGTACAAGAATATTCATCAAATACATGTATAGAGGACTACATCATTGATGAATAAAATCATATGGCATGGCTCTAAGGCTATCTAAATGGCGGCGGAAGTCTTGGTTTGGCAGCATATCGACTCTGGCTAGGCTCCACAACTCACAGGACTAGCATGGTTACGGCCTAGCGCGACCAATCAAGCAAACAATCTAGGCACAACCTACAAATTGGCATGACACGCGAGGTCAGTACATTCAATGTACTTGCAAGACCACCAAATAAATAGCATCCAAACAAGCAGATGTCAAAGCAAGAACCAAGCGCATGAAACAACCTACCTCAGATCAATTACTAAGCACAATATGATATTAACTAGAGACATAAATCAAACTAAGCATGAACAACATCATAGCATCTACTAGCATGACAATAACAAGGCATATCAAAACATGCTTCTAACATGGCAATGACATAACATGGCATAGCATATCATCTCAATCATGGCATAATTTAGCATATCAATCAAAGCATGGCATGGCATCATGAAACTATGTTGAAAATACACTACCAGTTACCTCCCGTGAAGACATATCGTATTAACTTTATGCAACAACCTCTTACTCTGCCACGGCTCCTCGGAGCAAACTCATGACTCACCGAGATCTCATCTCGTAATCATATCAGAACATCACCGTGACTTCTCGACTATCTCATAGTCCAAGTCACCACATTATTAATCCCACATTAGTTATCAACTTAGTTATTTTATGTTTATCCTCCATTACGACCAAGACCCGATAGTGTGACCTACTACGAACTGTGCGGCTATCGATAGACTTAATAAACACTCTGCAGAGGTAGCAGACTGTACCCACACCACGGAACCCATGGCCTCACACTCCCATTCGGGTGGACCAACATCGTTCCGATGAAACCGATCCATTACCCATGACACTCTCCCGGCCACTCCGACTAACTCCCCTCTGGGCTAAGTCCTGGGTGGCCCCATGCCTACCAAAGGCATCAACGGCCACCGTCGTGGCAAAACAATAAACGGTCCCAAACGGGGACATGAGCTCAAAACTAAACATGGGAACACAAGGCTTATGTCCGCCTACCTGATCAGGGTAGAGCGCGCCATAACCTTCCCTCATTGGAGGCACCGCCGAGAGGCATGACAACAGATCGCATTAAGGCCTTCCCATAAAGGCAAATGCGGCTGCACTAAAGAAGTTCGATTGGTGGCACTATGACTCGATCCCATCGATGACGGAGGAGATTTGTTATTATTAAGTCATCTTATTATATTCTCCATCATCAACAACATGCAAGCATGATTAACACGGATGCACCAATGAGCATGAACATACCAATGCATGAACAAAATACCAAGCTACTCGAGTAAAGAACATGGCAATACCAGGTACTAGCATATCAATAGTGTACTACAATCATCATAACATTTATATTAATGCCATGAAAATAAAGTAGAGTAGTGACATGGCATTATCAATAACAACATCCTAGTTAGCAGGGCAAAAATAACAAGAAAGCACACGCATGCATGGCAAGCACGATAACGAAATAACTGCAGACGCGACTGATAAGAAACTACTGCAACTACACACACAAGGTGCAAGCAAAGTCAACATGCAAGTTCGGGGCTCATGATAAGAGGATGGCTTGCCTGGGGGTCGAGGAATACTCCGGGAAGAAGTGTGAAATGATCGCGGAAAGATTTGCCAGAAACAGTTCTCTCTCGGAGGGGGCTGTTTACGGGCAAGGACAAAGTGTTCATTTTCGCTATGTGAAAATATTATGAAGACGATACCAACGGAAAGAGCTTGACGAGCAGAGAACGTGAGCGCTAGAATCACCTCAATCGGAGTACGGTTGCAAAGTTGTGGCCATTCGTTCGATAGGCAGAAAAACAAACAGAATCTGTCCGTTTCTGGCCTTAACGGGTGAACATTCACAAAATAACCGGTTCGGCCGGCGGGGCTGAAAATAGAATGCGCATTTGAGAAAATACGTTTCCAGTTAATAGAAAGCGTATTTCAGGCAATACGTTTTCAGTTACCAGAAAACGTATTACGCGGAATACGTTTCCAGAGAACAGAAAATGTATTCGAGCCTGGGCGTCTCCACTTACACTGACGTGGACTCGGCTGAGTCCTTGACAAGTGGGGTCGCGCGGGGAGGGGCCCGCCTGGCCCTGGCTTCTTCTTCCTCCCGCACGGGAGCGAGCGTGGCCGGGGGAGGCAGCCACCCCAACGGCGATCGTCGGCTCGTCAGGCCACGGCAGGCGACGAGCGACCTGCCCACGAGCTCAGGAGCGAGCGGTGCATCTCATGGTGGCCCCCATTGCTGGTGAGGAGCACTGGAGAGGGAGTAGTTGAGCTCGCGGTGGGGAGGGGCTTCGGCCGCCGGAGAGGATGGAGCTACGGTGGTGGAGAGGAGGGGCTGAGGCTACGGGGAGGTCCGTCGGGCTCCAGGGGTTGAAGTGGTGGTGGAGGAGCAGAGGGAGGGGCGCGACATCGTCGGAATCGAGCAAGATCCGAGGCGGCGGCCATGGTGATGGTGGGGGTCGGGGAGGAGCTCCGGGGCGAAATGAGGAGTGTGGGAGGTGTAGAGGAGGGCGGTGGAGCTGCTGATGAGCCCGGACGGGGCGCGAGGGGGCTACTTATAGCCGGGCGAGGAGCACCCGAGCCGGTCACCGCCGAGCGAGTCCAGCCACGGCTCCGCCGGCTGCATCAGTCATGGGGGAGGCACGGGAAGACGCCGAGGAGGAAGAGGACGAGCGCCATAGGGTCATGGAGATGAGCAACGCTCAAAGACGAGAGGAGGAAGAGGACAGAGGGGAGGAAGGAGACGGTGGCCACAGGAGCGCACTGTGCGGCCATTGGAACGACTCGTCGGAGAAGAAAACGGAGGGGGAGAGGGTTTCAGCAAGAAGACGACGTCGAGGGGGAGCTGTAGGACACGCGCGGACGAGCTAGAATCGGCCGGAGGAGACGTGTCGACGACAACAGTGGCTAGACCACCGTTTTGGCTGGCATCGCCAGTGGTCACCACCGGCAAGGCACGCTGTGGCCTCCTTAATGATACCATCTCATGTCTACAGCGTAGTTCGTCCAAGATAGAGAAATACTGCGGTAAAGAGACGAGCAAAGACACGGGGAGTGGAGTAAACCAAGCTCCACAAGTTTGCTGTAGCAAACTTGACCACATCCTTGAGATCAAACCAGGGAGGTTAAAAAGTAAACTTGTTGTCCGGGAGGCTTAGGCTAGTAAGGACTACGGTCCTTATAATTATGAGGGCATTAGGACAAGAATTTAACATACTTGCAGTGCAACTGCCAAATCTGGCCCAGAATCTAAATCATGAAGTAACACTCACTAGGAGTGTTGGATTGGGCTAAAACTTGGAAAGCTTGATGATTTGGACAAATAATGATGCTGTAAGAATTTCATACCAAATGGACTTGCCAAAATGGTACTTCCTTCACAGCTATTATTTCTGCCCAGAAACTTGAGAAAAATCCTCAGGCAAATGCCTAACTGAAACGAGCCAAAATTTTGTGGAGATAGGTTATAAGGGTAGGAGAAGACTTGGAAAAAAATTCAGCCATAATGGAGCTAGATAAAATATACTTGCTTCACAAACTGAAAATTTGGACAGAAACAAAGAATTGATCCTGGGCTCACATAGTTCAATGGAATGATATGAATCTTGGAGTAGTGTTATGATATGATCATTAGAGACTGCTGGAGAAGTTTTAGCTCATTTTGATCATGTATGAGGGTACTTCCTTCACAGACAAGCAATCTGAATAGAAACTTGAGAAAATTGCCAATGAATATTGGATAGATGGATTGAGCTGATTTTTGGTATCCAGAGGTGATTTATTGATGTTAATCACCCTGCAAAAGTTCAGCTCAAATAGATCAAGGATTAAAGCACTTCCTTTGCAAAAATTTCAGACATGATAGAAACTTGCATTGGATCATGTGCTCAAATTATGACCTTTGAAGCATGGGTTTGGATGGAAATGGTGAAGATATAGCAAGTACCAGCTCCACAAATTATTTGGGAATTTTCCTTGCTATAAAAATGGTAGCTCCTTTGGAAAATGGCAGAAATGCAATATTGGCTTAAAATAGGAAAAGGCAATTTTCCTTATTTAATTATGGCCAATATTTTTGCGAGAGCTAGGATTAGACATAAATATCATCTCCACAAATTTTCATGAATTTAGGAGATGACTAGCTATGCCTTTGGATTTTATTCCTAAGAAAGGCAAAAGAAGGAATAAATCCCAAATGGAAAATATTGCATAAGACTTAGCAATATTTTTGCATATCCAAGATTTGGGAAGGTAGGAGGGTCTTTGGGAACAATTGGGAGGATCAACAGATCAGGGAAAAGGATGGCTCCTTTGTAATCACAAAGAACATATTCAAATCCGATGAAATTGGAGGTTTTGATGGATTTGAGATGATGCAAATGGGGTCTTGCCTAGTAACAAAGACATGAGCAAGGTTTTGAAAGGTTGAAAATGACCAGAATTATCAGAGTCATCCAGCAAACTCTGGAGAAAATTTGAAAAATGATTGCCAGAATGGATGTCGGGGGTTGGGTGCGACATATGCCAAAGGATGGCTTATCATGGTGGGAGCGAGTAGAACGACGCCGGTGCCCGGAAGCGGGATGAGGCGTAGACACGAACGCCGGTGTACTTTACCCTGTGTTCGTGGCTCTCCTAGGAGATAACACCCCTACTCCTCTGCTCATGGGTCTCCGCATGATCACTAAGGCTCAAGTGAATACACGAGTGCTCCTCGAGCTGTATGCTAGAGGTAGGAGAAGGAAAGGCTAGCTCTCTCCTTTCCTCTATGATCTTGTCTAACTAGCACTGGTTCCGAACCCTTTGCATGGGTGCTCTGGGGGGTTTATATAGGCCTACCCCCAGGGGTACATTGGTAATCCGGCCGGGTTGGGCCCGGCTGTCAGTCTCTCGTGTGCCGGCTTCTCCGCCGGCTGCTGGGGCCCGCCGACTGGTGGGTCCTGCCGATTGGCGAGGTACGGGCCGACAGCTGCACTCCGCCGCCTCCCGGCTTGTCGGGCTGATTCAGAAATAGCATCTCTAATGACGCAGTTTGGTTGAGGTCATAGCTACTGACCCCGCCCGCGGGCGATGGCGATGTAGCTCCCTATCTTGTTTGGTTGATGGCGCGTGGGCCCCGAGGAGGGGCCGGCCGACTCTAAAGGCCGACCTCCCTCGGGTCCGACCGTAGGGCTCTTTGCCGCCTTCTGGACTTCGGCCGACGCAAGGGCCCGTTGTCCTTGGTCCGTCATGAGACATGTGTCGTGGGAACAGGACTACGCCCATACGGGTGATGTCAGGGAAGCGGTGGCAACAGTGCCGCGCGGGGCGGAGATCTCCGCCGGTCGGGGCACTATGGCCATGCTTGCCTGATTTGGAGGAGGGGATGGGCTGTACTGTAGCCACTCCCCGTCCCGTCCTCCTGACGAGGGCACGGGCTCGGCAGGTGTCGTGGGCCGACTCCCTGGAGCCGACTTCTCTGGAAGTCGCCAGGCGGGAGTCGGCTTGACTCAGCCTTTGGGCGAGTCGGCTTGACTCAGCCTTGCGCCCCAAGACTCGGCCGCCCATGGGAAGCCGGCCACTCCTTCAGTCGGCTTCCAGAAGGCGGCACCTCGCCTCGTCGTCTTGAGGGGCGTTGTTAGCCCCGATGCCTTGCAAGGTCTTGGGTCTCGGGTTAGCCTACCCGTGGCCCATTACTCCGACAGTAATCCCCGAAGCTGGTGAGGCACCGCGGATGATTGGTCGAGGAGCCTCAGCAGTTTCCTTCTCCCGTCGTCCGAGGTGGAGCTTCATCCGTCTTCTGCCAAGCCGACTGGTTGGAGTCGGCCTCGCCCTAACCCGTCTTGTCCAATCTTTTGAACGCCTCGGCAAGAGCCAAGTGGTGTACCAGCGAAGCCTTCGTGCCACCGCCTGTCCCGGGCCTGTCACGTGGTGGCGTCCGGACGGGCCGTCTGTCTGCTTACGCACGCGACTGGACACGTCTTCGGACCGGGCCCGCCACTACCCTCCTCGGCTCTCGAGCGGATCCGCTGCGGCCGAGGCGGGCGGTTGAGATTCCCGCGGAGTTACTGCGTGCAGTAACTCGCGTCGGATGGATCGTGGGGGGCGTGGGGTAACGGCGCAGTTAATCCCACGCCGCCTCGGCCAGAGTTCGAGGGTCTATAAGTAGGCGGGGGAGGGGGTGCGGCAGGGCACGCACGTCCCCCCTCCTCATTGCCTCTTCTTTCTCGCCTCCTCTTCCTTCTTCCTCTCGCCGCCGCGCCCCCAAGCTTCGTCGAGCGTCGCGGCGACCCGTTCCCGATGAGCTCCTCTTCCACCGCCACGCCCCCCGCGGTGTGCTCCGGGGAGTGGAACGGCTCCGAGGTTCACGAAGACCACATCGACTTCCTCCGCAAGACGCGTCGGTTGCCTCGCGAGGAATTCGTGAAGGTCCGCCTCACGCCGGAGAAAGAGATCTCACCGGCGCTGAAGGAGGGCGAGCGGGCCGTCTTCCGCTCGCACTGCCTGCGCGGCCTCGGTCTACTGGCGAGCGGCTTCTTCTGCTCCTTCCTCGAGTTCTACGGACTCCAGCCGCACCACCTCACTTCGAACACGGTGGTGTTGTTGTCCGCCTTCATCACTGTCTGCGGCTTCTCGCGTCCTCCCCACCCTCGAGCTATGGGGGGAGTTTTTCTACACCAAGCTTGGCACCCACGTCGCCGGCGTGCCGGCTCAGTGCGGCGCGTTTATCACGGTGCGAAGGACGGGGGCCGACAACCCGTTTCCCCCCATCGCGCTGATAAAGTCGGTGAAGATGTGGCAGTAGTCATACTTCTACGTGAAGAGCGTCTTCGCGGAGGGCGACTGGGTCAACCTGCCGGCTTATGCAGCTGGCACGCCGGCTGGGAGACAGCCCAACTGGTCGTACCGGGCCGGACGCTGACGCCCGCTGGAGCCACCGCCGTTGCCCGACTCCGAGTGATGACGCAGTCGGAGGGCCTGATCGGGCCCGACTTGTTGGCCGCCTTCGTGGCGCGCCGAGTGCTCCCGCTTCAAGGCCGTCCTCACATGATCTGTCAGATGAGCGCCACCGATCCAAGCCGGATGTGCACCAAGGAGATGCCTCACGAGGAGGTGGCCTACATGGTGAACTACCTTGCAAACTGCGAGCTCTCGGAAGAGTGGCAGTTTGGCAAGGAGCCGTATTCGCGTGCCCATCCTCCGCCCATGGTGAGTTGTTACTTTTTCCAGCTCCTCTGATTCCTTCTTGCCGAGTCCGCCTTGCTAGGTCTAACCGACCGGTCCTTGATCAAAGCCCACTCCTCCAGCCAGCAGCCGGCACCACGTGGCCGGCCCGCGAGTTCCTCCCTGACAGGTCGGAAAGCGATGTCGACGACCCCGACTTGGTGGCGGCAGCCTTGGAAGACGACGCCGAGGGAGGAGGCAGCAGAGCAGACTGCGCGAGGCTCGGGGCCAGCCTTGAAGACTGGCCCGACGATGATGCGGGGGAGGTCGCCCCACACCACCAATCAGGAGCCGACCAGCTAGGTGCGAGCTCCTCAGCCACGCCGGATGCCCAAGGCGGCGCGAAGAAGCGAATGGCTGCGCCGAGCTTGTTCGGCAGCCGACCGAAGAAGCCCAAGGGCTCGGCCGCGGTGACCAAGCGGGAAGAGGCGGCCGCAAAGGTCAACCGCTTCCGCAGGGAGGTGAAGACGCTGCAACTGGTCTCCGCGTAAGTGCTTTCCTCCCTTGCATCCTTATCTTCTCTTCATCGATCTTTTCTGAGTTTTCTTCTTTGTTTTCCTTGGGCCCAGGGCTCCCCTCTCTCTTCAGAAGGCAGCCGCCACCTCCATCATGGGGTCGGCGGAGACTTCCGCCACAGCCCGGCGGATTGACCCGGCCGCCGACCTTCGGGAGGGATGGGAGCAGAACACGCGGGAGGCACGCGAAGAGCAGGAGGCCGCCCGCCTGAAGAAGGCGGAGGCCGAGAAATCGGAGGCCGCCGCCAAGGAGAAATTGGCAGAGGCCGCAACCGCTGACGCGGCGAAGAAACGGGTTGAAGAAGCCACGCACAGCCACTCGGCGATCTTCGTTACTCCTCTGAACTCTGCCCCGCCGGCCCCGGAGTTCTTGGCGCAGGCCGGGGAGGCCGGCGGTGAGCACCGGATCAGGGAACGGGACGGCGGCGACGCCTCCATGCCAGACATGCTCATGCCACCACCGCCGCCGTCTGGGAACGCTCCGGGCGGCGGACCCGCCGGTGCCTCCGACTGGAGAGGTGGCGGCGGGACTGGATCTCGGGGTCGGCGCACCAACACGTCGCCGTCTTGCAAAGGCGGCTTCTGCGCCACGCCCACTGGAGACCGGCGCCACGAGTTCCTCGGTCCCGGACACCGAGGCGACGAGTGCCGCGCCCACCGGGTGGGTGCGAGGAAGCGGGACTGGCCCAGTGAATCGGGCGCTCTTGGACGTCCAGGCCAAGATCCGAGCCGAGAGTGAGGCCCTGAAGAACTGCAACAAGGCGCACCAGGCCGCGCGAGAAGCCGTTCGGGTACGTTCTCTTGTTAGTTTTTTGTTTCTTGTGCTTCTCGGTGGTGGCGCGCTAGCGCACCCTCTGGGTGTAGTCCCCGAGTTTCGGGCCGGCTGCTGAGCAGGCGGCTCGGAACTCTAATCAGCGAGTTCCAAGTACTGACACTCGTCTGAATTTCATGTCGCAGGATTAACATAATATCCGCGAGATCACCTTCCACTCCAACGCCCAGGAGCTGGCTCAGCGGACCGCTGATCTGTCGGACAGCCAGAGTACGTCTTCTTCTTCTTTTTCAAGCGCGCCAGCACCATGCTGGCTGTACTCCCTCGAGATTCGGTCGATCATTGAGCGATCGGGCCGGATCTCCCGGCAACTATGTTTCTTCTCACATGCGACTAGCGCCTTGCTTTCTTCCTTCTTTCACAGAAGCCAACTCCGCCTTACAGGAGCAGCTGGATGAGGCCAACGCCTCGCTCCGTGCCAAGGACGAAGAGTGCAGCCGGCTGGCCGCGCAACTGGCGGAGCAGAAGGAACTCTTCAAGAAGGCTCAGAAGGAGGCGAAGGACAAGGAGTCCGGTCTCCTTGCTGAATTCGTGAGCGAGCGCTCCTCCCGGGTCCGGCAGGGGAGGCGATGACCTCTGGCTTCCACGAGATCAAAGACATAGTCGATGGTGAGTCTTCCTTATTTTCTTCTTTGCGCCGCCAGCTGTTGGTTAACACCGGCTTCTAGTCTTTAATTTTGCTCTTTGCTTCTACTTTGGCAGACTTCTTCCCTGGCCACTCGGACATCGCCAACCGGGCCATCGAAGCTGGCCGCGAAAGGCGGAGGGCGGATGATGCGAAGATCGCCGCTGACGACCCCCCGGTCCCTTTATGAGCAGATCCTGAGCATTGAGGCTCGTCTTCGGCCGGCTCACCGGATGCCGCGCGGCCAGCTGCGTGTCGGGCTCAGTGGCCGCCTGTGGCCGGACATGCGGGCACCGCCAAGACTTCGCCGGACCGCCGACTGGCTGGAGGTAGCGGCCGGCCGTCTTGAGGCTTGGAAGGGCTCTTCGGCCCGGGCTGGGGCGTGTCGGGCCTTGGAGTTTGTCAAGGCGTGGTACCCTTGGCTGAAGTTAGCCCAGCTGGCCACGTTCTGGCGGGATGCTCAGGTAGAGTTGGCGGGCGTGGAGGACGATCTTGTCAAGTGCGCGGCGTCGATCGCCGAGTACACCGACACCAGCATCTTCGTCCCGGAGCGGACTGAAAACGGCGACGAGGCGCCGCCGGAATGGTTTGGGCTAAACCCGGCCGACGACAAGGAATCAGCGGAGGTGATCGACTCCAGCGGCGAGGAGGAAGGCGAGTCGGAGGAGGGAGGTGAAGAGGAGGCGCCAGAGGTCGGAGCGGACGGCCAGCCTCAGCTCGACCAAGGCCTCCCAAGAATGAGCCGCACCCGACCGAGCCAGCTTCTGCCGGAGGCGATCAAGCAGAGACCGACCAGCCGGCCGCTCCGGCGACTGGCACCGCCGACTCCTCCGATCCTCCGAACCCTTCTGCCGCCTCCTAGGCTGCCGCTTTATCTTTGTTTCGCCTGTCTTATTAGTCTCAAATGAACTTGTTAATTTCGCACAATTCCACCCGCGGGGTGTATCAAAACTTTGTTGAAGATTGGCCAAGGGCCCTTATTGTGTAAATATTTCCCGAGTTCCGACTCTTCTTGCTTATCGCTCTTTGGCTTTTTCCTTTGCTGCCTTCCCTTGGTTGCCGCCTTGTCAGCCAAGCAGCCGCTCTGCGGTCTGCTGCTGGGTCAAGTTCCTGGCTACCTTGGGAAGGCGAGTACTTCGCTGTTTTAGAGTTTAGCAAGTCAAAATAGGAAATGGCCAGCCGACTGTTGAACAGTCGGTTGTAAAAAAAGGCTGGAAGCCGGCTTAAACTATGCAATGCTTTGAGTATTTAGCCATTTTTCGTGTGGGCGCCCTTTCTACCTTGCTCCTGCCCGCCAATTAGTCGCTCTGCGAGCTGCGGCTTCTGGTAGGAGACGGCTTAAGTGCCACACATTACTTGTCCGGCCGCAGTAAGCATTTCATAGCTTGAGGCGGCAAGTCCCCGGGTCGACTAGTCGAGCCCGGTGCCAAGCGGCATAACAAAAAATGACATACTCATAGGCATAATTCTTATCATATAGATAAAAGAGGGCAGTCCCGAGCTCTTCTCGGGGGACCCGGATTCTTCGTACTTTAATACAAAAGGTAGCGTGGTACATACTGCGTTAACTGTAAAATCTTCGGAGGAGATTTGCATTCCATGGCCGCTCCGTCTCTTTGCCGGAGTCGTCCCTCTTGCGTGCTCGAGGCTTCTGAGCGTCGATCAGGTAGTAGGAGTCGCTGCCCAACACTTTGCTGATGATGGAGGGGGCTTCCCAAGGTGCTGAGAGCTTGTGCTGGCCGGCTGTTCGCTGGATCAGCGGAGCACAAGGTCTCCTTCTTGGAAAGATCTCGGCTTGACCTTCCGGTTATAGTATCGGCGCAGGCTCTGCTGGTAGATGCTGGACCGGCTGAGTGCTAACAGCCGGCCCTCTTCCAGCAGATCGACACCGTCTTGTCGTGCTTCTTCTGCTTCCTCTTCGGTGTACATGGTGACTCGAGGGAGTCGAATTCTATGTTTGTCGGGATGACGGCTTCGGCACCGTAGACGAGGAAGAAAGGCGTGAAGCCGGTTGACTTGTTTGGATTTGTGCGCGGGCTCCAGAGGACGGCTGGCAGCTCATCGAGCCAGCAGCCGGCCGAACGCTCGAGAGGCTCGACCAGCCGGGGCTTGATGCTGGATAAGATGAGTCCATTTGCTCGCTCAACTTGGCTGTTTGACTGCGGGTGGGCAACAGACGCTAAGTCCAGTCGGATGCCCCGCGCAGAAACGGGCCAAGGCGCCCTTGGCGAAGTTTGTGACGTTGTTGGTGATGATGCTATGCGGTATGTCGTACCGAATGGTGATGTCGGCGGTGAAAGTCATGGCAGTCGTCCCATTCAATTTCTTGATTGGCCTTGCGTCTATCCACTTGGTAAACTTGTCCACAGCGACAAACAGATGGGTCATACCGCCACGGGTCGTCTTGAATGGTCCCACCATATCCAGGCCCCAGACGGCAAAGGTCCAGGCGTGGGGATAGTCTTGAGTGCAGAAGCCGGCTGATGTGGCTTGGAGCGGAACATCTGACACCCTTTGCATTTCAGGACCAAATCCTTGGCGTCCTCTAGAGCAGTCGGCCAGAAAAAACCGTGGCGGAAAGCTTTGGCGACGAGTGCTCTTGAAGCTGCATGGTGGCCACACTTGCCTTGGTGGATATCTTTGAGAATGGCTTGGCGTTGCTCTGGCTCGACGCAGCGTTGGTAGACACCAGTGACACTGCGCCTGACCAGCTCTGCTGACTATGGTAGGGCGCTGCCCAGCGTACACTTGCCGGGCCGAGATCTCATCAGGCGGCAGCTCCTTGTTCACTAGGAAGTTGAGGATGGGCTAGGCCCATGAAGGCGCTGCGACTTCTACGACTGTCAGAACCGCAACTTGGACGAGGGCGGTTGGGCCGAGAGGCGGCGGGCTGGAGTAGGCAGCTGTTTGCTGGGTCGATGAAGTCCCCTGTGCCGACAGTGCAATCCCTGCCGAAGCTCAAGTCCCGGGCTGGCGGTCTGCAGTCCCCTGCACTGGTTCTCAAGTCCCCGGGCCGGGTGCGATCGCCGCTGCCCGGCCGCCGCCGTAACTCCCGTACCGGTTGTTGGAGCTCTCAAGTTGGATCCGACTGCTTCAGGAGGAGCCGGCATGAAGATAGAATCTGATTCTGGCGATGGCTTGACAGACGGCTTGAGGAGGCGTTGAGGGCTTACGCGGTCGGTATTGCTTGACGGGTGGAGCCGATTCTTGCCAAGGTATCTGCTTGCTCGTTGTCGTTCCTTGGTACATGGAGAAATTCGCACCCCTCAAAATATCCACTGAGTTGCTGTACGAGGAAGCGGTAGCTCGCCATGTTTGCATCTTTGGTGTCCGAGTCGCCTGACGACTGCTGGACCACCAAGTCAGAGTCACCATAACACAGGACCCGGCGGATGCCGAGCTCTTTGGCAAGCCGGAGTCCGTGAATGAGTGCCTCGTACTCGGCAACATTGTTGGAGGCGGCAAAATGGATTTGCAGCACATACTTGAGCTTGTCACCTTTGGGCGAGGTAAGGATGATGCCGGCTCCCAGACCGGTGCGCATCTTGGAACCATCAAAGTGCATCTGCCAATGAGTGGAGTCGGGCGCTGGCGGCAGGTACTGGGTCTCGGCCTAGTCGATGAGGAAGTCGGCCAGCGCTTGTGACTTGATGGCGGTGCGAGGCTGGTAGTAGATGGTGTAGGGAGCCAAATCTATAGCCCACTTGGCGACTCGGCCCAAGGCATCTCGGCTCCCGATGATCTCGGCCAGCAGAGTTGTGCAGACCACAGTGATAGGATGCTCTTGGAAATACGGGTTCAACTTTTTGGCGGCGAAGTGTACACCGTAACACATCTTCTGGTAGTGGGGATAATTCTGCTTGGAGGTCGACAGTACTTCACTCAGGTAATACACCAGTCTCTGGACTGGTAGTGCCTTGCCTTCCTCTTTGCGCTCCACCACGATGACTGTGCTGACCACTCGGCTGGTGGCGGCAATGTAAAGGAGCATGGGCTCTTTAGGGGTCGGGGCCGCCAAGACTGGTGGAGTAGTCAACATCTCTTTGAGCTGGAGGAAGGCTTCATCCGCCTTGTCGTTCCACTCAAAAAGGTGGTTTTCTTCATGAGCTGGTACAGAGGAAGAGCCTTCTCCCACCGATCGATGAACCGGCCGATGGAAGCCAAACAAAGGAACTTCAAGACATCCAATAGTCCTCGGGGTACTTCCATCCTCTCGGTGGCCTTGATCTTCACAGGGTTGCACTCTATGCCGCGTTCAGAGACTAGGAATCCAAGAAGCTGGCCGGCTAGTACTCCGAAGATGCACTTCTCTGGGTTGAGCTTGATTTGAAATCGGCGCAGATTCTCAAAGGTCTCTTTGAGGTCCTCAAGCAGCGTTCCGCGCTTCTCCATCTGCACCACCACATCGTCCACGTAAACATGGGCATTCCTGCCGAGTTGCTTGAGGAGGCACTTCTGCATACAACGTTGAAAGGTGGCGCCGGCATTCCTCAAGCCAAACGTCATGGTTAGGTAGCAGAAGGCTCCGAATGATGTGATGAAGGCGGTCTTCAGTCTGTCAGCTGGATTCAGCTTGATTTGGTGGTATCCTGAGTATGCATCCAAGAAGCTCAATAGCCCGCATCTGGCTGTGGAGTCTATCACTTGGTCGATTCTCGGTAAAGCAAACGGGTCTTTCGTTCATGCTTTGTTGAGGCTAGTGTAATCGATACACAAACGCCACTGCTTGTTTTTCTTCAGCAAGAGGACTGGGTTGGCCAGCCACTCTAGAAAGAACACTTCCATGATAAAGCCGGCTGCCAACAGCTGGGCTATCTCTTCTCCAACAACTCTTCTCTTCTCTTCTGATAGGCGGCGCAAGGGCTGCCTGACGGGCTTGGCATCGGGCCGGACGTGTAGCTTGTGCTCGGCGTAAACTGGCCGGAACACCTGGCATGTCTTTGGGGGACCACGCAAAGATGTCCCGATTCTCACGGAGGAAATCGACGAGCTCGCCTTCCTATTTGCTATCGAGGCCCGTACCTATGACAGCGTGCCTTTCCGGGTGCTCCAGGTCCAACGGTATCTTCTTTGTCTCTTTGGCCGGCTTGAACGAGCCCTCAGCTTTCGACTCCTTGGGGTCAAGCGACATCTCCGACCGCTTTCCAGCCATCGCCACAACCCGGTCAAGGAGCCGCTTCACCAAGCGATCACGAGGGACTCGCCACCGACCGCTTCTCTGTTGTGCGGTGCGACTTCTTGTAGTCGCCGGCTATGGTTAGAATCCCCTTGGAACTCGACACCTTCATCTTGAGGTAGGCGTAGTGGGGGATTGCCATGAACTTGGCCAGAGCAGGCCGGCCAAGCAGCGCATGGGACGGGCTTTCAAGGTCCACCACCTCAAACCAGACCTGCTCTCGGCGAAAGTGATCTTTGCCCCCGAAGAGGACGTCTATCAGGATCTTGCCGATTGGTGAGCGTGAAAGGCCAGAACTATCCCGTGGAAGACAGGCCGGGTCAATAAGTCAGTTTTTGCTTGATTCCTAACTTCTCCATCGTGTCCTTGTATAGGATGTTGATGTTGCCGCCGCCTATCGTGACCCGGGAGAAACGGCAGCTCGCTGTCTGTGGCAAGGGTGGCGTCCAAAACCAGAGCATAGGAGCCGGGTTTGGGCATCACCTCTGGGTGATCAGCTCTGCTCCAGCTGATGGGTTTCTCCGACCAATGCATGAACTCCGGGACCTTGGTTGCTACTACATTCACTTCTTGATGTTGATGCTGCCTGCTGCGCCGGTCATCGGCCACGCTGGTGAATATGACGTAGGCTCCATGCTCTTCTAGAAACTCGTCCTGTACGACTCCGACTGGCCTGGCCGCCGGCTGCTGGAGGGGAGGCTGCTGCCCAGCAGGCGGGGGAGGCAGGAGGCCATCTCCCTTGGCGATCCTGGTGAGCCAATGACACTTCCGAGTGGTGTGGTTTGACGGCTTCCCGCCGCTATGGAACTTGCATGGTGCATCGAGAGTCTGCTCGTACGAGAAAGCCGGCAACCAATTGGGTTTGCCGCCCTTCTGCCGCTTGGGTGGAGCCTGCCTTCTCGCCGCCGGTTCGATCGCCACCACCGGTGGAAGCCGGCTGCGGGGCCTTGCGCTTGTGGTCGTTCTGCTGTTGACGCCGGCTGGTGTCTCCAGCCGGAGTTCTGGGAGCCTGAGGGGCCATCTTGCCAGACGCGTTTACTTGGATCTCTGCCTTCATGGAGGAGTCGGCCGTGGCGTATTTGTCTGCTATGATCAGCAACTCGTCGAGGGTTTCCGGCTCGTCACAGAGGAGCTTGTGCTTGAGGAGGGTGCCCTCTCAGCATCCGGCGGTGAAGTACTCGATGGACTGCACCTCGTGCATGCCCTCGCAAGAGTTGTGGAGCTCGGCCCAGCGCGTGAGGTAGTCGCGAGTCGATTCGTCGGGGCCTTGTACGCACAAGGAGAGCTGGCGGGGCTTGGGCCGCCGCTTGTATGCGGCCGGTGAAGGCGGACGAAGGCGCCGGTGAAGTCGACCCAACCGTTGATGCTTCGGGGCTTGCTGTTTCCATGTCCGGCCAGGCCTCGGAGCATGAGCGGAACGTATTTCACGGTGACTCGCTTTGTTGCCGTTTGCTATGCTGACGGCTGTGGAGTAGTCAACTAGCCAGTCCTCCAGCTTCACGGAGCCAGTGTGTCTCTTGGAAGCGTGAACCCTTTGGGGAAGGGCTCATCTCGTATGCGGGGGCCGAAACAAGGCGGACCCAACTCATCTTCTTCTTCTAGCGCCAGGGATTGATTGAGGCGGTCGATCCGGTGGCGGGCATCGTTCTCTCCGATTCCTTCTCGGCGGCCAAGGCGGTCGCCGAGTTATGGGTGATCAACAGGCGGCGGGGAAACGCGCCTTTCCCTGCGAGGGGGAGGAGGCGGATAGTCGTCCCGCTGTTCCACTGCTCTTGGGCGGCCGTCTCGGTCCCATTCTATGGAGATCCGAGTCCGACTGCGGCTGGCAGCCGGCCCCTTCTCTTTTCTAGCATGGACGCCACCAGTCGGCGTCCGGGAGGTTGCACCTTGATCTCGGCGGTTAGGCAGATCGTCGTTTTGACGGCGCGGCACCTCGGTGCGGCAACCGGCTTCGTGCATCTCGGCGGCCGCGTCGAGGAGTCGCTGGACGCGTTCCGCCATCTGGCGATGCTCCTCGCCCTCGAACTTGTTCAGTTTTTCTTACGCCGCCGCTGGGCGGTTTCGGATGTTCTCCGCAGCGTAGCATAGACGGGCGATCTGCCCAGAACAGGTTGGCGATGGCCACGCCCGCTGCCGACCGTGCCAAGCAAGGCGGTTGCCCTGGAGCCGGCATACGCCACAGCGCCCGTCCATCGCGCTGATAGGCCTCCGACAGGCGCCTCATGCCAGCTAGCTTCTTGGCGCCTTCGATGAGCTGGAGGCGGCGTGCCTCCAGCGTCTCGGCGTCGGCGTCTTCGGGAATAGGCGCTGACAGGTCTTGCAGCGCCGCGTCAAGTGGGTCGCGAGCACCTCCATCGGAGTGCTCGCCGTGCCCAATGACCAGCACCTCCGTGACGGTGCTTCCGCCGCTCTCCACACGAGGGAGCGACTCGTCGTAGACCACCACGTTGGTGGGGAACACATCGAGTGGCGCAGTGCCAAAGTCAACCAACATCGGGTCGGTGGAGCCTACCGACTCCAGGTCTGCAGCAGGCTCGCTGGAGACGTGGAGCTGTTCGAGGAGGCCCGCGAGGAGGCTCATGGGGCAATCGGTGCCCGCGTCGAATGCGGGCTCGTCAGAGAGGCAAACTCTGCCAACGAGATTAGCGAGGCAGCTCGCCGCGCAGGCCAACTCCGTGCCATGTAGCGTGTCGATGCAGACGCCGTCTGGTGTGCCGGGCTGGCTGCGCTCACCAGGGAGGAAAAGGGTTCCCGTCCAGAACAGGTCTCCGGACGACGGTGCATCTCGCCCCACGGTGGGCGCCAAATGTCGGGGGTTGGGTGCGACATATGCCAAAGGATGGCTTATCATGGTGGGAGTGAGTAGAACGTCGCCGGTGCCCGGAAGCGGGATGAGGCGTAGACACGAACGCCTGCGTACTTTACCTAGGTTCAGGGCTCTGCTAGGAGATAACACCCCTACTCCTGCTCTGCGGGGTCTCCGCATGATCACTAAGGCTCAAGTGAATACACGAGTGATCCTCGAGTTGTATGCTAGAGGTAGGAGAAGGCACGGCTAGCTCTCTCCTTTCCTCTATGATATTGTCTAACTAGCACTAGTTCCGAACCCTTTGCATGGGTGCTCTGAGGGGTTTATATAGGCCTACCCCCCCAGGGGTACATTGGTAATCCGGCCGGGTTGGGCCCGGCTGTCAGTCTCTCGTGTGCCGGCTTCTCCGCCGGCTGCTGGGGCGCGCCGACTGGTGGGTCCCGCCAACTGGCGAGGTTCGGGCCGACAGGTCGTACCCGCCGCTCCCGGGCTTGTCGGCGGCTGATTACTGTAGCCACATCTCTAATGATGTAGGCTTGGTCGCGGGGTCATGGCTACAGCCTCGCCGCCTGGCGGGCGATGACATTAGCCACTCCCTATCTTGTCTGGTTGATGGCGCGTGGGCCCCGAGGGAGGGGTCGGCTGACTCCTAGAGGCCAACCTCCCTCAGGTCCAACTGGTAGGGCTCTTTGCCGCCTTTCCTCGACTTCTCGGCCGACGTAGGGGGCCGTCGTCCTTGGGCCGCAGACATGTGTCGTCGTGGGAATGTGACTACCATACAGGTGATGTCGTTGCAGGAAAGCTGGGGTTGCCACGGGCGGAGATCTCCGGTGCACGGGGCAATCGTGGCCATGCTTGCCTGATTTGGAGGAGGGATGGGATGTATCAGTAGCCACTCCCGTCCCTGCCCTCCCGACAAGGGCACGGGCTCAAGTGTCGCGGGCCGACTCCTCGAGCCGGCTTCTCTCCGAAGTCGCCAGCGGGAGTCGGCTTGACTCATCTCTTGCGCTCCGTGACTCGGCCGCCCATGGGAAGCCGCCACTCCTTCACCGGCTTCTGTATATGGACCTTGCCTCGTCGTCTTGAGGGGCTTTGTCAGCCCCGATGCCTTGAAAGGTCTTGGGTCCGGTTAGCCTACCCGTGGCCCATTACTCCGACAATGGAATAACAGCACAAAAATTGATAACCCAATTTTGGGGCTATTACATCCTGCTAATGGCGTATCCCTTGATCCCTGGGAAAGAGCCCTTCAAGGACTCGAAACCAACATGTACTGGGCCAGCAAGGGTGCCATCTGTCGTGGTTTTGTCACGGCAGATGACCTTGTGAAAGGACTTAAGTGCGAGGCCACGGCTACGGTGAGTAGCTAAAAGGGGTTGAGCGGGACGAGAGACACGAGTTTACGCAGGTTCGGCCCTCACCAACGAGGTAAAAGCTTATGTCCTGCTTTGTGTTGTATTGCTTGAGTATCGACTACAAGTGAGCGGAATCGCTTAACCTAGCTATCGATTGATTGTTCCTTGCATTTAACCTGCCGCAGGGACTCACCTTCATATACACAGGTGGAGGCCCTGGGCTTACAAGAATCCAGGTCGGGTCATACTCCGTGACCGACTCTGGTTCTAACTCGCCTTGCCTTGCTAGGCAAGTCGCCGTCAGGGGGCTTACACCCCCGGGTCACACGCCATCTCCGGGTCCTGGGCCTTCAGTCGGCCCGCCTCGTAAGTCGCCTCCGGGCTTCATGTCTTGGCTCCTTGGGCCTGCTTAGGCTTCATTGCTGAGTCGCCAACAGTGTAACCCGGCCCCTCCTGGGCGGGTCACACTGTGGGGTTATATCCCCAACAGGCGTCATCCGCGTTGAGGTTGCAGATTGTGAGGTTGTAGATCGTTAAGTTCTGTTCATTTATTAACACTGGCATCAATCTTTGATTGTCCAGTGGATGTAATTTCTGTAATAGCACCAAGAACAAACAACGTGGCACTACAAACTATCAATTTGTTAGTAGAAAGTAACCATGTGGCACTAAAACGATGCAAACTACCACTACATTATGAACAATCTAGGCATGTGGGATGAACAAAGTAAGCATGCACTCTTGTTCATCCCCAAAACAATGGATTCTCGTCGAATCCGGTCAAATCTAGTAGAATCCAATCGAATCGGATCGAATCAGGTCAAATGTACGGGCCACAGTCTAATAACACACTATGAACTACCCTAAGAACCCTAACTAAGAAGCAGAGGGGGATTTGGGAGATTGCAATGGGGATTGCCGGTGTAGCGTACGCCGGCCGTGGTGAAATCCCCAGTGGGAAGAGGGGTGTTGCCGCCGCCGATGAAGAGGACCTGCCATTCCTGTGGCCGCTGTCCTGCACCTCGCTCAAGGCTGCTCGAAAGATGACCTCAAGGCCCCGGGAGCTCCCCTTCCCTTGCACTGGACGCAGAGGAGAAAACCTTCGTATGGGGGTAAAAATACCCCCATAAGAGGGCCCTGCGAAGGACGGCACCGGTGGGTATTGGATCCCCGTGATGTTCGAGCTGATGGAGGGGACCACCGGCTCCGGTGGCGGAGCCGGAGCGACTGGCGCCGGCGCTGCATTGGCCCGGGCCGGCGGGGCATGGTGCAGTAAGGGGAGGGAGCTCATGGTGTCGCCGCCAGATCTACTCCGACCGTGGAGAGGCCGGCAACCCACCTCTCTTGGATGGGATTGCTAGCGGCGATGACCGGAGTGGGTGGGGCGTGGCGAGACGACGGCGTGACCATCGAATAAACCGAACGGGTGGTGAGGTGAGAGAGAGGGAGTGGGTGTGAACTGGCGAGGGAGGTGACGGGAGTGGGCGTGGGGAGTTGTCAGAGTAAATGACCACGGGTAGCCTCATCTTCTCCCCATGGCACTTCAAGACATCGGGGCCGGCTGCGCCCCTCAAGCCTCAAAGACGGAGGGTCACCTTCTTAAGGCCCGCTGGTCCAAGCGGCTGGCTGCGGGAATGCGGCAAAGCTCAGAGGGCAGCCACGAGCTGGGCCAACTCCTGGCAGGCAGCCTCCAGAGAGGCCGGCTCCTAGCAGGCGGCCGCATGTGCCCTCAAAGTTAGCACCTCATTATAACGACGAAACCGGGTGTGGCTACAGTGCGGCCCGCCACCCCCGAATCCAGGGCGGAGCGTGGCCACAGTGCAGCGTACTGGGCGAACATCCCTCGCCCGGCGCAGCACTGTTGCCACGCAGCCCATGACATCACCCATGGCAGAGGAGGCCATGCTCCCACTACGGACTGTCGGTACGGCCCGCAGGCGGCGGGCCCTACCAGTCCATGAGAGACCGACTCGACTACCGGGCGCTGGGAGGCCGACTCACCAAAGCGCCTCCCCTCCTCAAAGTATGTGCTCCATTAATCGTAAGAGACGGGGTGGCTACAAGTGAACGCCTCCGTGCGGCGGTGATCAGAGACACGCTCTCCCGACCAAGTGTCAAGGCCATCGCTGGCACTACCACAAAGATTTAAGCAGCAGGCAAGACCCACCAGCAGCGGGCGCAGCCTGTCGGTCAAGTACGAGATAGTCGGCGGGACCCACTAGGCGGCGGGCCCCAGCGGCCGGCGGAGAAGCCGACCACCATAGACAGTGACAGTCGGGTCCTACACCCGGCCAGATTACCATTGTACCCCTGGGGGTAGGCCTATATAAACCCCCCGGGGGCACCCATGCAAAGGGTTCACCCCCATGGAGATTACACACACACAGAGAGAGAGAGAGAGAGAGAGAGAGGAGTAGAGCTAGCCTTACCCTTCTTCCTCCTCTAGCTAAACAGCTCAAGGAGCAAGCTTGTAGCCACCTTTGTTGATCTAGTGATCATGCAGAGACCCCGCAGAGCAGGACTAGGGGTGTTATCTCCTAGGAGAGCCCTGAACCTGGGTAAGATGCGTCAGCGTACATGTCTACGCCTTATCCCATTTACAGGCACCGGAGATGTCTTACTCTCCCCCACCATGATAAGCCATCCTTTGGCATATGTCGCATGACACCCCCGACATTTGCCGCCCACCGTGGGGCTAGGTGCACCGTCGTCCGGAGATCTGTGCTGGACGGGAACCCTCTTCATCCCTAGCGCGTGCAGCCAGCCCGGCATGCCCGATGGCGTCTGCGCTGACGCACTGCATGGCGCGGAGGTCGCCTGCGCGGCGGGCTGCCTCGCTGACCTCATCGACAAGATCCGCCTCTCTGACGAGCCCACGCCCGACGAGGGAGCGGCCAGCTCCGAGAGCTTCCTTGTCGACCTCCTTGGCAAGCTCGACATCGCCAATGAGCCGGCCTCCGACCTAGAGTCGACCGGCTCCACCGACCCGATGCTTGTCGACTCCTACACGGCGTCCCTCAATGCCTTCCCCACCAACGTGGGGGTCATCGACGACCCTCTCCCTCACGCCGATAGTGGCGGCAGCACCGTCACGGAGGTGCTCGTCATCAACCACGACGGAGCCTCCGGTGGGGCTGCCCAAGACCCGCTGCAGGCGGCACTGCGGGACCTGTCTACACTCATCGTAGAAGACGCCAACGCCGAGACGCTAGAAGCCTACCGCGTCTCGCTGGTCGAAAGCGCCAAGAAGTTGGCCACTATGAGACGCCTCTCCGAGGCCTACCAGCGTGAGATCGACCGCACTGTTGGCGGCACGCCGGCTGCTAGCGGGCCCAGCCGCATTGGCATGGTACAGAAGCACGGCGCTGCCATTGTCAGCATATTCGGGGTTGATTGCCCTGTCTATGCCACGCCCATGGAGAACATACGAGCTGCCCAGGCGGCAGCAGACGAGCTGGACCACCTCGGGGGCGACGAGCGTCGCTGCATGACGGAGCGCGTTCAGCAGCTCATCGACGCGGCTGCCGCGCAGCAAGAACCCGGCTGCTGCGTGGAAGAACCTGTCCAGCGGGTTGAGAACCCGCCCCTCACCGGGAGCAACGCGCGACCTCCCGGACGATTGATAGGCAGCGTCTGCGACAGACGAGGCTGAGAGCCGGCTGCTAGCCACAGCCTCACTCGCCTCACCGTCGAGCGCGACCAAGATGGCCGCCCACGAGCAGTGGAACGACGGGACGACTGTCCTCCTCCTCCTCCTCGCTGGGAGAGGCGTGCCTCCCCGCCGCCTGTTGAGCACCCAATTCTCGGCAACCGGCTAGGCCGCCAAGAGGGAGTCGGAGAGAATGATGCCCGCCACCGGATCGACCGCCTCGCTCGATCCCTGGCGTTAGAAGAAGAAGACGCAATGGGCCCGCCTTGTTTCGGCCCCCGCATCCGCGACGAGCCCTTCCCCAAAGGATTCTCGCTCCCAAGAGACACGCCCAAGTACAACGGCTCCGTGAAGCCGGAAGATTGGCTAGTTGACTACTCCACGGCTGTCAACATAGCAAACGGCAACAAGCGCGTTGTCGTGAAGTATGTTCTGCTCATGCTCCAGGACACGGCCCGGACATGGCTGAATAGCCTGAAGCCCTACAGCATCAACAGCTGGGTAGATTTCACCGAAGTGTTCATTCACAACTTCACCAGCACCTACAAGCGGTCACCCAAGCCCCGCCAGCTCTCGCTGTGCGTTCAAGGCCCGGACGAGTCCACCCACGACTACTTGACGCGATGGGCTGAACTGTGCAACTCCTGTGAAGGGGTGCATGAGGTCCAAGCAATCGAGTACTTCACCGCCGGGTGCCGAGAGGGCACCTTACTCAAGCACCGACTCCTCTGTGACAAGCCGGACACACTCGACGAGCTGCTGATCATAGCAAACAAGTATGCCACTGCCGACTCCTCCATGAAGTCGGAGCTCCGAGTGGACCCTTAAGGGAAGGTGCTCCCTCCGGCTCCTCGCACGCCGGCTGCTGATAACAGTCGGCGCCAGCAGCAAAACGACAACAAGCGCAAGGCCCTCAGCCGGCTTCCACCAGCCGGCAGGTGGCGACAGTTGAGGACCAGCAGCCGGAGGGGCAACCCGGCCCCAAGCGTCAGAAGGGCGACAAGCCAGCTTGGCTGCCCACCTTTTCTTTCGAGCAGACACTCGATGCTCCCTGCAAGTTCCATAGTGGCGCGAAGTCGTCCAATCATACAACCCGGAAGTGCCATTGGCTCATCCGCATTGCCAAGGGCGAAGGACTACCGCCTCCGCCTTCCCAGCAGCCGGCGGCCCGCCCAGCAGTCGGTGCTGTCCAAGATGCCTTCCCTGAAGAACATGGTGCTTACGTCGTCTTCACCAGCGTGGCCCATGACAGACACAGCCGGCGTCAGCAGCACCATGAAGTGAACGCCATCGCTATGGTGGCCCCAGAGTTCATGCACTGGTCCGAGAAGCCTATCATCTGGAGCCATGCTGACCACCCGTAAGTGATGCCTTCTCCGGGTTCTTATGCCCTGGTGTTGGATGCTACCCTTGCAACGGAGAGGCGAGCTGCTCGTTTCTCCCGGATTCTGATAGATGGCGGTAGCAGCATCAACATCCTTTACCGTGACACCATGGAGAAGTTGAATATTAAACAGAAGCAACTCCAGCCCAGTCGGACTGTCTTTCATGGCACTGTGCCCGGCCTTTCCTGCTCACCAATCGGCAAGATCAAGATAGACGTCCTCTCCGGAGACAAGGATCACTTCCGCCGCGAAGCAATTTGGTTCGAGGTGGTTAACTTGGAGAGCCCTTACCATGCACTCCTAGGCCAGCCTGCTCTCGCCAAGTTCATGGCGGTGCCACATTATGCCTACCTCAAGATGAAGATGCCAGGAACCAAGGTATTATCACGATAAACGGAGACTATGAGAAGTCGGCCGCCTGCGCTGCGGCTAGCAGCCGGGGCCGAGTCCCTTGTGATTGTTGTGGAGAAGAAGCTACTGGACCGAGTGGTGGCTATGGCCGGCAAGCAGCCGGACCTGTCACCCAGAACCCAAAGAGTCAGAGACCTAGGGCTCCTTCCAGCCGGCCAGAGAAACAAAGAAGATCCCCTTGGACCCTGAGCACCCGGATAGGCACGCTATCGTAGGTACCAACCTCGATAGCAAATAGGAAAGCGAGCTCGTCGATTTCCTCTGTGAGAATCGGGACATCTTCGCATGGTCTCCAAAGACAAGCCGGGTGTTCTGACGGATTTCACCGAGCACAAGCTACATGTCAGAGCAGATGCAAAACCAGTCAAGCAACCCCTCCGCCGACTGTCAGAGGAGAATAGAAGAATCGTTGGTGAAGAGATAGCCCGGCTTCTAGCAGCCAGCTTCATTATGGAAGTGTTTTTCCATAGTGGCTTGCCAACCTAGTCCTTGTACTGAAGAACAACAACAAGTGGCGCATGTGCATTGATTACACCAGTCTCAAACAAAGCTTGCCCCAAGGATCCATTTGCTTTGCCTTGGATTGACCAAGTGATAGACTCCACAGCCGAATGCGAGCCGTTGAATTTTTTGGATGCCTACTCAGGTTACCACAAGATCAAGTTGAACCCGGCAGACCGTCTGAAGACCGCCTTCATCACACCATTCGGAGCCTTCTGCTACCTGACCATGACATTCGGCTTGAGAAATGTTGGTGCCATGTTCCAGCATTGCATGCAGAAGTGCCTCCTCAAGCAGCTCGGCAGAAATGCCCGCGTCTATGTAGACAATATTGTGGTGAAGACGGAGAAGCGCGGTACCCTTTTGGAAGATCTCAAGGAAACTTCCGATAATCTGCGCCGTTTTCAAATCAAGCTCAACCCGGAGAAGTGTCTTTTTGGAGTACCAGCCGGCCAGCTCCTTGGCTTCCTAGCCTCAGAGCGCGGCATTGAGTGCAACCCTGTGAAGATCAAGGCCATCGAGAGGATGGAGAAACCCACCCGACTGAGAGACGTCCAGAAATTCACCGGCTGTTTGGCATCCATCAGCCGCTTCATCAGTCGGCTGGGCGAGAAGGATCTTCCCCTGTACCAGCTCGTTTCGAGTGGAATGACAGGGCAGACGAGGCCTTTCTCTAGTTGAAGAAGATGTTGACCACGCCGCCTGTCCTGACGGCTCCGACTGCTAAAGAACCCATGTACCTCTACATCGCCGCCACCAGCCAGGTGTTCGTCACTGTCATGGTAATAGAGCACCCAGAAGACGGCAGAGCACAGCCGGTCCAGAGACATGTGTATTACTTGCGCGAGGTGCTGTCAACCTCGAAGCAGAACTACCCCCACTACCAGAAGATGTGCTACGACGTGCACTTTGCCGCCAAGAAGCTGAAGCCATACTTTCAAGAGCACCCAATCACGATTGTCCGCACCACCGCTTGTCGAGATCATAGGCAACAGAGATGCATCCGCCGAGTGGCCAAATGGGCCATCGAAGCCCCCTACACCATCTTCTACCAGCCACGCACCGCCATCAAGTCCCAAGCACCGCCGATTTTCTCGCTGATCGGGCCGAAACTCAAAGACTGCCGCCGCCACCACGGACTCCACTCATTGGCGGATGCACTTTGATGGCTCGAAGATGCGCACCAGCTTGGGAGCCGGCATTGTCCTCACCTCTCCCAAAGGCGGCAAGCTCAGATAGACATTGCAAATCCAGTTTGCTGCCTCCAACAAAGTGGCCGAGTATGAGGCACTTGTACACGGCCTCCGGCTGGCCAAAGAGATCGGCGTCCGCCGGATCCTGTGCTACAGCGACTCAGACTTGGTGGTCCAACAGTCATCTGGCGACTGGGACGCCAAGGATGCAAATATGGCAAGTTACCGCTTCCTCATCCAGCAACTCAGCGGATATTTTGAGGGGTGCGAGTTCCATCACGTGCCACGGAATGAAAACGAGTCAGCTGATGCTCTGGCACAGATTGGCTCCACTCGTCAAGCAATACCAGCCGACGTCTCCCTTAAGTGCCTCCGCAAGCCGTTGCTACCTCTTGAGCACTGCGTTGGATTTCCTTGAAGAGGAAAGGGTGATGCAGCAAAGTAGCATAAGTATTTCCCTCAGGTTTTGAGAACCAAGGTATCAATCCAGTAGGAGGCTATGCGCGAGTCCCTCGTACCTACACAAAGCAAATAACTCCTCGCAACCAACGCGATAAGGGGTTGTCAATCCCTTCACGGTCACTTACGAGAGTGAGATCTGATAGAGATGATAAGATAATGTTTTTGGTATTTTCGTGATAAAGATGCAAAGTAAAATAAAAGCAAAGTAAAAAAAGCAAAGGAAAAAACTAATTATTGGAAGATTAATATGATGAAGATAGACCCGGGGGCCATAGATTTCACTAGTGGCTTCTCTCAAGAGCATAGGTATTTTACGGTCGGTGAACGAATTACTGTTGAGCAATTGACAGAATTGAGCATAGTTATGAGAGTATCTAGGTATGATCATGTATATAGGCATCACGTCCGAGACAAGTAGACCGACTCCTGCCTGCATCTACTACTATTACTCCACTCATCGACCGCTATCCAGCATGCATCTAGAGTATTAAGTTCATGAAAACAGAGTAACACCTTAAGCAAGATGACATGATGTAGAGGGATAAATTCATGCAATATGATAAAAAAACCATCTTGTTATCATTGATGGCAAAAATACATTACGTGCCTTGCTGCCCCTATTGTCACTGGAAAGGACACCGCAAGATTGAACCCAAAGCTAAGCACTTCTCCCATTGCAACAAAGATCAATCTAGTAGGCCAAACCAAACTTATAATTCGAAGAGACTTGCAAAGATAACCAATCATACATAAAAGAATTCAGAGAAGATTCAAATATTGTTCATAGATAATCTTGATCATAAACTCACAATTCATCGGTCTCAACAAACACACCGCAAAAAGAAGATTACATCGAATAGATCTCCACGAGAGAGGGGATAACATTGTATTGAGAACCAAAAGAGAGAAGAAGCCATCTAGTTACTAACTATGGACCCGAAGGTCTGAGGTAAACTACTCACACTTCATCGGAGAGGCTATGGTGTTGATGTAGCAGCCCTCCATGATGGATTCCCCCTCCGGCGGAGCTCCGAAACAGGCCCCAAGATGGGATCTTGTGGGTACGTATAAGGTTCTTGGCGGTGGAATTAGGTTTTGCTCCGTGATCCCGATTGTTTGGCGATGCACGTAGGTATATATAGGATGAAGGAATACAACGGTGGAGCAACAGGGCCCACGAGGGTGGAGGGCGCCTGGGAGGGCGCGCCCCCCTACCTCGTGGCCTCCTCGAAGCTTCCTTGACTTAGGGTCCAAGTCTCCTGGATCATATTCGGTGAGAAAAACACATTCCCGAAGGTTTCGTTCCGTTGGACTCCGTTTGATATTCCTTTTCTGCAAAACTCTGAAATAGGCAAAAAACATCAATTCTGGGTTGGGCCTCCGGTTAATAGGTTAGTCCCAAAAATAATATAAAAGTGAATAATAAGGCCCATTAGTGTCCAAAACAGTAGATAATATAGCATGGAGCAATCAAAAATTATAGATATGTTGGAGACGTATCAAGCATCCCCAAGCTTAATTCCTTCTCGTCCTCGAGTAGGTAAATGATAAAAAAGATAATTTTTGATGCGGATACTACTTGGCATAATTTTAATGCAATTCTTCTTAATTGTGGTATGAATATTCAGATCCGAAAGATTCAAGACAAAAGTTCATATTGACATAAAAATGATAATACTTCAAGCATACTAACTAAGCAATTATGTCTTCTCAAAATAACATGGCCAAAGAAAGTTCATCCCTACAAAATCATATAGTTTAGTCATGCTCCATTTTTGTCACACAAGGATGCTCTCATCATGCACAACCCCGATGACAAGCCAAGCAATTGTTTCATACTTTAGTAATCTCAAACCTATAAACTTTCACGCAATATATGAGTGCGAGCCATGGACATAGCACTATGGGTGGAATAGAATATGATGATGTGGGTTATGTGGACAAGACAAAAAAGGAGAAAGTCTCGCACCAACGAGACTAATCAATGAGCTATGGAGATGCCCATCGATTGATGTTAATGCAAGGAGTAGGGATTGCCATGCAATGGATGCACGCGAGCTATAAATGTATGAAAGCTCAACAAAAGAAACTAAGTGGGTGTGCATCCAACTTGCTTGCTCACGAAGACCTAGGGCACTTTGAGGAGGCCCATTGTTGGAATATACAAGCCAAGTTCTATAATGAAAAATTCCCACTAGTATATGAAAGTGATAACTCAAGAGACTCTCTATATGAAGAACATGGTGCTACTTTGAAGCACAAGTGTGGAAAAAAGGATAGTAGCATTGCCCCTTTTTATTTCTTTTTTTTGGGCCTTCTTTTTTTTGGCCTTTCTCTTTTTTGGGGGACAATGCTCTATTAAATGATGATCATCACACTTCTATTTATTTACAATTCAATGATTACAACTCGATACTTGAACAAAGTATGACTCTATATGAATGCCTCTGGCGGTGTATCGGGATATGCAATGAACCAAGAGTGACATGTATGAAAGAATTATGAACGATGGCTTTGCCACAGATACTATGTCAACTACATGATCATGCTAGCAATATGACAATGATGAATGTGTCATGATAGACAGAATGGTGGAAAGTTGCATGGCAATATATCTCGGAATGGCTATGGAAATGCCATAATAGGTAGGTATGGTGGATGTTTTGAGGAATATATAAGGAGGTTTATGTGTGAAAGAGCGTATCATATCACGGGGTTTGGATGCACCGCTAAGTTTGCACCAACTCTCAATGTGAGAAAGGGCAATGCATGCATCAAGAGGCTAGCAATGATGGAAGGGTGAGACTGCGTATAATCCATGGACTCAACACTAGTCATAAAGAACTCACATACTTATTGCAAAAATCTACAAGTCATCAAAAACCAAACATTACGCGCATGCTCCTAGGGGGATAGATTGGTAGGAAAAGACCATCGCTCGTCCCCGACCGCCACTCATAAGGAGGACAATCAAAGAATGCCTCATGTTTCAAATTTGTTACATAACGTTTACCATACGTGGATGCTACGGGACTTGCAAACTTCAACACAAGCATTTCTCAAATTCACAACTACTCAACTAGCATGACTTTGATATTATTACCTCCATATCTCAAAACAATCATCAAGCATCAAACTTCTCTTAGTATTCAACACACTCATAAGAAAGTTTTATTATTCTTGAATACCTAGCATATTAGGATTATTTAAGCAAATTACCATGCTATTTAAGACTCTCAAAATAATCTAAGTGAAGCATGAGAGATCAATAGTTTCTATAAAACAAATCCACCACCATGCTCTAAAAGATATAAGTGAAGCACTAGAGCAAAACTATATAACTCAAAAGATATAAGTGAACCATAAAGAGTATTCTAATAATTTCCAAATCATGTATGGCTCTCTCAAAAGGTGTGTACAGCAAGGATGATTGTGGTAAACTAAAAAGCAAAGACTCAAATCATACAAGACGCTCCAAGCAAAACACATATCATGTGGTGAATAAAAATATAGCTCTAAGTAAAGTTACCGATGGAAGTAGACGAAAGAGGGGATGCCTTCTGGGGCATCCCCAAGCTTTGGCTTTTTGGTGTCCTTAGATTATCTTGGGGTGCCATGGGCATCCCCAAGCTTAGGCTCTTGCCACTCCTTGTTCCATAATCCATCAAAAATCTTTCACCCAAAACTTGAAAACTTCACAACACAAAACACAACAGAAATCTCGTGAGCTCCGTTAGCGAAAGAAAACAAAATACCACTTCAAGGTACTGTAATGAACTCATTCTTTATTTATATTGGTGTTAAACCTAATGTATTCCAACTTCTCTTTGGTTTATAAACTATTTTACTAGCCATAGATTCATCAAAATAAGCAAACAACACACGAAAAACAGAATCTGTCAAAAACAGAACAGTCTGTAGTAATTTGTAACTAACGTAAACTTCTGGAACTCCAAAAAATCAGCCAAAATAGGACGACCAAGAAAATTTGTTTATTGATCAGCAGCAATTGGAATCAATATTTATGACGTTCTGGTGATTTTTGATCAGCAGCCAAAATAAGATTCAAATATTGTTCATAGATAATCTTGATCATAAACACACAATTCATCGGTCTCAACAAACGCACCGCAAAAAGAAGATTACATCAAATAGATCTCCACGAGAGAGGGGGAGAACATTATATTGAGATCCAAAAAGAGAGAAGAAGCCATCTAGTTACTAACTATGGACCCGAAGGTATGAGGTAAACTACTCACACTTCATCGGAGAGGCTATGGTGTTGATGTAGAAGCCCTCCATGATGGATGCCCCCTCCGGCGGAGCTCCGGAACAGGCCCCAAGATGGGATCTCGTGGGTACAGAAGGTTGCGGCGGTGGAATTAGGTTTTTGGCTCCGTATCCGATCTTTTGGGGGTACGTAGTTATATATTGGAGGAAGGAATGCGTCGGTGGAGCAATAGGGGGCCCACGAGGGTGGAGGGTGCGCCTGGGGGGGAGGGCGCGCCCCCTACCTCGTGGCCTCCTCGAAGCTTCCTTGACTTAGGGTCCAAGTCTCCTGGATCATGTTCGGTGAGAAATTCACGTTCCCGAAGGTTTCATTCCGTTTGGACTCCGTTTGATATTCCTTTTCTGCAAAACTCTGAAATAGGCAAAAAACAGCAATTCTGGGCTGGGCCTCCGATTAATAGGTTAGTCCCAAAAATAATATAAAAGTGAATAATAAAGCCCATTAGTGTCCAAAATAGTAGATATAAAAGCATGGAGCAATCAAAAATTATAGATACGTTGGAGACGTATCAGCCGTCTATCAAGCCTTCTCTAGAATCCGAGTCCATATTCGTGTCGGCTGCTCCCGAAGCAGTCGGATCCGACTTGGGGGCTGCGACAGTCGTCCGTGGACTTCGGCAGGCGGCACAGGGACTGCAGCAGTCGCACCCGGCCCGGGGGCTGCAGCAGTCGGCCCAGAAACTCCATCAACACAGCAAGCGGCGGCCGACTCCAACCCGCCGCCTCCCAACCCAACCACCCTAGTCCAAGTGGCCGTGATAGCAGTACATGAAGTTCAAGCACCATCATGGGCACAACCCATCCTCAAATTCCTGGTGAACAAAGAGCTGCCGACTGATGAGATCTCGACCCGGCAAGTTGACACGTCTCCAACGTATCTATAATTTTTTGATTGCTCCATGCTATATTATCTTCTGTTTTGGACATTATTGGGCTTTATTATTCACTTTTATATTATTTTTGGGACTAACCTATTAACCGGAGGCCCAGCCTGTAATTGTTGTTTTTGCCTATTTCAGTGTTTCGCAGAAAAGAATATCAAACGGAGTCCAAACGGAATGAAACCTTGGGGAACGTGATTTTCGAACGAACATGATCCAGAGACTTGGACCCCACGTCAAGCAACCAATGTGGAAGCCACGAGGTAGGGGCGCCTACCCCCCTGTATGCCGCCTCCACCCTCGTGAGCCCCTATTGCTCCAACCGATGTACTTCTTCCTCCTATATATATCTACGCACTTCAAACGATCGACACGGAGCGAAAAACCTAATTCCACCGCCGCAACCTACTGTACCCACGAGATCCCATCTTGGGGCCTGTTTCGGAGCTCCGCCAGAGGGGGCATCGATCACGGAGGACTTCTACATCAACACCATAGCCCCTCCGATGAAGTGTGAATAGTTTACCTCATACCTTCGAGTCCAAATTTAGTAGCTAGACGGATTCTTCTCTCTTTTTGGATCTCAATACAATGTTCTCCCGCTCTCTCGTGGAGATCTATTCGATGTAATCTTCTTTTGCGGTGTGTTTGTTGAGACCGATGAATTTTGGGTTTATGATCAAGTTTATCTATGAACAATATTTGAATCTTCTGAATTCTTTTATGCATGATTGGTTATCTTTGCAAGTCTCTTCGAATTATCACTTTGGTTTGGCCTACTAGATTGATCTTTCTTGCAATGGGAGAAGTGCTTAGCTTTGGGTTCAATCTTGCGGTGTCCTTTCCCAGTGACAGTAGGGGCAGCAAGGCACGTATTGTATTGTTGCCATCGAGGATAACAAGATGGGTTTTTTATCATATTGCATGAATTTATCCCTCTACATCATGTCATCTTGCTTAAGGTGTTACTCTGTTCTTATGAACTTAATACTCTAGATGCATGCTGGATAGCGGTCGATGTGTGGAGTAATAGTAGTAGATGCAGGCAGGAGTCGGTCTACTTGTCTTGCATGTGATGCCTATATACATGATCATACCTAGATATTCTCATAACTATGCTCAATTCTGTCAATTGCTCAACAGTAATTTGTTCACCCACCGTAAAATACTTATGCTCTTGAGAGAAGCTACAAGTGAAATCTATGGCCCCTTGGTCTATCTTCATCATATTAATCTTCCAACACTTAGTTATTTCTGTTGCTTTTTTCCTTTGCCTTTATTTTTACTTTGCATCTTTATCATAAAAATACCAAAAATATTATTCTATCATATCTATCAGATCTCACTCTCGTAAGTGACCGTGTAGGGATTGACAACCCCTTATCGCGTTGGTTGCGAGGATTTATTTGTTTTGTGTAGGTGGGAGGGACTCGAGCGTAGCCTCCTACTGGATTCATACCTTGGTTCTCAAAAACTGAGGGAAATACTTACGCTACTTTGCTGCATCACCCTTTCCCCTTCAAGGGAAAACCAACGCAGTGCTCAAGAGGTAGCAAGAAGGATTTCTGGCGCCGTTGCCGGGGAGGTCTACGCAAAAGTCAACATACCAAGTACCCATCACAAACCCTTATCTCCCGCATTACATTATTTTCCATTTGCCTCTTGTTTTCCCCTCCCCCACTTCACCCTTGCCGTTTTATTCGCCCTCTCTTTTCTGTTTGCCTCTTTTTGCCCGCCTCTTGTTTGCCCGTGTGTTGGATTGCTTGTTTGTCATGATGGCTCAAGATAATACCAAATTATATGACTTTACCAATACCAACAATAATGATTTCCTTAGCACTCCGATTGCTCCTCTTACCAATACTGAATCTTGTGAAATCAATGTTGCTTTGTTGAATCTTGTCATGAAAGATCAATTACCGCCTTCCTAGTGAAGATGCCGCTACTCATCTAAATAGCTTCATTGATTTGTGTGATATGCAAAAGAAGAAAGATGTTGATAATGATATTGTTAAACTGAAGGTATTTCCTTTTTCTCTTAGAGATCGTGCTAAAGCTTGGTTTTCGTCTTTGCCTAAAAATAGTATTGATTCTTGGAATAAGTGCAAAGATGCTTTTATCTCTAAGTTTTTTCCTCCCGCTAAGACTATCTCTCTTAGAAACGATATTATGAATTTTAAGCAACTTGATCATGAACATGTTGCACAAGCTTGGTAGAGGATGAAATTAATGATACGTAATTGCCCTACACATGGTTTGAACTTGTGGATGATTATACAAAAAATTTATGCCGGATTGAATTTTGCTTCTAGAAATCTTTTAGATTCGGCCGCGGGAGGCACTTTTATGGAAATCACTTTAGGAGAAGCTACTAAACTCCTAGATAATATTATGGTTAATTATTCTCAATGGCACACCGAAGATCTACTAATAAAAAAGTGCATGCGATAGAAGAAATTAATGTTTTGAGTGGAAAGATGGATGAACTTATGAAATTATTTTCTACTAAGAGTGTTTCTTCTAATCCCAATGATATGCCTTTGTCTACTTTGATTGAGAATAATAATGAATCTATGGATGTGAATTTTGTTGGTAGGAATAATTTTGGTAACAACGCGTGTAGAGGAAACTTTAATCCTAGGCCTTATCCTATTAATACCTCTAATAATTATGGTAATTCCTACAACAATTCGTATGGAAATTTTAATAAGATGCCCTCTGAATTTGAGACTAGTGTTAAAGAGTTTATGAATTCGCAAAAGAATTTCAATGCTTTGCTTGAAGAAAAATTGCTTAAAGTTGATGAATTGGCTAGGAACGTTGATAGAATTCCTCTTGATGTTGATTCTTTGAAACTGAGATCTATTCCTCCTAAGCATGATATCAATGAGTCTCTCAAAGCCATGAGAATTTCCATTGATGAGTGCAAGGAAAGAACCGCTAGGATGCGTATAAGAAAGATTGCTTTATGAAAGCGTGTTCTTCAAATTTCTATGAAAATAAAGATGAAGATCTAAAAGTTATTGATGTGTCCCCTATTAAATCTTTTGTTTTGCAATATGAATCTTGATAATGATGGGACTGAATATGATCCATCTTTACCTAGAAGGCGTTCCAAAATTCGAGTTTTTAGATCTTGATGCTAAAATTGATAAAAGTGGGATTGAAGAGATCAAAACTCTAGATATTAATGAACCCACTATTTTGGATTTCAAGGAATTTAATTATGATAATTTCTCTTTGATAGATTGTATTTCCTTGTTGCAATCCGTGCTAAATTCTCCGCATGCTTATAGTCAAAATAAAGCTTTTACTAAACATATCGTCGATGCTTTGATGCAATCTTATGAAGAAAAGCTTGAGTTAGAAGTTTCTATCCCTAGAAAACTTTATGATGATTGGGAACCTACTATTAAAATTAAGATTAAATATCATTAATGCTATGCTTTTTGTAATTTAGGTGCTAGTGTTTCCACGATTCCAAAAACTTTGTGCGATTTGCTAGGTTTCCGTGATTTTGATGATTGGTCTTTAAACTTGCACCTTGCGGATTCCACTATTAAGAAACCTATGGGAAGAATTAATGATGTTCTTATTGTTGCAAATAGGAACTATGTGCCCGTAAATTTTATCGTTCTTGACATAAATTGCAATCCTTCATGTCCTATTATTCTTGGTAGACCTTTCCTTAGAACGATTGGTGCAATTATTGATATGAAGGAAGGGAATATTATATTCCAATTTCCATTAAATAAAGGCATGGAACACTTCCCTAGGAAGAAAATAAAACTACCATATGAATATATTATGAGAGCCACTTATGGATTGCCTACCAAAGATGGCAACACCTATATCTATCATTGCTTTTATGCCTAGCTAGGGGCGTTAAATGATAGCGCTTGTTGGGAGGCAACCCAATTTTATTTTTAGTTTTTTCCTGTTTGCTTCTGTTTAGGAATAAATATTTGTTCTAGCCTCTGGTTAGATGTGTTTTTATATTTTAATTAGTGTTTGTTCCAAGTTAAACCTATAGGATCTTCTTGGATGATAGTTATTTGATCCTGCAGAAATTTCCAGAAACTTTCTGTTCACGAAAACAATTGTTAAAAATCACCAGAACATGATAAAATATTGATTCCAATTGCTGCTGATCAATAAACAAATTGTATAGGTCTTCCTATTTTGTATGATATTTTGGAGTTCCATAAGTTTGCGTTAGTTACAGATTACTACAGACTGTTCTGTTTTTGACAGATTCTGTTTTTCGTGTGTTGTTTGCTTATTTTGATGAATCTATGGATAGTAAAAGAGTTTATAAACCATAGAGAAGTTTTAATACAGTAGTTTTAACACCAATATAAATAAAGAACTAGTTCATTACAGTACCTTGAAGTGGTCTTTTGTTTTCTTTCGCTAACGGAGCTCACGAGATTTTCTGCTGAGTTTTGTGTTGTGAAGTTTTCAAGTTTTGGGTGAAAGATTTGATGGATTATGGAACAAGGAGTGGCAAGAGCCTAAGCTTGGGTATTCCCATGGCACCCACAAGATAATCTAAGGACACCAAAAGTTAAAGCTTGGGGATGCCCCGGAAGGCATCCCCTCTTTCGTCTACTTCCATCGGTAACTTTACTTGGAGCTATATTTTTATTCACCACATGATATGTGTTTTGCTTGGAGCGTCTTGTATGATTTGAGACTTTGATTTTTAGTTTACCACAATTATCCTTGCTGTACACACCTTTTGAGATAGTCACACATGATTCGGAAATTATTAGAATACTCTATGTGCTTCACTTATATCTTTTGAGTTATACAATTTTTGCTCTAGTACTTCACTTATATCTTTTAGAGAACGGTGGTGGATTTGTTTTATAGAAACTATTGATCTCTCATGCTTCACTTAGATTATTTTGAGAGTCTTAAATAGCATGGTAATTTGCTTAAATAATCCTAATATGCTAGGTATTCAAGAATAGTAAAAATTCTTATGAGTGTGTTGAATACTATGAGAAGTTTGATGCTTGATAATTGTGTTGAGATATAAAGATGGTGATATTAGAGTCATGCTAGTTGAGTAGTTGTGAATTTGAGAAATACTTGTGTTAAATTTTGTGATTCCCGTAGCATGCACGTATGGTGAACCGTTATGTGATGAAGTCGGAGCATGATTTATTTATTGATTATCTTCTTTATGAGTGGCGGTCGGGGACGAGCGATGGTCTTTTCCTACCAATCTATCCCCCTAGGAGCATGGTAATACTTTGGTTTGATAACTTGTAGATTTTTGCAATAAGTATATGAGTTCTTTATGACTAATGTTGAGACCATGGATTATACGCACTTTTCATCCTTCCACCATTGCTAGCCTCTCTAATACCGCGCACTTTTCGCCGGTATCATACACCCACCATATACCTTCCTCAAAACAGCCACCATACCACCTATCATGGCATTTCCATAGCCATTCCGAGATATATTTCCATGCAATTTACCACCGTTCCGTTTACTATGACCCGCTTCATCATTGTCATATTGCTTTGCATGATCATGTAGTTGACATTGTATTTGTGGCAAAGCCACCGTTCATAATTCTTGTATACATGTCACTCTTGATTCATTTCATATCCTGGTACACCGCCGGAAGCACTCACATAGAGTCATATTTTGTTCTAGGTATCGAGTTGTAATTGTTGAGTTGTAAGAAAATAGAAGTGTGATGATCATCATTTTTAGAGCATTGTCCCAAGTGAGGAAAGGATGATGGAGACTATGATTCCCCCACAAGTCGGGATGAGACTCCGGACGAAAAAAAGGCCATAAAAAAAGGCCCAAATAATAAAATGATGAGAGAAAAAGAGAGAAGGGACAATGTTACTATCCTTTTACCACACTTGTGCTTCAAAGTAGCACCATGATCTTCATGATAGAGAGTCTCTCATTTTGTCACTTTCATATACTAGTGGGAATTTTTCATTATAGAACTTGGCTTGTATATTCCAATGATGGGCTTCCTCAAAATGCCCTAGGTCTTCGTGAGCAAGCGAGTTGGATGCACACCCACTTAGTTTCTTTTGTTGAGCTTTCATATACTTATAGCTCTAGTGCATCCGTTGCATGGCAATCCCTACTCACTCACATTGATATCTATTGATGGGCATATCTATATCCCGTTGATACGCCTAGTTGATGTGAGACTATCTTCTCCTTTTTGCCTTCTCCACAACCACCATTCTATTCCACATATAGTGCTATGTCCATGGCTCACGCTCATGTATTGCGTGAAGATTGAAATATTTTGAGAATGTCAAAAGTATGAAACATTTGCTAGGCTTGTCATCGTGGTTGTGCATGATTTAAATATTTTGTGTGGTGAAGATAGAGCATAGCCAGACTATATGATTTTGTAGGGATAACTTTCTTTGACCATGTTATTTTGAGAAGACATAATTGCTTACTTAGTATGCTTGAAGTATTATTATTTGTCTTGAATCTTTCGGATCTGAATATTCATACCACAATTAAGAAGAATTACATTGAAATTATGCCAAGTAGCACTCGGCATCAAAAATTCTGTTTTTATCATTTACCTACTCGAGGACGAGCAGGAATTAAGCTTGGGATGCTTGATACGTCTCCAACGTATCTATAATTTTTATTGCTCCATGCTATATTATCTTCTGTTTTGGACATTATTGGGCTTTATTATTCACTTTTATATTATTTTTGGGACTAACCTACTAACCGGAGGCCCAAATGTAATTGTTGTTTTTTGCCTATTTCAAGTGTTTCACGTAAAAAGAATATCAAACGGAGTCCAAACGGAATGAAACCTTCGAACGTGATCTTCGAACGAACATGATCCAGGAGACTTGGACCCAACATCAAGCAACCAACAGGAAGCCACGAGGTAGGGCGCGCCTACCCCTGTATGCGCTCCCTCCACCCTCGTGGCCCCCCTGCTCCACCGACGCACTTCTTCCTCCTATATATACCTACGCATTCCCAAAAGTTCAGATCACGGAGCCAAAAACCTAATTCCACCGCCGCAACCTTCTCACTCCATGAGATCCCATCTTGGGGCCTGTTCGAGTTCACGAGGGGGCATCGATCATGGAGGGCTTCAACATCAACACCATAGCCCCTCCGATGAAGTGTGAGTAGTTTACCTCGACCTTCGGGTCCATAGTTAGTAGCTAGATGGCTTCTTCTCTCTTTTGGATCTCAATACAATGTTCTCCCTCTCTCGTGGAGATCTATTCGATGTAATCTTCTTTTTGTGGTGTGTTTGTTGAGACCAATGAATTGTGGGTTTATGATCAAGTTTATCTATGAACAATATTTGAATCTTCTGAATTCTTTTATGTATGATTGGTTATCTTTGCAAGTCTCTTCGAATTATCAGTTTGTTTTGGCCTACTAGATTGATCTTTCTTGCAATGGGAGAAGTGCTTAGCTTTGGGTTCAATCTTGCGGTGTCCTTTCCCAAAGGATGAGGGGCAGCAAGGCACGTATTGTATTGTTGTCATCAAAGATAACAAGATGGTTTTTTTTTATCATATTGCATGAATTTATCCCTCTACATCATGTCATCTTGCTTAAGGCGTCACTCTGTTCTTATGAACTTAATGCTCTAGATGCATGCTGGATAGCGGTCGATGTGTGGAGTAATAGTAGTAGATGCAAAGGTGAGTCGGTCTACTTGTCTCTGGACGTGATGCCTATATACATGATCATACCTAGATATTCTCATAACTATGCTCAATTCTGTCAATTGCTCAACAGTAATTTGTTCACCCATCGTAAAATACTTATGCTCTTGAGAGAAGCCACTAGTGAAATCTATGGCCCCCGGGTCTATCTTCATCATATTAATCGTCCAACACTTAGTTATTTCCGTTGCTTTTTTACTTTGCCTTTATTTTTACTTTGCATCTTTACCATAAAAATACCAAAAATATTATCCTATCATATCTATCAGATCTCACTCTCGTAAGTGACCGTGCAGGGATTGACAACCCCTTATCGCGTTGGTTGCGAGGATTTATTTGTTTTGTGTAGGTGTGAGGGACTCGCGCGTAGCCTCCTACTGGATTGATACCTTGGTTCTCAAAAACTAAGGGAAATACTTATGCTACTTTGCTGCATCACCCTTTCCTCTTCAAGGGAAAACCAATGAAGTGCTCAAGAGGTAGCACAAGTGCAGCGCCGGGCAGGATCCTGCACGATAGTAAACACAGAGCTTGTCAGATGGAGCGTGACTGGAGTCTTCCAGCGCTGCATGGAACCAGAGAAGGGCCAAGCAATCCTCAAAGATATCCACCAAGGCGAGTGCGGCCGCCACGCGGCCTCCAGATCCGTTGTCGCCAAAGCCTTCCGCCATGGTTTATTCTGGCCGACTGCTTTGGAAGATGCCAAGGATCTGGTCAAGCATTGCAAGGAGTGCCAGAAATTCAGCTCCAAGAAACATCTGTCGACTTCTGCACTCAAGACCATCCCCCTCACTTGGCCCTTTGCCGTGTGGGGGCTGGACATGGTGGGACCATTCAAGACAGCACGCGGCGGCATGAACCATTTGCTTGTCGCCGTGGACAAATTCACCAAGTGGATTGAAGCAAAGCCAATCAAGAAACTGAACGGTCCGACTGTTGTGACCTTCATTACAGATATCACCGTCCGATACAGTGTACCACACAGCATCATCACCGACAATGGCACAAACTTCGCCAAGGGAGCCTTGGCTCGTTTCTGCGTGATGCAAGGCATCCGACTAGACTTAGTGTCCGTTGCCCATCCAAAGTCAAACGGACAAGTCGAGCGAGAAAACGGCCTCATCCTCTCTGGCATCAAGCCCCGACTAGTCGAGCCTCTAGAGTGCTCGGCCGGCTGCTGGATTGACAAGCTGCTAGCCGTCCTCTGGAGCCTCCGCACCACTCCGAACAAGTCAACCGACTTCACCCATTTCTTCCTCGTGTACGGTGCCGAGGCCGTCATCCCAACTGACATCGAGTTCGACTCACCTCGTGTCACCATGTACATGGAACCGGAGGCAAAGAAAGCACAAGAAGACAACGTCGATCTGCTGGAAGAGGGCCGGCTATTAGCACTCAGCCGGTCCGCCATCTACCAGTAGAGCATGTGCCGTTACCACAGCCAGAAGGTCAAGCCAAGATCCTTCCAAGAGGGAGACCTTGTGCTCCGGTTGATCCAGCGAACAACCGGCCAGCACAAGCTGTCGGCCCCTTGGGAAGGCCCCTTCATCATATGCAAAGCATTGGGCAATGACTCCTACTACCTCATCGACACGCAGAAGCCTAGAGCACGCAAGAGAGACGACTTGGGCAAGGAATCGGAGCGCCCATGGAATGCAAATCTCCTCCAAATATTTTACAATTGATGCAGCATGTACCACGCTACCTTTTGTATTAAGCGATAAGACATCGGGTCCCTCGAGGAGTACTCGGGGGCTCCCCTTTTTATCTATATGATAAGTTCTATGCCTATGAATGTGTTATTTCATTATTCCGCCTGGCACCGGGTTCGACCAATCGGCCCGGGGGCTTGCCACCTTGTACTATGTCGGTGCTACCTGCAGTCGGACAAGTAATGTGTCGGCATCTAAGCCCTCTCTTGCCACAAGCCGCAACTTGCAGAGCGACTGCCCGGCTGGCAAGAGTTAAAGGCAAGAAACGGTGCCCACATGAAAAATGGCTAAGGACCAAAGCACTCACATAGGCCAGTCCGGCTCCTCGCCTCACCGACCGGCTGCTGAGCAGCCCGCCGGCCGGCTTCTTATTTAACTTTCTACGTTCTAAACGGCTAAAGTACTTGCCTTCCCAAACGGCTAAGCACTTGACCCAGCCACATACCACATAGTGGATGTCTGGCTGGCAAGGCGGCAGCCAAGAGAAGGCGGCACGGAAAAAGCCAAAAGAATAGGAAGCAAAACAAGTTGGAACTCGGCAAAGCACAACTCGTGCGAGAATTTAATTTACATAGCAAAAGGCCCTCGGCCAGCATTCAACAGAGTTTGAATACACCCCAGTGGGTGGAACTGCACAAATTTAACAAAGTTTGTTCGCGAGACTACAAAAGCAGGGAAAGTTAAGATAAAAGTTGGCCGCCTAGGCCAAAAGAGCAGCAGGTGGGTCCGGCAGGCTGGTGGAGTCGGCGGCGCCGGCTGGTGGAGTGGCCGCCTGGCGAGTCTCGGCTTGATCGCTGTCAGCAGCACTCAATGCACGTGCACGTGGCTCGTTGCTTGAGGTATGGTCCGCCTATGCTCCGGCGCGTCGTCTTCACCATTCTCGCCCTCCTCGTCCTCGCCTTCGTTGCTGGAGGCGATCTCCTCCATTGAGTCTTCGCCATCGGCCAGGTTCAGCCCGAACCAGTTTGGCGGCACCTCGGCACCTTCCTCGTCCAGCTCGGGGATGAAGACGCCGGTCTCGGTGTATTCGGCAATCGCTGTCGCACGCCGAGTGAGAGCTGGCCCCATCGCCGCCAATTCCTCGCGGGACTCCTGTCGAAACATGGCTAGCTGGTCTAGGCTCAGCCCAGGGTACCATGCCTTGACGAACTCCAAGGCTCGCCGTGCGCCTGCCCCGGCTGAGGAGCCTTTCCACTCCAGGAAGCGACCAATGGTCACCTCTAGCCAGTCGGCGGTCCGCCTAGGGGTGCGCGGAGCCTGGATGCCTGGCCAAAGGGCGGAGATCACCTAAGCTCCGACATGCTGCAGGGCGGAGCATCCGATGAGCCGACTGGAGACGAGCCTGGACGGCAAGAAGCTGCTCGCCAAGGGACCGTGGGGCATTGGGCGCGATTTGCGCGCCAGCCTGTCTCCCCTCGTCGCGGCAAGCTTCGATGGCCTGGTTGGCGGCAACGGCATAACCAGGGAAGAACTCTACGCAGGCAAAAAGAAGAAGTTGGAAATCAGAGGCCGACTCATACAACGGTCGTTCGCAGAGAGAGAAGAAGGATAACGCACCGTCGATCATATCATCGATCACGCCGTAGCCATCGGTCAGCGCTTTCTCCGTCTCAGCCCAGACCGAGCGCTCGGTCTCGAACTCGGCCAGGAGGCTGGCCTCGCTGTCCTTTGCCGCCTGGAGGGCCGCCTTGGGCTGGTCAGCCTAGTCAGCCAGATTCTTGGCCAGGCGGTCGCGCTCCTACGCCGCCTTGCTGCACTCCTCCTCCTTGGCGCGTAGTGTGGTTTGGGCTTCGCCCAGGCGCTGCTGCAGGTCGGCGTTGGCTCATGCAAAGACAAGAAAGAGAAGAAAATCAACAATAAACAAAAAGGAAAGTGGTTGTTGGGAGATCCGGCCCGACTTCTCAGCAGTCGGCCCGAATCTCGGGGGCTACACCCAGCGGGTGCACTGGCACGCCCCCGCAAGAGAGAAAAAAATGAAGGCTTACTCCAGCTATCGGACAAGTCGGCGGTCCGCTTGGCCAGCTCTCGGACCTGGGAGTTGAACGCGGCCGCACGGATGTTGTGGTAATCCTACAACAAAGAGAACAGAAGAAAAGAAAGGGTCAGCACCCGAAACTTACCTTTAAGTTCCGAGCACTTTGCTCGGCCGGCCCGAACTCGAGAGCTACACCCGTGGCGCTTAGCGCCCCCTGGAAGAGTACAAGAATCAAAAACAAAACATAAGGAACATACCTGGACGGCGGCTCGCGACGCCAAGAATTCATTCGTGTAGTTCTGGAGGGCGGTGCCTTGAGCTTGTAGCCGGGTCTGAACCTCATGCGCAGCTCTGTTCAGGACACTCGTTCCACCCCCAGATGCCCACTCTCCTGGGGAGGCAATAGTGGCCTCTACCTCTGGGGCCGACGAGCTCGTGGCCCTGATCTCCTGCGGGCGCGGCGCTGAAGTCGCCTTCACCGCATGATGGCGCACTTGAGCGCGAACCATGGGGGTCGCCCCCACCACCAGCTCGCCACCGACTGGAGGCGTTGGCGGCATGTCAGGCTGACTGCCCTGAGCCTCGGCAGGCGGTGCTTGCTGGGGCACCTCCGTCCTCAGGATGACGGTGTCCCCCCTTCCCTCTCCATGACCGGCAGATTGTCGCTGGCTCCTCTAGTTGGTGCTGGGATCTCTGGTGCAGGTGGCGCAGAGCGTAGGGGGATGACGAATTGCGGATCTCCTCCGCTTGCGCCTTGGCGGCCGCGTCCGCCTGGACCTTGGTCGCGGCGTCCGCCTGGGCCTTCGCCGAGGCGTCGGCTTGGGCCTTGGCCACCGTGTCGGCCTCCTCCTGCGCCGCCTTTGCCGCCGCCTTCTGCCGCTCCGCCTCCTCCCGCTCCTCGTGTGCCTCCTACGTGTTCTGCTCCATCACCGCCTGGAGCTCGGCGCGTGGGTTGACACGGCGGATGTTGGCGGAACCTTCTGTCGCCCCAATCACGGAAGCAGAGGCCGACCGCTCAAGAGAGAGTGGGGCCCTGTTCAAACAAGAAAAAGAAGGAACCCAAAAAGAGTTTGCAGGAAAGAAGAAAGGAAACGCAAGAAATTCGAGCACTTACGCCGACACCATCGGAGGCTTTTTTGGGGACTTCTAAAACTGGGCCGCCTTGGCAGTGGCCTCCTGCCGCCTGGTCGCGGCAGCCGCGTTCCGGGGCTTCTTCGCCCGGTTGTCGAATAGTGGCGGGCCGGCGCGCCGCCTGGTGCGATAGGCACCGCTGAGGAGCACGCGCCCGCCTTGTCGGCGCCCTACGAGCGGCGCGTTTCGGCCTCCTCCTCATCTTCGTCAGGCCAATCCTTGATGCCGCCTCCTCCGGAGCCGCCTACTCCGCCGCCACCACCTATGGCGTCGTCCTCTTCAAGGGCAACCGCCCCCAAGTCGGGGTCGTCCGCATCACTCGCTGACCGGTCCGGCAGGTACTCCTGACCCTGCTCCAGGGCATCGGCTGCCGGCTGGGGTGTGAGGATCTGCATTGTGGCCGACTGATCAGGCGACAAAAGCAGAACCCGACAAATAAAGAAAAAAAGGGGAATTGAGGACTCACCGCGGGCGGCGGGTCTGCGTGGGAGTATGGTCGCTTGCCGAACTGCCACTCTGCCTTCGAGAGCTTGCACTTCGAGATGTAGTTCTCTAGCTGGGCCACTTCCGCGTCCAGCATCTCCTTGGTGCACATTCGGCACGGGTCTCGATGCCCCCTCATCCGGTTGATCAGATGAGGTCGACCTTGAATAGGGAGCACCCGACGCACCATGAAGGCGGTCAGCAGGTCTGACCCCTTGAGGACCTCCGACTCCATCATCACCTTGAGCCGAGCGATGGCGGCGGTGGAGGAGGCCGACAGCGTCCTCGGCTTGAAAGTCCGGTTGGTGTGGGGCTCAACCGACGGGCCGACTGTATAAGCCGCCAGATTGACGAATGTTGGGGAACGTAGTATTTCAAAAAATTTGCCTACGATCACGCAAGATCTATCTAGGAGAAGCATAACAACGAGCAGGGAGAGTGTGTCCACGTACCCTCGTAGACCGAAAGCGGAAGCGTTAAGTAACGCGGTTGATGTAGTCAAACGTCTTCACGATCCAACCGATCAAGTATCAAACGCACGGCACCTCCGCGATCTGCACATGTTTAGCTCGGTGACGTCCCTCGAACTTCTAAATCCAGCTGAGGTCGAGGGAGAGTTTTGTCAGCACGACGACATGTTGACGGTGATGATGAAGTTACCGACGCAGGGCTTCGCCTAAGCACTACGACAATATGACCGAGGTGGTAATATGTGGAGGGGGGCGCCGCACACGGCTAAGAATCAACTTGTCTATCTATTGGGTGCCCCATCCCCCGTATATAAAGGAGGGGGGAAGAGTCCGGCCAACCCTATGGGGCGCGCCTAGGGGGGAATCCTACTCCAAGTAGGAATCCCCCCCTTTCCTAGTCCAAGTAGGAGAAGTAGAAGGAGAGGGAGAGGGAGAAGGAAAGGGGGGTGCCCCCCCTTCCCAAGTCCAATTCGGTATCCTCCCTTGTGGGCTCGTGTGCTTCCCTCTTATGGCCCATAAGGCCCATAACTTCTCCCGGGGGGTTCCGGTAACCTCCCGGTACTACGAAAAAATGCCCGAACCACTCGGAACCATTCCGATGTCCAAATGCAACCTTCCAATATATGAATCTTTACCTCTCGACCAGTTCGAGACTCCTCGTCATGTCAGTGATCTCATCCAGGACTCCAAACAAACTTCGATTCATCAAATCACATAACTCATAATACAAATCGTCATCGAACGTTAAGCGTGCGGACCCTACGGGTTTGAGAACTATGTAGACATGACCGAGACACATCTCCGGTCAATAACCAATAGTGGAACCTGGATGCTCATACTGGCTCCTACATATTGAACGAAGATCTTTATCGATCAAACCGCATAACAACATACGTTGTTCCCTTTGTCATCGGTATGTTACTTGCCCGAGATTCGATCGTCGGTATCATCATACCTAGTTCAATATCATTACCGGCAAGTCTCTTTACTCGTTCCGTAATGCATCGTCATGTAACTAACTCATTAGTCACATTGCTTGCAAGGCTTATAGTGATCTGCATTACCGAGAGGGCCCAGAGATGCCTCTCCGATACACGGAGTGACAAATCCTAATCTCGATCTATGCCAACTCAACAAACACCATCGGACACACCTGTAGGGCATATTTATAATCACCCAGTTACGTTGTGACATTTGATAGCACACAAGGTGTTCCTCCGGTATTCGGGAGTTGCATAATCTCATAGTCTGAGGAACATGTTTAAGTCATGAAGAAAGCAATAGCAATAGAACTAAACGATCATTATGCTAAGCTAACGAATTGGTCTTGTCCAACACATCATTCTCTAATGATGTGATCCCGTTCATCAAATGACAACACATGTCTATGGTCAGGAAACATAACCATCTTTGATTAACGAGCTAGTCAAGTAGAGGCATACTAGGGACACTCTGTTTTGTCTATGTATTCACACATGTAATAAGTTTTCGGTTAATACAATTCTAGCATGAATAATAAACATTTATCATGATATAAGGAAATATAAATAACAACTTTACTATTGCCTCTAGGGCATATTTCCTTCAGTCTCCCAATTGCACTAGAGTCAATAATCTAGTTCACATCGCCATGTGATTTAACACAAATAGTTCACATCACCATGTGATTAGGTCACATCGCCATGTGACTAATGCCCAAAGGGTTTTACTAGAGTCAATAATCTAGTTCACATCGCTATGTGATTAACACCCAAAGAGTACTAAGGTGTGATCATTTTTGCTTGTGAGAGAAGCTTAGTCAATGGAGTGCATCACATTCGTGAGCCGTATGCATTTTGCAAATTTTCTATGTCTACAATGCTCTGCATGGAGCTACTCTAGCTAATTGCTCCCACTTTCAATATGTATCTAGATTGAGACTCAGAATCATTCGGATCGGTGTAAAAGCTTGCATCGGCGTAACTCTTTACGACGAACTCTTTATCACCTCCATAACTGAGAAATATCTCCTTAGTCTTCTAAGGATAATTTTGACCGCTGTCAAGTGATCCACTCCTGGATCAATATCGTACCCCCTTACCAAACGCATGGCAAGGTACACAAAAGTTTTGGTACACAGCATAGCATACTTTATAGAACCTATGACTGAGGCATAGGGAGTGACTTTTCATTATCTTTCTATTTTCTGCCATGGTCGGGTTTTGAGTCTTACTCAACTTCACACCTTGCAACACAGGCAAGAACTCCTTCTTTGACTGTTCCACTTTGAACTACTTCAAAATCTTGTCAAGGTATATACTCATTGAAAAGATCTTATCAAGCGTCTTGATCTATATCTATAGATCTTGATGCTCAATATGTAGGTAGCTTTACTGAGATCTTTCTTTGAAAAAATCCTTTCAAATGCTCCTTTATGCTTTCCAGAAAATTCTACATTATTTCCGATCAACAATATGTCATTCACATATACTTATCAGAAAGGCTGTAGTGCTCCCACTCACTTTTTGTAAATACAGGCTTCATCACAAGTCTGTATAAAACTATATGCTTTGATCAACTTATCAAAGCGTATATTCCAACTCCGAGATGCTTGCACCAGTCCTTAGATGGATCGCTGGAGCTTGCACACTTTGTTAGCACCTTTAGGATTGACAAAACCTTCTGGTTGCATCATATACAACACTTCTTTAAGATATCCATTAAGGAATGCAGTTTTGACATCCATTTTCCAAATTTCATAATCCTAAAATGCGGCAATTGCTAACATGATTCGGACGGACTTAAGCATCGCTACAGGTGAGAAGGTCTCATCATAGTCAACTCCTTGAACTTGTCGAAAACCTTTTGTAACAAGTCGAGCTTTGTAGATAGTAACATTACCGTCAGCGTCAGTCTTCTTCTTGAAGATCCATTTATTCTCTATGGCTTGCCGATCATCGGGCAAGTCAACCAAAGTCCACACTTTGTTCTCATACATGGATCCCATCTCAGATTTCATGGCCTCAAGCCATTTCACGGAATCTGGGCTCATCATCGCTTCCTCATAGTTCGTAGGTTCATCATGGTCAAGTAACATGACCTCCAGAACAGGATTACCGTACCACTCTGGTGCGGATCTTACTCTGGTTGACCTACGAGGTTCGGTAGTAACTTGATCAGAAGTTTTCATGATCATTATCATTAGCTTCCTCACTAATTAGTGTAGGAATCACTGGAACTGATTTCTGTGATGAACTACTTTCCAATAAGGGAGCAGGTACAATTACCTCATCAAGTTATACTTTCCTCCCACTCACTTCTTTCGAGAGAAACTCCTTCTCTAGAAAGTATCCACTCTTAGCAACAACGATCTTGCCTTCGGATCTGTGATAGAAGGTGTACCCAACAGTTTCTTTTGGGTATCCTATGAAGACGAACTTCTCCGATTTGGGTTTGATCTTATCAGGCTGAAACTTTTTCACATAAGCATCGCAACCCCAAACTTTGAGAAACGACAGCTTAGGTTTCTTGCTAAACCACAGTTCATACGGTGTCGTCTCAATGGATTTTTAGATCGTGCCCTATTTAACGTGAATGCAGCTGTCTCTAATGCAAAACCCCAAAACGATAGTGGTAAATCAGTAAGAGACATCATAGATCGCACCATATCTAATAAAGTACATGCGATTCTGACGTTCGGACACACCATTACGCTGTGGTGTTCCAGGTGGCGTGAATTGTGAAACTATTCCACATTGTTTTAAATGAAGGCCAAACTCGTAACTCAAATATTTGCCTCCATGATCAGATCGTAGAAACTTTATTTTCTTGTTACGATGATTCTCCACTTCACTCTGAAATTCTTTGAACTTTTCAAATGTTTCAGACTTATGTTTCATTAAGTAGATATACCCATATCTGCTCAAATCACTTGTGAAGGTCACAAAATAACGATACCCGCCGCGAGCCTCAACACTCATTGGACCACATACATTAGTATGTATTATTTCCAACAAGTCTATTGCTCACTCCGTTGTTCCGGAGAACGGAGTCTTAGTCATGTTGCCCATGAGGCATGGTTCGCAAGCATCAAGTGATTCATAATCAAGTGATTCCAAAACCCATCAGCATGGAGTTTCTTCATGCGCTTTACACCAATATGACCTAAACGGCAGTGCCACAAATATGTTGCACTATCATTATCAACTTTGCATCTTTTGGCATCAATATTATGAATATGTGTATCACTACGATCGAGATTCAATAAACCATTCACCTTGGGTGTATGACCACAGAACGTTTTATTCATGTAAACAGAATAACAATTATGCTTTGACTTGAAAAACCGTATTGCAATAAACATGATCCAATCATATTATGCTCAACACAAACACCAAATAACATTTATTTCAGGTTCGAAACTAATCCCGAAGGTAAAGGGAGTGTCGATGGTGATCTTATCAAACTTGGGATCACTTCCAACACACATCGTTTATACGTCTCCGTCGTATCTATAATTTTTTATTGTTCCATGCCAATATTCTACAACTTCCATATACTTTTTGGCAACTTTTTATACTATTTTTGGGACTAACATATTGATCCGATTGCCCGCTGCAGTTCACATGTCACATTGCATTTTTGTGGTTTCGTGAATATCCTTATCTAACGGAGTCCAAACGGGATAAAAATGGACGGGGCTTATTTTTGGAATATTTGGAAAATCTGGGAGAAAGATCAACACGAAACGGTGTCCGAGGTGGCCACGAGGCAGGGGCCCACACCCGTACCAGGAGGGCGTGCCCCCCACCCTCGTGGGCCACCCGTAAGGCGGTTGATGCCCTTCTTCGGCCGCAAGAAAGCTATATTTTGGAAAAAAAATCACGGTGAAGGTTTCAGTCCAATCGGAGTTACGCATCTCTGGATATAAAAGAAATGGTGAAAAGGCAGCAGAACAGAACGCAGAAACAGAGAGATAGATCCAATCTCGGAGGGGCTCTCGCCCCTCCCACGCCATGGGAGCCAAGGACCAGAGGGGAAACCCTTCTCCCATCTAGGGAGGTGGTCAAGGAAGAAGAAGAAGAAGAAGAAGAAGAAGAAGGGGGGCCTCTCCCCTTGCTTCCGGTGGCACCGGAGTGCCACCGGGGGCCATCATCATCACCGCAATCTTCACCAACAACTTCACCGCCATCATCACCAACTCTTCCCCCCTCTATGCAGCGGTGTAACCTCTCTCTTACCCACTGTAACCTCTACTTAAACATGGTGCTCAACGCTATATATTATTTCCTAATGACGTATGGCAATCCTATGATGTTTTAGTAGATCCGTTTTGTCCTAATGGCTATTTGATGATCAAGATTGGTTTGAGTTGCATGTTTTATTATTGGTGTTGTCCTATGGTGCTCTCCGTAGCGCATAGCGTTAGGGATTCCAGCTGTAGGGTTTGCAATATGTTCATGATTTGCTTATGGTGGGTGGCGTGATGTGAAGCACAGACCCGAGTAAGTAGGTTGTTTGCGTATGGGATAAAGGGGACTTGATACTTTAATGCTATGGTTGGGTTTTACCTTAATGATCTTTAATAGTTGCGGATGCTTGCTAGAGTTCCAATCATAAGTGCATATGATCCAAGTAGAGAAAGTATGTTATCTTATGCCTCTCCCTCAAATAAAATTGCAATAATGATTACCGGTCTAGTTATCGATTGCCTAGGGACAAATAACTTTCTCGTAACAAAAAGCTCCTTACAAATTTAGTTGTGTCTTTATCTAAACAGCCCCTAGCTTTTATTTACTCGCTCTTTACTTTCTTGCAAGCCTATCCAAAAACACCTACAAAGTACTTCTAGTTTCATACTTGTTCTAGGTAAAGCGAACGCCAAGCGTGCGTAGAGTTGTATCGGTGGTCGGTGAGGGAATATTTGTTCTACCTTTAGCTCCTCGTTGGGTTCGACACTCTTACTTATCTAAAGAGGCTACAATTGATCCCCTATACTTATGAGTTATCAAGACCTTTTTCTGGCGCCGTTGCCGGGGAGTTATAGCGTGGGGTGAATATTCTCGTGTGTGCTTGTTTGCTTTATCACTAAGTAATTTTTATTTGCTGTTCTTAGTTGTTCTTTATCTTTAGTTATGGATATGGAACACGAAATACCAAAAAATTAAGTGTACTTTCTGCTCATGGAGACGGGGAACCTCCTAAAAGCCTCGATGATGGTTATGTGAAAGATATTATGTACTACTTTGATAATCCTGAGAAAACCCCATTCAACTATGTAATGGGAGTAACATTGGATCAACGTGAATACTTTAGGGATTATCGCTTGACACAAAAAGGGAAACTATTATGGGATAATATTCATATATTGAAGTGGTATGCTAGACAACTATGCTTGGAATATGATTATACTTGTTCTCTAGGATGAAGGCTCCACACCTTCCATTTTCATGCAAATTTAATGATAATAAAACCTTAGCTTCTTATGCTAATGGTATATATGATTACTATGATGTGGAACAAATAGAAGAATTTGTTGCTTTTATGGGTGCTTATGAAATTGAATCTATGTATAAAGAGTTTGAAGATTTTGATGATGCTGCTTATAGACCTGAAAATTTAGCTATCCTCAAATATTGTTATGAGAATTATGAATACAATGCCGATATTAATGCACTCATTGAGAAAGTCTCCGCTGTCCAAGAAGAGACTAATATTTTGCAGGAATCTATGGAAGAAGAAATGGATGAAACTTTGAGCTCATTGGATGGAAAAGATGAGGAGGAGATCGAAGAACAAAAGGAGGAAGAGCGGATTGATCACCCGTGGCCACCTTCTAATGAGAGTAACTCTTCAACTCATACATTGTTTAATTCCCCTTCGTGCTTACCGAAGGATGATTTCTATGATGACTATTGTGATCCCGTTGATTCTCTTGAAATATCCCTTTTTGATGATGCTTGCTATGCTTGTGGCCAAGATGCCAACATGAATTGTGCTTATGGAGATGAACTTGCTATAGTTCCTTATGTTAAACATGAAATTGTTGCTATTGCACCCACGCATGATAGTCCTATTATCTTTTTGAATTCTCCCGACTACACTATATCGGAGAAGTTTGCTCCTATTAAGGATTGTATTGATGGGTTGCCTTTTACCGTTGCACATGATGATTTTGATAGATATAATAAGCATGTGCTTGCTGATCCTACTTGCAATTATTATGAGAGAGGAACTATATCTCCACCTCTCTATGTTTCCAACATGATAAAATTGCAAGAAACTGTTTATACTATGCATTGGCCTTTACTAGGTGTGCATTAATTGTTCTTTTATGACATGCCGATGCATAGGAAGAGAGTTAGACTTCGTCATTGCTTGATATATGTTGCTTTGTGTTCACTACTAAATTCTAAATCATTGCTAATTAAAATTGGCTTTGATATACCTTGGGATCCGGGTGGATTCGCTACTTGAGCACTATATGCCTAGCTTAATGGCTTTAAAGAAAGCGCTGCCAGGAGACAACCCGGAAGTTTTAGAGAGTCATTTATTTCTGTTGAGTGCTTTCATATAGTTTAAAAACAACAAAAATAAAGAGGGGAACCCAAAACTTTTCAAAAAGGAAAGTGAAAGTGAGAAAGACGAGCATTGTGAAAGTGGGGGACGTCCTTGAACTTTGTTCAAGCCCATGGGAACTTTGTGAATCTTAATCACAGAAACTTTTTAATAAAAATAATTATCCCCTTGTACAATTCAATTGTATTATAAAAATAATGTGCCAAGGTTTTCCTTTAGGATGTTCACAATGCTTGTTGGTTTGTGCGGTGTAGGACAGAAACTTTGGCTGTAGTGCGCGATTTGTAATTTCTTACTGGAATGTCAAATGGTTCTGACTATTTTGGCAATGTCTTGCTGTACAATTTTTTTATTTTTCCTGATTTTGGCAGAATTTTTCAAGTATCAGAAGTATGGTGAATGTTCAGATTGCTACAGACTGTTCTGTTTTAGACAGACTCTGTTTTTGATGCATAGTTTGCTTATTTTAATGAAACTATCGATTTATATCAGTGGATTAAGCCATGAAAAAGTTATATTACAGTAGACACAATGAAAAAACAAAATATGAATTGGTTTTCAACAGTACTTAGAGTAGTGATTTGCTTTATTATACTAACAGATCTTACCGAGTTTTCTGTTGAAGTTTTGTGTCGATGAAGTGTTCGATGATCGAGAAGGTTTCGGGAGCAGAACGCGGAAACAGAGAGAAACAGAGAGATAGATCCGATCTCGGAGGGGCTCTCGCCCCTCCCACGCCATGGCAGCCAAGGACCAGAGGGGAAACCCTTCTCCCATCTAGGGAGGAGGTCAAGGAAGAAGAAGAAGAAGGGGGGCCTCTCCCCCTTGCTTCCGGTGGCACCGGAGTGCCACCGGGGGCCATCATCATCACCGCAATTGTCGGGGCAGGCTGATCTGACCCACGAACACCTATGGGACCGGCGGACCGAGCCCCTTTCAGTTCGGCAGGGAGCGGAGGTCGCACGAAGAGCATATCGAGGCGAAGCACACGAGAGGTTTACCCAGCTTCGGAGCTCTCCGGAGAGATAACACTCCTACTGCTGCATGTCTAGGTGTATTGTGTTCTTGCTCAGGAGCGCTGAGTGCTACAGTACACACAAGCTGCTAACGAGACTGAGCGTGGGGGGGAACCGACCGACCGACCCTTTCTACGTTGCGCATGGGCCTCCTTTTATATGCTCAAGGGGTCTCCGACAGGTGGCAACGTAGACAAGGGCAAAAACGGGAAAAGGAGTGGTTGGTACACCTACTTGTACAGTGTACAGTGTATCATACCTAACCCTGACGGCAGGGGACAAAGGCATTAAATGCCCGTCTACGTCGCCCTAACAGTGCAAACAGGGACCGTCAGGGGCGCCACCGCTTGCCACAATGGCAATCTTGTCAGCGCCGCTTGCCACCTCGCACCGCTGGCTGCACAGCCTCTCGCCACGCGCGCCTGGAAAGGTCCCAGGGCGACACGTTAGTGGATGTCTTTGGAGCGTGGAGTCTGAGTGGTGATGCATGACAAGCGCCTTGCCGCGGTTGTTGTCTTGTCGCGCCCGGAAGCTTGTCGCTCATCGTGCCTTCCGGCAAGCTCCTCTTGCCGGGCCTTGTCTCTGGGTGCCTTGGGTGGCCTTCGGCAAGCTCCTCTTGCCGGGCCTTGTCTCCTTGGCTTGAATACTTTGTTCTTGAATGGCTCCAAAGGAACCACGGAGGACCTTGGCGTCACCGGTAAGCCTTGCAGCGGAGGGCTGCAACTGCCGATGCACAAGTTGGGGATACTAGGGTACCCCTACTCTAGTACACCGGCAGGAGCCCCGGGCACAGGCCACACGGTGCAGCGGCTGTTGGGCCGGGCCCAAAACAGCTGCAGGCACACGCGGCCGGGTCACGCCAGTAACTCACCCGGACCCACCACGCCCTCCACAGGCAGCGCAGCGTCGAATGCGGCGTCGTGTGAGAGATCGTGGACGAGATCGTGGGGGGGTTTCTTTATTCGGAATAACGGAACGTCCGCCCCCTCCCTCTTTATAAACAGGGGAAACAGGGGCAGGCCGCCCATCTTGCCAATTGCTGTCCCATCTCGAAAAAACCACCGCTGCTCCTCCCTTCTTCTCAAGGGTGAAGAGAGCGGCGCTCCGCTCCCCATCGCCACCAGCATCATCAACGCCGTTGACCTCCTCCACCGCCTCCGCCATGGCTCCGAAAGCCGACAAGGGGAAGGCCGTGAAGTCGGCCGAGGCGCAGTGGCTTGCGGCGCTGCGGAAAGAGCGGGCCATCTCCCCCCCCCCCAGCTCGCCGCGAGGGAGCTGAGGGAGAACTACTACCTCTTCTGGTCGACGGAGACGCGAGCGCATCCGCGCACGAACGTACTCCCCGCCGCTGCTTCGGAACTGGCCCCGACTGGGTATCCCTTCTTCGCGCTCTTCTTCTCTGCGGGCTCGCCCGCCTTTCTCTCAATTCTTCGTGACATCATGAACACCTACGGGTTCCGCCTCCTTGATTTCACCCCCAATGCTGTTACGACCATGGCAGTTTTCGCACATCTCTGCGAAAACTTTGTCGGAGTCCACCCAAATGTAGCCCTTTTCCGCCACTTCTTTATTCCCCGAGTTGAGAGAGGGGAGCCTCTTGCCGGAGGGATCGCTTGGATCTCGAGGGTCGGCAAGAAGGAAGCCTATCTGGAGGGAGAGCTCCGTAGCAAATGGGAGGAATGTAGGGCGGATTGGTGCTGGATTGTCGAGGAGAACCCACAGCCATTTACCGCCCAGTAAACCCCGATGGTCTTGTGGCAACGATTGGAGCAATCTGGCCCGGAAGACGCTTAGGCTGAAGGTTGCGATCACCGAATCCTTCGCCTTAGACTTGCGGGCTCACAAGAGGGCACCGTTGGCGCAGACTTTCTTCGCCGCCGCATCGCCCCCTTGCAGGAGAGGAGGAGGCCTGCCTGGGAGTTTCAGAACGTATCATGAGGCTGCGCCCAGGCCTCAACTTCAACTTCACCGTCTTGGAGCTTGACGCAATGCTCTTGGAGCTGTTCAAGCCCGATCCTGATCATCCAGAAATGTTTAGGTTGCCGAGGGGCGTCGTTCCGTGCAACAATTCCTCGCTTGACCGCATCCGTGCAATGATGCCGTTGTGCGACTCGCATGGAATTGTCCCAACTTGGCAAGAACTGCAGATGACGTCGTCTGGCGGTTCTTTGATAATCTGGTAGAAATGCCGGTCCGCCCGATGAGCGAGAGGGGCCTCACCCGCGACACCACCGATGATGAGATGCACAGACGCCACCAGCTGGAAGAGGCGGCAGAAGGCTGCCGCGGCGCGAGTTTGGCTTCACCGTGGAGGCGAGGCAGCGTGAGGCGACAAGCCTTGTCGAGCGAAAGGAGTTTGCCGGCGAGGAAGAGCTTGTCGAGCCCGAAGCCGAGTCGAGCGAGCCCGCCGAGGGCGCATCCTTCCCACCTTCAAGCAGCTTGCCGCGAGCGGAGCCCCCAGCTCCACCAAGAAGGCGTCTTCGCAAGGCCGGAGACGTAGCGGGGCGGCAGACGGGCCAACAGCCGCAGCACCGCGCGACGCGCTCCACCGCGGCAAGCACTGTTGCCGCGGGAGCACCTCACGCCGCTGCGGCAACTGGAGCGGGGCCCTCGCAGACCACCGGTTCTGCTCCCGCCAAGCGTCCAAGGGAACCTACTCCTCCGCCTCGTCGTACTGGAGGCGGGCCAGAATTTGATCTCTCCGCGCTCAGCTCCGACGAGGAAGAAGAAGAGTAAGATTTTTTATTGTACTTGTAATTCTTCGATTTGTTGCTCTGTCTTGTATCTGATTTGCTTTACTCTGAACCCATTCTTTTTCAGGACGCTGGCCCAGAGAATGTCGAAGAGAGCCAAGACCCCAGTGATCGTCGTTGAGGACGAACCCACTGCGACAAAGCAGGAGGCGCCATTCCGAGACCACCTCGCGGATGCGGCAACTCTTCTTTCAAAGCAGCTCTCAGCCCCCCAAACAGAAGTATATGGTCTACTTCTTGCTGTTCGCGTGCATGGGTGCTCTTTCTTCTTGATATCCGATCGTTGATTTGTGTAGGAGCAGAGCAGGCTCCTTCTGCTTCGACTACGCCGCCAAGGGAGGATTCCCCGGCAAGGGAGCGTTCTCCGGCAAGGGAGACTTCTCCGGCAAGGGGCAGCTCTCCGGCAAGGGACAGCACGCGATCCCTTGGCGGCGGAGACCATGACCGCAGACCCCGGCACAGGTAATCTTCTTGCCTGAAAGCTTCCCTTGTGTTCTTCTTCTTCTGATTTTCTTTTTAAATATTTGCTTGACTTTCTTCATCCATCCGCCACAGAGCCAATGGAGACCGAGGTCGCCGGCGAGGAGGACGTGCGCGGCAACACTGATGACGCCGCCGCCATCAAAGAAGAAGCCGGCGCTGACGAGCCCGCCGACGAAGAGATCGCTAAAGCTGCCGCAGAAGCCGGGCGAGGGTCTGGCGATCGACCGACGACCACGAGGCGGGAGCGCCAGCGCCACGCCGACCGCCGATCCCTCCGCCCGCTGCGGCAGCTGTCCGGGCTCAAGAGCCCCAGCGCCTATTTGAAGGCCGGCGATGGCGTCTTCATCAAGCTCCCATGGGAGTCGAGCTCCAGGGCACCGGCCGAAGGAGAAACTTTTGATGAAGAGCTGCTCGCCTCCGCTGGACTAACGCTTGTCGACGCGCCAAGCAGCAGCAGCGGCGAGCCTGAGGAGGAGCAGCTGCTGTCGCTCTACCGCGCCCGACAAGCCAAGCTGGAATCCCGGGAAGCGCTTGTTGCGGCGGGAGCATACATCGAGAAGCGCGGAGGAGCTCCGGGCCGCAACCAGGAAGCTCTCCGGTCCTTGGCGGAGGAGCGGGAGTGGCTTGCCGAGGAGCGCAAAGCCTTCCTCCTCGAGAAGGCTGAAGCTGAGGAGCAACAGCGGCTTGCCGCCGAGAAGCTATCTGCGCAGGAAGGCGAGTTGGCGCAGTGGAAGGTTAACCTTGACATCCACGAGGAGGATCTTGCATGCGCGATCAAACATTTGGCGGGGCTCTCAAGGAAGCAAAGGATGCTGCCGCAGCTGCCGAGGCCGCCAAGAAGGAGCTGGAGACGAAGGTGGCGCGGTTGGAGGCCAATATCAAGGAGAGCGGCGAGGAGCTTGCGGCACTCAAGCACGAGCGCGAGAAGGACGCCTATACCCTTGGCAAGCTGCAGGGCCGTCTCGCCGAGAGGAGCAAGGAGCTCAGCGCCGCCAAGGACTCCAATGCAGATCTTGAGTTGAAGCTAACTACTTTGACTCGAGGCTGGGCCGAGGGAGCGTGAAGTGGCCTTGAAGGAGAAGATCAAGGCCGACGAGGCGCTTGGCGAGTCTTGTGCCGCCAGTGCCTTGAGGAGAATGTGGAGCACTTTGGACCGAGGGTCTCGTGAATGTTGCTGCAGCCATCGACAAGGAGGCTGGCGCACTGGGATGGTGGATCTTGGATATTCCTCCGACGAGCACCTCCAACCCAGCGCCAAGCTCAGCTTGTTCTTCAAGGGCGTGGTGACGGCCCTCCAGCGACTCCGGGAAGAAGTCCCAAAGCAGCTGGCCGAGGAGTCGCGCCAAATCTGCGCGGGAGCCCTCCAAAAAGGTGCTGATGAAGGTGGCCTTCCGCAATCTAGGCCTCAACCTCACCAACGTCCTCAAGTCCTTGCCGCCGGATGCTGATGTGGAGGCGCTCAAGACCCTTGTCGCACCCATCGTGGATAGGGTAAGCGGGATCAAGAGGGTTGAGGGCGATCGCGTAGATTAGGCTGCCCATTTTCTCTTTCTCTTGCCGCTGCTGGTCATGTCATAAGAACAATCCATTAGAGCTGCGGCAAGCTATCTTGTAATATAACTCTATTTTGGGTATCAATTGCTATGCTATTTCCTTTACTTGATTCCTTCCTTTGTATGTTTTTGCCCTACGCTTTTAGGGAACTTGTCGGGCACACTTTGAGCCATGAAGTCTTGCGGGACGTCGGCAACTTCTGGCGGTGCCGCCTCCGACAAATAACCTTGTCGCAACTAGTCGCAGCTCACTTAAGTTGTTGAGCGGACTCGAAACAAAGTAAGGGCGCAACTAGCTACGAGTTGGTTCCTCTGCACAGGTTTTCCATACAAAAGTACGGTCGCTCGAGGAAGATAACTTAAAATTTTTAAAACTGATTGCTCAAACTTTAGCAACTTAGCTTTTCTCGTTTGCTTCCGGTAAGGCTAGACTTCCTTGAGCGATGCTTGGTCCACACCATTATCTTCTCCTTTCCCTCGGGAAACTTGTGTGCGAGGAACCTTCCTTTCTTTGAGAAAGAGAAAGAAGAGAAAATAAAGATATGGAGCCTTATGGCTCGTTATTGCTTACCGGGGTAGGTGCTGCACAAAGTGTCGATAATGCATGCAAAATAGAAGTAGAAAACATGAAATTGACAAGATGTGCGAAGCACGCTTAGCTTTACTTATGCAGGGGTTTGCGCGGCTTTGTACAAAGGATTACATGCAACAGCGGCAAGACTTGTACAAAAGGTGGTTGCCGGAACAGGTTCCGCAACCGCGCTTCTGAGTAAAACTTATGAAGATGCTCAATGTTCCAGGAGTTGCTCACCGGAATGCCATCTTCGGTCCCAAGGCGGACAGCGCCTGGCCTAGTGACTCGTTTCACCCGGTAAGGGCCTTCCCACTTCGGCGTCAACTTGTTGGAATTCTTGGCGGACTGAACTCACCGAAGAACAAGGTCGCCTTCCTCGAGACTTCTGGCATTAACTTTGCGGCTATGGTAGCGGCGCAAAGCTTGTCGGGTACCGAGCAGCTCGTCCGGCAACTGAAGACGATCCTCCTCAAGGAAGCGGCGTCATCTTGTCGCAGCCTGCTCTTGCTCAAGCTCATCATAAGCGAGCACTCGAGGCGATCCGTGATCTGAGTTCCGTGGGGAGAACTGCCTCTGCTCCATAGACTAGAGCGAAGGTGTCGGCGGTGGCTCGATTTGGCGTCGTCTGATCGACCAAAGAACCACCGGCAGCTCCTCAATCCAGTTTCTTCCGCACTTGTGCAGCCTGTCGAAAGTTCTGGTCTTGAGCCCGCGCAGCACTTCAGCATTTGCCCTCTCCGCTTGACCGTTGGTTCTCAGCTGAGCAACGGAAGCGAAGCAGACCTTGGCGCCAAGATCTTGGACGTACTGCATGAAGGTGCGGCTTGTGAATTGTGTGTCGTTGTCGGTGATGATCCTGTTAGGGATTCCGAAACGGCAAACAATCGACCAAGAACTTGATCGCCGATCGTGCTATCACCTTCCTCACTGCTTCCACTTCCGGCCACTTTGTGAACTTGTCGATTGCAACGCATAAGAACTCAAAGCCCCGACAGCTTCGGGGAAGGGGCCGAGGATGTCGAGCCCCGGACCGAAAATGGCGAGGATAAAGGGATCGTCTGGAGAGCTTGAGCTGGCTGGTGTATCTGCTTGGAATGGAACTGCACGCTTCACACTTGGTTACTTGTGCGGTTGCATCCGGAGGCTGTCGGCCAAAAGAAACCTTGCTGAATGCTTTCTTGGCAAGTGCTCTGGCGCCAATGTGGTGACCGCATATGCCTCCGTGTATCTCTCGCCAACAGCTTTTGTCCGTCTTCCCGGTGAATACACTTCAATTTCACACCGTTGAGTCTTCTTACATGCAGTGTCTTTGTCGACAAACTGGTACATACTTGACTGCCGGGCTACTCTTTCCGCTTCTTCTTGCTCTTGGAAGTTCTCCTGTCTGAAGGAAATGGACAATCTGCTGTGCCCATGCTGGAGCTTGCGGCTCGACAACAAGGACCAAAGGCACATCTGCTGCTGCGGGAACATCCGCTTCTACGACGAGAACCTGCGGCTCAGCCGGAGCTTGACGTTCCCCGGCAAGCTTGCCGGAGCAAAACTTGTCGGGAGCGTCTGCTTCAACGAAACAAACCACAGGGTTTGTTTGAGCAGATTGTTCCTCGAAGATCGCTGGTGTCGATCTTGGGGACCTTCTTGGCGGCGGCTTCGAAGCTCTGCGGAAAGTAGTCACCGGAGATCAACTTCCTCTTCTTGCTCTGTCCGATTGATGGCGTTACAGACGGTTGAGTCACCGAGCACAAAGATCCACTGGTTCCACAGCAACTTAAGTGCGGCGCACTTGACGTGCCATCGACAATGTCGTTACGAGCTCTTGGAATATATTCCATCTCAGAGCCGTCAAAGTGCTCTTCTAGCTTTCTCACTTCATCAACATAAGCTTCCATCAATGGACTCGATAACTCTTGTTCACATGGCGGATAACAAGCTGTGAATCACCCACGACAATGAGCTTCTTGATCCCAAGGTCTCATCACGATCTCGAGACCGGCAAGCAAACCTTCATACTCTGAAGTATTGTTTGTTGCTTGCTCCTTGGGAAAGTGCATCCGACCACGCACTTGAGGTGCTCTCCGGTGGGTGCAACAAGTAGCACGCTCAAGACCGGCGCCTTTGCAGTGAGAAGGCACCATCAAAGTACATCAGCCACTCTTTGCTTGCTTCCTTGGCCAGGAACGCTGCTTTCGAATTTCTTCATCTTGTGTTGGCGTCCATTCTGCTATGAACTCCGCCAATGCTCGCTTTGGATAGTTGATGTGCTCTCAAACTTGAGGCCAAAGCTTGACAGTTCCCAAAGGCCCACTCGACAATCCCCGCCTGTCGCCTCTGGATTTTGCAAGATCCTCTTCAGCGGAAAACGAGTGATGCTATGATCTCATGTGCACGGAAGTAATGGCGCAGCTTTCTCGAGGCCATGAGGAGGCCGAAAAGCAATTTTGCACACCAGAGTACCTTGACCTAGCCCCTGCAGAAGGGAACCGACAAAAGTAAATTGGGCGCTGCACCATTCTTTTCGCATCTTCTCATGCGTCTGCAGATCCATCCTTGTCGGGACCAGAGCTTGCCGAAGCCCCCCTGCCGTCAGCTGGTTGCATCTGCCATGGTTGCTAGCTCATCATCCGCCTCCCTCTCCGCTACTAACGCAGCACTAACCACTTGATTGGTTGCCGCTATATATAGCGACAACTTCTCTTGTGGCCTAGGTGCGACAAGTGTTGGAGTGGAGGACAGTATCTCTTCAAGTCCTGCAGCGCAGCCTCCGCTTCGAGTCCATCTCATCGGACCTGCCTTTTTCAAGATTTTGAAAAATGGCAGGGCGTCAAAGCAGACCTAGAGATAAACTCTTTGAGAGCAGCTACGCATAACCGGCAAGTCTTCGTACATCTTTGGCGCGCTTTGGTGCTTCAATCTGCTCAATGGCCTTGATCTTGTCGGGATTGGCTTCAATTCCCTGCTGAGACACGAAGAACCCGAGAAGCTTGCCGGAAGGGACTCCAAACACGCACTTCTCGGGGTTGAGCTTGAGGTTGATCTTGCGCAGATTTGCAAAGGTTTCGTCTAAATCTTGGATCAGAGTCTCCTTGTCCTTGCTTTTGACCACTATGTCATCCATGTAGGCTTCCACATTTCTGTGCATCTGCGGTTCAAAAGCGTCATGAACTACTCTTGCAAATGTTGAACCAGCATTCTTTAACCCGAAGGGCATCCGTACAAAACAGTATGTGCCACATGGGGTGATGAATGCGGTCTTCTCCTCATCCTCTTCTGCCATGAAGATCTGATGATATCCTGAGTATGCATCCATAAATGAAAGCAAATCACATCCGGCCGTGGAGTCAACAATCTGGTTGATGCGCGGCAAGGGAAATGGGTCTTTGGGACAAGCTTTATTGACATCGGCGATACAAAGCCTCCATTTCCCGTTAGCCTTGCGTACAACTACAGGATTGGCCAACAACGTAGGATGGAGCAGTCCTCTGACAAGGCCTGCAGCTTCCAATTTCTTGATTTCTTCTGCGGTGAACTCTTGGCGCTCCACTGCTTGCTTCCTGACTTTCTACTTGACGGGCCGCGCATGAGGACAAACGACAAGATGGTGCTCAATTACTTTCCTGGGAACACCGGGGAAGTCAGACGGTTGCCACGCAAACATCGCCGACGTTTCGCCGCAGAGAAAGCAACGGCGTGCCTTCCTATTTAGGGTCGAGAGAGGCAGCGATGGTGAAGGTACCACCAGCCGTCCTCCTTGGCGGACACCTTCTTGGTCTCTGGTGGAGCTGCCATCGTCTTCTTACACTTGCCGGTGGAGCTCGATGGTGCGTCCTCGACGGTAGCGTAGCACTCCGAAGAGGTGCGCTTGCCGGAGTGGGCATCAGAGCTCTTGCCGGACTTGGTCTTCTTCTTTCCCGGGGAGCTTCACGCAAGTGACTTGCAATCGATTGCAGCTGCCGCTTCCCGGTAGATCTTGTCGGCGCAGATAAGAGCATCCTTCTTGTCGCCTGGGACAGAGATGACACTTATCGGGCCTAGCATTTTCAGCATGTTGTATGCATAGTGAGAGGCTGCCATGAATTTGGCGAGTGCCGGACGGCCAAGTATCCCATTGTAAGGCAATGGAAAGTCAGCAACGTCAAAAGTGACCCGCCGATCCTGAAGTTCAACTTCACTGCCAAATGTCACCGCAACGTGATCTTTCCCTTCGCTTGCTCCTTCCTGGATTGATTCCTTGGAATGTGCCGGTCTCTTCGAGCTCGCCGTCGAGGATCCGGAGTTTCGGAGCACCGCGAGGAGATCAGGTTCAAGCCGGCCCCGCCATCAACTAACATCTTGGTGACCTGAGGTTGCGGATAGTTGGTGAAACCAACATCGGCAAGCACCCGACCGCAGTTACGCGATCAGGGTGGTCCTCAATATCAAAGATGATAGGCGTGCTGGACCATTTCAGAGGCCTGCGTGACTCGATGGATGGTTCTGCTGCATTGACTTCCCGCATCCACTGCTTGAGTTGGCGGTGTGAAGTATGCAGAGAAGCACCGCCGTCAACGCACAGGACCTCTGTGGCTTTCTGGAACTCCTGCTCATCGGTCTCGTCATCATCCATGTCTTCATCATCGCTGCCGCCTTCATCCTTGTCGCGCCGGGAGGTCTGTCTCCTTGCCGCGGCGTCCTCCTCGGCCGGACGTTTCTTGCTAGCTCCTCCGGCACCTTCTGGGCCTTCTCCTTGTCGCGTCGTTTCGTATTCAGCCTTCGCTGCTCGACAAGCTGCTCGACCTTCTTGCAGCTCGAGGTCATGGCCCTTGGTGCGGTGGATCTTGCAAGATCGCTTGTTGGAGCCGTCACGCTTGTCGGCGACGCCCACAGCAAGGCGATTACGCCGGCAACCTCCTTGCCGGAGCTACCAACTTTGGCTTTCTTGGTGCCACCCGTTGCGGACTGCTCAACAACTAGCACATCTTTGCCTTTCTTCTTCCTATTGTTCCGCCGCGGTTCTTCCTTGCCGGGCGGTCTCCTCACTATCGATCCTCCCGCTTCAGATTCTCTCCGGAGTCTCCTCCCTTCCTCAAAGACGTGCACACTTGTCGGCCAGGCATAAAGCTCACCGACGCGTCTCGATCTTGCACATCGCCATCTCCTCCCGCATCTCGCGCGGTTCCGCACGCTCGATGGAACGCGCTGATTACCGCGGTGGTGGACATCTGAGATGTTGTGTTGTACGCGGCTGAATCTCTGAATGTATTTACAGGGCTCTCCTTCCTTCCGGGCGGCAGATGAAGGTTGCTTTCTTGGCCATGGGGCTTGTGGTCACTGTAAAGGCGCCGACAAACTGATGGCATAGATCTGCCCAAGAGGATATGGAGTTGTCCGGCAAGTGCATGAGCCAGATCTCGACATTGGGCTTGAGCACCGCCGGAAGTAGTTGGCAAGGATCTTGTCGTCTCGCCCCGGCAGCTTGCACCGTGATGGTGTAGATGCTTTGAGGAACTCCGACGGATGCGTCTTGCCGTCGTACTTCTCACGTCGGCTTGAAATTCTTCTTGCCGGGCCACCGGACTTGCCGTAGCTCACGAGTGAACGCAGGGCAACCTACCGTCTGACGGCAAAGTCGCCTGGTTCCTCTGGCGCATGCATGTCGACAGAGGGCCCAACGCGCTTGTCGGATTGACGCCGCGCTTCTCTCCGACGCTCGATGCGAGTTCGAGCGTCTTCTTGTTGTCGTTCGTGAAGAACTTGGCGCTGATCGCGACGAGCTCGTGGATCCGATGACGCGATGGAGTCGCTGTCGAGGTGGATCCGGCGAGTCGGCGATCTTGTCCTTCGGGGCGGAGAGTGCATGGTGGTTGCACCCCCACCGGTCTCGTCGCCACCGGCTCGTGTTTGGCAGTCCTGTCGCGGCAGCAATGCACTCGGTTGCCGCGGAAGGTCGCCGTTAAGCGGCCGATGAGACTACGAATGGTGGCCTCCACTCATCGACCTTGTCGGCCGTTGGAGGGTAATCCAGAGCGATTGAGCTCTCGCCAAAGCTTCGCTGGAGTGGTGGGTGGCGATGGCGGCGGCGCGAGGAGCGGGATATGCTCGGACTTCTAACTATGTTAGAAGGAGCAGTATCCCGTCCAGGCGACCGTGCCTCACTCGCGCCAGCATGTTGGCGTGCATGCTGGTCTTGAGCATCCCGAGATCCACCAGCTCGATCTCGGTCCAACGAGCGTATGGCATTGTGAATACCATGACGCTGTCGGTCCCGCGCCTCCTGAGACGGGCGCGGTGCATGTACGGACGCCGAGGTCTGCGCGGCCTTGTCCTTGGACTTGGCAGCACCGTGAGCTCCCCCGTCGCCGTCCATTCTTCCGCCGGCGTCTACCCCACCACCTGCTTGCTCCGGTGGTGGTGGGTTCGACGCGGACGGAGCTTCTGCCGCCGAAGCCTTCTTCTTCGGTGGCATGTTGATGAAGATGATGAAGATCTAGCTCGCGTGGACGCCGGATCAGGTTCGCACAACCTCGACGTCCCCCTACCTGGCGCGCCAAAGATGTCGGGGCAGGCTGATCTGACCCACGAACACCTATGGGACCGGCGGACTGAGCCCCTTTCGGTTCGGCAGGGTGCGGAGGTCGCACGAAGAGCAGATCGAGGCGAAGCACACGAGAGGTTTACCCAGCTTCGGAGCTCTCCGGAGAGATAACAGTCCCATCTTTGCATGTCTAGGTGTATTGTGTTCTTGCTCAGAGCGGCCGAGTGCTACAGTACACACAAGCTGCTAACGAGACTGAGCGTGGGGGGGAACCGACCGACCGACCCTTTCTACGTTGCGCATGGGCCTCCTTTTATGTGCTCAAGGGGTCTCCGACAGGTGGCAACGTAGACAAGGGCAAAATCGGGAAAAGGAGTGGTTGGTACACCTACTTGTACAGTGTACAGTGTATCATACCTAACCCTGACGGCAGGGGACAAAGGCATTAAATGCCCGTCTACGTCGCCCTAACAGTGCAAACAGGGACCGTCAGGGCGCCACCGCTTGCCACACGATGGCAATCTTGTCACGCTTGCCACACCAAGATCACCGGGTTGCCTGACCTCTCGCCACGCTGCTACCGAAAGGTCCTGTGGCGACATGTTAGTGGATGTCTTTGGAGCGTAGGGTACAGAGTGGTGGTCTGCCGCGCAAGCGCCTTTGCCGCGGTTGTTGTCTTGTCGCGCCAGAAGCTTGTTGCTCATCAGGCCTTCCCGCAAGCTCCTCTTGCCGGGGCCTTGTCTCCTGGGTGCCTTGGGTGGCCTTCCCGGCAAGCTCCTCTTGTCGGGGCCTTGTCTCCTTGGCTTGAATACTTTGTTCTTGAATGGCTCCAAAGGAACCACAGAGGACCTTGGCGTCACCCGGTAAGCCTTGCCGCGGAGGGCTGCAACTGCCCGTGCACAAGTTCGGGATACTAGGGTACCCCTACTCTAGTACACCGACAGCAATCTTCACCAACAACTTCACCGCCATCATCACCAACTCTTCCCCCTCTATGCAGCGGTGTAACCTCTCTCTTACCCGCTATAATCTCTACTCAAACATGGTGCTCAACGCTATATATTATTTCCCAATTACGTATGGCTATCCTATGATGTTTGAGTAGATCCGTTTTGTCCTAATGGCTATTTGATGATCAAGATTGGTTTGAGTTGCATGTTTTATTATTGGTGTTGTCCTATGGTGCTCTCCATGTAGTGCAAGCGTGAGGGATTCCCGCTGTAGGGTTTGCAATATGTTCATGATTTGCTTATGGTGGGTGGCGTGAGTGACAGAAGCACAAACCCGAGTAAGTAGGTCGTTTGCGTATGGGATAAAGGGGACTTGATACTTTAATGCTATGGTTGGGTTTTACCTTAATGATCTTTAGTAGTTGCAGATGCTTGCTAGAGTTCCAATCATAAGTGCATATGATCCAAGTAGAGAAAGTATGTTAGCTTATGCCTCTCCCTCAAATAAAATTGCAATAATGATTACCGGTCTATTTGTCGATTGCCCAGGGACAAATAACTATCTCATAACAAAAAGCTCTTTACTAATTTAGTTGTGTCTTTATCTAAACAGCCCCTAGCTTTTATTTACTCGCTCTTTACTTTCTTGCAAGCCTATCCAAAATCACCTATAAAGTACTTCTAGTTTCATACTTGTTCTAGGTAAAGCGAACGTCAATCGTGCGTAGAGTTGTATCGGTGGTCGATAGAACTTGAGGGAATATTTGTTCTACCTTTAGCTCCTCGTTGGATTCGACACTCTTACTTATCGAAAGAGGCTACAATTGATCCCCTATACTTGTGGGTTATCAATCGTCACCTTGCCCTCAACTAGTCTTTGTTCATTTTGTAACTCCTGTTTCGAGTTACTAATCATAGCAACTGAACCAGTATCAAATACCCAGGGGCTACTATGAACACTAGTAAAGTACACATCAATAACATGTATATCATATATACTTTTGTTAACTTTGCCGTCCTTCTTATCCGCCAAGTATTTGGGGCAGTTCCACTTCCAGTGACCATTTCCTTCGCAGTAGAAGCACTCAATTTCAGGCTTGGGTCTAGCTTTGGGCTTCTTCATGGGAGTGGCAACTTGCTTGTCATTCTTCTTGAAGTTCCCTTTCTTTCCCTTGCCCTTTTACTTGAAACTAGTGGTCTTGTCAACCATCAACATTTGATGCTTTTCTTGATTTCTACCTTCGTCGATTTCAGATCACGAAGAGCTCGGGAATCGTTTTCGTCATCCCTTGCATATTATAGTTCATCACGAAGTTCCGAGAACTTGGTGATAGTGACTAGAGAACTCTGTCAATCACTATTTTATCTGGAAGATTAACTCCCACTTGATTCAAGCGATTGTAGTACTCAGACAATCTGAGGACATGCTCACTAGTTGAGCTATTCTCCTCCATCTTGTAGGCAAAGTACTTGTCAGAGGTCTCATACCTCTCGACTCGGGCATGAGTCTAAAATACCAATTTCAGCTCTTGGAACATCTTATATGCTCTGTGGCATTCAAAACGTTTTTGAAGTCCCGGTTCTAAGCCGTAAAGCATGGTGCACTAAACTATCAAGTAGTAATCATACCGAGCTTTGCCAAACGTTCATAACGCCTCATACGCTCCTGCAATAGGACCGCTACCTAGCGGTGCATCAAGGACATAATTCTTCCAGTGCAGCAATGAGGATAATCCTCGGATCACGGACCTAGTCCGCGTCATTGCTACTATCATCTTTCAACATAGTTTTTCTCTAGGAACATATCAAAAATAAACGGGAGCTACATCGTGAGCTATTGATCTACAACATAGTTATGCAAATACTATTAGGACTAAGTTCATGATAAATTAAAGTTCAATTAATCATATTACTTAAGAACTCCCACTTAGATAGACATCCCTCTAGTCATCTAAATGATCACGTGATCCAAATCAACTAAACCATGTCCAATCATCACGTGAGATGGAGTAGTTTTCAAGGGTGAACATCACTATGTTGATCTTTTCTACTATATGATTCAAGCTCGACCTTTCGGTCTCAGTGTTCCGAGGCCATATCTGCATATGCTAGGCTCGTCTAGTTTAACCCAAGTATTCTGCGTGTGCAAAACTGGCTTGCGCCCGTTGTATGTGAATGTAGAGCTTATCACACCCGATCATCACTTGGTGTCTCGGCACGACAAACTGTCACAATGATGCATACTCAGGGAGAACACTTGTACATTGAAATTTAGTGAGAGATCATCTTATAATGCTACCGCCGTACTAAGCAAAATAAGATGCATAAAGAGATAAACATCACATAAAATCAAATAAGTGATATGATATGGCCATCATCATCTTGTGCCTTTGATCTCCATCTCCAAAGCACCGTCATGATCACCACTGTCACCGGCTTGACACCTTGATCTCCATCGAAGCATCGTTGTCGTCTCGCCAACTATTGCTTCTACGACTATCGCTGCCGCTTAGTGATAAAGTAAAGCAATTACATGGCGTTTGCATTTCATACAATAAAGCGACAACCATATGGCTCCTGCCAGTTGCCAATAACTGTTACAAAACATGATCATCTCATACAACAATTTATATATCATAACGTCTTGACCATATCACATCACAGCAAGCCCTGCAAAAACAAGTTAGACGTCCTCTACTTTGTTGTTGCAAGTTTTACGTGGCTGCTATGGGCTTCTAGCTAGAACCGTTCTTACCTACGCATCAAAACCATAATGATTTTTTTTCAAGTGTGCTATTTTAACCTTCAACAAGGACCGGGCGTAGTCACACTCGATTCAACTAAAGTTGAAGAAACAGACACCCACTAGCCACATGTGTGCAAATCACGGCGGTAGAACCAGTCTCATGAACGCGGTCATGTAATGTCGGTTTGGGCCACTTCATCCAACAATACCGTCGAATCAAAGTATGACATGCTGGTAAGCAGTATGACTATTATCGCCCATAACTCTTTGTGTTCTACTCGTGCATATAACATCTACGCATAGACCTGGCTCGGATGCTGCTACCTCTTGAGCACTGCGTTGGATTTCCTCGAAGAGGAAAGGATGATGCAGCAAAGTAGCGTAAGTATTTCCCTCAGTTTTTGAGAACCAAGGTATCAATCCAGTAGGAGGCTACACGCGAGTCCCTCGTACCTACACAAAGCAAATAACTCCTCGCAACCAACGCGAATAGGGGTTGTCAATCCCTTCACGGTCACTTACGAGAGTGAGATCTGATAGAGATGATAGATAATATTTTTGGTATTTTTGTGATAAAGATGCAAAGTAAAATATAAAAGCAAAGAAAAAAAGCAAAGGCAATAATAAAGTGATGGAAGATTAATATGATGAGGATAGACCCGGGGGGCCATAGATTTCACTAGTGGCTTCTCTCAAGAGCATAAGTATTTTACGGTGGGTGAACAAATTCATCGCTCAAAGAATTGACAGAATTGAGCATAGTTATGAGAGTATCTAGGTATGATCATGTATATAGGCATCACGTCCGAGACAAGTAGACCGACTCCACTGCATCTACTACTATTACTCCACTCATCGACCGCTATCCAAAGATGCATCTAGAGTATTAAGTTCAAGAAAACAGAGTAACGCCTTAAGCAAGATGACATGATGTAGAGGGATAAATTCATGTAATATGATAAAAAAAACATCTTGTTATCCTCGATGGCAACAATACAATACGTGCCATGCTGCCCCTCATCACATCGGGAAAGGACATCGCAAGATTGAACCCAAAGCTAAGCACTTCTCCCATTGCAAGAAAAACCAATCTAGTAGGCCAAACCAAACTGATAATTCAAGAGACTTGCAATGATAACCAATCATACATAAAAGAATTTAGAGAAGATTCAAATATTGTTCATAGATAATCTTGATCATAAACCCACAATTCATCGGTCTCAACAAACACACCGCAAAAAGAAGATTACATCGAAAAGATCTCCACGAGAGAGGGGGAGAACATTGTATTAAGATCCAAAAAGACAGAAGAAGCCATCTAGCTACTAACTATGGACCCGAAGGTCTAAGGTAAACTACTCACACTTCATCGGAGAGGCTATGGTGATGATGTAGAAGCCCTCTGTGGTGGATGCCCCTCCCATGAGCTCCTAACAGGACCCAAGATGGGATCTCGTGGGTGAGAAGGTTGTGGCGGTGGAATTAGGTTTTTGGCTCCGATTCCATCGCTTGGGGGCGTGAGGTATATATAGGAGGAAGAAGTACGTCGGTGCAGCAAGGTGGGGCCCACGAGGGTGGATGGCGCGCCTGGGGGGAGGGCGCGCCCCCTTACCTCGTGCCCACCTCCTTTCTTTGTTGACGTAGGGTCCAAGTCTCCTGGATCATATTCGGTGAGAAAATCACGTTCACGAAGGTTTCATTCCGTTTGGACTCCGTTTGATATTCCATTTCTTCGAAACTCTGAAATAGGCAAAAAAAACAGCAATTCTGGGTTGGGCCTCCGGTTAATAGGTTATTCCCAATAACAATATAAAAGTGGAAAATAAAGCCCAATATTGTCCAAAACAATAGATAATATAGCATGGAGCAATCAAAAATTATAGATAAGCTGGAGACGCATCAGGCATCCCCAAGCTTAATTCCTGCTCGTCCTCGAGTAGGTAAATGATAAAAAAGAATTTTTGATGCGGAGTGCTACTTGGTATAATTTCAATGTAATTCTTCTTAATTGTTGTATGAATATTCAGATTCGAAAGATTCAAGACAAAAGTTCATATTGACATAAAAATAATAATACTTCGAGCATACTAACAAAGCAATCATGTCTTCTCAAAATAACATGGCCAAAGAAAGTTATCCCAACAAAATCATATGGTCTGGCTATGCTCTATCTTCACCACACAAAGTATTTAAATCATGCACAACCCCGATGACAAGCTAAGCAATTGTTTCATACTTTTGACATTCTCAAAAAAAATTCAATCTTCACGCAATACATGAGCGTGAGCCATGGATATAGCACTATATGTGGAATAGAATGGTGTTTCTGAAGAAGACAAAAAGAGGGGAAGATAGTCTCACATCAACTAGGCGTATCAACGGACTATGGAGATGCCCATCAATAGATATCAATGTGAGTGAGTAGGGATTGCCATGCAATGGATGCACTAGAGCTATAAGTATGTGAAAGCTCAACAAAAGAAACTAAGTGGGTGTGCATCCAACTCGCTTGCTCAAGAAGACCTAGGGCATTTTGGGGAAGCCCATCATTGGAATATACAAGCCAAGTTCTATAATGAAAAATTTCCACTAGTATATGAAAGTGACAAAATGAGAGACTCTCTATCATGAAGATCATGGTGCTACTTTGAAGCACAAGTGTGGTAAAAGGATAGTAACATTGTCCCTTCTCTCTTTTTCTCTCATTTGTTTTTGTTTGGGCCTTTTCTCTTTTTTTATGGCCTCTTTTTTTCGTCCGGAGCCTCATCCCGGCTTGTGGGGGAATCATAGTCTCCATCATCCTTTTCCTCACTTGGTGCAATGCTCTAAAAATGATGATCATCCCACTTTTATTTTCTTACAACTCGATACTTAGAACAAAATATGACTCTATATGAATGCCTCCGGTGGTGTACCGGGATGTGCAATGAATCAAGAGTGACATGTATGAAAGAATTATGAATGGTGGCTTTGCCACAAATACGATGTCAACTACATGATCATGCTAAGCAATATGACAATGATGGAGCGTGTCATAATAAACGGAACGGTGGAAAGTTGCATGGCAATATATCTCGGAATGGCTATGGAAATGCCATGATAGGTAGGTATGGTGGCTGTTTTGAGAAAGGTATATGGTGGGTGTATGATACCGGCGAAAAGTGTGCGGTATTAGAGAGGCTAGCAATGGTGGAAGGAAGAAAAGTGCGTATAATCCATGGACTCAACATTAGTCATGAAGAACTCATATACTTATTGCAAAAATCTACAAGTTATCAAAGCAAAGTGTTACGCGCATGCTCCTAGGGGGGTAGATTGGTAGGAAAAGACCATCGCTCGTCCCCTACCGCCACTCATAAGCAAGACAATCAATAAATAAATCATGCTCCCACTTCATCACATAACAGTTCACCATACGTGCATGCTACGGGAATCACAAACTTAAACACAAGTATTTCTCAAATTCACAACTACTCAACTATCATGACTCTAATATCACCATCTTTATATCTCAAAACAATTATCAAGCATCAAACTTTTCTTAGTATTCAACAAACTCAAAAGAAAGTTTTACAAATCTTGAATACCAAGCATATTAAGATTATTAAGAAAATTACCATGCTATTTAAGACTCTCAAAATAATCTAAGTGAAGCATGAGATATAAATAGTTTCTATAAAATAAATCTACCACCGTGCTCTAAAAGATATAAGTGAAGCACTAGAGCAAAACTATATAACTCAAAAGATATAAGTGAAGCACACGGAGTATTCTTAGAAATTCCAATTCATGTATGGCTCTCTCAAAAGGTGTGTACAGCAAGTATGATTGTGTTAAACTAAAAAGCAAAGACTCAAATCATACAAGACGCTCCAAGCAAAACACATATCATGTGGTGAATAAAAATATAGCTCCAAGTAAAGTTACCGACGGAAGAGTATCTGAAAGAGGGATGCCTTCCGGGGCATCCCCAAGCTTTGAATTTTTTGTGTCCTTAGATTATATTGGGGGTGCCATGGGCATACCCAAGCTTAGGCTCTTGCCACTCCTTGTTCCATAATCCATCAAAATATTTCACCCAAAACTTGAAAACTTCACAACACAAAACTCAACAGAAATATCGTGAGTCTGCTAGAGAAAGAAAACAAAAGACCACTTCAAGGTACTGTAATGAACTCATTCTTTATTTATATTGGTGTTAAACCTACTGTATTCCAACTTATCTATGGTTTATAAACTATTTTACTAGCCATAGATTCATCAAAATAAGCAAACAACACACGAAAAACAGAATCTGTCAAAAACAGAACAGTCTGTAGTAATCTGTTACTAACGCAAACTTATGGAACTCCAAAAATTCAGCAAAAATAGGACGGCCTATTAATTTTTGTTATTGATCAGCAGAAATTGGAATCACTATTTTATCACGTTCTGGTGATTTTCAACAATTGTTTTCGTGAACAGAAAGTTTCTGGAAATTACAGCAAGATCAAATAACTATCATCCAAGAAGATCCTATAGGTTTAACTTGGCACAAACACTAATTAAAACATAAAAACACATCTAACCAGAGGCTATATCTAAGATTTATTCCTAAACAGAAGCAAAAGCAAAAAAAACTAAAAATAAAATTGGGCTGCCTCCCAACAAGCGCTATCGTTTAACGCCCCTAGCTAGGCATAAAAGCAAGGATAGATCTAGGTATTGCCATCTTTGGTAGGCAATCCATAAGTGGCTCTCATGATAGATTCATATGATAATTTTATTTTCTTCCTAGGGAAGTGTTCCGTGCCTTTCTTTAATGGAAATTGGAATCTAATATTCCCTTCTTTCATATCAATAATTGCATCAATCGTTCTAAGGAAAGGTCTACCAAGAATAATAGGACATGAAGGATTGCAATCTATATGAAGAACGATAAAATCTACGGGCACATAATTACTATTTGCAACAATAAGAACATCATTAATTCTTCCCATAGGTTTTTTAATAGTGGAATCCGCAAGATGCAAGTTTAGAGAGCAATTGTCAAAATCACGGAAATCTAGCAAATCACACAAAGTTTTGGGAATAGTAGAGACACTAGCACCCAAATCACACAAAGCATGAAACTCATAATTTTTTTTTTATTTTGATAGTAGGTTCCCACTCATCATGGAGTTTCTTAGGGATAGAAATTTTCAACTCAAGCTTTTCTTCATAAGATTGCATCAAGGCATCAACAATGTGTTCGGTAAAAGCCTTATTTTGACAATAAGCATAAGGAGAATTTAGCACGGATTGCAACAAGGAAATGCAATCAATTAAATAGCAATTTTCATAATTAAATTACTTGAGATCCAAAATAGTGGGTTTAACAACATCTAGGGTTTTGATTTCTTCAATCCCACTTTTATCAATTTTAGCATCAAGATCTAAAAACTCCGAATTTTTGGAACGCCTTCTAGGTAAAGGTGGATCATATTCAGTACCATCATTATCAAGATTCATATTGCAAAACAAAGATTTAATTGGGAACACATCAATAACTTTTAGATCTTCATCTTTATTTTCATGGAAATTGGAAGAACACGCTTTAATAAAGGCATATTTCGTAGCACGCATCCTAGCGGTTCTTTCCTTGCACTCATCAATGGAAATTCTCATGGCTTTGAGAGACTCATTGATATAATTCTTAGGAGGAATAGATCTAAGCTTTAAATAATCAACATCAAGAGAAATTCTATCAAAGTTCCTAGCCAATTCATCAACTTTAAGCAATTTCTCTTCAAGCAAAGCATTAAAATTCTTTTGCAAATTCATAAACTCTTTAACACTAGTCTCAAATTCAGAGGGCATCTTATTAAGATTTCCATAAGAGTTGTTGTAGGAATTTCCATAATTATTAGAGGAATTACTAGGATAAGGCCTAGGATTAAAGTTTCCTCTATACGCGTTGTTATCAAAATTATTCCTACCAACAAAATTCACATCCATAGATTCATTATTATTCTCAATCAAAGTAGACAAAGGCATATCATTAGGATCAGAAGAAACACTCTTAGTAGCAAATAATTTCATAAGTTCATCCATCTTTCCACTCGAACATTAATTTCTTCTATCGCATGCACTTTTTTATTAGTAGATCTTTCAAAGGTGCCATTGAGAATAATTAACCATAATATTATCTAGGAGTTTAGTAGCATATCCTAAAGTGATTTCCATAAAAGTGCCTCCCGCGGCCGAATCTAAAAGATTTCTAGAAGCAAAATTCAATCCGGCATAAATTTTTTGTATATTCATCCACAAATTCAAACCATGAGTAGGGCAATTACGTATCATTAATTTCATTCTCTCCCAAGGTTGTGCAACATGTTCATGATCAAGTTGCTTAAAATTCATAATATCGTTTCTAAGAGAGATGATCTTAGCGGGAGGAAAATACTTAGAGATAAAAGCATCTTTGCACTTGTTCCAAGAATCAATACTATTTTTAGGCAAAGATGAAAACCAAGTTTTAGCACGATCTCTAAGAGAAAAAGGAAATAGCTTCAATTTAACAATATCATTATCAACATCTTTCTTCTTTTGCATATCACACAAATCAACGAAGCTATTTAGATGAGTAGCGGCATCTTCACTAGGAATGCCGATGAATTGATCTTTCATGACAAGATTCAACAAAGCAACATTGATTTCACAAGATTCAGTATCGGTAAGAGGAGCAATCGGAGTGCTAAGGAAATCATTATTGTTGGTATTGGTAAAGTCACATAATTTGGTATTATCTTGAGCCATCATGACAAACAAGCAATCCAACACACTAGCAAACAAGAGACGGGCAAAAAGAGGCAAATGGAAAAGAGAGGGCGAATAAAACGACAAGGTTGAAGTGGGGGAGAGGAAAACGAGAGGCAAATGGCAAATAATGTAATGCGGGAGATAAGGGTTTGTGATGGGTACTTGGTATGTTGACTTTTGCATAGACCTCCCCGGCAACGGCACTGGAAATCCTTCTTGCTACCTCTTGAGCACTGCGTTGGTTTTCCCTTGAAGAGGAAAGGGTGATGCGGCAAAGTAGCGCACGTATTTCCCTCAGTTTTTGAGAACCAAGGTATCAATCCAGTAGGAGGCTACGCGCGAGTCCCTCGTACCTACACAAACCAAATAACTCCTTGCAACCAACGCGAATAGGGGTTGTCAATCCCTTCACGGTCACTTACGAGAGTGAGATCTGATAGAGATGATGGATAATATTTTTGGTATTTTTGTGATAAATATGCAAAGTAAAAATAAAAGGAAAGTAAAAAAAGTAAAGGCAATAATAAAGTGATATAAGATTAATACGATGAAGATAGACCCGGGGTCCATAGATTTCACTAGTGGCTTCTCTCAAGAGCATAAGTATTTTACAGTGGGTGAACAAAGTACTGTTGAGAAATTGACAGAATTGAGCATAGTTATGAGAGTATCTAGGTATGATCATGTATATAGGCATCACGTCCGAGACAAGTAGATCGACTCCTACCTGCATCTACTACTATTACTCCACTCATCGACCGCTATCCAAAGATGCATCTAGAGTATTAAGTTCAAGAAAATGTAGTAACGCTTAAGCAAGATGACATGATGTAGAGGATAAATTCATGCAATATGATAAAAACCCCATCTTGTTATCCTCGATGGCAACAATACAATACGTGCCTTGCTGCCCCTCATCACACCGGGAAAGGACACCGCAAGATTGAACCCAAAGCTAAGCACTTCTCCCATTGCAAGAAAAACCAATCTAGTAGGCCAAACCAAACTGATAATTCAAAGAGACTTGCAAAGATAACCAATCATACATAAAAGAATTCGGAGAAGATTCAAATATTGTTCATAGATAATCTTGATCATAAACCCACAATTCATCGGTCTCAACAAACACACCGCAAAAAGAAGATTACATCAAATAGATCTCCACGAGAGAGGGGGAGAACATTGTATTGAGATCCAAAAAGACAGAAGAAGCCATCTAGCTACTAACTATGGACAAGAAGGTCTGAGGTAAACTAATCACACTTCATCGGAGAGGCTATGGTGATGATGTAGAAGCCCTCAGTGGTGGATGCCCCCTCCGGCGGAGCTCCGGAACAGGCCCCAAGATGGGATCTCGTGGGTACAGAAGGTTGCGGCGGTGGTATTAGGTTTTTGGCTTCGTATCTGATCGTTTGGGGCTACGTAGGTATATATAGGAGGAAGAAGTACGTCGGTGGAGCAAGGTGGGGCCCACGAGGGTGGAGGGCGCGCCTAGGGGGGAGGGTGCGCCCCCTACCTCATGCCCACCTCCTTTCTTTCTTGACGTAGGGTCCAAGTCTCATGGATCATATTCAGTGAGAAAATCACGTTCCCGAAGGTTTCATTCCATTTGGACTCCGTTTGATATTCCGTTTCTTCGAAACTCCGAAATAGGCAAAAAACAGCAATTCTGGGCTGGGCCTCCGGGTAATAGGTTAGTCCCAAAAATAATATAAAAGTGGAAAATAAAGCCCAATATTGTCCAAAACAGTAGATAATATTGCATGGAGCAATTAAAAATTATAGATACGTTGGATACGTGTCAGATGCCACCGTTGGGGAACGTAGTATTTCAAGAAATTTTCCTACAATCACGCAAGATCTATCTAGGAGAAGCATAGCAACAAGCGGGGAGAGTGTGTTCACGTACCCTCGTAGACCGAAAGCGGAAGCGTTAAGTAACGCGGTTGATGTAGTCGAAGTTCTTCGTGATCCAACCGATCAAGTACCGAACGGACGGCACCTCCGTGATTTGCACACGTTCAACTCAGTGACGTCCCTCGAACTTCTAGATCCAGCTAAGGTTGAGGGAGAGTTTTGTCAGCACGACGGCGTGTTGACGGTGATGATGAAGTTACCGATGCAGGGCTTCGCCTAAGCACTACGACAATATGACTGAGGTGGAAATATGTGGAGGGGGCACCGCACACGGCTAAGAATCAACTTGTGTCTCTATGGGGTGCCCCCTCACCTGTATATAAAGGAGGGGGGGAGGAGGCCGGCCAACCCTATGGGGCGCGCCCAAGGGGGGGAATCCTACTCCAAGTAGGAATCGCCCCCCCCCTTTCCTAGTCCAAGTAGGAGAAGAAGGAAGGAGAGGGAGAGGGAGATGGAAAGGGGGGTGCCCCCCCTTCCCAAGTCCAATTCGGTCTCCTCCCTTGTGGGGGCGCACCAGCCCCTTATGGGATGCTGTGCTTCCCTCTTATGGCCCTTAAGGCCCATAACTTCTCGCGGGGGGTTCTGGTAACCTCCCGGTACACCAAAAAAATGCTCGAACCACTTGGAACCATTCCGATGTCCAAATGCAACCTTACAATATATGAATCTTTACCTCTCGAGCATTTCAAGACTCCTCGTCATGTCCTTGATCTCATCCGGGACTCCGAACAAACTTCGGTTCATCAAATCACATAACTCATAATACAAATCGTCATCGAACGTTAAGCGTGCGGACCCTACGGGTTCGAGAACTATGTAGACATGACCGAGACACATCTCTGGTCAATAACCAATAGCGGAACCTAGATGCTCATATTGGCTCCTACATATTCTACAAAGATCTTTATTGGTCTAACCGCATAACAACATACGTTGTTCCCGAGAGGTGGCTCCTCACCCACCCACCCCTCCCTCCCACTTCCGGCCTAGGTTTTTCGGCGATCTACTCTTCTAGCCAACGACTTGTGTTTCTCCTCCGCCCATCTACTCGGGCGGCTTCTATTCTACAAGCCTATACCCATCTCATATGGGTTCTTCTGGTGGAGCAACGTTGGATTTGGATTTTTCACCGGGCGCCTTTTTTGCGGACAAGGTTTTCAAACATTGTGGGAGATCTATTCATTCCACGGATGACACGGCCCATTTCATTATGGCGGTGTCTTTCAGCAGGCATGTATTCCGTCTTAATGACGATTCTATGGCGGCTGCCTTGGAATCAGCGATTGGGGGATCTGCGATTGAATTTTCGGTGCAAATCATCCGAGACAAGGTATTATCCTTTTTGGTCTCTTGCAAGCAAGTTGGTCTCTGCATTCTCCAGTTGAGGTCGTTCGCGTGCCCACAATTCAAATGCTTTTTTCATCTTTGGGGAAATGGTGGTCCTAATTGGGTCCGTGAATTTAAGATCTGGAAAAGAGTGCGATCTTTGAATGGATCCTAGTGAGTCCTTCTAAGAAACGTGCCACTTTGGGGTTGCTTGCCATGCATAATCCTCCGGCTAGATCATCTTTTAGATCGAGTTCATCTTCGCGAAAGAAGCTTTCTTTTGCAACGTTCCAGCAATATCCTGCTTGCAAGGGTTATAGATATCATGCTTCTCAGTCATTGGTTGATACGGTATCGGAGGCCGGATATGACGTGCATCCTTGTGACAGAATGATCTTGCCCTCGCTGCCGGCGAATGATCTTCAGTGGACGGTGGCGACGCCACCCATCTCTTTCGGAACAATCAACGTCCCTGCCATAAATCTCGCCGCTAGTTCCGGATCTTCACCCACCCAGCTGGTTCGAATTGAGCATGCACCATCACATGTTTCTGTCACACCTGAGCACGTTGCTCCGGACTCTCCAGCCCAACATGGATGCATGGCCCAGTTTGGGGCCCCAGCCCAACATGACTCTTTTGCCCACAATGGCTCTGCTGCCTTGGTCGATTGTACCATGGCCCAGCCTCTGGCCCATCAGTCTCAGGTTTTTTTAGATTTTTCTGCTGCCTCAGTTGAGATTTCTCCCACGGCTGTTATGGAGAACCATATTCTGGATATTTCGGAGGAGGCTGCTCAATTTAATGATCTCATTGATGATATGGTGTTCAAGGTTTGGAAATGTCAGAATTTTTTTATCGATGATGCATTACACTAATTCGTGCACCAGTCCAATTCGATGTCGTAGATGCTTTCGCCTAGGCCACCGTGCAAGAGGATGCTCCGACGCTGCGCATTCCCCGACTTACAAGTGGGTCCCGCGGGTCAATCCTACTTCCCCGGGACGGTCAGCTGAGATTTCCTCGCCTGACGCCTCGGTTTCCCTCGCTACTAGCCACGCGGGGTCTCTGCCAAGTCCCATCGCTCCTGCAACACCATCATCGCCTCCGCCGTTGCCTGCCGAGCCACCGCCCATCACACCACCACCACCTACATCGCCACCATCGACCTGCTTAGCCGCTCCACCATCTGCTGCGGCTGTGTCGCTGCCACCTTCCGAGGCGCTCTCTGCTATGGCTACCTTTGCTCTTGACCCCATGCCTCTTGTGCCGCCGGGGTTCGAGATTATTGATGGTGGTCCGCGGCGGCTGCCGCGCACTTTCTACTCTCCTGCTGTGGCTCCGGATCGTCAGCATGAGGAATACGCCATTGCCATCGTCGAACCACCTCCTGCACTCAAGAAGTTGCTATCTTCGTAAACATGGTTAGTGATTTGTTGTTAACAATCTTGGTCGCGCCGCCCTTGATGCTCAACCATGGAAGATCCAAGGTGTGGGTCTCTTCCGCTTCAGAGCCCAGCCATAGGCAGCCCTAGTTGATCACCCCCGCTTGAGCTGGATAATGACAGGTTTGTTAGATTTGTGCCGCATGATGAAGGAATCAATTTCAGAGCTGTTCAGGGTTTTCGGAGGGGTTGGGTTATGATAGTTGGGATTCCTCTGGATTATCGGCATACTCAGTATATTGCCGATGCTATCAAGATTTTGGTCGCTTCCATCATGGCATCGGGATGATCCGTTACTTGTTCGCATTCTCAAGCGTCACGTTTATTTTCCTCCGCAACGACATTGGTGCCGCGTGATGTGGTATATCGAGTTTGCTGATTTTGGTGGTTCTCGCATTTCATGGTCTGCTCCGATTTACATCTTCTCTGCTGATTTTGCCGATATCTTGCCTCCGGACGAGGACCTGATGCCCTTTGATGGCAACCCTCATCCACTCCATGGACATCTGCAGTTTAATAACCATAATTGGGTTATGCCTGAGTTTCCTGAGATTGGTTGGGATGAGCTGCCACCTCCTCCACAGGAGCATGAGCCACATCAACAGGAGGTTCAACAAGATAACCTTAATGTGCATCACGAGATTGTTGAGGAAAACCAAGTAGATGGGAATCAGTCACAGGAATCTATTGTTCTGGAGGTGTCAAATGATTTTGTTAATGATCAGCAACCTGAGGAGAACTTAGCGATTATGCAGCATCCTGGTGCCCCACTGCAGCCTCCTCTCCATGTTGGGCAAGTCCTCACTGTTTATGGCCCTGTGATTCTGCCAGAGATGCAGTGGCAGCGCTCGTTCTGCAAGTTCATGGCAGCTATTTTTTCTGCTGAGATTCCAAAGTATGTGTTCAAGACTAATCTGTGTTCTCTGCTTCAGTCCAAGAGCGCTCGATATCTCGCTTTGATGGGAATGATGTCGCCTTCTCTTTGTTGCCCGCACCTGATCCAAATCCATGCTTTCCTCGTCAAGTTGTTCCAGTTAAAAGGCCCGTTGTTTCAAGCGTTATGCTTTGATGGCTTTGATGACATCTCTGAGCCTGTCAGTGAGTCCTTTGAGTTCTCTGCAATGCCAGAAGTCAGGACCAAACGTGGCCGTACGCCAAAAGCTGCTAAGGGTTCTAAGGTTGTGGTTGACTCTGAGGTGCGCCATAGTGCACGTCTAAGTGCATTACGGGATGGATATCATAAATCTCCAAGCACAGGCCTCATGCAAGGCAAGAATCAGTCCTCTTTCAAGAAGCGTCGAACAAGCTCAGCCAAGCCGGAGGAAAGAATGTCTGTGCCTCCGCCAACGCCAATTTCTGATCTTCAGCGTATTGGAGCACGTCTGAGAATTGCGCCAGAGAAGATCTCCAAGGACAAGCTTGAGGCTGGTCCTTCTACATCCACCAGCAGCAAGGATTCTGATGTTTAGATCCTCTCGATGGCATATTGGTTTATGGCGTACCTTTATAAACGCCATCTATCTGTTCTTCTGTTTCATGTTTAGGATATTTCCTTCCTGTTTCGTGGGTCAGTGTAGGTCATTGCATGATCTACTTTTGCTTCTGCTTTTTATTTTGGTTTGTAATGAATCAGATAGGGTTTAGAGATTCGAAGGTGTTATGTTGGAACGTGCGTGGTCTTAATTCTGAAGCACGACAATTAGCGCTAAGCGAAGATTGATGAAAGTGGTTGTTCGGTTGTTCGCACGCAAGAAACGAAATGCATGCACATTGACCATAGGTTCATTAGGAAATTTTGTCCACGTCGTTTCGATAATTTCTCCTATGTACCTTCGGATGGTGCTTCAGCTGGCATGATCATTATCTGGAATTCTTCTTTCTTTGAAGGAAAATTAATTGAGGCATGGCATTTTGGTATCATTATTGAATTCCAATCCAAGCATACTTCTGAAATTTGGACTCTTGTGTCAAGATATGGTCTCGCCAGGTCTGACCCGGGATGATTTCGTGCAATGGTTATATAATCTTGATATTAACTGTGATGATAATTGGTTATTGTTGGGGATTTCAATTTCATGCGTTCATTGGAGAATGTAAACCTGCACAGGGGTAATGTCAGCGATATTTTTCTGTTCAATGAAGTAATTGGACATCTGGGTCTCATTGAGCTACCAATTAAAGGCCGACAATTCACTTGGTCGAATATGCAAACTAATCCATTGCTGGAACATATCGACTGGTTTTTTACTTCAGTTGCATGGACCATTGATCATCCTAATACGCTTGTTTTTCCCCTGGCTCGCACGGCTTCTGATCATGTCCCATGTGTCGTCTCGATTGCTACAGTCATTCCTAAAGCTAAAAATTTTCGCTTTGAGAATTATTGGATTGATTTGCCTGGTTTCTTTGACTGTGTGGCACATGTTTGGAACAAACCTGTCGCAAGACAATCGGCTGCCCTAAATATTTCTTCTAAATTCAAAGCGCTAAAGTTTGCTCTCAAGAAATGGCACATGAGTTTGTCGACAATTAAAGCATTAATTGCTGATTGCAACAAGGTCATTCTTTATTTTGATGGTCTGGAGGAGATCAGGAATTTATCAAGGCCTGAATTTAATTTCAGGAGGATTGTGAAATTGCATTTGGAAGATATTCTTCATTGGCAGTATGTTTATTGGAAGCAGCGTTGTACCATACGTAACATTAAAGTTGGCGAGGAAAACTCCAAATTTTTTCATGCCATGGCCACGGAAAGGTATAGGAGAAACACTATCTCATCTCTCAGGAATTCTGATGGTGATGTGGTTTCGGATCACCAACAGCTTGCCACCATGTTTTGGTCAGATTTTAATCAAAGAATGGGTAATGCAAAAGGAATCTGCATGGGTTTTGATTTGGACACATTAATTTCAAGAGTTGATGGCCTTCAGGATATGTCTCAGCCCTTCACAGATTCCGAGGTTGATGCTGTCATTAAGAACATGCCACCTGATCGTGCCCCCGGCCCCGACGGCTTTTCTGGGCTGTTTTTAAAGAGGTGTTGGTCAATTCTCAAGGAGGATTTCATGCAACTTGTCAAGGAGTTCTATGAGGGGAAATGTAATTTGGAATGCCTAAATAGCTCATTAATTACTCTTATACCAAAGAAGTTAAGCCCTGAAGTTGTCGGAGATTTCCGGCCAATCTCTTTGACCAACACATGCTTGAAGTTTTTGACAAAGCTGCCGTCTTCAGAAAGTGATTCTGCGATGCATTCACCGCAATCAATATGGTTTTCTTCGGTGTCGTTCCATCCAAGACTACTTAGCCTGGTGTTTTGAGTATATACATCAATGCAAAGCCTCCAAGCGTCCCATCGTTCTACTCAAGCTGGATTTCACGAAAGCCTTTGATACAATTGAGCATGATCTAATCCTCAAAATTTTGCAACGCAAGGGTTTGATTCCAGGTGGACTAGGTGTATCAATTCTATTTTGTCAACGGGATCTTCTTCGGTGCTCCTCAACGGCGTGCCAGGGAAGCATTTTGTTTGTAGAACGGGAGTGCGCCAAGGTGACCCTCTATCACCGTTGCTCTTTGTGATTGCAGTGGATTTATTGCAGTCTGTTGTCAATGAGATGTGTGCTAGGAACATCCTTTCTCTGCCAATCCCAACCAACTCCAATGATTACCCTATAGTGCAGTACGCCGACGACACTTTAATTGTACTGCCTGCGGTTGATGATCAGCTCATTGCTTTCAAGGAGATGCTTGTAACCTTTGCGGAGTCAACTGGCTTGCGAGTTAATTTTAGCAAGTCTTCACTCATTCCCATTAACATGAGTGATGAAGAAGGTGCTAGAGTGGCCTCTTTGCTGGGTTGTGACGTTGGCACGATGCCTTTCACGTATCTTGGTTTGCCCATGGGAACTTCTAGGCCCTCTATCTATGAGTTGATGCCTCTGGATCGAATCGAGCGCCGTTTATCTGCCTCTTCATGCTTGCTTAACCAAGGATGCCGATCGCAACTTGTTCAAATCCGTGTTGTGCTCCATGCCAATTTATTTTTTGTGCACTTTATCTCTCCCAAAGGCATTATTCAGCAGCTTGAGAGGATCATGAGGCAGTGCCTATGGAGGGGTAACACGGATAACCCACGCTAATCTTTGGCTGCTTGGGATCTAGTCTGTCGTCCTAAGGATTTTGGAGGTTTGGGTGTTCTCAGCTTGACTATCCAAAATGAAGCCTTGCTTATTAAGCATCTTTTCAAGTTTTTCAACAAAGTGGACGTGCCTTGGGTATCACTAATCTGGGACACCTATTATGCATCATCACCACCCCAAAGCACCAGGGTCTGTGGTTCATTTTGGTGGCGTGATATTATGTGGTTATTCCCAAAATTCTCCAACCTAGCGGTTCCTCAAGTTCATGCTGGTGATACGGTTCTATTTTGGCTTGATCGTTGGCAGCTGGGAAATCATGTTGTCTTGTTGCAGGAATCTTTCCCAAGGCTCCACTCCTTTGCTGTGGACAATGCAATCACAGTTAAAGAGTTCTTGGTGCGGACTGACATCTTGGAGCACTTTCATCTGCCTCTATCGCAGGAGGCCTTTTCAGAGCTCACACAATTACAAACCCTCCTGCCGTCAATCAGTTTGAATGGTGAGATCAAGGACGTTTGGAAGTGGCCTTCCAAATCTGGTGTTTACATGGCAAAGATATACTATAATTTTTGCTTCTCACATCTGGTGGTAGATCCTATTTTCAAGTGGATTTGGAAGAGTGCATGCACGCTAAAGATAAAAGTTTTTGGTTGGCTTCTGTTAGTGGATCGTTTGAATACCAGAGATATGATGCAACGAAGGCACTGGATCATTCAAGATGATACTTGTGTGCTTTGCAATCTTGCTCAACATGAGGATCGGGCTCACCTTTTCTTTGCTTGCAATTATAGCCAAAGAGTTTGGAACTATCTTGGGATTTCTTGGTCTGCCCAACCAAACCAAACCACATATGATATGGCTCAAGCAGCGAGGAAGGATTTTGGACACCCTTTCTTCTCTGAGGTGGTTTTCACTGCTACTTGGAATATTTGGACACAAAGGAATGGGAAAATTTTCAGGAATGAACAGCCATCATTTAGAGCTTGGAGAAGAAACTTTATACATGACATCTCTCTTCTGTCTCACAGGATTAGATGTAAATATAAGGATATTTTTGTTTCTTGGATAGCTGCCCTTACATTGTTCCTTTTGTAAGTTTTCTCTCCTTTCTTGTAAATTTGTATAGTTGTAACTAATACTCTTTTATTTATTTAATAAAGGACTGTGAGGCTGTTGCCTTGCAGTAAATAGTCAAAAAAAACATACGTTGTTCCCTTTGTCATCGGTATGTTACTTGCCCGAGATTCGATTGTCGGTATCATCATACCTACTTCAATTTCGTTACCGGCAAGTCTCTTTACTCGTTCTGCAATGCATCACCCCGTAACTAACTCATTAGTCACATTGCTTGCAATGCTTATAGTGACGTGCATTACCGAGAGGGCCCAGAGATACCTCTCCGATACACGGAGTGACAAATCCTAATCTCGATCTATGCCTACTCAGCAAACACCATCGGAGACACCTGTAGAGCATCTTTATAATCACCCAGTTACGTTGTGATGTTTGATAGCACACAAGGAGTTCCTCCGGTATTCGGGAGTTGCATAATCTCATAGTCTGAGGAACATGTATAAGTCATGAAGAAAGCAATAGCAATAAAACTAAACGCTTGTCCATCACATCATTCTCTAATGATGTGATCCCGTTCATCAAATGACAACACATGTCTATGATCAGGAAACATAACCATCTTTGATTAACGAGCTAGTCAAGTAGAGGCATACTAGGGACACTCTTTTTTGTCTATGTATTCACACATGTACTAAGTTTCCGGTTAATACAATTCTAGCATGAATAATAAACATTTATCATGATATAAGGAAATATAAATAACAACTTTATTATTGCCTCTAGGGCATATTTCCTTCAATGAAGTCCAGCGTCGGGTGGACATTCTTGACATAGAAATATGATTTTTGCCACAACTTGACCGATCGCGTCAAGCTGATGGACGGGAAACAGTTCCCGGAGCTCGGACGACGCACCGCGACGAAGGCTCTGCACTGGGCCGCCTCCCCCTTGACGGCAGTGCCGAGCTTGGTGTAGAAGAACTCTCCCCAGAGCTCGAGGGTGAGGAGAACGCCGAGGTAACCCTCGCACAGAGTAACGAAGGCGGACATCAGCACCACCGTGTTCAGTGTGAGGTGGTTGTAGGATCGAACGTATGTCTAGAGGGGGGGTGATTAGATTACTTGACCAAATAAAAATCTAGCCTTTTCCCAATTTTAAGTCTTGGCAGATTTTAGCAACTTAGCACAAATCCAGTAATCAACCTACACATGCAATTCTAAGAGTATAGCAGCGGAATGTAAAGCAATTGCATATGAAGGTAAAGGGAGGAGTTTGGAGGGAGCAAATGCAATGTAGACACAGAGATTTTTATCCGTGGTTCCGATAGGTGGTGCTATCGTACATCCACGTTAATGGAGACTTCAACCCATGAAGGGTAACGGCCATGCTGAGTACACGGAGGGCTCCACCCACGAAGGGTCCACGAAGAAGCAACCTTGTCTATCCCACCATGGCCATCACCCATGAAGGACTTGCCTCACTAGGGTAGATCTTCTTGAAGTAGGCGATCTCATTGCCCGTACAAACTCCTTGGTTCAACTCCAAAATCTTGACGGAGGCTCCCAAGTGACACCTAGCCAATCTAGGAGACACCACTCTACAAAAGGTAATAGATGGTGTGTTGATGATGAACTCCTTGCTCTTGTCGGATGTGGGGTTCCGGCAAACCCTTAAGGTTCGAACTCTGGGGTGCGCGCGAAGTCTTTCCCTCCTACCGATCCACGCCCTAGCTCACTAAGATCTCGCGGACGAACTCGACGAACTCGCAACACAGAAAGACATGAGATTTATACTGGTTCGGGCCACCGTTGTGGTGTAATACCCTACTCCAGTGTGGTGGTGGTGGATTGCCTCTTGGGCTGATGATGAACAGTACAAGGGGAAGAACAGCCTCCTGAGGTTGAGGTGTTCTTGTGATCGGTGAACTGGCGGATCAGAAGTCTCTCCCCTACTGTGGTGGCTAGCTCTACTTATATAGGCCCTGGTCCTCTCCCCAAATATTGAGCGGGAAGGGAGCCAACAACGGCGGGCGAATTTGAAGGGGGACAACTAGTACAAGCTATCCTGACAAAAGTGGTCTTCGCCTGCGAAAGGCTCTGGTGGTGACACCGTCTTGGGCTCCACGATGACCTCCATCCTACCGTCCTTCTGGTCTTGGTCTCGTTGCACCGATATGGCAACCTTTGCCTGATGCCTCGGTACTCCTCGCCTGCGCTTGCCTCTTTAGCACCAAAGAGGAAACAAGGACGCTACGCGCGCTGGCGCCCGCCTAGTGCCGATCATCATGGCTCACGTCACGAGAGCCTCGTGAGGTTTGCCCCGCCTTGATATCTCCGCTCCTCGTGAGCCTGCCTGGCTAGGCCACTCCTGAGGAGGTCTTGAGTCATCCGCCTCGCGAGGCTTGGCCCCTCGCGAGGGTCTTGGGTGCCTTGTTGATGAAGATGGGTCGTACGGCCTGTTGACTTAGCCACGCCGCGGGCCGCAGGCAGGCAAGTCCGGGGACCCCCGTTCCCAGAACGCCGACAGTAGCCCACGGGCCCAAGGTGTGCTCGGGCTTGGCTTCACGACGAAGACAAGGGTCAAGTACGGAGCGCCGCGGGCCCCAAAAGCCTGCGGCCTCGGTTGACGCGTGGCGGTTGTTGGACGTGGTCGTCTCCGCTTCCCCATGCTGCCTTGGTAATTGGACAGCTTGGCAAGTCCCTGCGACATGCAAGAAAAACCATCATTACCTGCGATCGTGGGAGGCGCCGGTTGGCCTTCTTTTGCTATAAATGGGGAGGGGGAGGAGCCCCCGTCGCCCATCTCTTCCTTGCTTGTTTGCTTCTTCCTCCCTACTCCACCACCAGTAGCAATGGCGCCTATCAGAAGGTTCTCCGCTGAAGAGAAGGGAAAGGCCCCGCGCGATGATCCGGGCCCGCTTCCACCGAAGAAGAGGTCGGTCCACCACCGTGATGAAGCGGCAATGCAGGTGGTGACGAGGCCTTGGTGCGAGCGGCGTCCTCCAGGGTATCCGCTACCCTTGTATGCCCGAGCCGAGGGCTCAGGAGGACGGAGCGACGAGCGGCGTCACCCGCGCCTCGGTCGTGGTCGCCGTGCCACGGTGACACGCGTTGTCGCCCCTGGAACCCACGCCGCGGACTCCTCGTGCGAGCTTGTGCTATGGGCACCGATGCCTCCAAGCTCTTGGATCCGCTTCCCGCGGTTCTTCTCCGACGTGATGCCGCCGAGGGGGCCTCTCGAGCTCTGGTTGCAGCACGCCGACTGCGACACTTCAGCGACCGGAGCAGAGATCGAAGCAGTCCCCACCGGCAAGATCTTCATGACTCGCGGCTGGGGCGAGGTCGCACGGGTCTGCCGTGCGAGGGGCGCCCTCACGATCCACTTCGAGTACGACGGCGCCTCCACGCTCCTCTTCAAGGTCTTTGATGCGGAGGGCCGCCGCCTAGAGTGCTGCTCCGGAGAGGAGCGTCAGGCTGACGCGGGCTTCGCTCGAGGCCACTCCAGTAGCAGCAGCCCTTGGGAGTCCAGTAGCTCTCCTGAGCTCTAGCGACGACAGCTATGTGCCCCCGAGCTCTCATCGCGCTCGGAGCAAAGCCGCTGCATCCGCCCGCCGTCGCCGCTAATCTAGATGGGGTTGGCGCCGGCCTCCCGTGGCCCACTGTTTGTGATGGCGTTCGCCGCGGGAGGGTGTAGATAGGATCTCTCTTAGTTCTAGCTTTTGTTCCCTGCGAAGAATCATGAGGTACCCCGTGGGGGCGTGTAAAGGGTTTGTAACGTCTTTTGCGCTCATCTTCCCCGTTATGAAAATTTGGTGAACGCATGTCCTGTTAAGGCTCGGTCTCCCTTTCTTCCCTCACGATAGCTTGTTGCTCTCTGTTGTGAGTCCCGGTCCCAGGCAGGCTACAGCCGTCAGCCGGTATGCTGTGTCACGTGCCATGGTCAAGGCCAGGAGGTGTGCAGCCCGAGGTCCAGTAAGAGCCCCTGAGGCGCGATGCTCAGGAGGTCCCCCTTAGCGCTCAAGCAGCCATGGTAAGGCAAGAAAGGGAGTTGACGTGGCCGCAACGGGGCTGCGGCGAGGGTGACCCTTAGGCCCCAACATTTAGCCGATCCGAGAGCGGGACTTATCTTGTCGATTTCGTGGCGATTCCTGGTGGTGCGCTAGGCCTGCGCGCCAGCTTGTGCGGCATAGCTAGGCCGGCCCATACGAGTTTCCCTCCTCCCATGCTCTCCTTAGTGCTCTACGTCCTCAGGTCCCGGCCCTCGAGCAAGTAAGAGCTCCTGAGTCGTGACGCTCAGGAGCCCCCCTTTCAACGTACAAGCGAATTGCATGAGAGAAAAGGAGACTCGCGGTGCCGCCCGCTATCCTCCCCATGGGATCCCTGTGAACAGGCATAAGAAGAAACACGGTTTGCCGTTATAGCTGCCAGCCTGCCGCTGGTTGTTCCGCGAAGAGGCGCGGGCACTGAGGGCCTGGTGAGGTGACGTGCGCGGGGCGTGCCGCGAGCCAGAGCTCGACCGCTCAGGTTTGTCGATGCGGAAGGGACGGACCCATGCACCAGCACCGTGCCAATGTGAGGAGGCCCCATGGGAGGCGACGATCGAGCAGGTGGTAACCGTAGGTAGGTTAAGCATGGAAGGAAAATCAGTTTGGGTAAATGCAGGAAGACACATGCCACTGGGTCCGGCCCGAGCGGCTTGGGGATGATGCGGCCCGAGGGGCGCCCCCAGCAAGGTAAGCTAAAGACATAAGCAAAAGGGGTACATGCCACAGGGACGGACCCATGCGGCCTGGGAATAATGCAGCCCGAGGGGCCCTCCCAGCTAAACGAGCTTGGAAAATGTCACCTGGTTCTGTAGACGAGGTAGAGTTGGTGCAGCTGAAGGCGTGCGTCGAAGGGATGACTCTTGACGAGCCATCGGGGCCCTGAGCCTCAGGAGGATCTGGGGGCTCAGGAGGCTCCTTGAAGACTGTCTCCATTTCTTCCAGGACGGCGTGGTACCTGGCCTCCTGAGCCGCCAGGACGCGCCGCACGTTGCGCTGATAGGCTGACGCCACGCTCGGCAAGCCAAAGGGCATGCGAACGTAGCTATGTGGCGGGCCCTCGTAACGGCCCACACATGAAGGCTAGAAACACTCCTGAGATGCGGCCCTGTTGAGCCCTGGGACGTTGATGCAGACACGCAACCCAGCATCCTCGCCTGGATGGGGAGCTGCGCCTCGCGAGCGGCTGTCGCAGCGCATGGCTCTTGCGTCTTGCAGTTCCTGAGTGCTCTTGGTGATGAACTCCTGAGTAGTGGGCGCTCCTTGCTCTGTGTTCTCTTGAGGGAAACATGTCGCGAAGCACGCCTCCAAGTGGTGCCCAAGCGCCTCCCTCGTGCGGTTGGCAAGGTCTGAGGCCCTCCAGAAGAGAGCCCCCGAGCCCTGCCCGAGGAGGGTGCCGGGCGCGCCTTCCTATGCGATGGAGGGAGAGGCGCCTGAAGCGGGTGCTGACCCTGATGAGGCTCTAGCTGCATCGCCGCCCTCCTTATATCCTGCTCGGCGCAGCTGCTTCTTCTTCTTGGGGAGGGCCTCAGGAGGGCCCTCGCTTTTGCGGTCAGGGTCGTTGATTGCTGCAGCTTGGAAGGCACGCTCGAGGGAGCACACAGCATCTCTCTCTTCACATGGGACCATGATGATTCCGCCGCTTCCCGGCATCTTGAGGACATTGTAGCCGTGCTGGGTGACTGCCATGAACTTGGCCAGGGCCGGATACCCGAGGATAGTGTTGTACGGCAGGCGGATGTGCGCGACGTAGAAGTCGATGAGCTTGGTGCGGTAGTTCTTGCGCTCTCCGAAGGTGACAGGCAGGTGGGCCTGCCCTATCGGTGTGGTGGAGCTGTCGGTCACTCCTAACAAGGGCTTGGTAGGCTGAAACTGCTCATATGGCACTTGGAGGTTGTCGAACGTGTCGACGGACAGGACATTGAGCCCTGCGCCACCGTCGATGATGTCGGTGTTCTGGGAACGGGGGTCCCTAGACTTGCTTGCCTGCGGCCTGCGGCGTGGCTCAAGTGGGGGCCCAGCACGGCCCAGCTTCATCAGCTCAAGTTCAAGACCCTCGCGAGGGGCCAAACCTCGCGGGGCGGACGACGGGAACCTTCCTCAGGAGCGGCCTCGTCAGGCAGGCTCGCGAGGAGGCGGAGAGATCAAGGCGGTTACCTCACGAGGGTGCCCCGTGACGCAAGCCATGACGATCAAGGCTGGGGCGCCAGCCCGCCAAGAAGTCCTCATTTCCCCTTTGGTGCAAAGGGGGCAAGCACAGGCTAAGGCATCAGGCAAAGGTTATCGCTTCGGTGCAACAAGACCGAGACCAGCAGAACGGCAGGATGGAGGTCATCGAGGAGCCCAGGACGGCGTCACCGTCAGAGCCTTTGGCAGTCGAAGACCAACTTTAGTCAGGATAATTGTTGGCGCCCTTCCCGCTCATTATTTGGGAAGAGGCCCAGTGCCTCCCTCTATAAATAGGACTAGCCACCACCAAGGTAGGGGGGATAATCGAGATCACACAGAGAGAAAGAGAAGCGACTGGACTCGCCCTAGAAGTTCACCGCACCAGCTCAAGAACAGACCCTTGCGAGGCTGTTCTCCCTTTGTATTGTTCATCATCAGCCCCTGAGGCAATCCACCACACCACAAACTAGAGTAGGGTATTACACCACAACGGTGGCCAGAACTAGTATAAACCTTGTGTCTCTTGTGTTGTTCATCATTCATAGTTTAGATCCCTCGCAATCCATTCTCACGTGAGCTGGTAGGGGAAAGATCTCCGCGCGCACCCCAGTGTTCGAACCTCAAGGGTCTGCCGGAACCCGAAATCCGACATTTGGCGCGCCAGGTAGGGGTGCGCTGGAATCCTTCCTCCGCTGGTCGCGTGTGATTCTCCGCCGTGTCCATGGCCGACGCTCGCCGAGACGCCCAGATGGCTCCCGTTGGCGGACGCCCCAGCCGTTCCCCGTTGCCTGCCGCCAACGGCCCGGTGGGGAACGGGCAGCAGACCTGTTGGGGGGAGCTGCGCGACCTCTACCTCGCCCCTCGCGCTGGGCCGGCGCCCCCGGTCGTCGCAACTCTCCTGGGCGGCTCACTGGCGCCACCTTCGAGCCGCCACATCAAGCCGTTCACCCGCCAGATTGCCGCCACCTCCAAGCGCCAGGGAGCCCCGCTGGGCTGGGTGGCGCCCGAGGCCGACCTGCTCTTCGACTTGGACGATCACCCCTCCAACCCCGCCAGGTCGGGTGCGCTCCCGATGCTGTGCACCCCCACCATCTGCAAAGTGGCAGTCACCAGGACCCTCATCGATGGCGGAGCCGGCCTCAACGTGCTCTCTGTGGAGGCCTTCAGCCTCCTCCATGTGCCCCCAGAGCGGCTCCAGCCTAGCAGGCCTTTTTCCGGAGTCGGAGCCGGCTCCACCGCCTCATTGGGACAAATTCGCCTCCCGGTGACCTTCGGCACCCAGGACAACTTCTGCACGGAGCTGATCGACTTCGACATCGCCCCCATCGGCCTCCCCTACAACGCCATCCTCGGCTACCCGGCCTTGGCTCGGTTCATGGCAGCAACTCACCCGGCGTACAACCTCATGAAGATGCCCGGGAGCAGCGGCGTCCTTACCATGTCGGGAAACACTGGAGAGGCACTGCAGGCGCTCAAGCATGTTTTCAAAGCGGCTGCAGTGGCACGACCCACCCGTCGTTGACGCTCCCGAACCCAAGGGGGCTGCGCCATCCGAGAAGAAGCAACTATTCACTCAAAACAAGGCGGAAACCAAGCAGGTACCAGTCAGCGAGGACGGGTCCACTGACGCCACCTTCACCATAGGTGCAAACCTCGAACCCGGCAGGTGAGGAGGCCTTGGTAACGCTCACGTGCGCAAACAAGAAGGTGTTCGCATGGGGGCCTGATCAGTTGGCGGGGGTCCCGAGGGGCGTGATTGAGCATCACCTCAACGTGTGCCCCAATGTGTGCCCCGTGAAGCAGAAGGCGAGGCGAAAGTCCACAGAGAAACAAGCTTTTATCGTCCAGGAGACCCGCAAGCTGGAGGCAGCAGGGGTTATTCGCGAGGTTCGCTACCCGGATTGGCTGGCCAACCCAGTTGTCGTGCCCAGGAAAGGGGGAAAGGAGCGTATGTGTGTCGACTTCACCAGCCTCAACAAGGCCTGCCCACAGGATCCATTTCCGCTTCCTCGCATTGACCAGAACGTCAATTCCACCGCTGAGTGTGACCTGTCAGGCTTCCGGATGCCTTCTCGTGCTATCACTAGATAAAGATGGCGGTAGAAGACGCGAAAAAACGGCTTTCCGACCCCGTGGAGTGTATCGCTATACCGCATGCCATTTGGGTTATGCAACACAAAGCGCCGACATTTCAAATACCGATGCACATCGCCTTGGGCCGACAGCTCGGGAGGAATGCTGAGGCATACGTCAATGACATTGTGTGAAGTCTCGGGAGGCGAGAACCCTGATACAGGACTTGGAAGAAACCTTCACGAGCCTCGATAAAGTGGACCTATGGCTCAACCCGAAGAAATGCGTATTTGGAGTCCCCTCGGGCAAGCTCCTGGGTTTCCTCGTGTCCCATAGGGGCATCGAGGCCAACCCAGAAAAGGTCAAGGCAGTCAAAGATATGAGCCCGCCAAAGACCCTCAGAGAAATGCAGAAACTCACCGGGCACGTGACCACGCTAGGACGTTTCATATCCAAGCTGGGAGAACGAGCACTGCCATTCTTCAAGCTGATGAAGAAGAAGGGCCCCTTTGAATAGACTGAAGAGGCCGACAAGGCATTCCAAGAACTCAAGAGGTACCTTACCAGCCCTCCTGTGACGGTCGCGCCACGCCCACTTGAGCCCCTGGTGCTCTACCTCGTTGCCACGCCCTACTCCGCCAGCGCAGCCCTAGTGGCGGTTCGGGAAGAGCGCCCGATCAAGGCTGCGCCGCGCCCGGCCGCGACAGCACAAGATCAAGAAGGCCTCGCGAAGGTCACGGCCCCGGCAGATGGAGACCAGCCTCAGCAGGAAGGTGCCCCAAGAGCCGAAGAGGCCGCGCCAGCGGCCAGCGCCAGGCTCCATCGCCTCAGGAGGCATCAGACCCTACGGAGGGCACGGGCCTCGTCAGCACTCCTACTCTCGTCGAGCACCCGGTGTACTTCGTCAGCACGATGCTGTGGGATGCAAGGGCGCGGTACCCCATGCCCCAAAAACTCCTCCTCGCGCTATTGATAGCCTCACGCAAAATGCGGCACTACTTTTAGGGTCATCCCATCAAGGTCGTCTCAGCATACCCTCTGGAGAGGGTGCTCAGGAGCCCCAACTCAGCTGGAAGAGTCGCCGAGTGGAACATCGAACTGCAAGCATTTCAGCTAGAGTTCAGCACGACCAGAGTCATCAAGGGGGCCGCATTGGTAGATTTCGTGGCGGAATGGACGGAGGCACCTGGCCTCGAAGCAGGCGAAGACCGGTCGCTTTCTCCGGGGAGCGAAGCACCGGACGGCTGGATCATGTACTTCGACGGGGCATTCTCCCGACATGGCGCGGGGGCCGGCGCAGTGCTCGTATCCCCTACTCAGGACAAGCTCTACTATGACGTGCAGCTCGCTTCCAAAGATGGGGAAAAGGTCTCCAACAACATAGCAGAATATGAAGGCCTGAGAGCCGCAATCGCTTTGGGGGTAAAGCGCCTCATCAGCAAGGGCGATTCACAACTCCTCGTCAACTTCTCCAACAAGATATACGAGCCGAAGGACGAGCACATGGAAGCCTACCTCGCGGAGGTTTGCAGGATGGAGAAGCAGTTCTGGGGACTGGAGCTGCAGCATGTGCCACGCGGCACCAACCAAGAGGCGGACGACATCGCCAAGAGAGCATCCAGGCGGCTGCCTCAGGAGCCTGGCGTCTTCGAGGAGCGACTCTTCAGGCCTTCGGCGGCACCGTCACTATCAAGCGCGGCGCAACCTCGGGAGGAGCTCCCCCCGCCGCCTGCCTCGGGAGCCCCGGCATGCGGCCCGGCCTCAGGGGCGCGCCTGCTCCTGGCATTGGAACCTCGGGAGGGGTACTGGATCACGGAGCTCAAGAGCTACTTGATACAGGGGACCCTGCCAGAGAAGGAGGAGGAGGCGGAGCGTGTGGTGCGGCAAGCCACGGCCTACTGTATCAGGGATGGGGAGCTTTACCGGAGGCGGCCAAATGACGTGTCCCTACGCTGCATTCCCAGAGAGCAAGGGAAGGAATTGCTGGAAGACATACACGGCTGATACTGTGGGCACCACTCATCGTCGTGAACCCTCGTTGGCAAGGCGCTCCGCAGCGGGTTCTACTGGCCCACAGCGCTCAGCAACGCAGTCGAGCTGGTAAAGGCTTGCGAGGCCTGCCAATTTCATGCCAAGCAGATCCATCAGCCGATGGGAGGTCTGCAAACTATACCCCTCTCATGGCCATTCGCAGTTTGGGGGCTGGACATTCTGGGCCCGTTCCCTCGGGCGCCAGGGGCCTATCGCTACCTCTACGTCTTCGTGGACAAATTCACCAAGTGGACTGAGGTGGAAGCTGTCCGCACCATCCCAGTAGGCTCAGCGGTCAAGTTCATCAAGGGCCTCGTGATCCGGTTTGGGGTGCCTAACCACATCATCACCGACAACGGTTCGCAGTTCACCAGTAATCTCTTCAAAACGTACTGTGCTAACCTTGGAACGCAGATATGCTACACCTCGGTGGCGCACCCTCGGAGCAACGGCCAGCCGAAGCGAGCCAACGCGGAGGTCCTTAAGGGCCTCAAGACCAGGACCTTCAAGAAGAAGCCGGAGGCTGCGGCGGTGGGCCGCACGACGAGCTCCATGCATCGTGGTCCATCCACACGACCGCGGCCAAGTCGACTGGCGAGACCCCCTTCTTCCTCGTCTACGGAGCAGAAGCTGTCCTCCCTCACGAGGTCAGGCGTCGCTCCACACGGGTCCTAGCGTTCGACGAGGCGCAGCAGGACGCCATGCAGGGGACGGATCTCGTGCTGGGAGAGGAACATCGTCGAGAGGCCGCGCTGCGAGCGGCAAGGTATCAACAGGCGCTGCGGCGATACCACTACTGCAACATCCGCCCCAGGACTCTGGAGGTATGGGACCTCGTGCTCAGACGGGTCCTCTCCAGGAAGGGGTTGCATAAGCTCTCCCCCATGTGGGAGGGCCCGTTCAAAGTTGTTCATGTTTCCAGGCCCGACTCTGCACGCTTGGAGACTCAGGAAGGTGCCCATCCCGAACGCGTGGAACATCCAGCATCTCCGGAAGTTCTACCCCTGAGGGCCTGTGAAGAAGGCAAACGCCTGTGAAGCTCATTTTCCTGAGTAAGGCCCAGAGCCTGTGAAGAAGGCAAACGCCTGTGAAGCTCATTTTCCTGGGTAAGGCCCAGAGCTGTGAAGAAGGCAAACGCCTGTGAAGCTCATTTTCCTGAGTAAGGCCCAAAGCCTGTGAAGAAGGCAAATGCCTGTGAAGCTCATTTTCCTGAGTAAGGCCCGGAGCCTGTGAAGAAGGCAAACGCCTGTGAAGCCTATTTTTCTGAGAAAGGCCCGGAGCCTGTGAAGAAGGCAAGCGCCTTTGAAGTCATTTCCCCGAGAAAGGCCCGGAGCCTGTGAAGAAGGCCAATGCCTGTGAAGCTCGCCGCCCGTGACACTCTCACGTAATAATGAGTTGGGGTTGTACACGCCCCGGAGTCTCAGGAGCGCCGGCCTCAGGCCCTGGGGCTCCCTCCCACGCCCAGTGGCAGCACTTAGCTCCGCGCTGGTGAGAAGACGTCGAAGACTTGATTAGGTGCCGGACGCCTATTTTTCATTTGCTTTCTGCAGTTGGCTTGTTCATTCCCATTTGAAGCTTTGTTGAAGTTGTTGCCGTCTTTGGCTTGTGACTCTCTGCCTTTTTCGCTCTCCTGCCTCGGTTTCTCTCGCGCAAGTTGATAACCCATAAGTATAGGGGATCGCAACAGTTTTTCATAAGTAAGAGTGTCGAACCCAACGAGGAGCTAAAGGTAGAACAAATATTCCCTAAAGTTCTATCGACCACCGATACAACTCTACGCACGCTTACGTTCGCTTTACCTAGAACAAGTATAAAACTAGAAGTACTTTGTAGGTGTTTTCGGGTAAGCTTGCAAGAAAGTAAAGAGCACGAAAATAAAACTAGGGGTTGCTAAGGTAAAGACACAACTAAAGTAAATATAGCGAGTGTGGAAAAGTGATGGTAGGTGTGGCGAAATTGTCCCTTAAGCAATTAACTACTTTACTAGACCGATAGCAAGTATTATGTGGGAGAGGCCACTGCTAGCATGTCATCCCTTACTTGGAATTCTATGCACTTATGATTGGAACTATTAGCAAGCGTCCGCAACTACTAACGTTCATTAAGGTAAAACTCAACCATAGCATTAAGATATATTGGTCCCCCTTCAATCCCGCATGCATCAATTTCTATGCTAGGTTGAAGCTTCTGTCACTCTTGCCCTCCAATACATAGTCCTATTGACGGTGTCCTGGACTAGGGGGTACTCACCACGTCATCTCCCGATCTGTTAGATTGGGCCGAGGACCCCCATGGCCGAATACTCATGGGCTAGTCCGGACAGCTGCCGCATACAAGGAAGATTCCGCAAGACTTGGCGATCAAGACAAGGACTCCTCCCCCACCGGCGTATTCGGCTAGGACTCTTGTTATCCTAGGCCTCTGGTGCATTATATAAACCAAGGCCAGGCTAGTCGATAGAGGAACAACAATCATACCATAGGCTAGCTTCTAGGGTTTAGCCTCTCTGATCTTGTGGTAGATATACTCTTGTACTACCCATATCATCAATATTAATCAAGCAGGAGTAGGGTATTACCTCCATCGAGAGGGCCCGAACCTGGGTAAAAACATCGTGTCCCTTGTCTCCTGTTACCATCCGCCTAGATGCACAGTTTGGCACCCCCTACCCAAGATCCACCGGTTTTGACACCGACATTGGTGCTTTCATTGAGAGTTCCGCTGTGTGTTCGGCAAAAGGTCGATGGCTCGCCTGCAGATCAACTGCGACTTGGCATCTTCATCACCACCGACCGTCACCTTGGTTCGACCAAGGACTGCGCCCTACCTCCGATCGTCATGTTCGTATGAGGGCCTTCATCAACATCAACTCCGATCTCTATCAAGATCATGGAGGAATCATCCAGGGTGCCCGGGGACTCAACGTCAACATTGCCCTCGCCATCAGACTGCTTTTTCCGACAGCAGACTTGTGTCCGCCGCCACCGCCTCCTCAAGCGTCGGATTAACGATTGCTTCGGTGGAATTGTGCGGAATTGAGACAACAACAACCCTGGAAAATTTCGTCGAGTTCCGATGGAGGAATCTCTGGCAATTTCCGATATGCCAGAGCCGCATTGAATCTGGACGAGTTTAGGGCGTGGTGTCCAGATTCTAGCTTGGACTTTCTTTGGAAGATCCAACCGTTGATCAGCTGCGGAATTCCTATATCTACCACCCCTCAAAATTTCAGCTCGATCCGACCGTCCAAACTTCGGGAACCTTCCAATTAGTGCATCACTTTTCAGATATGTTTTCTGCGCGAAAACGAATCCGACCTGAGTTCGTCTTTTTTATGAACGGGATTTCGGACATCCTTTTTGAAGAAAGTTTTGTATGGTATGTTGTGTTTTGTTTCCGAACACATCCCACTAACTTTAAAATCTTTTGAACATGATCTTCAATATCATGCTGGTGTCAAAACAGTCCGGCAATATTGCTCCACGGTTGCCGACCTACGCTAGACATGTCGTCACTTTGTTGAGCCGAGCTCAACTTCTTCAGATCATCATCTCGGCAAGCCGAACAAGAGTCCGGCATCGCGAAGGATAAATCATCACCAACGTCGCCGCCCCACGGATTACACGGAGCGGGCATACCAGCATCGCCGCATGGTCGCCTCATCAAGCCGGCATCGACCGCGTCACGACCTGCATCGGCAGGGCCGCACTATTGCTTCTTCAAGCTGGTGTCCATCACACCGACCTACTTGGACATCTCGGCTGGACCGGGGGCTTCGCCATCTCTTCATCAACCTACTATGGACGCTCAAGGCCGCTAGGACCAGCTCACACGTTAGCCGGACCGAGGGCTTTGCCTCGGCGAGCCAACCTTTGCCAAAGATTGCCATGCCGTCGCTTTATCGCCCATCGTGCAACGGGTGCGCCGGATCGAGTCCCAATTTTGGGAATCACCTCCCTTCGGATTGCTACAACAAATAAACCAGTGCAATTAATCCCTGATTTTTTGCTTGTTTGGGTTCATTTTTCCCAAGGAATTATTACTCTGGTTTGTCCATCATATATACGCAGGTCTATCAAATGGTGGCGCGATTAACGACGATCGCATGGTGGTTCGGCCGTTTCAGACATAGTCCGTAACGCCGCATCCGAACTCGGACCGACACTGAATTGTGCTTTGCCACGCCTTTATTGCATTACCGACGACTGCATCGACATTGACTTCGGCGCCAGGCCATATTTCTTTTATTACTCGCTTTGCATAAATTATTTATTATGCAACATTTTTTTAATTCTTATTATTACTATTATCCCCGGTCTGCACTATTTTTTGTGCACAGGAAAATGATCCAGCCGGACTATATCCTTTGGCGTCACCTCGGCTGGACGGGAGGCTTTGTCAACACTTCATTACCCCATGCAGGGGACTTCGGCATCACTCTGTCGTCCTGCATTGCCTGTCCTATGTCACCACTTCGGAGTGCCGAGCTCTTTTCTCCGCCACCTCGGGATCGGCTTGGGGGATGGAATCTTGTCCCGCATCAAGCTCGGACCGCGTCGTCAATACCGAACACATTAACCAGCTAAGCTACCTTCATGCTCAAAGTTTTAAATTTTTAACCTGTGTTCGGCTCAACCAAGCGTTATACTTTTTTGGGAAAAAGTTGCTTGTAAAAATTTTCCTTGTCCAAACTTTGTTTGTGACGCGCAAATTCAAATACCCCGTTTACTTGGGGGCTTCCTTCATGAAGCTTTTTCCTCTTACACATGATTATACTTGTACGGCTTCGTTCCTTGTTCGTAGTATTACGCCACAATATGCACCATATTGACTTAAGTGATTTGCAAGCTGGGTTGCCTTGCTCCTGTGTTTACCCCTCGCTCCCGATTGTTCGGCTAGGGAGTAAAGGGAGCACCTCTGCGATTATCACGATCGGGTCACCCGAGCCGGACCTCGTGACTGGTGAAGCCGAAAGCTAAGCGCTCTTACTGTTTTCAATAATGGTCGGCACACAACGGAACTCGTGAGTACAAAAAATCTATTGCACAAGTCTCATATTAACAATGAGCACCAAGAAAGGTATCGGTGGGGTACTATTTTCTTCAAGATGCTTCTTACACTTTATCGCAATATAGCATAAGTTCCCCGAGCGCCGCTTTATGCATTACAGCCTTATGACCTGATTGCCTGGTTATTGGAAACACCGTCGATATTCTCGACAGATGGAGTACATAACACTTTTTGGTCCTTGACCGAAGAGGGAGAAGCCGACGGTCGGTTAAGACGCGTTTAAAGTTCGGTTGAACATAGATATGATATAAGTACTTCGCACGCATAATCATTCTTTACCCAAGTCACCGGGGCTCTTATGTTTATTTGAGCCGTTTTATAATAAGTGTTTTTCTTCTTAGTCGTTGCAGAGTTTTTATTATTTATCACTCCTTTTCTCGACACGAGTGTGCGGTCACTAGCCGTAGGCTGACCCGCTTGAAGTCTTGAGATAGGATGTGTCATGTTAAAGCACGGCATAAGCACTTTTTTTTCTAAAGTCCAATTTTCGGATTGGCACCGAACACTTGATCTTGTTCGGACGTCATGTTTTTACTGACGTTTTTTGGTTTTACAAGTTTTTGGCACGTTTTAACTATTTGTGTGTTTTCATCACAAGTCTCGCCGCAACGCCGGACACCTTTAGAGATTCGCAAAAACATTCTCGGATATTGCTATATATGCATCAGTTTTGAATTGTGTCTTGGTCAATAGTTGGGTTGCGGCTCCAGCGCTTGCCTCCTACGTTCCGCTTTGTTCGCTAGGTGTGCAAAGGGAGAACCATCGCGATTGTGCTTCCAGCTGCATGGTCAAGCACCTCAAAGGAGAAAGCCGAAAACCGACTATCACAATAGGTGTAAACTAGTCAGCGATCCGATGACTATATTAAATGACGGGCCATTCATAACATTGGCGAAGTGTTTCCGGCTTGACCTCGATCGTCAGCCGAACACTACCGGGGGCTAGTAACTGGCCTCCCAAACTAAATCCTCAATATTTTGCTCTTACATTGGAGCTGAGGTTTCATGATCATGCTTAGCATGACAACCCAAAGAAAGGAACCGATAGCGGGACTATTTTCTTTGGAAGACATTTCTTATGTTAAACAGTAATATAACATATCTCTCTGCGTACCTTTGTTTATAAAACCGTATGGCCAGATTGCCTTGTTTGTCGTAAATCTTTGCCCTCATAAAGGCTTTATAAAGTAGATTAAACACTCCTCGACTCTTGGCCGAGGAGGTTGAAGTCGATGGTCGGTCAATAAAGTTTTGTACAATGCGGATCCGAGCATTAATGACATAAAGTACTTGGATACATTGAGTCATTACACATAATTTGTGATTTTACTATGGATATCGATCCTTAATTCGGCCACCCGTGCCCGCATTAAGGCTCGGGGCTCTTGGGCTTCGGGCTTATTATTTACAAATATTAAAGGGCACATCAATCCTCGATGCGGTGTTGCCACCCGACCAAGTGTCTGGGGGCTCTTGCATTGCCTGTCCAATGCGTAAAATTTTAAGTGTAATACATCTCGAGGAGATTTTGGTCCTCGGGTTGGTCGGCCGCACCCAACCCGAGTCTTGAGGATCGAGCACGCCGCTTTTGTGTCCCAAGTATTCGCCGAGCTAGGACTTGATCCTCGGACCGATTTTGCAAATCAACCTGAGTCTCGGTGACTCTGAGGATCAGCGGTCTTATGTCATCCTTCATGTGCATCTCAGTTTTAGACCGATACCCACCTTTGAGGGCTACTGGCTATGTATCTCGGCAGAGAATAAATTGCACCAATCAAAAATATTGACAAAAATCGGCCCACATTCGGGTGGTGCACCACCTCGAAGCAGTCCGGTATAAAGCTCGGGCGCTAGTGGTTGGCTCCATAGAGGGCATTTCCGGCATTAAGCTCGGCTAAACTCCTTCAAACTTCTTTGAACCAAGGTGATTTACGACACCTCGAATATAGTCCAGCGTTGGAGCTCGGATACATAGTCCGGCGTTGGAGCTCGGATACAGTCCGGCGTTGGAGCTCGGATACATAGTCCGGCGTTAGAGCTGGGAAGCGATCAGCATTGGTGCTCGGCTGCAAAACATCCCTCGAATGTAGTCCGGCGTTGGAGCTCGGACGCAAGAGGACGCCGCCGCCCGGGAACAACTTCAAACCCGAGGTGTGGCATAAAAATAACAAGGCATTGATAAAGGCCGGAAACTTAAAGGGGCTCCTCGGATACCCGACGTGTAAACTCGTCGAATGCATTTCGGCGATCCTCAAGATCGAAGATCGTAAGATTTGTTGAACTAGTTTTCAAGACCGATGATCAAGATGAAGAACGGTTCGAAGAATCGAGGAGCGTCCCTAAACTTGAAGACCGGTTCAGGGGCTACCGACGGTGTCTGGACTAGGGGTACTCACCACGTCATCTCCGATCTGTTAGATCGGGCCGAGGACCCCCATGGCCGAATACTCATGGCCAGTCCGGACAGCTGCCGCATACAAGGAAGATTCCGCAAGACTTGGCGATCAAGACAAGGACTCCTCCCCCACCGGCGTATTCGGCTAGGACTCTTGTTATCCTAGGCCTCTGGTGCATTATATAAACTGAGGCCAGGCTACTCGATAGAGGAACAACAATCATACCATAGGCTAGCTTCTAGGGTTTAGCCTCTCTGATCTCGTGGTAGATCTACTCTTGTACTACCCATATCATCAATATTAATCAAGCAGGAGTAGGGTATTACCTCCATCGAGAGGGCCCGAACCTGTGTAAAAACATCGTGTCCCTTGTCTCCTGTTACCATCCGCCTAGACGCACAGTTCGGGACCCCCTACCCAAGATCCGCCGGTTTTGACACCGACACCTATCAACATACAACTAACCCTATGGTGTGATCCACGCGCGCGCTCATATGATGGGCACCAAAGGACAGCAACATAACCACAAGCAAATTAAATCAATCATAGAAATTCATCAACCACCAATAGGAAAACGAAAATCTACTCAGACATCATAGGATGGCAGCACATCATTGGATAATAATATGAAGCATAAAGCACCATGTTCAAGTAGAGGGTACATCGGGTTGCGGGAGAGTGGACCGCTGTAGATAGAGGGGGAAGGTGATGGAGATGTTGGTGAAGATGGTGGAGGTGTTGGTGAAGATCGCGGTGATGATGAGGGCCCCCGGCGGCGTTCCGGCGCCACCGGAAGCGAGGGGGAGAGAGCCCCCCCTCCTTCTTATTCTTCCTTGACCTTCTCCCTAGATGGGAGAAGGGTTTCCCCTGTTCCTTGGCTCCCATGGCTTGGGAGGCGAGAGCCCTCCGAGATTGGATCTATCTCTCTGTTTCTGCGTTACATTACGGCTCTGCTTTCAGCGTTTCGCGTATATATGGAGATACGTAACTCCGATTGGCCTGAAACCTTTTCCATGATTTTTTTCGAATATTATCTTTCTTGCGGCAAAAGAAGAGCATCAACCGCCTTACGGTGGGCTCACGAGGGTAGGCGGCGCGCCCCCCTGCCTCGTGACCACCTCGGGCACCGTCTCGCGTGGATTTTTCTTCTGGAATTTTCCATATTTTCCAAAAATAAGCTCCATCCATTTTTATCCCGTTTGGACTCTGTTTGATATGGATATTCTGCGAAACATAAAACATGCAATGCATAGAACTGCACTGGCAATCGGATCAATATGTTAGTCCCAAAATAATATAAAATTTGCCAAAAGTATATGAAAGTGAATAATATTGGCATGGAACAATAAAAATTATAGATAATGACGGAGACTATCAGCATCCCCAAGCTTAATTCCTGCTCGTCCTCGAGTAGGTAAATGATAAAAAAGAATAATTTTTGATGTGGAATGCTACCTAGCATAATCTTGATCATATGTCTAATCATGGCATGAATATTAAGACACGAGTGATTCAAAGCAATAGTCTATCCTTTGACATAAAAACAATAATACTTTGAGCATACCGATAAAGCAATCATGTCTTTTCAAACAACAAGGCAAAAGCAAGCTTATCCCTACAAAATCATACAGTTTGGCCATGCTTCATTTTCGTCACACAAAATGCCCCCATCATGCACAACCCCGATGACAAGCCGAGCAATTGGTTCATACTTTTTAACATGCCTCAGCTTTTTCAACCCTCACACAATACATGAGCGCAAGCCATGGATATAGCACTATAGGTGGAATAGAATATAATGATGGAGGTTAGGTGGAGAAGACAAAAAAGGAGAAAGTCTCACATCGACGCGGCTAATCAACGGGCTATGGAGATGCCCATCAATTGATGTCAATGCTAGGAGTAGGGATTGCCATGCAACGGATGCACTAAGATCTATAAGTGTATGAAAGCTCAACAAAAGAAACTAAGTGGGTGTGCATCCAACTTGCTTGCTCATGAAGACCTAAGGCAATTGAGGAAGCCCATCGTTGGAATATACAAGCCAAGTTCTATAATGAAAATTCCCACTAGTATATGAAAGTGATAACTCAAGAGTCTCTCTATATGAAGAACATGGTGCTACTTTGAAGCACAAGTGTGGCAAAAGGATAGTAACATTGCCCCTTCTCTCTTTTTCTCTCATTTTTTTATTTTCTCTTTTTTTGGGCCTTCTATTTTTTTGGCCTCTCTCTTTTTTTATTTTTTTTATTTTTTTTTCGTCCGGAGTCTCATCCTGTCTTGTGGGGGAGTCATGGTCTCCATCATCCTTTCCTCACTGGGACAATGCTCTAATAATGATGAGCATCACACTTTTATTTACTTACAACTCAATATTACAACTCGATATCTAGAACAAAGATGTGACTCTATATGAATGCCTCCGGTGGTGTACCGGGATGTGCAATGATCTAGCGTAGCAATGACATCAAAAAACGGACAAGCCATGAAAACACCATGCTAGCTATCTTACGATCATGCAAAGCAATATGACAATGAATGCTCAAGTCATGTATATGATGATGATGGAAGTTGCATGGCAATATAACTCGGAATGGCTATGGAAATGCCATGATAGGTAGGTATGGTGGCTGTTTTGAGGAAGAAATAATGAGGCTTATGTGTGACAGAGCGTATCGTATCACGGGGTTTGGATGCACCGGCGAAGTTTGCACCAACTCTCGAGGTGAGAAAGGCCAATGCACGGTACCGAAGAGGCTAGCAATGATGGAAGGGTGAGAGTGCGTATAATCCATGGACTCACAATAGTCATAAAGAACTCATATACTTATTGCAAAAGTTTATTAGCCCTCGAAGCAAAGTACTACTACGCATGCCCCTAGGGGGATAGATTGGTAGGAAAATACCATCGCTCGTCCCCGACCGCCACTCATAAGGAAGACAATCAAAGAAACACCCCATGCTTCAAATTTGTCACACAACGGTTACCATACGTGCATGCTACGGGACTTGCAAACCTCAACACAAGTGTCTCTACAATCCACAACCACCCACTAGCATAACTCTAATATCACCATCTTTATATCGCAAAACTATTGCAAGGAATCAAACATATCATATTCAGCGATCTACAAGTTTATGTAGGATTTTATGACTAACCATGTGAATGACCAGTTCCTGTCATCTCTCTAAATAGATATAAGTGAAGCAAGAGAGTTTAATTCTTTCTACAAAATATATGCCCAAACTCTAACAAATATAAGTGAAGCAAAAGAGCATTCTACCAATGGCGGTTGTCTATGTAAAGAGAAACAGGCAATCCAAACTTCAAATGATATAAGTGAAGCACATGAAGCATTCCATAAAGCCATACTCAAAAGATTTAAGTGAAGTGCATAGAGCATTCTATAAATCAACCAAGGACCATCTCATACCAGCATGGTGCATAAAAGAAAAATAAAAACCTAATTGCAAAATACGCTCCAAGACTTGCACATATCGCATGAACGAAACGAATCCGAAAACATACCGATATTTGTTGAAGAAAGAGGATGCCTCCCAGCATCCCCAAGCTTAGACGCTTGAGTCTCCTTGAATATTTACTTGGGGTGCCTCGGTCATCCCCAAGCTTGAGCTCTTGCCTCTCTTCCTTCTTCTCACATCGAAACCTTCTCGATCATCGAACACTTCATCCACACAAAACTTCAACAGAAAACTCGGTAAGATCCGTTAGTATTATAAAGCAAATCACTACTCTAAGTACTGTTGCAAACCAATTCATATTTTGTTTTTGCATTATGTCTACTGTAATATAGCTTTTTCATGGCTTAATCCACTGATATAAATTGACAGTTTCATCAAAACAAGCAAACTATGCATCAAAAACAGAATCTGTCTAAAACAGAACAGTCTGTAGCAATCTTAACATCCACCATACTTCTGGTACTTGAAAAATTCTAAACAAATTAGGAAAAATAAAAAAATTGTACAGAAAGACAGTGCAAAAAGAATCAGAACCACTTGACGTTCCAATAAAAAATTAAAATTCACGCACTACAGCCAGAGTTTCTGTCCTGCACCGCACAAACCAACAAGCATTGTAAACATCCTAAAGGCAAACCTTGGCACATTATTTTTATAATACAATGGAATTGTACAAGGGGATAATTATTTTTATTGAAAAGTTTCTGTAATTAAGATTCACAAAGTTACCATGGGCCTGAACAAGTTTAAGGACGTCCCCCACTTTCACAATGCTCGTCTCTCTCACTTTCACTTTTCTTTTTGAAAAAGTTTTGGCTTACCCTCTTTATTTTTGTTGTTTTTAAACTATATGAAAGCACTCAACAGAAATAAATGACTCTCTAAAACTTCCGGGTTGTCTCCCTGGCAGCGCTTTCTTTAAAGCCATTAAGCTAGGCATATAGTGCTCAAGTAGTGAATCCACCCGGATCCCAAGGTATATCAAAGCCAATTTTAATTAGCAATGATTTGTAATTTAGTAATGAGCACAAAGTGACATATATCATGTAATGACGAAGTGTAACTCTCTTCCTATGCATCGGCATGTCATAGAAGAACAATTCATGCACACAAAGTAAAGGCCAATGCATAGTATAAACAGTTTCTTGCAATTTTATTGTGTTGGAAACATAGAGAGGTGGAGATATAGTTCCTCTCTCATAATAATTGCAAGTAGGAGCAGCAAGCACATGCATATTACATCTATCAAAATGATCATGTGCAATGGTAAAAGGCAGCCCATCAATGTAATCCTTAGTAAGTGCAAACTTCTCCGATATAGTGTAGTCGGGAGAATTCAAAAAGATAATAGGACTATCATGCGTGGGTGCAATAGCAACAATTTCATTCATAACATAAGGAACTATAGCAAGTTCATCTCCATAAGCATAATTCATATTGGCATCTTGGCCACAAGCATAGCAAGCATCATCAAAAAGGGATATTTCAAAACAATCAACGGGGTCATAACAATCATCCTTCGGTAAGCACGAAGGGGAATTAAACAATGTATGAGTTGGAGGGTTACTCTCATTAGAAGGTGGGCACGAGTAGCTAATCCGCTCTTCCTCCTTTTGTTCTTCGCTCTCCTCATCATCTTTTTCATCCAATGAGCTCACAGTTTCATCAATTTCTTCTTCCATAGCTTCCTGCAAAATATTAGTCTCTTCTTGGACAGCGGATAATTTCTTCATAAATGCATTAATATAGTAATTGTATTCATAATTTTCATAGCAATATCTAAGTATAGCAAGATTTTTAGGCCTATAAGAATCATCATCTAAAGCTTCATACTTTTCAAACAAAGATTCAATTTCATAAGCAGCCTTAAAAGCAACAAATTCTTCTATTTGTTCCACATCATAGTAATCATATACACCATTAGCATAAGAAGCTAAGGTTTCATTATCATTAAATTCGCATGAAAAGGGAAGGTGTGGAGCCTCCATCCTAGAGCAACAAGTATAATCATAGTCCAAGCATAGTTGTCTAGCATACCACTGCAACATAATAAATTGATCCCATAATAGTTTCCCTTTTTGTGTCGAGCGATAATCCCTAAAGTATTCACGTTGATCCAACGTGTCTCCCATTATAAAGTTGTATGGGGTTTTCTCAGGATTATCAAAGTAGTACATAATATTTCTCACATACTGAGAATCGGGGGTTTTAGGAGTTACCCCATCCTCCTGAGTAGCAAGTACACCTAATCTTTTTGGTATTTCGTGTTCCATATCCATAACTAAAGATAAAGAACAACTAAGAACAGGAAATAAAAATTACTTAGTGATAAAGCAAACAAGCACACACGAGAATATTCACCCCACGCTATGACTCCCCAGCAACGGCGCCAGAAAAAGGTCTTGATAATCCACAAGAATAGGGGATCGCAACAGTTTTCGATAAGTAAGAGTGTCGAACCCAACGTGGAGCTAAAGGTAGAACAAATATTCCCTAAAGTTCTATCGACCACCGATACAACTCTATGCACGCTTAACGTTCGCTTTACCTAGAACAAGTATAAAACTAGAAGTACTTTGTAGGTGTTTTCAGGTAAGCTTGCAAGAAAGTAAAGAGCACGAAAATAAAACTAGGGGCTGCTAAGGTAAAGAAACAACTAAAGTAAATATAGCGAGTGTGGAAAAGTGATGGTAGGTGTGGCGAAATTGTCCCTTAAGCAATTGACTACTTTACTAGACCGATAGCAAGTATTATGTGGGAGAGGCCACTGCTAGCATGTCATCCCTTACTTGGAATTATATGCACTTATGATTGGAACTATTAGCAAGTCATCGCAACTACTAACGTTTATTAAGGTAAAACCCAACCATAGCATTAAGTTATATTGGTCCCCTTCAATCTCGTATGCATCAATTTCTATGCTAGGTTGAAGCTTCATCACTCTTGCCCTCCAATACATAGTCCTATCAACATACAACTAACCCTATGGTGTGATCCACGCAGCAGCTCATATGATGGGCACCAAAGGACAGCAACATAACCACAAGCAAATTAAATCAATCATAGCAATTCATCAACCACCAATAGGACAACGAAAATCTACTCAGACATCATAGGATGGCAACACATCATTGGATAATAATATGAAGCACAAAGCACCATGTTCAAGTAGAGGGTACAGCGGGTTGCGGGAGAGTCGACCGCTGTAGATAGAGGGGGGAAGGTGATGGAGATTTTGGTGAATATGGCGGAGGTGTTGGTGTAGATCGCGGTGATGATGATGGCCCCCGGCGGCGTTCTGGCGCCACCGGAAGCGAGGGGGAGAGAGCCCCCCTCCTTCTTCTTATTCCTTGACCTTCTCCCTAGACGGGAGAAGGGTTTCCCCTCTGTTTCTTGGCTCCCATGGCTTGGGAGGGGCGAGAGCCCCTCCGAGATTGGATCTATCTCTGTTTACTGCGTTACATTACAGCTCTGTTTCACCGTTTCGCGTATATATGGAGATCCGTAACTCCGATTGGCCTGAAACCTTTTCCGTGATTTTTTTCCAAATATTATCTTTCTTGCGGCAAAAGAAGAGCATCAACCGCCTTACGGTGGGCTCACGAGGGTAGGCGGCGCGCCCAGGGGGGAGGCACGCCCCCCTGCCTTGTGACCACCTCGGGCACCGTCTCACGTGGATTTTTCTTCTGGAATTTTCCATATTTTCCAAAAATAAGCTCCGTCCGTTTTTATCCCGTTTGGACTCCGTTTGATATGGATATTCTGCGAAACATAAAGCATGCAAATGCATGTGAACCGGCACTGGTCCTTTGGATCAATATGTTAGTCCCAAAAATAATATAAAAGTTGCCAAAAAGTATATGGAAGTGAATAATATTGGCATGGAACAATAAAAATTATAGATAAGACGGAGACGTATCAGCATCCTCAAGCTTAATTCCTGCTCGTCCTCGAGTAGGCAAATGATAAAAAAGAATAATTTTTTATGTGGAATGCTACCTAGCATAATCTTGATCATATGTCTAATCATGGCATGAATATTAAGACACGAGTGATTCAAAGCAATAGTCTATCCTTTGACATAAAAACAATAATACTTTGAGCGTACCGATAAAGCAATCATGTCTTTTCAAAACAACAAGGCAAAAGCAAGCTTATCCCTACAAAATCATAAAGTTTGGCCATGCTTCATTTTCGTCACACAAAATGCCCCCATCATGCACAACCCCGATGACAAGCCGAGCAATTGGTTCATAATTTTTAACGCGCCTCAGCTTTTTCAACCCTCACAGAATACATGAGCGCAAGCCATTGATATAGCACTATAGGTGGAACAGAATATAATGATGGAGGTTAGGTGGAGAAGACAAAAAAGGAGAAAGTCTCACATCGACGCGGCTAATCAACGGGCTATGGAGATGCCCATCAATTGATGTCAATGCGAGGAGTAGGGATTGCCATGCAATGGATGCACTAAGATCTATAAGTGTATGAAAGCTCAACAAAAGAAACTAAGTGGGTGTGCATCCAACTTGCTTGCTCATGAAGACCTAGGGCATTTGAGGAAGCCCATTGTTGGAATATACAAGCCAAGTTCTATAATGAAAATTCCCACTAGTATATGGAAGTGATAACTCAAGAGACTCTCTATATGAAGAACATGGTGCTACTTTGAAGCACAAGTGTGGCAAAAGGATAGTAACATTGCCCCTTCTCTCTTTTTCTCTCATTTGTTTTTATTTTCTCTTTTTTTTGGGCCTTCTCTTTTTTTTGGCATCTCTCTTTTTTTCGTCCGGAGTCTCATCCCGACTTGTGGGGGAGTCATAGTCTCCATCATCCTTTCCTCACTGGGGCAATGCTCTAATAATGATGATCATCACACTTTTATTTACTTACAACTCAATATTACAACTCGATATCTAGAACAAAGATATGACTCTATATGAATGCCTCCGGCGGTGTACCGACCACACGACAAACTCCGGCAACACCTCTGCCGAGTGGAAGTGCGGCCTGGGAGGCCGCGCGGTCGCAGCGGGCGCCCCATCAACAACCTGGCGCCCGTCGCTGCGCAGGAGATAGCCTCCATGGCCGCAGGAAGCCGCTGCGGGAGCCACAGGATGCTTGCAAGGACGGCCTCGACCGCGCTTGGCCGGGGGAGAGTCAGGCTCTACCTGGCGGGCCTTTCCCTTCTCCGCGGCCGAGAACCTCTTCGACAGAGCCATGGAAAGAAAGGAGCAGCGAGAGGAGATGGACTGGAAGGGCTTGCGCCGTTCCATACTTATAGCCGGAGGAGGCCAACCGTCGGCCTCCACGATCGCAGGTAATCATGACCCATTCCTGCACGCAAGGACTTGTCAAGTCATGCGGTTGCCGAGGCATCGTGGGGAAGCGGAGACGCCCACGACCAACCAATCGCCACGCGGCGCCCAATTCCGCAGGCTGTTGGGGCCCGCAGCGCTTCACACTTGCCCCTTCGCTTCCCTGCTGAGCCAAGTCCGGGCGCGCCTTGGGCTCGAGGGCTACTGTCGGCGTTCTGGGAACGGGGGTCCCCAGACTTGCCTACCTGCGGCCTGCGGCGTGGCTCAAGTGGGGGCCCAACATGGCCCAGCTTCATCAGCTCAAGTTCAAGACCCTCGCGAGGGGCCAAGCCTCGCGGGGCGGACGACGGGAACCTTCCTTAGGAGCGGCCTCGTCAGGCAGGCTCGTGAGGAGGCGGAGAGATCAAGGCGGGGTACCTCACGAGGGTGCCCCGTGACGTAAGCCATGACGATCAAGGCCAGGTGGGCGCCAGCCCGCGCAGTGTCCTCATTTCCCCTTTGGTGCAAAGGGGGCAAGCACAGGCCAAGGCATCAGGCAAAGGTTACCGCTTCGGTGCAACAAGACCGAGACCAGCAAAACGGCAGGATGGAGGTCATCGAGGAGCCCAGGACGGCGTCACCGTTAGAGCCTTTGGCAGTCGAAGACCAACTTTAGTCAGGATAAGTGTACTAGATGTTCCCCTTCAAAATGGCCAATTGTTGGCGCCCTTCCCGCTCATTATTTGGGAAGAGGCCCAGGGCCTCCCTCTATAAATAGGACTAGCCACCACCAAGGTAGGGGGAGAATCGATATCACATAGAGAGAAAGAGAAGCGACTGGACTCGCCCTAGCAGTTCACCGCACCAGCTCAAGAACAGACCCTCGCGAGGCTATTCTCCCTTTGTATTGTTCATCATCAGCCCCTGAGGCAATCCACCACACCACAAACTAGAGTAGGGTATTACACCACAACGGTGGCCCGAACTAGTATAAACCTTGTGTCTCTTGTGTTGTTCATCGTTCATAGTTTAGATCCCTCGCAATCCATTCTCGCGTGAGCTGGTAGGGGAAAGATCTCCACGCGCACCCCAGTGTTCGAACCTCGAGGGTCTGCCGAAACCCAAAATCCGACAGATGAGGGTCTTGGTAACTTGCACATTGCTGATGACTGGTGAACAAAGCATCAGGAGAGTGCCAGCGGTTGCTGCGCACTTAAGCTGATCTGCCGAGTTGAAAGTGATGGCGCATTGGGACCACCTGAGTGGGCGCGTGGCCTCGAGCTTGGGGAGCACCATGTTCACTTCACGAGCGAACTGTTTGAAGATGCGTTGAGAGGCTGGGGCCTGCATGCCGCGCAAGATGCAGGCGATTGCACGCGGCTCCTGGAAGCCCCCAGCCCCCTCATCCTGATGGTGATCGTCGTTCCTTCTTGGTGGCGGCAGCGGGGAAGGCGGCGTTGCCACAGGCGATCCTCACGAGGATGGTCCCTCCAGGCGCCCTCGCGAGGATGGTCCTGCCAGCGGTCCTCACGAGGCCTGTCGCGCCACTCCTGGCGCGGGCCACGATCGTCCCAGCGTCCGCCTCCACGTCCTCCTCCACGGCCATAGCCCCGGTCGCTACGCTCGGGACGTCGACCGAAGCGTACTTTGCGGATGGCTCTTAGCTCTTGAAAGTTACTGGTGTTGTGGGTGTTCAGATTGTGGAAGGCGCAGAACGGTCGGCTGTTCTTGGATGGCTTGGGCTGATCTTTGCTCCGCTTGGTATCGGGCTCCGCTGTGAGCACTGCCGCTTCCTTGCGCTTCACGTCCGTGATTGCACGCGGCTCCTGGAAGCCCCCAGCCCCCTCATCCTGATGGTGATCGTCGTTCCTTCTTGGTGGCTGCAGCGGGGGAAGGCCGGCGTTGCCCTGGGGGCGATCCTCACGAGGTTGGTCCCTCCAGGCGCCCTTGCGAGGATGGTCCTGCCAGCGGTCCTCACGAGGCCTGTTGCGCCACTCCTGGCGTGGGCCACAGTCATCCCAGCGTCCGCCTCCACGTCCTCCTCCACAGCCATAGCCTCGGTCGCTACGCTCGGGGCATCGACCGAAGCGTCCTTCGTGGATGGCTCTGAGCTCTTGATAGTCACTGGTGTTGTGGGTGTTCAGATTGTGGAAGGCACAAAACGATCGGCTGTTCTTGGATGACTCAGGATTATCTCTGCCCCGCTTGGTGTCGGGCTCCGCTGCGAGCACTGCCGCTTCCTTGCGCTTCACGTCCTTGGCCTTGGCTTTCTTTTCCTCTGTGCCCGCGGCGGGCAGCTCGAGGAGGGAGAGGCGCCCCTCCTCAGCTCTTGCGCACTTGGTCGCCAGGTTGAACAGCTCTTGAGATGTGCATAGCTCCTCATGGATAGCGAGCTCTTCCTTCATCTTGACGTCACGGATGCCGTCTGAGAACGCGGAAATGATGGCCTCGTCCGTGACCTTGGGGATCTTGAGGCGAGTGTTGTTGAAGCACTGGATGTACTTCTGGAGGGTCTCCCCTGGCTGTTGCTTGATGCGGCGCAGGTCACCCGTGGCTGGCGGGCGGTCGCGGGTGCCCTGGATGTTGGCAACGAAGCGGTCGTGCATCTCATCCCAGGAGGAGATTGAGTCATGCTGCAGGTTCAGGAGCCAGGAGCGGGCACCATCCTTGAGAGCCATGGGGAACCAGTTTGCCATGACCTTCTCGTCGCCGTTGGCCGCTTCGATGCTCGGCTCATAGAGCTGCAGGAACTCTGCGAGATCGGAGGTGTCGTCATAGCAGGGAGGCAGATCGGGCTTGAACTTGCCTAGCCAGGCGATACTACGCAGCTCGGGGTTGAAGGCGCGGCAGTCGGTCATGGTTGCCGGGGCCCGCCTCGGAGGTGGAGCTTGGTCTTGATGAGGTCTGCGCAGCGCCACCGCAGGCGGCGCGCGGTCTTGACGAGGCGGCGCGGGGAGCGTAGGTGCAGCTTCTCGCGGCCGTGGGATTTCTTGGCAGCTTCTCTCTTCGCACGCGGGCACCGGACGTGGCAGATCTCGTCGTGGGGCCGCGCGCCTTGGCGCCAAGGCGCAGTCTTGTGGAAAAGGTGGTGGAGGCGCGCCATGAGCCACGTCGCATGTGGCTGGCGGAGGGTGAGGCAGAGAGAGGGACTGATACGTCTCCAACGTATCTATAATTTTTGATTGCTCCATGCTACTTTATCTACTATTTTGGACTATATTGGGCTTTACTTTCCACTTCTATATTACTTTTGGGACTAACCTATTAACCGGAGGCCCAACCCAGAATTGCTGTTTTTTTGCCTATTTCGGTGTTTGAAGAAGCGGAATATCAAACGGAGTCCAAACGGAATGAAACCTTCGAACGCGATCTTCTCACCAAACGTGATCCAGGAGACTTGGACCCAACTCCAAGAAGTGCCAGAGGCCGTCACGAGGGTGGAGGGCACCCCCCTGGGCGCGCCCCCCTACCTCGTGGGCCCCCTGACGCTCCACCGACGTACTCCTTCCTCTTATATATACCTACGTATCCCCAAACGATCAGAGGAGGAGCCAAAAACCTAATTCCACCGCCGTACCTTCCTGTATCCACGAGATCCCATCTTAGGGCCTGTTCCGAAGCTCCGCCGGAGGGGGCATCCACCATGGAGGGCTTCTACATCAACACCATAGCCCCTCCGATGAAGTGTGAGTAGTTTACTTCAGACCTTCGGGTCCATAGCTAGTAGCTAGATGGCTTCTTCTCTCTTTTTGGATCTCAATACAATGTTCTCCCCCTCTCTCGTGGAGACCTATTTGATGTAATCTTCTTTTTGCGGTGTGTTTGTTGAGACCGATGAATTCTGGGTTTATGATCCAGCTTATCTATGAATAATATTTGAATCTTCTCTGAATTCTTTTATGTATGATTGAGTTATCTTTGCAAGTCTCTTCGAATTATCCGTTTGGTTTGGCCAACTAGATTGGTAGTTCTTGCAATGGGAGAAGTGCTTAGCTTTGGGTTCAATCTTGCGGTGTCCTTACCCAAAGGATGTAAAGGGTTGCAACGCACGTATTGTATTGTTGCCATCGAGGATAACAAGATGGGGTATTTATCATATTGCATGAATTTATTCCTCTACATCATGTCATCTTGCTTAAGATGTTACTCTGTTTTAACTTAATACTCTAGATGCATGCTTTGGATAGCGGTCGATGAGTGGAGTAATAGTAGTAGATGCGGAAGAATCGTTTGATCTACTTGTCTCGGATGTGATGCCTATATACATGATCACACCTAGATAACCTCATAACTATGCTCAATTACATCAATTGCTCAACAAGAATTTGTTCACCCACCGTAGAATATCTATGCTCATGAGAGAAGCCACTAGTGAAACCTATGGCCCCTGGGTCTATTCTCATCATATCAATCTCTATCACTTTTATACTTGCTTTCTTTTTACTTTGCTTTTACTTTTTTACTTTGCATCTTTATACCAAAAATACCAAAAATATTATCTCTATCAGATCTCACTCTCGTAGGTGACCGTGAAGGGATTGACAACCCCTAATTGCGTTGGTTGCGAGTAGCTATCGTTTTGTGCAGGTACGAGGGACTTGCGCGTGGCCTCCTTTGGATTGATACCTTGGTTCTCAAAAACTGAGGGAAATACTTACGCTCTTGTGCTGCATCATCCTCTCCTTTTCGGGAAAACCAACGCAAGCTCAAGACGTAGCAAGAAGGATTTCTGGCGCCGTTCTTGGGAGGTCTACATAAAAGTCAACATACCAAGTACCCATCAAAATCCCTATCTCTCGCATTACATTATTTGCCACTTGCCTCTCGTTTTCCTTTCCCCCACTTCACCCTTGCCGTTTTATTCGCCCTTCCTCCGTTCAATATTGTGTTACCATGTGCCTTCTTTTTGCTTGCATCTTTGCTTGCTAAAAGTTTATGGATCCTCATCCACTTGCTAATCTCTTTAAGAGATCCAATTATGATGAACCTATTGCTAGTGAATTGAGTGCACTAGATTATCTTTATGAGGTTTTGCCAGAAATTCGTGAATCTAAAAATTGTGATGAAGTACTTTATGAAGCGATTCACGATAGATCTTTGAATAAAAAGCATAATTGCAATGATTTTACTACAAATTCGATTGATGTCAGTTGTGCTAAAAATATACAAAACCCTAAGCTTGGGGATGCTAGTTTTGCTATGTCCTCTACTTGTTGCAATGATCATGATTGGGGTGATTCTTCTTATGATCTTGAAAATTTATTTAATCCCCATGATGAATATGAGATTGATAATAGTGTTTGCAATAATATTGAAAGTGGGTTTGGAGAGGTCAAGACTTTAATTAATATTAATCCCACTATTTCGGAAGAGTGTCAACTTCGCATGCATGTGGATCGCTATATAGTTGAATTTTCTTATGATCCTACATGTAGTTATTATGAGAGAGGAACATATGGTTATAGAAATTTTCATGTTACTAAATTACCTCTCGTTATGTTAAGATTGCTATTGTTTCTTTCCGCTTCCTTGCATATGCTAGTTTTTGCTTGCCTTGATAATTTGTTTGCCTATAAGATGCCTATGCATAGGAAGTATGTTAGACTTAAGTGTGTTTGTCACTGTCGGATTTCGGGTTCCGGCAGACCCTCTAGGTTCGAACTCTGGGGTGCGCGCGGAGATCTCGCCTCCTACCTACCTGCACCTCGTCGCCTCGCTAGGATCTAAACTACCAAAAGAACAACACAAGAGACACAAGGTTTATACTGGTTCGGGCCACCATTGTGGTGTAACACCCTACTCCAGTGTGTGGTGTGGTGGATTGCCTCAGGGGCTAATGAAGAACAATACAAGGAAGAACAGCCTCGCGAGGGTGAGGTGTTCCTGTGGCTAGGCTCTCGATCGGAGTGGATCAAGCTAAGATGAGGCGAAATGTCCGGATCTCTCCAAGCCGCCCCTACCTTGTGGGTGGCTAGTCCTATTTATAGGCAAAGGCCCTGGGCCTCTTCCCAAATATTGAGCGGGAAGGGCGCCAACAATTGGCCATTTTGAAGGGGAACATGTAGTACACTTATCCTGACTAAAGTTGGTCCTCGCCTGTCAAAGGCTCTGGTGGTGACTCCGGCTTGGGCTCCAAGATGACCTCCTTCCTGCCGTTGCGACGGTCTTGGTCTTGTTGCACCGAAACGGATGCCTTTGCTTGATACTCTTGCCTGCGCTTGCCCCCTTTGCACCAAAGAGGAAATGAGGACACTGCGCGGGCTGGCGCCCGCCTGGCGCCCTTGGTCGTCATGGCTTGCGTCATGGGCACCTCGTGAGGTACCCCGCCTTGATCTCTCCGCCTCCTCGCTTGCCAGCCTGACGAGGCCGTGCCTGAGGAAGCTTCCTGTCGTCCACCCCGCAAGGCTTGCTCCTCGCGAGGGTCTTGAGCTTGTGCTGATGAAGATGGGTCGTGCTGGGCCACCCCTTGAGCCACGCCGCAGGCCGCAGGCAGGCAAGTCTGGTACCCCCATTCCCAGAACGCCGACAGTCACATGTTTTATGGTGCTCTCTTTATGCTTCAATTCTTGTCTTTCACGTGAGCATTATTGAAATTTTAATGCCTAGCTAAAAAGGCTTTAAAGAAAAGCGCTTGTTGACAAGTCCTTGCATGCAAAGCGGGTCATGATTACCCGCGATCGTGGAGGTCGACGGTTGGCCTTCCCCGGCCATAAGTACGGAATGGCGCGTGCCCTTCCAGCCCATCTCTTCTTGCTTCTCCTTCTTCTCCATGGCTCCGCTGAAGAGGTTCTTGGCCGCGGAGAAGGGAAAAGCCCGCCAGGTAGAGCCTGACTCTCCTCCAGCCAAGCGTGGTCGAGGCCGTCCTCACAAGCACCCTGTGGCTCCCGTAGTGGCTCCCCGCGGTCATGGAGGCGATCTCCTGCACGGCGACGGGCGGCCGTTGATGCGGGGCGTGCTACGGCCGCGCGACCCCCTAGGCCACGCTTCCGCTCGGCGGAGGTGCTGCCGGAGTTCGTCGTGTGGTCGGTGGAGCCGACTAGCACCCGACTCCGGCTTCCTTGCTTCTTCTTAGGCGAACTCCCGGTCGGCGCCCCGGGCGGCCTCTGGCTCCAGGCGGACGATTGCTGCAGCCGGGCCTCCTGGGCTTCGCTGGAGGTCTCCGCAGCCGGGAATGTGGCCCTAACCCGCGGCTGGCAAACGTTTGCCCGCGCGCGTGGTCTGAGCCGGCGGTGCACCCTACACTTCAAGTTCGACGGCGACGCCACCTTCTACGTGAGGGTGTTCAGGGAAGATGGTCACCGCGCTGGGTGCTGCCCGAGACGGCGACGCGCCGTGAGCCTAGCCCGGCGGCGACGAAGATGGCAGCCGCGTGATCCATGGCGCTTCGGGTTCGTCGAGCTTTGGCGTCTCTTCTTGACAAGCGGCTCCTCCAGAAGTGGCCACAGCCAACCCCGCGCCGCGCGCCACTGGAGGGAGGTAGCGGGTCTACCACGCCCGCCCGCGCCTCGGCCAGCTGCGAAGGAGTCCGCCTGAGCTCTGGAGGCAGTCCGAGCTCTCGCCGCAAGTTGGTGTAGGGCGAGTCGCGCCTGTTTTGTTATTTTCCTTTTCCTGCGCAAGGAGACAGTAGTGTAGGGCCCCGCGGGGGCGTGCTTGGACTATTGCTGTTAATTATCATACTGTTTCCGCTATTTCGGTATTATGCTTTTGTGCCACATGCCTGCGCGTAGAAATTACTTAGCTCGGGGGGGGGGGGGCTGTCGTGGCCTGCGCTTACCGAGGCCGAGGCCTCGTCGAATGCTCCATGTCCTGCAAAGGTTAGTCTAGAGAGGTAGCTCCCGGCCTCAGCTGCGGAGGCGACTGACCCAGGTCCTGTGTTCGTGTCGCGGTGCCCGTGGGGCACGGACTGGAGGGGTGCTCCTGTAGTGGACTCAGGTTGGGAAGCCTCAAACGATAAGGGCAAAAAACACTCGCGAGGGTGCCTGTGTTGCTCCCTCGCGAGACTCGCGCGAGAGAAATCGAGGCAAGAGAGTGAAAAGGCAGAGAGTCACAAGCCAAAGACGGCAACAACTTCAATAAAACTTCAAATGGGAATGAACAAGCAAACTGCAAAAAGCAAATGAGAAAAGCCGCGTCCGGCACCTAATCTAGTCTTCGACGTCTTCTCACCAGCGTGGAGCTAAGTCACGCCATTGGGCGTGGGAGGGAGCCCTAGGGCCTGAGGCCGGCGCTCCTGAGACTCCGGGGCGTGTACAGCCCCAACTCATTATTACGTGAGAGTGTCACGGGCGGCGAGCTTCACAGGCATTGGCCTTCTTCACAGGCTCTGGGCCCTTCTCAGAAAAATAACTTCACAGGCGTTTGCCTTCTTCACAGGCACCGGGCCTTTCATAGATAGATCAGCTTCACAGGCATTCGCATTCTTCACAGGCACCGGGCCTTTTTCCAAAACGCAGCGCTTCACAGGCATTCGCCTTCTTCACAGGCTCTGGGCCTTCTCCCAAAACGCAGCGCTTCATAGGCATTCGCCTTCTTCACAGGCTCTGGGCCTTCTCCCAAAACGCAGTGCTTCACAGGCATTCTCCTTCTTCACAGGCTCTGGGCCTTTTTAGGGGTAAAACCTTCTTAGGTGCTGGATGTTCCACGCGTTCTGGACGGGCACCCCCTCCTGAGTCTCCAAGCCTTGGGCCGGGCACTGAAACATGAACAACCTTGAACGGGCCCTCCCACATGGGAGAGAGCTTATGCAGTCCCTCCCTGGAGAGAACCCGCCTGAGCATGAGGTCCCCTACCTCAAGAGTTCTGGGGCGAATGTTGCGGCAGTGGTATCGTCGCAGTGCTTGTTGGTACCTCGCCGCTCGTAACGCGGCTTCTCGATGATGCTCCTCCCCCAGCACGAGGTCCATCCCCCGCATGGCGTCCTGCTGCGCCTCGTCGAATGCCAGGACCCGTGCGGAACGACGTCTGACCTCGTGAGGGAGGACCGCTTCAGCTCCGTAGACTAGGAAGAACGGTGTCTTGCCAGTTGGCTTGGTCGCGGTCGTGCGGATGGAGCACAACACGGACTGGAGCTCGTCGTACCAACCTCTGCCGTAGGCCTCCAGCTTCTTCTTGAATGTCCTGGTCTTGAGGCCTCTCAGTACCTCCGCGTTGGCCCGCTCGGCCTGACCATTGCTCCGAGTGTGCGCGCCATCGGGCGTAGCATACCGTCCCAAGGTTAGCACGGTATGTTTTGAAGAGGTTATCTTGGTGAACTGCGAACCGTTGTCGGTGATGATGCGGTTCGGCACCCCGAACCGGCTCACGATGCCCTTGATGAACTTGACCGCAGAACCTGCGGGGATGGTGCGGACGGCTTCCACTTCAGCCCACTTGGTGAACTTGTCCACGGTGACGTAGAGGTAGCGATAGCCCCCTGGCGCCCGAGGAAATGGGCCCAGGATATCCAGCCCCCATCGCGAATGGCCACGCGAGAGGGGTATAGTTTGCAGACCTCCCACCGGTGATGGATGCGCTTGGCGTGGAATTGGCGAGCCTCGCAAGCCTTCACCGGTTCGGACGGCATCATTGAGTGCGATGGGCCAATAGAACCGCTGCGGAACGCATACCAACGAGGGTCCGCGATGATGAATGATGCCCATAGTCTCCACCGTGTATATCTGCCAGCGGTTCCTTCCCTTGCTCCACGGAGATGCAAAGATAGGGACACATCATTTGGTCGCTTCGGTGAGAGCTCTCCATCCACGATGCGGTATGTTGTGGCTTGCCGCGCCACGCTCCGCTTCCTCTTCCTTCTCGGCAAGGTCCCTTGCGTCAAGTAGATCCGGAGCTCTGTGATCCAGCACCCTCCACGAGGCTCCTGTGTCAAGAGCAAAGCGCCTCCTCGAGGCCGGGCCGCAGACCGGGCTCCGAGGCTGGTGGATGGGGAGCTCCTCCGAGGCTGCACCGTGCTTGACAGCGATGGCGTGGCCGAGGGCTTGAAGCCGCTCCTCGAAGACGCCGGGCTCTGAGGTAGCCGCCTGGATGCCCGTTTGGCGATGTCGTCGGCCTCCTGATTGGTGCCACGGGGCACATGCTGGAACTCCAACCCCCAGAACTGCTTCTCCATCCTGCGGACCTCCACGAGGTAGGCTTCCATGTGCTCATCCCTCGGCTCGTATACCTTGTTGGAGAAGTTGACGAGGAGTTGCGAATCACCCTTGATGGTAAGGCGCTTCACTCCCAGGGCAGCTGCGGCCTTCAAGCCTGCTATCAGGCCTTCATATTCTGCTATGTTATTGGAGACCTTTTCTCCGTGCTGGAAACAGAGCTGCACGGCGTAGTAAAGCTTGTCTTGAGTAGGAGATATAAGCACTGCACCAGCCCCGCGCCGTGCCTGGAGAACGCCCCGTCGAAGTACATGACCCAACCGTCCGGCGCCTCGCTTCCCGGGGAGAGGGATCGATCCTCATCAGCCTTGAGGCCCGGCGCCTCCGTCCATTCTTCCACGAAATCCGCCAATGCGGCCCCCTTGATGACTCTGGTTGTGCTGAACTCGAGCTGAAATGCTTGCAGTTCGATGTTCCACTCAGCGACTCTTCTAGCTGAGTTGGGGCTCCTGAGCACCCTTTCCAAGAAGTGCTGTTGAGACAACCTTGATGGGGTGGCCCTGAAAATAATGTCGCAGCTTCCGCGAGGCCACCAATAGCGCGAGGAGGAGTTTCTGAGGCATGGGGTACCGTGCCCTCGCGTCCCGCAGCACTGTGCTGATGAAGTACACAGGGTGTTCAACGATGTTGGGAGTGTTGGTGTCAATGGCGCCCTCCGGAGGCCGTGGCGCCTCCTGAGACGGTGGAGCCTCCAACGGCTGGTCGCCAAGGGGAGGGGTCTCTTCTGTCCCGAGTGCATCTCCCTGCGGTGGCTGATCCTTCTCGGCTGTGGTAGTGGTCTCTGTGAGTCATCCTTGATCCTGCCTCGCCATGACCCGAACAGCTGCCGCGCCTTTGGTCCAACGCTCCTCCCTAACCGCCATCAGGGATGCGCTGGCGGAGTAGGGAGTGGCTGCAAGGTAGAGCACCAGGGGTTCTTGAGGGCGCGGGGCCACCATTACCGGAGGGCTGGTTAGGTACTTCTTGAGATCCTGGAGCATGCCTTGTCGGCCTCTTGATCCATTCAAAGGGCCCCTTTTTCTTCATCAATTTGGAAGAAAGGCAGCCTTCGCTCCCCAACTTGGAGATGAAGCGTCCTAGTGCGGTCCACGCCCAGTGAGCTTCTGCATTTCTCTGAGGGTCTTTGGCGGGCTCATGTCCTCGACCGCCTTGACCTTTTCAGGTTAGCCTCGATACCTCGGTGGGACACGAGGAAGCCCAAGAGCTTGCGAGGGGACCCCAAACACACACTTCTCCGGGTTGAGCCACGGGTTCACTGCGTTGAGGCTCATGAAGGTTTCCTCCAGGTCTTGTATCGAGTTACGGCTTCCGAGACTTCACCACAATGTCATCGGCGTAAGCCTCAACATTCTTCCCAAGCTGCAGGCCCAAGGTGATGTGCATCACCGGCTGAAAGGTTGCCCCAGCGTTCGCAGCCCAGGCAGCATGCATGTGTAGCAGTACACCCCACACGGGGTCAGGAAGGCCGTTTTTTCCATGTCTTCTACCGCCATCTTGATCTGGTGATACCCAGAGAAGGCATCCAAGAAACATAACAGGTCGCAGTCGGCGGTGGAATCGACGATCTGATCGATGCGAGGGAGCGGGAATGGATCTTGCGGGCAGGCTTTGTTGAGGTTGGTGAAGTCGACACACATGTGTTCCTTCCCCCCTTTCTTTGGCACGACAACCGGGTTTGCCAACCAATCCGGGTATCGGACCTCGCGAATGACCCCTGCAGCTTCCAACTTGCGGGTCTCTTGGATGATGAAAGCATGCTTTTCAGTGGACTGCCGCCTTGCCTTCTGCTTCACGGGGCGTACGTTGGGGCACACGTTGAGGTGATGCTTGATTACGCCTCTCGAGTTCACCTTGGCGATCTGGTTCCCATGCGAACACCTTCTTATTCGCTCGTAGGAACTTGACCGGGGCCTCCTCTGCTTTCGGGCTCGAGGTTGGCGCCTATGGTGAAGGTGGCGTTAATGGATCCGTCCTCGTCGACCCGATGTCTGCTTGGTTTACGCCTTGTCTTGGGTGAACAATTTGCTTCTTCTTGGCGGTGCAGCCTCCTTGGGCTCGAGGCGTCTGAGTCGGCGGGTCAGGCCGATGCCGCAGCCTTGAAGGCGATGCTTGAGTACCTGCAACGCATCCCGGTGTCTCCGGACACGGTGAGGACGCCGTTGCTCCGGGCATCTTCATGAGGTTGTATCTTTGGGTGAGTCGCGGCCATGAATCGGGCTAGTGCTGGATAGCCGAGGATGGCGTTGTATGGGAGGCCGATGGGAGCGATGTAGAAGTCGATCAGCTCCGTGCGGAAGTTGTCGTAGGTGCCGAAGGTTACCGGGAGACGGATCTGCCCCAGGGAGCTGGGTGAAACGCCCCCGACACCCGAGAAGGGCCGGCTGGGCTGAAGCCGCTCCGGCGGTATGTGGAGGAGGTTGAAGGCTTCAACCGAGAGCATGCTGAGGCCCGCGCCGCCGTCGATGAGAGTCCTGGTGACGGCCACCTGGCAGATGGTGGGGGTGCACAACATTGGGAGCGCGCCCGAGCAGGCTGAGTTGGAGGGATGATCCTCCGTGCTTAAGGCCAGATCGGCCTTGGGCGCCGACCGACTTGGGGGAGCCGCCTGCCGCGCGGAGGCAGCGCCGACCTGGCGGACGAATGACTTGACGTGGCAGCCTGAGGGTGGCGATCGCGAAACGCCAGAGAGAAATCGCGACGAGCGAAGCGCCCGGCGCAGCGTCTTTGGGCGAGGAAGAGGTCGCCTGACTCTTCCCAAGAGGCCACGGAAGCCGCGGCAGTGGAGCAACCACATGCGCGGGCGTCGGTGAGGCCACGGGAAGCCAGTTAGCCATGACCACAATGCCGCCTCCTGCCGAGGATGGCCTCCTTATGCCATGATGGGAAGGCCAGCGGATCAGTTGTGCCGTTGTAACGCGGCGGCGTCTCCGGCTTGAACTTGTTCGGCCACCGCACCTGTTGCAAGGCTGGGGCCAAGGCTCGGAGCCCCCTGGCCCCCGCGCTGGCGCTGGCGACCGGAGTGGGTGGCGCGCTGCTCATCGTAGGGCGAGTCGCGGTGTCGGTGGAGAGCGGGTCGGCGGAAGGGAAAGCTCCGGCGCACCCCTACCTAGCGCGCCAAATGTCGGATTTCGGGTTCCGGCAGACCCTCTAGGTTTGAACTCTGGGGTGCGCGCGGAGATCTCGCCTCCTACCTACCTGCACCTCGTCGCCTCGCTAGGATCTAAACTACCAAAAGAACAACACAAGAGACACAAGGTTTATCTTTGGTTCGGGCCACCATTGTGGTGTAACACCCTACTCCAGTGTGTGGTGTGGTGGATTGCCTCAGGGGCTGATGAAGAACAATACAAGGAAGAACAACCTCGCGAGGGTGAGGTGTTCTTGTGGCTAGGCTCTCGATCAGAGTGGATCAAGCTAAGATGAGGCGAAATGTCTGGATCTCTCCAAGCTGCCCCTACCTTGTGGGTGACTAGTCCTATTTATAGGCAAAGGCCCTGGGCCTCTTCCTAAATATTGAGCGGGAAGGGCACCAACAATTGGCCATTTTGAAGGGGAACATCTAGTACACTTATCCTGACTAAAGTTGGTCCTCACCTGTCAAAGGCTCTGGTGGTGACGCCGGCTTGGGCTCCACGATGACCTCCTTCCTGCCGTTCTGACGGTCTTGGTCTTATTGCAATCAAGCGGATGCATTTGCTTGATACTCTTGCTGCGCTTGCCCCCTTTGCACCAAAGAGGAAATGAGGACATCACATGGCTGGCGCCCGCTGGCGCCCTTGGTCGTCATGGCTTGCGTCATGGGCACCTCGTGAGGTACCCCGCCTTGATCTCTCCGCCTCCTCATGAGCCAGCCGACGAGGTCGTGCTGAGGAAGCTTCACTGTCGTCCACCTCATGAGGCTTGGCCCCTTGCGAGGGTCTTGAGCTTGTGCTGATGAAGATGGGCCGTGCTAGGCCACCCCTTGAGAAACGCCGCAGGCCGCAGGCAGGCAAGTCTGGGTACCCCCGTTCCCAGAACGCCGACAGTCACATGTTTTATGATGCTCTCTTTATGCTTCAATTCTTGTCTTTCACGTGAGCATTATTGAAATTTTAATGCCTAGCTAAAAAGGCTTTAAAGAAAAGCGCTTGTTGGGAGGCAACCCAATATTTTTTTTTTGCTTCTGTTTAGGAATAAATAATCCATCTAGCCTCTGTTTAGATGTGATTTTATCTTTTAATTAGTGTTTGTGCCAAGTTAAACCTATTAGATCTTCTTGGGAGATAGTTATTTGATCTTGCTGTAATTTCAAGAATCTTCTCGCTCAGTGCCCGAATTGTTAAAAATCACCAGAACGCGATAAAATAGTGATTCCAATTGCTGCTGATCAATAAACAAATTGTCCAGGTCGTCTAATTTTGGTAGAATATTTTGGGTTCCAGAAGTTTGCGTTAGTTACAGATTACTACAGACTGTTCTGTTTTTTGACAGATTCTGTTTTGCTTGTGTTGTTTGCTTATTTTGATAAATCTATGGCTAGTAAAATAGTTTATAATCCATAGAGAAGTTGGAATACTGTAGGTTTAACACCAATATAAATAAAGAATGAGTTCATTACAGTACCTTAAAGTAGTCTTTTGTTTTCTTTCTCTAACGGAGCTCACGAGATTTCTATTGAGTTTTGTGTTGTGAAGTTTTCAAGTTTTGGGTGAATTCTTTTGATGGATTATGGAACAAGGAGTGGCAAGAGCCTAAGCTTGGGGATGCCCATGGCACCCCAAGATAATCCAAGGACACCAAAAGTCAAAGCTTGGGGATGCCCTGAAGGCATCCCTCTTTAAATCCACTTCCATCGGTAATTTACTTGGAGCTATATTTTTATTCACCAACATGATATGTGTTTTGCTTGGAGCGTCTTGTATTATTTGCGTCTTTGCTTGTTAGTTTACCACAATCATCCTTGCTGTACACACCTTTTGAGAGAGCCATACATGATTTGGAATTTGTTAGAATACTCTATGTGTTTCACTTATATCTTTTGAGCTTGATAGTTTTGCTCATAGTGCTTCACTTATATCTTTTGAGCGTGATAATTTTTGCTCTAGTGCTTCACTTAGCTCTTTTAGAGCACGGTGGTGGATTTGTTTTAAAGAAACTTGATCTCTCATGCTTCACTTAGATTATTTTGAGAGTCGTTAATAGCATGGTAATTTGCTTAATGTTAATATACTTGGTGTTCAAGATATGTGAAACTTTCTTTTGAGTGAATTGAATACTAAGATAAATTTAATGCTTAATAATTGTTTTGAGATATGGAGGTAATAATATCAAAGTCGTGCTAGTTGATAATTGTGAATTTGAGAAATACTTGTGTTGAAGTTTGCAAGTCCCGTAGCATGCACGTATGGGTTAAGTAGTGTAACAAATTTGAAACATGAAGTGTACAGCTTGTGCATCCTTATGAGTGGCGGTCGGGAATGACGATGGTCTTTTCCTACCAATCTATCCCCTAGGAGCATTGCGTGTAGTACTTGATTTTTGATGGCTTCTAAATTTTTGCAATAAGTATATGAGTTCTTTTGACTAATGTTGAGTCCATGGATTATACACACTTTTACCTTTCCGCATTTGCTAGCCTCATCGGTACCGTGCATTGCCCTTTCTCACCTTGAGAGTTGGTGCAAACTTCGCCGGTGCATCCAAACCCTGTGATATGATACACTCTTTCACACATAAACCTCCTTATATCTTCCTCAAAACAGCCACCATACCTACCTATCATGGCATTTCCATAGCCATTCCGAGATATATTGCCATGCAACTTCCATCATCATTATTATGACATACATTACTTTTGTCATATTGGCAGTGCATGATCATGTAGTTGACATCGTATTTGTGGCAAAGCCACCATGCATTATTTTCCATACATGTCACTCTTGATTCATTGCACCATCCCGGTACATCACCGGAGGCATTCATATAGAGTCATATTTTGTTCTAAGTTTTGAGTTGTAATTGTTGAGTTGTAATAGAAATAGAAGTGTGATGATCATCATTATTAGAGCATTGTCCCAAGTGAGGAAAGGATGATGGAGACTATGATTCCCCCGTAAGTCTGGATGAGACTCCGGAAGAAAAAAAAAGAAGAGGCCAAAAAAAAGAGAAAAGGCCCAAATAAAAAAAATGAGAGAAAAAGAGAGAAGGGACAATGCTACTATCCTTTTACCACACTTGTGCTTCAAAGTAGCACCTTGTTCTTCATGTAGTGGGTCTCATATATTGTGCTTCAAAGTAGCACTAAGATCTTCATGATAGAGAGTCTCTCATTTTGTCACTTTCATATACTAGTGGGAATTTTTCATTATAGAACTTGGCTTGTATATTCCAATGATGGGCTTCCTCAAAGTGCCCTAGGTCTTCATGAGCAAGCAAGTTGGATGCACACCCACTTAGTTTCTTTTGTAGAGCTTTCATATACTTATAGCTCTAGTGCATCCGTTGCATGGCAATCCCTACTCCTCATGTTGACATCAATTGATGGGCATCTCCATAGCCCGTTGATTATAAATGCGTCGATATGAGATTTTCTCCTTTTTTGTCTTCTCCACACAATCCCATCATCATATTCTATTCCACCCATAGTGCTATACCCATGGCTCGCGCTCATGTATTGCATAAAGGTTGAAAGAGTTTGAGATTATTTGAGTATGAAACAATTGCTTGGCTTGTCATCGGGGTATAGAAGTTGGGAACATCTTTGTGTGACGAAAATGAAGCATAGCCTAACTATATGATTTTGTAGGGATGAACTTTCTTTTGCCATGTTATTTTGAGAAGACATGATTGCTTTGATTAGTACGCTTGAAGTATTATTATTTTTATGTCAATATGAACTTTTGTCTTAAATCTTTCGGATCTGAATATTCATATCACAAGTAAGAAGATTTATATTGAAATTATGCCAAAGTATCACTCCACATCAAAAATTCTCTTTTTATCATTTACCTACTCGAGGACGACGGTGAATTAAGCTTAGATGCACGATACGTCTCCAACGTATCTATAATTTTTGATTGCTCCATGCTACTTTATCTACTGTTTTGGACTATATTGGGCTTTATTTTCCACTTTAATATTACTTTTGGGAGTAACCTATTAACCGAAGGCCCAGCCCAGAATTGCTGTTTTTTTTTGCCTATTTCAGTGTTTCGAAGAAACGGAATATCAAACGGAGTCCAAACGGAATGAAACCTTCGGGAACGTGATCTTCTCACCGAACATGATCCCGGAGACTTGGACCCTACTCCAAGAAGTGCCAGAGGCGGACACGAGGGTGGAGGGCGCGCCCCACTACCTCGTGGGCCCCCTGACGCTCCACCGACGTACTCCTTCCTCCTATATATACATACGTATCCCCAAACGATCAGGGGAGGAGCCAAAAACCTAATTCCACCGTCGTACCTTCCTGTATCCACGAGATCCCATCTTGGGGCCTGTTAGGAGCTCAGGCGGAGGGCATCCACCACGGAGGGCTTCTACATCAACACCATAGCCCCTCCGATGAAGTGTGAGTAGTTTACTTGAGACCTTGGGTCCATAGCTAGTAGCTAGATGGCTTCTTCTCTCTTTTTGGATCTCAATACAATGTTCTCCCCCTCTCTCGTGGAGATCTATTCGATGTAATCTTCTTTTTGTGGTGTGTTTATTGAGACCGATGAGTTGTGGGTTTATGATCCAGCTTATCTATGAATAATATTTGAATTTTCTCTGAATTCTTTTATGTATGATTGAGTTATCTTTGCAAGTCTCTTCGAATTATCCGTTTGGTTTGGCCAACTAGATTGGTAGTTCTTGCAATGGGAGAAGTGCTTAGCTTTGGGTTCAATCTTGCGATGTCCTTACCAAGTGATGTAAAGGGTTGCAAGGCACGTATTGTATTGTTGCCATCGAGGATAACAAGATGGGGTATTTATCGTATTGCATGAATTTATTCCTCTACATCATGTCATCTTGCTTAAGGCATTACTCTGTTTTTTAACTTAATACTCTAGATGCATCTTTGGATAGCGGTCGATGAGTGGAGTAATAGTAGTAGATGCGTAATCGTTTGATCTACTTGTCTCGGACGTGATGCCTATATACATGATCATACCTAGATAACCTCATAACTATGCTCAATTCTGTCAATTGCTCAACAATAATTTGTTCACCCACCGTAGAATATCTATGCTCATGAGAGAAACCACTAGTGAAACCTATGGCCCCCGGGTCTATTCCCATCATATCAATATCTATCACTTTTATACTTGCTTTGTTTTTACTTTGCTTTTACTTTTTACTTTGCATCTTTATACCAAAAATACCAAAAATATTATCTCTAACCAATCTCACTCTCGTAAGTGACTGTGAAGGGATTGACAACCCCTAATCGCGTTGGTTGCGAGTAGCTATCGTTTGTCTTGGTCACGAGGGACTTGCGCGTGGCCTCATACTGGATTGATACCTTGGTTCTCAAAAACTGAGGGAAATACTTACGCTACTGTGCTGCATCATCCTCTCCTCTTCGGGGAAAACCAACGCAAGCTCAAGACGTAGTAGGGACGGCGCTGGGGAGCCCCCTGCGGCGCGGACGAGCTCGGCGACGCGGTCGAGCCACTCCTCATAGAGGTCGTCGAATGGGCGGTAGCGCAGGAGCTCGTTCACTGCGAGGAGCACGGCCCGCACCTCCATGGGTGCGCGGGGTGCATGAGATGAAGAACCGACCATGGTCAGCGACGGAGTGGCGGTGCGGCCGTCCTGCCGCACCGATGGGTGCAGCGAGGATGCCTGCTGCTCGTTCCCCGCCGGCCCGGTGTCACGACCGGTTTTCCGGGTATTGATTTCCCAGAAAATGGCCCTTGTGCTCACCAGCCCCAGGATTACTGTTAGTTGATGAGGCACCAACTTGATACAGAAATTCCAAGCAAAATACAAAATATGTAGTACAAGACCATTCTGGCCTATGAGTACAAAAAATGGTTTCTAGTGGTTGATGGCGGAAGCGGTTTGTGGATCATCAGTATCTATGGGACTCCATTTCCCACAGGAACAGCTGACCAGGTTAACTCCTATCTTTGTGAGGCTGCTATCACCATTGCTTAGGTTCCGGGGCGGTCATCGCAATGATACTCTCCATGCAAGAAATCTGGCCAAGACAATAGCCAGGGACAAGCCAGTGAGTACTTTCAATGTACTCGCAAACATTATGAACACGGGTATAATATAAATGATAATCATGCACTGAAATATTCTATGCTCACAACGTCAGTCATAAAATAATATCCCTGATGCATGCAAGTAGGTTATTTATATACAACATGAATATGCAATAACAGGGTAGTAATAAAATGCACCGATCGGGTGTCTGAAGCGACGCCTCAAAAGGATAGTAAATAACGAGCATGCCTCAGTCGGGCGTCTGAGCGACACCACATAAAGGGCTTATAATGTAAGCAATAAGCATGCCACAGTCGGGCGTCTAAGCGACACCACATAAAGGGCTTATAAAGTAAATATATAATAAGCATGCCACAGGGCGTCTCAGCGACACCACATAAAGGGCTCATAAATAAATAATAAGCATGCCATAGTCGGGCGTCTCAGCGACACCACATAAAGGGCTTATAAATAATCACAGTGAATATCCAGGAGGTAGAACCGTCCCAGGGATACTCAATACTTCAAATAATATAAAAGGGGTTAGTCCATAATAATAATAATCACAATCATCATATGTCACACGTCATGATCCATGTTCTAGTTTAGTAGTTTCTCCTCCGAAGACCGACACTAAGAGCGACACTTGACCCGTCCCAGACTGTAGTCCTTAACCATGGACACGACTATTCGAATAGATTTAATCTCTGCAGAGGGTGTACTCTTTACCCACGAGTAAAGGATTCCTTTAGTCCATCGAGACTAATTCCGTCTACGGTATTTTAATTGAAAACACCCCTGACTTGCACACACCAGCTTAACTTACCGGTGTCTGGAATCACCCACGACACCTGTCAAGCAAAACTCTAAGTGGGGAGGCTACAACCTCGCGTAGCATGGGATCAAATTTATATCGCGCGCTCTAAGGGGTGCCCCCCTCTCGGTCCCAACCGGAAACACCCATGCCCCCGGACCAGGTGGCATGCCTACCGGATGCATCCGGTATCTTCCACCATGGCCCCTCTGTACGGTGTGTGCCAAGAAAGGGGTTGACAACTTACTGAACCGTACCCTACCTGCAGCAGGGACAAGTGGCAGTACAAAACAAGTATGGGAGTTACTGGAACAAGACTCGATCTACGGTCGACTCGGGAGGTTTATAAATTCCCTACATGATAGGTGTAACCAATATATATTCCAACTAACAAAATCACCACTCATTATTCCTCACCATGCCGTACCGGACATAACCGTCCCAACGGAGACCGGAGACAAGCCCACGCCTAAACAAGGCGGAGGCTTTCCCAGGTTTCTTTCTGGCATGCATGCAAGGCATTCGAGGGTGAATATCATCACAAGTATATCTGTTTCCAACAGCAAGGAAATCTCCAATATGCATTCATGCAAATGATCGCGTCACCACATAAAATAACGAGTTCTCCGAAACAAGGTGGTGTCATAATCGCGTCAACCAACACATCACAAATATTATGCCAGGGTTCAGGATGCTTGCCTTCAAGGATATGCAAGTGAGGTGCATATTTGAAAATTGCCTTCTTCTTCAAAAACCTAATTTTGAAATTATTCAAATTAACACATAGTTTCAAAACAGTGCAAAAAAGTTGTCCGGAATTTTTTCAAATAAATCTTAAAATAAACTAGACTAAATTTGAGAGAGGTAGAAAAAAGAATCAACTCATTTGGAGTTTTATTTAAAAAGATATAGCCAGTCAAAGTTTAGTCAAATTTCTGGTTTTTAAATAAAAGCAGAAAAAGAAAAAGCGCTTCGGATAAATACACGTCGAAGGCGTACTCGGAATACGCCTTCACTTATCCAGCGTGGACCGCGCTGGAGTCATCGACGGCCTGGGCTCGCCCATCGTCAGTTTGACCATCCGCAGCGTCGTCTCCTCCGACCGAGCAGGCGGAGCTCCGTGATTGCCGCCCGGCGAATGGAGGCATCCACGGGATCCAAGGACGAGGATGGATCTGCAAGATCGTGGCGGTCCTTCCGGTGGTCGACTTGCTTGGCGGGGCGGAGTGAGTCGTCGGCGGCGAAGCCAGCGGCCGGTGGCCGAGAGTTTTGGGGTTTGAACTCCGGTGGCTTTCGATCGCGTTTGAGGTGCTTTGGATGGCTCGCAAGGGTGAGGGAGAAGGTTGGTGGCACTTGAATTTGGAGGGGCTCGGCTCATGACAAGCAAGCAATTTGGGACATGGCGGCGGCGAAACCGGCCGAAGTCGGGGAAGACGGCTTCCCCCCGACGATTGCCGACTGTGGGGGTGCCATGAGAGTGGCCTGAGGCTGCCTGAGTCGCCGGACGAGCCCGGGGGCCTCCTTTTATAGCGCAACAAGGTCGGTTTGCGGCGGCCATGGATAAGATCGTCGGCGACCGCCGTTCTGTAGCTTGCAGGGCATCATGGCGGGGATGGGGATGGCGGCAGGAGCTAGCGGACGAGCGGACACTGCTCAAAGGCGGTGGCGGCGGGAGTGGTTTCGGCGGCGCCGACCAGTCTGAAGGCTGTCGGGCGGCGATGGCGGCTAACCGGCTTGCCGAGAGATGTGGCGAGGGCTATGGTGCTCGTGAGGGCGTCTGGTCAAGGCTTGGCCTCATGCAGCGAGCGCAGAGTGATTGGATAAGCTTGGGGGAACAGGCCAGGGCGCGGCGGCTCGGGCGGCCAAGACGTGCAAAACGCTGCGCTCTGGCGCGCGCCGAGCACGCCCACTGTGTGCTCTTTAAATGCCGCAGCATGCTACTGTGGCTTGGGTGAGGTGGCACTTAGCAGACCTATGTTAGGATCATCTAGGTGCTTAGTGGACATGCTAGATTGTCCAGAGGTGCAAGGTCTCGATGCAAAACAAAGATCATGTCAAAATTGATCATGCCCATAAGGTGTTTGTCATAATGTCAGGGGCACCTAGGCATTTCTTGGAGTGGCTAAATTCTCCAGGCTAGTGTCTCTTTAATTGCAAAAGAGGGTGGTAAGGTCATTTGGGGAAAAGAAGAAACTTGTAGTGGAAGTTTTTCAAAACCTCGGTTCTGGACAGAAGGTAAATGGCATCATTGCATGGACCAAAAATCTCCCAATGGGTCGAATCTCCTGGACTTAAGGGTTTGGTAAGGTGTACTACAAGCAGGAGAAAGCTCATGGGTAGAGGAGCAAGTTAGAAGATGGTTGCAGTACAAATCACCAAGTTGCACCAGAATGAAGATGAGGATGATTCACTCAACTCTTTCAAAGAACAACCCTGGATTTTTGCATAAAGTTGAATAATATGCTCCTACTGACATCCCAAAATTTTGGTAGAAGTTTTAAAGAAATATTTAAATAGGTTGTAGTGTAAAATTGCCTTTGGACCAGATTTGAAAATTTGATGTAGAGCTCAAAATATCCAAATAATGAAATATCTTTTTGCATAAAAGTGATTTAAAAACATCACATGACATCCCCAAATTTTGGTGGGATTTTTAAATGAATTTATCAAAGGGTTGTAGTGCAAATGGGGTCCTAAACTTATGAAAAACCAATTTAGAGAAATAAAGCTCAGGGGAAAATAATTATATAGATAATCCCACTGATAAAAGAATTGTTTTATTTGAGAGGGTAAACAATTCCCATCATAATTGGAAAGTTTTTACTAGGGGTGAAAACTCCACAACTTAGGGGAAAAGAGAGGCTCTGAGATCAAGAATAAATCCAGAAAAATAAAAATTTAATTTCCTGGCAAAATTTTAATTAATAAAACAAGGTTAAAATTTTGGGGTGTTACAACACTACCCCCACCCCCCCTTAAGAAAAATCTCGTCCTCGAGATTTGTTAAGGGTTGTTTTGAAAACATCATTCACATTAGTTTGAAACCAAAAAGGTTTATTCATAGCACAAACTTCGCGTCGTCGAGGTTGGTCTTTGGCAGCTATGCCCGAGATTAAAAATGCAGTTGCACATCAACATACTCATGCATGGCTATTACAAAAATAGGGGTGCACAGGCAAACATTATTTAATTACGGAGATATAGGATCACACAGTTACAAGACGAGGACATACTAAGACTCGGTACTGCTCGAGTGACTCAGTCTACCTCGTTAATATCTAAGCGGGCTTGCCTTGTGTACGTCGGGATTTCTCCACGGTTCTCACCGTCGGGATCAGCTGGAGGGGGTTGAGGAACTGCAGGGTCGGGGTAGCGATGATGACCATCTCGGGGATTGTTGGCCACAATCCCGTTGGAGCGTGTTCCCAAAAAGGCGTGAAGCACTTCTGGGGTCATCAAGGTATTTTGGTCGATGGTTGGGGCAGACCTCAAGGTCTCGATCGGTTGTCCGAACAGCATGACTGGGTTGTCGGCGTCGGGCTCATCTTCTCTTCTTGCCGGGTCTCGGCGAATCAGCTCTCCACGAGCTGCGATCAGAACAATGGTGATTTGATCGAACATATCCTCTAGTGCACTCACATAGCGCACTAGATGCAACAAAGCAGGATCCGTCTCGTGATCTCCGTTGGCAACTTGGGGTGGTCTACCATATCCGTTACGGCTGGGGTAGTAGTAGAACGAGCGACAGTTAACTCTGGGCGACAAATGCCGGAGTTGAACTATAGCCTCTCGAGCAGCTAGTTGGATGGCTTGTGGCTCAAAGGAAGTTGTCCTTCCGGTGAACTCAGAGGGGCGTTTAAGCGACAGACCCCTACCATAGATGTGCACCTTGTGGCCCAGAATTGGCGGCTTTCACCGCACATGGGTCCTTGGTACACAACGATTCGAGGCTCTTCTAATGCAAAGGCACGGCGGGTGAGGTTCATGAAGCACGGTCACAAAACCTCAAGGTTGTTTCTTTGTGGTCTCATTGTGCCTGACAGGGCCGAGCATTCTAGCTTGGTTTGGAAAGAGTTGTGCTGTGCTGAGTTGAGGCTAGCGTGCCCTTTTTATAGAAAAAGGGGACGGAGTCTTCCTTCGCACGCTTGCGAATGGGACAATTTAGGGGTCGGTCACTGGCGCGTGATTGACAGGCTAGGCTGAAAGGTTGTGCACCGACTGCCAAAAGTGTCGGGGTCACTGTGTGGCTATCTTGCACGAGAAGCTTGGCTGGGGGTTTGGTTAAGGTCTGGTGGGTTGGTTTGCCTAAGTTTTTCGACCTGGCTAAGATAGGATTAATAGCAGTCCACAGCTCTGATACCAAGTTTGTCACGACCGGTTTTCCGGTATTGATTTCGAGAAAAGGGCCCTTGTGCTCACCAGCCCGGGATTACTGTTAGGCGATGAGGCACCAACTTGATACAGAAATTCCAAGCAAAATACAAAATATGTAGTACAAGACCATTCTGGCCTATGAGTACAACAAATGATTTCTAGTGGTTGATGGCGGAAGGGTTTGTGGATCATCAGTGTCTATGGGACTCCATTTCCCACAAGAACAGCTGACCGGGTTAACTCCTATCTTCGCGAGGCTGCTTTCACCGTTGCTTAGGTTCCGGGGCGGTCATCGCAACGCTCCTCTCCATGCAAGAAATCTGGCCAAGACAATAGCCAGGGACAAGCCAGTGAGTACTTTCAGTGTACTCGCAAACATTATGAACACGGGTATCATATAAATGATAATCATGCAATGAAATATTCTATGCTCACAACGTCAGTCATAAAACAATATCCCTGATGCATGCAAGTAGGTTATTTATATACAACATGAATATGCAATAACATGGTAGTAATAAAATGCACCGATCGAATTATGCGAGCGGCGCCTCGAAAGGATAGTAAAAAACGAGCGTGCCTCAGTCGGGCGTCTGAGCGACACCACATAAAGGGCTTATAATGTAAGCAATAAGCATGCCACAGTCGGGCGTCTAAGCGACACCACATAAAGGGCTTATAAAGTAAATAAATAATAAGCATACCACGATCAGGCGTCTCGTGACACCACATAAAGGGCTCATAAATAAATAATAAGCATGCCACCCGCGATTCGGGCGTCTCGGCGACACCACATAAAGGGCTTATAAATAATCACGGTGAATATCCAGGAGGTAGAACCGTCCCAGGATACTCAATACTTCAAATAATATAAAAGGGTTAGTCCATAATAATAATAATCACAATCATCATATGTCACACGTCATGATCCATGTTACGGTTTAGTAGTTTCTCCTCCGAAGACCGACACTAAGACCGACACTTGACCCGTCCCCTGCATCGTAGTCCTTAACCATGGACACGGCTATTCGAATAGATTTAATCTCTGCAGAGGGTGTACTCTTTACCCACGAGTAGCGGATTCCTTTAGTCCATCGGGACTAATTCCGTCTCTGATCTTTTAATTGAAAACACCCACGACTTGCACACACCGGCTTAACTTACGGTGTGCAGGAATCACCCACGACACTGTCAAGCAAAACTCTAAGTGGGAGGCTACAACCTCGCGTAGCATGGGATCAAATTTATATCGCGCGCTCTAAGGGGTGCCCCCCTCTCGGTCCCAACCGGAAACACCCATGCCCCCGGACCAGGTGGCATGCCTACCGGATGCATCCGATATCTTCTACCATGGCCCCTCTGTACGGTGTGTGCCAAGAAAGGGGTTGACAACTTACTGAACCGTACCCTACCTGCGGTAGGGACAAGTGGCAGTACGAAACAAGTATGGGAGTTACTGGAACAAGACTCGATCTACGGTCGACTCAGTAGGTTTATAAATTCCCTGCATGATAGGTGTAACCAATATATATTCCAACTAACAAAATCACCACTCATTATTCCTCACCATGCCGTACCGAACATAACCGTCCCGACGGAGACCGGAGACAAGCCCACGCCTACACAAGGCAGAGGCTTTCCCGGGTTTCTTTCCGGCATGCATGCAAGGCATTCGAGGGTGAATATCATCACAAGTATATCTGTTTCCAACAGCAAGGAAATCTCCAATATGCATTCATGCAAATGATCGCGTCACCACATAAAATAACAAGTTCTCCGAAATAAGGTGGTGTTATAATCGCGTCAACCAACACATCACAAATATTATGCCAGGGTTCAGGATACTTGCCTTCAAGGGTATGCAAGTGAGGTGCATATTTGAAAATTGCCTTATTCTTCAAAAACCTAATTTTGAAATTATTCAAATTAACACATAGTTTCAAAACAGTGCAAAAAAGTTGTCTGAATTTTTTTCAAATAAATCTTAAAATAACTAGACTAAATTTGAGAGAGGTAGAAAAAAGAATCAACTCATTTGGAGTTTTATTTAAAAAGATATAGCTAGTCAAAGTTTAGTCAAATTTCTGGTTTTTAAATAAAACAAAAAAGAAAAACGCTTCGGATAAATACACGTCGAAGACGTACTCTGGGAATACGCCTTCACTTATCCAGCGTGGACCCGGTATTTGGAGTCAGCGACGGTGGGCCCTTTGGCCTTGGTCAGGTTTGACCGATCCGCACGCGTCGTCTCCTCCGACCGAGCAGGCGGAGCTCAGCGATCGCCGCCCGTGACGGAGGCATCCCACGGGGATCCAAGGACAGGGATGGATCCGCAAGATCAGGGCGGTCCTTTCGGTGGTCGACTTGCCGGCGGGAACAGAGTGAGTCGTCGGCGGCGAGCTTCGAGGCGGCCGGTCGCTTCGGGAGTTTTGGGGGTTTGAACTCCGGTGGCTTTCGATCACATTTGAGGTCTTTGGGCGGCTCCAAGGGTGAGGGAGAAGGTTGGTGGCACCTGGTTGGGTGGAGGGGCTCGGCTCCACGGCAAGCGGATTTGGGACATGGCGGCCGAACCGGCCGGAGTCGAGGAAGACGGCTTCCCAAGCGATTACGGTGTGGGGTGCCATGAGAGTGGCTCGAGGCTGCTGAGTCGCCAGACGAGCCCGGGCCTCCTTTTATAAGCGCAACAAGGTCGGTTCTTGGCGGCCGTGGATAAGATCGTCGGTGACCGCCATTACGTAAGCTTGCGAGGGCATCGTGGCGTGGGGATGGCAGCCGAGAGCTAAGCGGACGGCGGCACGGGTCCAAGGTGAGCTGGCGGCGGGAGTGGCTCGGCGGCGCCGACCAGTCTGAAGGCTGTCGAGGCGGCGATGGCGGCTAACCAGCTTCGCTTGCGGAGACGTGGCATGGGCTGTGCTGCTCATGAGGGCGTACGGGTCGAGGCTTGGCCTTACGCTGCGAGCGGCAAAGTGATTGGATAAGCTTGGGGGAACAAGCCAGGGGCGCGGCGGCTCGGGCGCGGCACGTGCAAAACGCGCGCTCTGGGCGCGCCCAGAGCACGCCCACCAGGTGCTCGGCGAAATGCCAGTGCATGCTACAGGGCTTGGGTGAGGCTGGCACTTAGCAGACCTAGGTTAGGATCATCTAGGTGCTTAGTGGACATGCTAGATTGTCCAGAGGTGCAAGGTCTCGATTGCAAAACAAAGATCATGTCAAAATTGATCATGCCCATAAGGTGTTTGTCATAATGTCGAGGGCACCTAGGCATTTCTTGGAGTGGCCAAATTCTCCGGGCTAGTGTCTCTTTAATTGCAAAAGAGGGTGGTAAGGTCATTTGGGCAAAAGAAGAAACTTGCTAGTGGAAGTTTTTCAAAACCTCGGTTACAGACGGAAGGTAAATGGCATCATTGCATGGACCAAAAATCTCCCAATGGGTGAATCTCCTGGACTTAAGGGTTTGGTAAGGTGTACTACAAGCAGGAGAAAGCTCATGGGTAGAGGAGCAAGTTAGAAGATGGTTGCAGTACAAATCACCAAGTTGCACCAGAATGAAGATGAGGATGATTCACTCAACTCTTTCAAAGAACATCCCTAGAATTTTGCATAAAGTTGAATAATACGCTCCTACTAACATCCCAAAATTTTGGTATAAGTTTTAAAGAAATATTTAAATAGGTTGTAGTGTAAATTTGCCCACTGGACCAGATTTGAAAATTTGATGTAGAGCTCAAAATATCCAAAGAATGAAATATCTTTTTGCATAAAAGTGATTTAAAAACATCACATGACATCCCCAAATTTTGGTGGGATTTTTAAATGAATTTATCAAAGGGTTGTAGTGCAAATGGGGTCCTAAACTTATGAAAAACCAATTTAGAGAAATAAAGCTCAGGGGAAAATAATTATATAGATAATCCCACTGATAAAAGAATTATTTTATTTGAGAGGGTAAACAAGTCCAATAATAATTGGAAAGTTTTTACTAGGGGTGAAAACTCCACAACTTAGGGAAAAGAGAGGCTCTGAGATCAAGAATAAATCCAGAAAAATAAAAATTTAATTTCCTGGCAAAATTTTAATTAATAAAACAAGGTTAAAATTTTGGGGTGCTACAGCCGGTGGCAGCGTTGGCTGTGGGAGACGGAGAACAACGAGGTGGCCCGCCGACGGGAGCCGTCTGAGCAACGCGGGCGGTGAGGGTAGCCCGACGCTCAACTCGAGCGCGGCGAGCGTCCGCCATGGAGACGAGGGAGCGACGGAGCGACGAATCAACGGAAGGGAAGCTACGGCGCACCCCTACCTGGCGCACCAAATGTCAGATGTGGGGTTCTGGCAAACCCTTAAGGTTCGAACTCTAGGGTGCGCGCGAAGTCTTTCCCTCCTACCGATCCACGCTCTAGCTCACTAAGATCTCGCGGACGAACTCGACGAACTCGCAACACAGAAAGGCAAGAGATTTATACTGGTTCGGGCCACCGTTGTGGTGTAATACCCTACTCCAGTGTGGTGGTGGTGGATTGCCTCTTGGGCTGATGATCAACAGTACAAGGGGAAGAACAGCCTCCTGAGGTTGAGGTGTTCTTGTGCTCGGTGAACTGGCGGATCAGAACTCTCTCCCCTACTGTGGTGGCTAGCTCTACTTATATAGGCCCTGGTCCTCTCCCCAAATATTGAGCGGGAAGGGAGCCAACAACGGCGGGCGAATTTGAAGGGGGGCAGCTAGTACAAGCTATCCTGACAAAAGTGGTCTTCACCTGCGAAAGGCTCTGGTGGTGACACCGTCTTGGGCTCCACGATGACCTCCGTCCTACTGTCCTTCTGGTCTTGGTCTCGTTGCACCGATATGGCAACCTTTGCCTGATGCCTCGGTACTCCTCGCTTGCGCTTGCCTCCTTAGCACCAAAGAGGAAACAAGGACGCTATGCGCGCTTGCGCCCGCCTCGTGTCGATCGTCATGGCTCACGTCACGAGAGCCTCGTCAGGTTTGCCCCTGTTGGAGATATGCCCTAGAGGCAATCATGTATGATGATATTTCCTATGTGTTTATGAATAAAGATAGTCCTTGGACATTATCAATGATGTGTATCAGCAAGTACGTGACTTGTTTGTGGGACTATGCATTGTATGATGACTGTCCTAAAAGGTACCTAGTCGAAAGGGCTATGTAGACGCGCAGCCAACTATACTAGCATATGACACAGTCGATGGCTCGGTCTCACTAGCCATGAAGCATTGGATGCTAACCGGATAATATGGACTTGGAAAGGTCTGGTCGGATTCGACATAGTCGGATCCGAGTCGAGATAAGGTCCGAGTCGGACAGACCCAACTATGAGACACAGCGATATGTCATCTGTGAGTCTCTAGTACAACATATCGTTCTATGTCCTAAGACCAGTGGCCGCATGTACTCGGGATGGTGACAGACTTGCTTTGGGCCGACCAAACGCTACTCCGTGACTGGGTAGTTACAAAGGTAGGTTTCGGGTTTGTCTAGTCCCATGCTGCGAGACATGGTCGAGCAAGATGGAATTTGGCCCTCCGGTCAGGAGAGATATACTCTCGGCCCCTCGTGTGATCCGACCAGGAACAACATGGCCATGCGACAAGGATTATCAGATAATTCGGATTGTGGTCGGCATCACTGAAATGAGAAAGAGGTCGGACTAGCACAAGGATGACAGTCTCGCCTTGAGCCCGACAACATATATCGTGCGGCAAAGGGAACAGAAGTGTGACACGTTGTACAGGTTTGCCTAACCAGCTTCATAGTCTGCTTGGTGGTCGGCACGCCTTGCTAGAGGCCGCTACCAACCGTGCAGGTCGGAGGTGATCCGAATCGTGACCAAGCCGACTTGAACCTAAAGGGGTCGCAGCTAAGGGAAGGAACCTATGAGGTCGGTTCGTAGGACCTTTGGTCGGATGTGATCCAGGCTGGACTAGGAATGTGACCGAGTAGACTTTGGGCTTTAGGGTCCGTGCGAGGCCCAAGTATTGAGCCTGTGACGGACGCCTATATAAAGTGGAGGTGCGGCACATCATGCGGTTGATCGCTTCAGCTGCGACTAGGGTTTGCATGTGTTGTGAATAGCCACCTCCACTCACCGCCAACTGTGTGATCGGACCTAGCAGTCCGCCGCACGGTGTTCCTCCTGGACGTGCGGATACCGTTAGAGGCGGCGCACTTGCGCCGCTCCGGCGAACTTGTACGTGGGATCGGACGACTGGCTGTTCGAGGGAGATCGAACAAGGAGGAGACGATCCATGCGGACGCGCTGCCCCAACTCTTCTTCCGCTGCACGACACTGCGCGTCTAGTGGTAACGAACTGTGATGCATCACCCGTAGCATGTTCCTGGATGTTCTGTGTGTAGGAAAATTTTAATTTGCAGTCAACGCACCCTACCGTAGAACCCAACAGCCCCGCCTTGATATCTCCGCTCCTTGTGAGCCTGCCTGGCTAGGCCACTCCTGAGGAGGTCTTGCGTCGTCCGCCTCGCGAGGCTTGGCCCCTCGCGAGGGTCTTGGGTGCCTTGTTGATGAAGATGGGCCGTACGGCCTGCTGACTTAGCCACGCCGCGGGCCGCAGGCAGGCAAGTCTGGGACCCCCATTCCCAGAATGCCGACAACTCTTGTGCTTCAAATGATAGTCTCCCCAACACTCAACTCTCTTTCATAGGATTGGATTTGGTGGAAAGATGATTTGAGTGGAAAGCAACTTGGGAAGGCTAGAGATCAAGATTTATGTGGTTGGAATGGAATATCTTGACCTCAACACAAGTGTAGGTCGTTCTCTCTCAGAAAATGTATGTTGGAAGTGTAGGCATCTTCTAATGGCTCTCTCCACGAATGAAGAGTGGGTGGAGGGGTATATATAGCCTCCACACAAAATCTAACCGTTACACACAAATCACCAGACTCGGCGGGACCGAATTAGAAAACTCGGTCGGACCGATTTGGTTCATAATGTGACCGTTAGGCATTTCGGTGGGACCGACACGTCAACTCGGTGGGACCGATATCGTTATGGTTAGGGCATAACGTAATCTCGGTTGGACCGATTACTCAAACTCAATGGGACCGATTTTGGTAATAAGCAAACAGAGAGTTGGTCAGGCAAACTCAGTGGGACCGGTTCGCTCGTCTCGATGGGACCGAAGCGTTACGAAAAGGAAACAAAGAGTTTGCATTGCAGACTCGGTGGGACCAATGGCTCGTCTCGGTTAGACCGAAACGTTACGAAGGGAAACATAGAGTTTGCCATCCCATCTCGGTGAAACCGAGATCCCTATCGGTGAGACCGAAGTGACTAGGGTTTGTGGCAGTGGCTATGTCAAGAGAACTCTGTGGCGCCGGATAGAAGGTTTCGGTGGGGCCGAGTTTGACTTTAGGTTTGGGACAAATGTGGATATGAGAAAGTAGTTGAGGTTTTTTTTGAGAATATCACTAAGCATTTTGAGCAAGTAACTCATTAAGCAACACCTCACCCCCTTTAGATAGTATTGGCTTTTCCTATGGACTCAATGTGATCTTGGATCACTAAAAATAAAATGTAGAGACTTGTGCTTTGAGGTTGAGCCAATCTTTTGTCCTTACCATTTTGAGGGGTCCACTTTCTAATCCATGCCATGCCAATCATTGAGCTTTCCTGAAATATTTATCTTGAAATAGTATTAGCTCAATGAGCTATATGTTGTTAATCATTACCAAAACCACCCAGGGATAGTTGCACTTTCAATCTCCCCCTTTTTGGTAATTGATGACAACATATAGATCAAAGTTTTGACAAATGATAATAGGATTGAAATACATTGTCGCTTTGAGAAGTATGTGATAAGCAAGAGCTCCCCCTAAATTTGTGCATTACTTAAAATTTGCTTTGGACTACAAATGCACAATGTGTTAGGATCATGGGTCACTCTTCCATGTCATGTACATCTTGGTGGAGCGCTCAAAATGATAATGATTAAAAACATGCACTCATCACCAAGCAAAGTGAATGATCATCTATAAGATATAAAAGATAGTATCATCCAAACAAGCATTAGGGTAGCAAATGATCAATCACGTGATCACCCAAGTATCTCACAACAGACATAATGTAGCAAGCAAACACACAATAAAGTTCAACCAAGAAAAATGCAACGAGAGACAAAAAGAGAGACAAAACAACACTCTCTCTCTCGAAGACTATGATCTATACATATTTCTCCCCCTTTGGCAACAAGTACCAAAAATTCAAAAATATGCATAGTGCTATGCGTCTCTCAAGCTTGGCCTTCATGAGGTGGTGTAGAGATGACTCCAAGGACGAAAGCTTCTGTCGATGTAGCTGGAGCTGGTGGCGTGGCTGATGGAGCTGGTGGCACTAAGGATGTGGCTGCTGGTGCAGATGTAGTAGCTCTAGTGTTTGGGACAGGCACTGCAGCAGACCTTTGGCTTCTGGGCACTCTAGCAAAAGTATCTGTAGTAGACTTGCCGTTCTTCTCCTCCACTTCCTCCTGAAGTTGCTCAACCACTGACTGAATCTCAGTTACCTTGACATCAAGATCATAGAATTTATGCTCAATGATCCTCTCCAAGCTCTCCTGGTTTTGAGTCAGGGTGGCCAAGCCCTTCTCAATCCTCAAAGTGGATTGGATTAGATATCCAAGCTGATCTTGCTTGCTCTTCCAGAACACTTGAGATGCCTCTTCAGCAGTTGGCATCTTTGCAGCTTTCTCTGCCCTTGCCTTCTCTCTCTTCTCATGTGCTTGCACAGATGTGGGGTCTTCCTCATTCATCACAACTGTATGGTCTTCAAAGTCAGGATGCAGAGGAAGGTGCTCCTTGTCCAACAAGTATGTACCTGTGCCCATTTTGGAGTTGATGAGCTCCTGAATGTGTGGAGCATACCCACAAGATCTCTTCTGGTCAGCAGTTGTCCTTTTGATTGTCTCTACAATCAAACTCATGACCTTGAACTTCTGGGGCACATCAAACAAATGTAGCAAATTGATAGCATGTCCTCTGATCATCTTGTGACCTCCTAACTTGGGTAGCAATGTGTGCCTAAGGATCCAGTTGATGGTAGGCAGACCAGATAACAAGAAGTATACAGATCCAAGTTTGTGAGTCTCCTTGTACATGTTTTCCATTGAGTTGTGGTCTTTCTTCTTGGTGGCATGCACATCCAAGTCATCCTCATGTTCTTCAGGGGCATTTATCAGATTAGCCCACCTCTCAGCTGTGGACTAGTACCTTGTACCCTCAGACATCCATACTATCCTCCTATCTGGATAGAAATGGGCAGTGGAGTAAAACTGCATGATCAGCTCATCATTCCATTTGGTGAGCTTCTGTCCAACAAACTTATCTACTCCACAAGCCTTGAAGCTGTCATAAACTCCTGGATAGTGATCTTCATTTTCCTTGATGTACTCCCAATCCACCCATCTCATGTCACACACTATGGGCTTCTTGTCAAGCAGGATAGTCTCATAGAAATCAGGTTGTTCCTTTGTGTGGAACCTATAATCAACTGATGTTCTCCTCCTCACAGCATAAGGATCTGATTGTCTCCACAATCTCAGTCCTGCATCCTTCGTGATCCTCATATCTTCTGCAACAGGATGTGCATCATTATGGTCAGGGATCTTTGGCTTCAGCTTCCTCAAAACAATTGAATCATCTTCTTCTTCTTCAGCATCAGGCATTGGGGCCTTGTTCTTCTCCTCAGCTGGAATATTTCTGGTGTTCCCCTTGGGTTTTGGGGGCTTCTAAGCTTGATCTTTGGGAGCAGTTTTGGGCTTTGATGGAGCAGCCCCTGCCTTTATAGCATCTCCCATAAGCTTCTGAGCTTTGGGTGCTGGTGCAGCATCCTCTTCCCCTTCATCATCTGATCTCACCATTGAGGACTTCCCAATAACTCTGGCAATGGTCTTCTTGACCCTTTCTTTCCTCTTCTTTCCTTCACCTCTTCTTTGGGTTCAAGAGTGAACTCCATTGTCTCTTGAGTAGAGGCTCTCGCCTTAGACATAGGAGTTCTCCTGGCAGGTGCCTTCTTGTGCAGCCCTGGCTTACTTGCAGCAGCTGTGCCATACTCCTTCTTTAGCACCTTCTTCCTGGAGCTTACTTCCTCCTCAGTGGCCACATAGTCCTCACCCTCTAATTTTGAGGTTCTCTTCTTTCTAGACCTGTTGGCCGCCTTTGTCAAGTTGCTTGGAGTGCTCCTGCTGCCATCATCAGAAGTGCTAGAGGGATCTGAGCCCTCACTCATCTGCACATGTTCCTCTGACCTGTTCTGGCTGTCACTCTGATCAGACATCTTGCGTGCAAACCGTCGTGAGACCACATGAATAGGTTGTAGATGAGGTAGAGTAGATGAGCATCACAAAGTACGGAGGTTTTGCAAAACAAATTGAGTCAAAAATCTTAGTTTCAGTTCTCTACAGAAGTGATCTCGGAGCTACCGAATTGACAAACTCGGTGATACCGAAGCAAAACTTGGAACCTAAACTAGTGAACTCGGTTGGGCCGAGTCATAGCTTGGTGGCACCGAGGTTGCTAGGGTTTCACAGAATCTTGAACTCGGTCACACCAATTTGCATGTTTCGGTCAGACCGAAAAGTGCATGTGCAATGACCTAAGCTGAATCGGTGAGACCGATTTCTACATTTCGGTCGGTCTGAGATGAGTTCTGCGGAGAGCTAACCCTAAAATTTTCGAATCAATATAGACCTAAGGAAGTTTTAGCTGGATTGTTTAATCTCATTCGTGGCAAGAAACATGCCATTGTCCTTGTGCTAGGAATCGAAGTGAAAAACATAGCACAAGGGGTCGAACACTTACCCTAGAACGGCGAGTGTTCGCTACGGCGGCGACGGCAGAGCAGATTCTGTCGACGGCGGCAGAATCCAACGGCGGAGGTTGTTGGCGGCGAGGAGACGATCCGGAGACCCGAGGAGGCAGAGCAGGACACGCGCGGGCTGAGAGAATTTGAAGAAAATTCCAAAGTCTCACCCGTGGGTATATATATCCCGACTCTGTCGGTGTGACCGAGTGGAACAACTCGGTGGCACCGAGATTGCAGAACCGCAAGCGGTTGCTGAAACTCGGTGTGACCGAAGTGTTCAAATCGGTTGCACCGAGATGAAAACCTAGATCAACTTAGTGAACTCGGTTTGACCGAAATGGATTTCTCGGTTAGACCGAAATGCACAAAGAGGTTTTGGAAGTTTAAGTCTATGACAAATCGGGGACTCCGAGTGCTCCTCACACAGAGTGGTTCGAATCTGACTTGATCTAACTTTGTGATGTAGCATGAATAGATTTTGAGACGAGAAAAGCATAGATAGCTAGAGGGAGTTCTTAGGCATTCTTGTCCATCCATTTGGCAAAAGGAAAATCAAACAAACAAAACAACAAATGGATGTCCTTGAATGAGTGAAATATGCATCCAACATGCTCACATAATAAAATGACAAATGAAATATGTGACAAAGCATGCACAATCACTCTAGCATCTATCAAGCAATTTGGCGATGACTAGGTCATCTATATATGAGTATATTGATTTAGGAGTCAAATGAGAACATTTGATCATAGGTCATACTCATCGTTTAAGCACAAGTGGGGTTGCCACTTTTACATGAAGAATTGTTGTGTTCACATCATTAGAGTTACTTTAGCTCAATTGATTAGAGTAAAGCTCCCCCTATATATGATATCCCCCTAAGAGGGATGAACTAACCTTGAGTTTTGTCGATGATGACTTCATGTAGGTGTTGAAGATGTAGATGCTCAATGTTAATGTAGATCATTCGGAGCAATCCTTTGGAGTGAGTTGCACTTTCAATACCTACACGGGTTAGTCCCACAAGGAACAAACAAGGATATCCATAGACATAGAGTGATATTCACATGAGATGATGTCCATGAATGCATTAGGTTACCTTGTCCCTTGTATTACGAACAAGAGGGTTTGTGACTCCTTGAACTAGTGCAAGATATGGAAGTTGTTTGCACTTGTCCTTGCCAAAATGATAAGAGTGAGGTATGTTGGCGGAGTCACCCTCAAGAACTCTCTAGTTCTTCTTCTTAGGGATCCACACCATTTTGATGGGAATCCTTGGAGTTGTAGTCGTACTTGATGAAGTGGAACTTGATATAGTCTTGGGAACCCACTTGACCAAGGCTTTAGGAGCTTCTTCAAATGCATCAATCTCCTCTTGAAGCTTGTCCTTGCCTTTTAGCTTGTGGTCTTGTGGTGGAAGATCATCTTGAGCTTGTGTTCCTTGGAAAGAAGTAGGATCATACTTCTCTTGTTGAGGAACGAACTTCGTCTTGGGATATTGATCTTCTTCCCACTCAACTCCATTGGCATTGAACTTTCGTTCAGAACCAACACCTTGATTCTTCCGGTGTCTTCCTTGCTTATGCATAATTTCCTCAAATTGCTTACTCCCCGGCAAGGCTCTTGTAAACACCTTTCTCTATAATTCCCTTCAATAAGCTATTTTCTTGCTCAAGTGTAACTTGGCTAAGAGAGTCATTAGTGGAATCAAGAGAACTACTAGAAGCAACAATATTGGATTTAGCATGATTGCTGTTACTACTAGAAGGAGAACCTTTCTTGTTCTTATTGCTAGATTTAACTTGTGGCATGTAAGTAGACAAGAGTAAACGCTTGGCAATGTAAGAAGAACTTTTCTAGCGAAGATCATCATTGATTGCCTTTAAAAACTCATGCCTCTTGCTCAAGGTTGAGCTTTTCAAAGCGTAGCTTCTCATGAGTCTTTAAAAGTTCTCGATGATATTCCAAGGTAGTTTCATGAGCTAACTTAAGAGTGTTTAGTTCTTTAGTTAGACGCTCAATCTTCTCCTTATCATTGCCATTCGTTTTATCTAGATTATCATGATTAATAGCAAGTTCATCATAGTTCTCATAACTAGAGTTGTCAACAAGTAAATCATCATCTCCTAGCAAATCATCTTCATCACTATTGAAATCAACATACTCGGGGTATGATACCTTTGGACCTTTGGCCATGAAGCATCTTCCAATTCCTTCATTTGGTGAGTCAAATATGTCGTAGGAGTTGGTTGACACAAGTGCTAGACCGGCAACACCTTCATCTTGAGTATATTCAGAGTCGGAGTGATAACTTCTTTCAGAGTGATGGTCGCAGTCGGAGCCGGATACCCATTCACCAGCATGAGCTTGATGTCTTCTCTTTGTGTAGCTGCTTGATGATTCGTCCTTCCTCTCCGAATCCTTGCTTCTCCGAGAGGGTCTTCGTTCATATCGATCATCTCTACTCCTTCTCTCTCTTGGTGGTGATTCTTCTCTTCTACTTGTTCTCTTGGGAGAATCTTCTCTTCTTTTGTAGGGAGTCGTACACTCATTGGAGTAGTGTCCGGGTCTTCCACAATTATAGCAATTCCGTTCACGACTTGAAGATCTTTTGTCATTGTAGGACCTTGACTTGGAACTTCTTTCGTTGCTTCTACTCTTGTAGAACTTGTTGAGGTTCTTCACCATTAGGATCAATTCTTCATTGAAGGTTTTTTTCTCACTTGATGATGTGGGAGCATCACATGAGGCTTTGTAAGCACCGCTTGACTTGTTGTGAAGCTCTTCCTTATCCTTGAGTGACATCTCATGAGCAACAATTCTTCCAATGACTTCCGTTGGCTTGAGATCTTTGTAGTTGGGCATCATTTGGATCAATGTGCACACGGTATCATATTTTCCATCCAAGGCTCTTAGGATCTTCTTGATGATGAATCTATCGGTCATCTCTTCACTTCCTAAGCCGGCAATCTCATTTGTGATGAGAGCAAGCCTAGAGTACATTTCAGCGACACCTTCACCATCCTTCATTTTGAACTTGTCAAGTTGACTTTGAAGCACATCCAATTTGGATTCCTTGACAGAGTAGGTACCCTCATGCATATCAATCAAAGTATCCCAAATTTCCTTTGCATTCTCAAGACGGTTGATTTTGTTGAATTCTTCGCGGCACAATCCGTTGAAGAGAATATCACAAGCTTGAGCGTTGTATTGTAGCATCTTCAACTCTTCCGTGGTAGCTTCACGGTTTGGTTCTCAACCATCAAAGAATTCACCTTGCAAGCCAATACACACAATAGCCCAAACGGCAGGGTTATGTCCAAGAATATGCATTTTCATCTTATGCTTCCAACTAGCAAAATTAGTACCATCAAAGTAAGGACCTCTACGGTGGTAATTTCCCTCGCTAGACGCCATACTCTCCTAGGTTGTGAAACCAAGGCTATGGAATCAAAGCAAATGGAGACCAAAGCTCTGATACCAATTGTAGGATCGAAAGTATGTCTAGAGGGGGGTGATTAGACTACTTGACCAAATAAAAATCTAGCCTTTTCCAAATTTTAAGTCTTGGCAGATTTTAGCAACTTAGCACAAATCAAGTAATCAACTTACACATGCAATTCTAAGAGTATAGGTACGGAATGTAAAGCAATTGCATATTAAGGTAAAGGGAGGAGTTTGGAGGGAGCAAACACAATGTAGACACGGAGATTTTTATCCATGGATGCGATAGGTGGTGCTATCGTACATCCACATTGATGGAGACTTCAACCCACGAAGGGTAACGGTTGCGCGAGTCCATGGAGGGCTCCACCCACGAAGGGTCCATGAAGAAGCAACCTTGTCTATCCCACCATGGCCATCGCTCGCGAAGGACTTGCCTCACTAGGGTATATCTTCACGAAGTAGGCGATCTCCTTGCCCGTACAAACTCCTTGGTTCAACTCCACAATCTTGACGGAGGCTCCCAAGTGACACCTAGCCAATCTAGGAGACACCACTCTCCAAAAGGTAATAGATGGTGTGTTGATGATGAACTCCTTGCTCTTGTGCTTCAAATGATAGTCTCCCCAACACTCAGCTCTCTTTCATAGGATTGGATTTGGTGGAAAGATGATTTGAGTGGAAAGCAACTTGGGAAGGCTAGAGATCAAGATTTATGTGGTTGGAATGGAATATCTTGACCTCAACACAAGTGTAGGTGGTTCTTTCTTAGAAAATGTATGTTGGAAGTGTAGGCATGTTCTGATGGCTCTCTCCATGAATGAAGAGTGGGTGGAGGGGTATATATAGCCTCCACACAAAATCTAACCGTTACACACAAATCACCAGACTCGGTGGGACTGAATTAGAAAACTCGGTCGGACCGATTTGGTTTATAATGTGACCGTTAGGCATTTCGGTGGGACCAATATCGTTAGGGTTAGGGCATAACATAATCTCGGTTGGACCGATTACTCAAACTCGGTGGGACCGATTTTGGTAATAAGCAAACAGAGAGTTGGTCAGGCAAACTCGGTGGGACCGATTCGCTCATCTCGGTGGGATCGAAGCGTTACGAAAAGGAAACAGAGAGTTTGGATTGCAGACTCCGTGGGCCCGATCACTCATCTCGGTTAGACCGAAACGTTACGAAGGGAAACAGAGAGTTTGCGATCCCATCTTAGTGAGACCGAGATCCCTATCGGTGAGACCGAAGTGACTAGGGTTTGTGGCAGTGGCTATGTCAAGAGAACTCGGTGGCGTCGGATAGAAGGTTTCGGTGGGGCCGAGTTTGACTTTAGGTTTGGGACAAATGTGGATATGAGAAAGTAGTTGAGGTTTTTTTTGGAGCATATCACTAAGCATTTTGAGCAAGGAACTCATTAAGCAACATCTCACCCCCTTTTGATAGTATTGGCTTTTCCTATGGACTCAATGTGATCTTGGATCACTAAAAATAAAATGTAGAGACTTGTGCTTTGAGCTTGAACCAATCTTTTGTCCTTAGCATTTTGAGGGGTCCACTTTCTAATCCATGCCATGCCAATCATTGAGCTTTCCTGAAATATTTATCTTGAAATAGTATTAGCTCAATGAGCTATATGGTGTTAATCATTTCCAAAACCACCCAGGGATAGTTGCACTTTCAGTGGTGCGGCTGGAGGCGATAGAACTGAAGGAAGGACCGGAGGAAGCCGCGAAGGAAATGCGACCGGAAGAAGACGCGTTGGCCTTACTCCGGTGCCGACGAGATCTCTTTCGCGGGCGGAGCACGTACCTGTACGTAGCCCTCACCGGGCAGCCGCCGCGTTTGGTGGAGGAAGGAGATGTGATCATCATGGACGTTCGAGCCGTCCCAATCACTGGAGCGCGCCATGGGAGCTTGAGCCGACGGAGGCACGGCGCGGTGACGAACGCGCGAGGCTGCGGCGGAGCGGCGATGCTGCGGGGAAGATGGACTCGGCGATGATGGGCGGTTGTCGGCGTTCTGGGAACGGGGGTCCCCAGACTTGCCTGCCCGCGGCCCACGGCGTGGCTCTACGAGCAGGCCCGTACGACCCATCTTCACCAACAAGCTTTCAAGACCCTCGTGAGGGGCTAAGCCTCGCGAGGCGGATGACACAAGACCTCCTCGGGAGCGGCCTCACCAGGCTGGCTCGCGAGGGGCGGAGAGATCAAGGCAAGGCAAACCTCGCGAGGTTCTCGTGTCGCGAGCCATGACGATCGAAACCAGGCGGGCGCCAGCGCGCGTAGTGTCCTTGTTTCCTCTTTGGTGCTAAGGGGGCAAGCGCAGGCGAGGAGTACCGAGGCGTCAAGCAAAGGTTTCCATATCGGTGCAACGAGACCAAGACCAGCAGGACGGCGGGACGGAGGTCATCGTGGAGCCCAAGGCGGCGTCACCACTAGAGCCTTTGGCAGGGGAAGACTACTTTTGTCAGGAAAGCTGTACTAGTTGTCCCCTTTCAAATTGGTCGTTGTGGGATCCCTTCCTTCTCAATATTTGGGAAGAGGACCGGGGCCTCTATAAATAGGACTAGCCACCATAGTAGGAGGGGACGGATTCCGATCATCCTCATCCACACAAGTTTACCAAGCACAAGAACACCTCTCCTCAAGAGGCTGTTCTTCCCATTGTACTGTTCATCCTCAACCCAAGAGGCAATCCACCACCACCACACTGGAGTAGGGTATTACACCACAACGGTGTCCTGAACAAGTATAAATCTTGTGTCCCTTGTGTTGCGAGTTCGTCGAGCTAGCTTAGAGATCGCGAAGCGCGAGAGGGCGTGATCTGTGAGGGAGAGATCTTCGCACGCACCCCAAAGTTTGAACCTTAAGGGTTTTGCCGGAACCCGAGATCCGACATTTCGCGCGCCATGTAGGGGTGCGCTGGAGTTTTCCTTTCGTTGATCTGCTCCACGCTGCCACCGTGCTCCGCCCCCATGGCGAGCGCAACACTTCCTGCCCCGGCGACCGATGCCGGCGGCGGGGGCAGGGGGCTCCGAGCCCTCGCTCCCTCCTTGCGGCGGGTGCAATGGCCATCCAAGTTCAAGCCGGAGATGCCGCAACGCTACGATGGCGTGGCGGATCCGGTGGCCTTCCTACTAGCGTACGAGGAAGCCGTCCTCAAGGCCGGAGGCGACGACAAGGTCATGGCCAACTGGCTTCCCATGGCCCTGACCGTTGTGCCGTGCGCCTGGCTGCTCAACCTCCCCGGATCCACAGTGGCGTCTTGGGAGGAGCTGCGTGATCTCTTCGTCACGCACTTCGCAGCACTGGCACCCCCCGTGGTCTCGGCTCTCCTCGGCGGCTCGCAAGAGCCGCCCTCGGACCACCACATGAAGCCGTTCCTTCGCCAGATCGACGCCGCTTCCAAGCTTCCGGGGGCCCCGCCGGACTGGGCCGCGCCCGAGGCCGACCTCACCTTCCACTCAATGGATCATCCCGCCTCCACCGCCAGCTCGGGTATGCTCCCAATGCTTTGCACCCCCACCATCTGCAACGTGGCCATCACCAAGACCCTCATCGACGACGGCGCCGGCCTCAACATGCTCTCTGCGGAAGCCTTCGGCCTCCTTCACGTACCACTCGAGCGGCTACATATCAGCAAGCCCTTCTTAGGAGTTGGCGGCAACGGCGCCCACTCCCTAGGGCAGATCCGCCTTCCTGTCACCTTCAGCACGCGCGACAATTACCGCACCGAGTTGGTCGACACATCGCCCGCATCGGCCTCCCGTACAACGCCATCCTCGGGTACCCAACTCTGGCCCAGTTTATGGTGGCAACCCATCCTGCTTACAACCTCATGAAGATGCCTGGGAGCAAGGGCGTCCTCACCGTTGAAGGGGACACCAAGGAGGCTCTGCTGGTGCTCAAGCTTGCTTTCAAGACCGCCGCCGCGGCGCAGCCCACCGGCGCAGGCGCCTCCGAGACCAAGGGAGCCGCGCCAACCAAGAAGAAGCAGCTGTTCACCCAAGACAAGGCAAAAAACAAACAGGTGCCCGTCGACGAGGACGGGTCCTCAGGAGCCACCTTTACCATAGGTGCCGACCTCGACCCTGACCAAGAGGAAGCGTTGGTGAAGTTCTTGCGCGCAAACAAGGAGATATTCGCATGGGAACCCAAGCAGCTGGTGGGGGTCCCGAGAGAGGTGATTCAGCATCACTTGAGGGTGTGCCCCAATGTACGCCCTGTGAAGCAGCGGGCAAGACGATAGTCCACAAAGAAGCAGGCCTTCATCGTCCAAGAAACCCGCAAGCTAGAGGTGGCGGGTGCCATTCGCAAAGTTCGGTACCCCGAGTGGCTGGAAAACCCCGTTGTTGTGCCGAAGAAAGGCGGGAAGGAGTGCATGTGTGTCGAATTCGTCAACCTCAACAAAGCCTACCCCCAAGATCCGTTCCCGCTTCCACGCATCGACCAGATCGTCGACTCCACCGCAGAGTGCGATTTGCCGTGCTTCCTAGATGCGTTCTCGGGCTACCACCAGATCAAGATGGCGGTAGAAGATGTGGAGAAGACCGCATTCCTAACCCCGTGTGGGGTGTACTGCTATACTTGCATGCCCTTCGGACTGTGCAACGCGGGTGCGACCTTTTAGCGGCTGATGCACATCGCCTTAGGGCGGCAACTCAGGAGAAACGCGGAGGCCTACGTCGACGACATCGTGGTGAAGTCTCGGGAGGCGAGAACCTTGATCCAAGACCTGGAGGAGACTTTTGCAAGCCTACGCCAGGTGAACTTATGGCTCAACCCGGAGAAGTGCGTGTTCGGTGTCCCTTCCGGCAAGCTACTGGGTTTCCTCGTATCCCATAGAGGGATCAGGCGAACCCAGAGAAGTTCAAGGCAATCAAAGACATGAGCCCGCCATAGACCCTCAAGGAGATGCAGAAGCTTACTGGTCGTTTGACGGCGTTGGCCGCTTTATCTCCAAGCTGGGAGAGCGTTCCCTACCGCTCTTCAAGCTGATGAAGAAAACGGGCCCATTCGAGTGAACTCCGGAAGCCGACCAAGTGTTTCAAGACCTCAAGAGATACCTGACCAGCTCGCCAGTAATGGTGGCGCCTCGACCCCTCGAGCCCTTGGTGCTCTACCTGTCTGCCACACCCCACTCTGCCAGCACAGCGCTGGTGGCCCTCAGAGAAGAGCGCTAGATCAAGGGCCCGCCAGGGGAACCACCAGGCCGGACTAAGCGGCGCGACACCGAGGCGAAGCTCCTGAAGCAGCAGCTGCTTCAGCGGACCACCAAGCCCTTGAAGCCAAAGCCCTCGCAGAGACACCTCAGCTCCCGGAAGCCGAAGACCTCGTCAGCTCTCCCGCCCTCGTCAAGCACCCGGTGTACTTCGTTAGCACAGTGCTGCGGGATGCGAGAGCATGGTACCCCATGCCTCAGAAGATCCTGCTCGCGCTCCTAGTGGCCTCATGCAAGATGCGCCACTACTTCTAGGGTCACCCCATCAAGATCGTCTCGGCTTACCCATTGGAAAGAGTGCTTAGGAGCCCCAAATGCTGCCGGGCGAGTCGCTGAATGGAACATCGAGCTGCAAGCGTTTGACTTGGAGTTCAACACAACCAAGGTCATCAAGGGGGCCGCACTAGCAGACTTTGTGGCTGAATGGACAGACGCCCCAGAACTCGAAGCCGGTGAGGACCAATCCCTGTCTCCAGGAAGCGAGGCGCCGGACGGCTGGGTCATGTACTTCGACGGCGCATTCTCACGCCAGGGCGCGGGGGCTGGAGCGGTGCTCATCTCGCCCACCTAGGACAAGCTCTACTACGCCGTGCAGCTCTGCTTCCAGCAGGGCGAGAAGGTCTCCAACAATATAGCAGAGTACGAAGGCCTCATAGCTGGCCTCAGGGCTGCGGTGGCCCTGGGGGTGAGGCGTCTCACCATCAAGGGCGACTCGCAGCTCCTCGTCAACTTCTCCAACAAGGTTTATGAGCCAAAGGACGAGCACATGGAGGCATACCTCACGGAGGTGCGCAAGATGGAGAAGCAGTTCTCGGGTCTGGAGTTACAGCATGTGCCCCGTGGCACCAACAAGGAAGCTGACGACATCGCCAAAAGAGCATCCAAGTGGCTACCCCAAGAGCCTGGTGTCTTTGAGGAGCGGCTCTTCAAGCCATCAGCAACGCCACCGCTCTCAAGAATAGCGCTGCCTCGTGAGGAGCTCCCTCAACCACCTGCCTCGGGAGCCCCAGCCTGTGGCCCGACCTTGGGAGTGCGCTTGCTCTTGGTGCTCGAACCTCAGGAGGGATGCTGGATCAAGGAATTCAAGGAATACCTGACGCGAGGGACGCTGCCGGAAGAGGAGGAAGACATGGAGCGTGTGGCCCGACAAGCCACGACGTATTGCATCCAGGACGGTGAGTTATACAGGAAGCGAGCAAATGACGTTTCCCTATGTTGCATCTCCAGGGAGCAAGGAAGAGAGCTGCTAGCCGACATACACGATGCGGGCACCACTCGTCGTCGTGAACCCTCGTCGGCAAGGCGTTTCGCAGTGGATTCTACTGGCCCACAGCACTCAACGACGCGACTGAACTGGTGAAGTCCTGTGAGGCCTGCCAGTTCCACGCCAAGCAGATTCATCAGCCGGCTCAGGGCCTCCAGACCATCCCACTCACGTGGTCGTTCACGGTCTGGGGGCTGGATATCTTGGGCCCGCTCCCTCGAGCTCCCGGGGGCTACTGCTACCTCTACGTCGCCATCGACAAGTTCACCAAATGGGCGGAGGTAGAAGCCATCCGCACCATCCCAGCTGGCTCCGCGGTCAAGTTCATCAAGGGTCTCATGAGCCGTTTCGGGGTCCCCAACCGCATCATCACTGATAACGGCTCGCAGTTCACTAGTAATCTTTTCAGGACATATTGTGCTAACCTTGGAATGCAGATCTGCTACGCTTCGGTGGCCCACCCCGGAGCAATGGACAGGCTGAACGCGCCAACGCAGAGGTCCTGAGGGGCCTCAAGACCAGGACCTTCAAGAAGAAGCTCGAGGCCTGCGGCAGGGGCTGGTATGACGAGCTCCAGTCCGTGCTGTGGTCCATTCGCACCACCACCACCAAGTCAACGGGTGAGACCCCGTTCTTCCTCGTCTATGAAGCATAAGCGGTCCTCCCTCACAAGGTCAAGCATCGCTCGGCGCGGGTCCTGGCGTTTGATGAAACACAGCAGGACGCCATGCGGGGGGTGGACCTCGTGCTGGAGGAGGAACGCCGCTGCGAAACTGCACTGCGGGCGGCAAGGTATCAGTAGGCACTGCAGCGGTACCACTGCCGCAACATTCGCCCCAGGATGCTCGAGGTGGGTGACCTCGTCTTGAGGCGGGTCCTCTCCAGGGAAGGGCTGCATAAGCTCTCACCCATGTGGGAGGGCCTGTTCAAGGTCGTCCAAGTCTCCAGGCCTGGCGCCGCGCGCCTGGAGACACAGGATGGGGTACCCATCCAGAACGCCTGGAACATCCAACACCTTCGGAAGTTCTACCCATGAAGAAAGGCCGAGCGCCTATGAAGAAGGCCCAGCGCCTGTGAAGGTCTCTGCTCGTGACACTCTCACATAATAATGAGTGGGGTTGTACACGCCCCGGAGTCTCCGGAGTGCCTCCCTCGGGCCTTGGGGGGCTCCCTCCCACGTCTTAGTGGCAACACTTAGCTCCGCGCTGGTGAGAAGACTTGAAGACTAGACTAGGTGCCGGACGCGGCTTTTCATTTGCTTTCCGTAGTTGGCTCGCCTCTCTTTAATTGGAGTTTGCTTCTGGTGTTCTCGGCTGATTTGGTTCCATTGCCTTCTGCCTCTGTTTCCTATTTCGGCTTGGCCTGTACTCTCTCTCGCATTCCTCGCGAGGGGGCTGGACAGGTGCCCTCATGAACGTTTTTCCTTCCCTCGTGAGCGTTTTTTTTGTTCTGCCTTTCGTCTGCCTTTCGCGAGGCACCCTCGTTTGAGCCCACAATCTGGTGCACCTCTTCTAATCCGTGCCCCACGGGTACCGCGATACAAAGCGCAGGGTCAAGGCCAGCGGTGCCTGCGACCAAGGCTCGGGAAAACATTAAGCCTCTTAGCGAGTTTTTTCTGCAGTTTCTAAGCGCCTACCGGGCCAAGGGGGCCTCGACAGGCACCAGGAAGCGAGCATCTCATGGAGAGGAGACTGCTCCAAACACGTCAAGCTAAGTTATCCTTACATAAAACAGTGATGTTGCGACACAGCACATGGACGATGAACATAGCATAATAACTAGGAAATCATAGTTCGTTGCACGCCTCTCCGGGGCTCCATACTGGTTTCTTTCTTAATACAGGAAGGAAAGGAAGAACAAGATCAAAGGGGCGCGTGCCCCTGTGGTGGACCGCGAAGGTGGGCTCTTGGCGCTGACCCGAGCTCAGCCAGACCCCTCCTCGCGCTTCACAGGGGCGCGACAACGAGACGACCCGCTGCCACCTTCGAAGCGGGCGCGGCGGCTGGTCGTAACCACCGTGAAGGGTGCACCGCCTGCCCAGGCCGCGCGCGGGGGCAAACGTCTGCCAGCCACGAGCCAGGGCTATGTTGCCCGCGACGGAGACCTCAACCTCGACCCAGGAAGCTCTCCCGCAGCAGCCGTCCGCTTGCAGCCAGAGCCTTCCTGGACCAGAGGTCGGCAGCTCATCGACGAAGAAGCACGGGAGCTGAAGCCAGTTGTCAGCCGGGTCCTCCGACCAGATGACGAACTCCGTCAGCACCTCCGCCGAGTGGAAGCGCGGCCGGGGAGGCCGTACGACCACGACGTGTCTCCCTTCATCAATAGGGTTGCCGCGACTGAAGCGACCCCTGCCACGCGAAGCAGCACTGCCGCGGCCGCGGAGGGCCGCGACGGGGTCGCGGTGTGCTTGCGGGGACAGCCACGCCCATGCTTGGGCATCGGAGAGCTGGGCCCTTCACGAGGGGCCTTCCCCTTCTCCGCGGCGGAGAACCTCTTCGACGGTGCCATTGGTGTCGCTGCTGGCAATGGAGCAAGGGGGAAGAAGCGAGCGGAATGGGAAGAGATGGGCGACGGGGGCTCTGCCCCCCTCCCCATTTATAGCAGGAGAAGGCCAACCAAATACCACGATCACAGGTAATGATGGTTTTTCCTTGCATGTCGCAGGGACTTGTCAAGTCGGGCAGTTGCCGAGGCAGCGTGGGAAAGCGGAGACGCCCACGTCCAATCAACCGCCACGCGTCGACCAAGGCCGCAAGCTATTGGGGCCCGCGGCGCTCCGCACTTGCCCGTTGGCTTCACCTCGAAGCCAAGTCCGAGCGCGCCATGGGCCCGGGGGCTACTATTGGCGTTCTGGGTACGGGGGTCCCCAGACTTGCCTGCCTACGACCCATCTTCACCAACAAGCTTTCATGACCCTCGTGAGGGGCCAAGCCTCGCGAGGCGGACGACACAAGACCTCCTCGGGAGCGGCCTCACCAGGCTTGCTCGCGAGGGGCGGGGAGATCAAGGCAAGGCAAACCTCGCGAGGTTCTCGTGACGTGAGCCATGACGATCGAGACCAAAGTGAGCGCCACAAGGCAGTTGTTCTTGTTTCCTCTTTGGTGCTAAGGGGGCAAGCGCAGGCGAGGAGTACCGACGCATCAAGCAAAGGTTTCCATATCGGTGCAACGAGACCAAGACCAGTAGGACGGCAGGACGGAGGTCATCGTGGAGCCCAAGGCGGCGTCACCACCAGAGCCTTTGGCAGGCGAAGACTACTTTTGTCAGGATAAGCTGTACTAGTTGTCCCCTTTCAAATTGGCCATTGTGGGATCCCTTCCCGCTCAATATTTGGAAAGAGGACCGGGGCCTCTATAAATAGGACTAGCCACCACAGTAGGAGGGGACGGATTCCGATCATCCTCATCCACACAAGTTTACCAAGCACAAGAACACCTCTCCTCAGGAGGTTGTTCTTCCCATTGTACTATTCATCCTCAGCCCAAGAGGCAATCCACGACCACCACACTGGAGTAGGGTATTACACCACAACGGTGGCCCGAACAAGTATAAATCTTGTGTCCCTTGTGTTGCGAGTTCGTCGAGCTACCTTAGAGATCGCAAAGCGCGAGAGGGCGTGATCTGTGAGGGAGAGATCTTCGCGCGCACCCCAGAGTTTGAACCTTAAGGGTTTTGCCGGAACCCGAGATCCGACAGCTGCGGCAAGATGCGGGAGCGCGGCAGCAGCAACAAGAGGGAGAAAGGAGATGGGAGAGGAGGGTGCGCGTGCGTCTGCCGCCCCCTCCCCCTACTTATAGGCCCAGGCTGCGAAGCCGAGGGGGCGTGAACATGGGGAGTCGTGGGATTAACTGCACCCACGACCCCACGACCCCACAATTACCACGCGGTAACGGCATGCAATTTTACTGCACCACGGAATCCCAACCATCTGCCTCGGCCGCAGCGGATCCACGCGCGTGCCGAGGCCCGGTAGTGGTGGGCCCCGGCCTGCAGCGACGTCCCGTTGTGCGCGTGGGCTGGCAGGCCGGTTCGGCTGGTTGACGCCGCGTGGCGTACGGGTAACGGGCAGCAAGCCTGGTGCCTGGCTGGCACGCCAACTGGCTCCCGCCCCGACGTTTCGAAATCGACAGGCGGCCCGCCTGGTCACGGCCGGCCCCTAACAGTCGGCGCTCCAGAAGACGGACGAAGCAAGATCATCAGACCACTTGGAGTAGGAAGTTGCTGAGGCTTTTCATCTCTTCAACCGCGGCGCCCCACCAGCTTCGGGGACTATTGTCAGAGTGAATGACCACGGGTAGCCTCATCTGCTCCCCATGGCACTTCAAGACATTGGGGCTGGCTGCGCCCCTCAAGCCTCAAAGACGGAGGGCCTCCTTCTTAAGGCCGAATGGTCCAAGCGGCCGGCTGCAGGAAGGCGGCAAAGCTCAGAGGGCAGCCACGAGCTGGGCAGACTCCTAGCAGGCGGCCCCCTACGCCCTCAAAGTTAGCACCTCATTATAACGACGAGACGGGATGTGGCTACAGTGCAGCCTGCCACCCCCGAATCCAGGGCGAAGCGTGGCCACAGTGCAGCATACTGGGCGGACATCCCTCGCCCGGTGCAACACTGTTGCCACGCAGTCCATGACATCACCCATGGCAGAGGAGGCCATGCTCCCATTACGGACTGTCGGTACGGCCCGCAAGCGGCGGGCCCTACCAGTCCATGAGAGACCGACTCCTGACCAGTCGGCGCGGGGGAGGCCGACTCCCCACCAGGCGGCCCTCCCCCTCCCTCAAAGTATGTGCTCCATTAATCAGAAGAGACGGGGGTGGCTACAGTGAACGTCCGCCAGGCGGCGGTACTGTAGCCACGCTCTCCCCGACCAAGTGTGCGTCATCAGTGGCACTACCACAGTACTAAGCAGCAGGCAAGACCCGCCAGCAGCGGGCGCGGCCTGTCGGTCAAGTACGAGATAGTCGGCGGGACCCACCAGGCGGCAGGCCCCAGCGGCCGGCGGAGAAGCCGGCCACCATAGACACTGACAGCCGAGTCCTACACCCAGCCAGATTAACATTGTATCGCTTAGGGTAGGCCTATATACCCCGGGGGCACCCATGCAAAGGGTTCACCCCCATAGAGATTACACACACACAGAGAGAGGAGTAGAGCTAGCCTTGCCCTTCTTCCTCCTCTAGCCAAACAGCTCAAGGAGCAAGCTTGTAGCCACCTTTATTGATCTAGTGATCATGCGAAGACCCCGCAGAGGAGAACGGGGGGGTGTTATCTCATAGGAGAGCCCCGAACCTGGGTAAGATGCGTCGGCGTACATGTCTACGCCTTATCCCATTTCCAGGCACCGGCGATGTCTTACTCTCCCCCACCATGATAAGTCATCCTTTGGCATATGTCGCACGACACCCCGGCAGAAGTTATGAGCAGTCACGTCGTCTCTCGCGCTTCCCAAGGCGTGCAAACGCTCACCACGCTTGGATCGAGCGAGCTTGACTCGAAAAAACGGCTGATTCGGCCGTTCCTCTAGAGCCAGGCCCAGATCTGCTTTGAGATTCATGCAGACCACGAATTGGATGCGACCTAGACCATCAAACGGACTAGATTCTTCCCACGTGGCCCGACCTAATGCGACCAACCAAACACGTCCTGATCGCTGCATAGAATCACCTCCATCTGCAACGGTAGAAGTGCCGAACGCCCCGCGCTTTTCGCTCTTTGAATCCGTCCCACCCAACGGCCGCAACCCAATTCAACCATTCATCCACCACGCCTGGAGGCGCGTCTCCGGCACCGATCGACCCCCGCGCCGTGTGCGCCCACCGTAGGTAGCCAGGACCGGCTGGCGCGTGGCGGGGCGGCGATGCAGTCCTCGGCCGTGCGCGGCACCCCGCAGTGGCTGTGTGGCATACTGTCGGAGGAATTCTTCGACGCGTGCGCCGTGCACCCGGCGGAGCGCAAGAACGACAAGAACCACTTCTGCGCCGACTGCGCCGCCGCCCTCTGCCGACACTGCCTCCCCCACGATCCCTCCCACAACGTCCTCCAGGTACATCTGCGCGCGTCGCTTGGTGATCAGATGTCCTCACCTCGCCGTGCTCTGATCGATCTTGTTATTTGGTATGAGGGGGGCAAAAAAGATCTGGAAGTACGCGTCCTGCTTCGTCGTCCGCGTCGACGACCTGAAGCTGTTCGATTGCACCGGCATCCAGGTACGCACACCAAAGTCGCCCAATTCAGGCGTGGCTGTTCTGTTTCTCGATCGGCGCTCAAATGCATGCGCGGCCGCATGCAGTCGCACACGGTGAGCGATCACGAGGTGGTGTTCCTGAACGAGCGCACGGCGAGGAAGCGCTCGGCTTGCGCCGAGAACCCCTGCGCCGCGTGTGCCCGGCCGCTCTCGTCAGGGCACGACTACTGCTCCCTCTTCTGCAAGGTAAACGCCATGTCGTCGTCTGGAAGTATGCGTAGCGTGTCACGCACGTGCGTGCACAGCCTGACTCGAAGAACTGGGGGACGCGTGCATGCAGGTGAAGCATCTGGGGGAGAGCGAGCGGGGGCTGAGATGCGCGTTACGCGTAAACCGGAAGGCGGTGGCCGCGGGTGAGGAGGCTGCCGGGTCGGAGCCGCAGAACGGGAAGCGGCCGCGGGCGTCGTCGTCGGAGGCGGGGCCGAGCTGTGGCGGGTCGTCCGGTAAGCGGAGCCGGAAGCAGCTAGCGCCGGCTCGCTCACCATTCTGTTGAGGAAGTGGGCCGGGCTGTTGGACCTTAGACGTATTCCCGGGTCATTGTAGTTGGGCTGTTGTTGTTCTTCGTTATACTTCTGTTGTCATTTTCATATATATTTTTTAGGGACCCCTAAAAAGATATTTTTTAGGGGAAGTCTTTTTCATTTTCTTCAGAAGCTGTGAAAAAAATACACCTTAGTGCCATTCTTTGGCATTTACGTTGGTTAATTTTAGTAATACCAGCAGGTAAATTTAAAGGAATTTGGTAGAGTTGTTCAAAAACGGGTTTTCACTCGAACCATGAAATGTGTGATTCGTAAGAGTTGTATATCCAATCAATGAAGCAAATCGAACTATATCAGTTGTCGCCAGTTTCTGTGGACCATTCTTGACACCCCCCACCTCCTAGATTTGGCGTCGTTGTTGAATGTTCCTCTTTTCCAAGGATGAATTTTGTTTCCATATAGTTTTGTATGTTTAAAAAGGTCATCCGGCCAACCACATTGCTCCATGACGCTTTCTTGTTTGCCCCCCCCCACACACACACACACATTCTCTCTTGCTAATCCCCGTCACTGGATCTTTGTCCTCCCACGATCTCCTCATCTCTTCCTTCTTTGTTGCAAATGACTTGATTCATGCTACAAAGGTGTATTTGTTGTTGTTGCATGTACTGATATTTTATGATGCATACAATAGTTCCCTATGTTGAAAGCTTCGTGAATCTTTTTTCTAATAATGTGTTGCAAGCAAATGTGGGATCTTACAACATTTTCTTGCACCATGTTTGTTAATATGCGGACATATCTTTTTAATGATGTTGCATACACATGATTATTTTTTTACATGCGAGGTTTCCTGCTTTCACCACCAATACTATCTAGAAGTGGGTTTGATAGATTCGATGCTACATGTACGCCATGTTCTGATAGAACTTCTCCTAGCAATGAAAATAAATAGTGTTTGTCGGGCATACATTTTTTTCCTATAAAGGTCGGGCATACATATATTCTCTCTTATTGGATTGAGTGGCTAAATAACATGCCATTAGTGTGCACTATTAGCAATACTAGATGATACCCCCGCGCGTTGCTGCGGGACTTTCTGCCTTTTATATATAGCTTCAAAGAAAAGTGCAGCTGGATAAATGAAAATGAAATACGACATCAATTTTAGTTACAATGAAATACTGGTATTTATATTTTCAAAAAATGTTGAATAAGTTTATTTTTGTACAAATATACCAAGATGCTTTGAGGGAGGACCAGCAGGAGAAAATAGTTCAGATGGAAAGGCAAGTAAGCCAATACAATACCAAGATTTCTGCAAAAAAATATGTAATACGAAATAAGCAATTTCTAGCCAAAGGGAAAGTTGTATGATTTCTCTACAGATTATGTATAGTGTAAGGGAAGCAATTTTTTACCATAGAGAAGAGCTCATCGAATACCTCAATTGCCAAGGTGCCATCATGTTTCTCTCCAATATAGTTACAATGGAACATGGGAAATATTGTCACTCTGAAGCAGCAAGCCAATCCTCAGTTTGAAGCAGCAAACCAATCCAGTAAGGCATGAGATGTATTCCATATAAGGAACATATAGTAGAACAATAATAATGGCATAATATAGGTGTATTGTGAAAGGACATCATCTTTAGTATTTCCTTCAGAACTAATATAAGAGCGTTTAGATCAATAAAGTAGTAATCTAAACGCTCTTATATTAGTTTACGGAGGGAGTACTTCAAGTCTTTTTGTGAAGTAGATCGAGCACCGGCTATTCTCGCATCACAAAAGACCTATTTCAATCTCAACTTCTGTTGCAGAACAACAATTGTTAATTCAGTGTTAAACAACAATATTAAGAATCTCAAGGTATGTCAAAATTCTTTCTCAAGGGGTTTCTCGTTTGCATAACAAATTACGAAATACTGAAGTATATATGTGTGACTGCATTTTATTGGTGCCTGCACAATGGTCCACATGCTCTTGCCATCTCTAACACTTGATTATCACAACTTCTGACAACACACAGTCCTCTCCTAAAGCAAATTCTCAATGTGTTTGCTTCATCATGAATCTATCTGTACCATATAGCTGCAAAACATCAAGGAATCCGAGGCTTGTGCAGAAATTCTATTCTAATTCCACCTTGATTTTTTGCGAGTTAATTCCACCTTGAAACCATGGTAGAAAAGAACAAAACGTTTGCTTACATGATCCTTCCATCAAGCACCTCTTGCAAACAATTCAGAGTAAGCCATGAGAGGATAGCTACTAACGAACAAATCAGAGTAAACAATGAGTGGAGAAGCTCCTCAATCTACTCCTACAGGGAATCGAGACAACTTGACTGCTGCTAGAAGAGATGTGCATTGAACATCACCAATCAACGAACCAATTGAAACACTATAAATACTCCCTCCGTCCGGGAAAAGTTGTCCACGCCTAGTTCAATTTTTTTTTACAAAAAACCCCTTGGGCTTTTAAATCTGACGCAAACCGACCCTTCTCCTTCCCTCGACACGCCATCATGAGCTGCCGTCGCCCGCCGTCGTGAGGCACCGTCAGTCAGCGCCGCCCACGTGCGCCTCCCAACTACGCCGCCGCCGCCGCGCGCCCACGCGTGCGAAGGAGGCAACCACCGCCGCCACCCACGCAGCCCAACCGCCGCCGCCCACCTCGCCCACCGCCCACATACCGACCGCCTCCTCCCGAAAGGCGGACCAGGAACTCCGCCTCACCAAGAGGTACTCCATCATCGATCCAGGCTTGCTGGGAAGCCGTGGATCGACGTAATCGGCCCCGTCTCCTCCCACTCCGTCCGCCGCTTCCGCACACGAGGTCGACGCCGTCGCGCCTCCCCTGGCCTCCTCGAGCCGTTTTAAGGAATCAGTGTCAACTTCCGGTCCTCCAGACCACTTTCCCCCTCTCGATCGCTTGGTATTTGGCCTGGTCGTCGTCGGCCGCCGCTCGCCGCCGCTGGAGCTCGTCATGTGGCTCCTCCGGTGAACAAAAACCAGCGGCGCCGGCACCCAAGTGTCTACCACGGTTGTGCGCGTGCACGATCGCCCACGCTCGATGCTCTTCTGTGGAGCTCGTGTTGTTGCTCGCCGATATTCTTCTTGATCCTCTCTCAAGAAGATCTTTATTCGCTGAATTTAGTCATGGAGTATCCATTTCTGCTGTCTTTGAACTGCAATTTCAATCACTGTTGATATCCATTGCTGCACTTGGTTGATGATTTGTGCTTTGATACTTTCTGCTGATGCAAGAGAACAAAAGAGAGGAAAAAATCTGAAGAAAAAAAAGACTAGATTGCAATTCAGTTTAATTCTGTCAATGTACTCAAGTGACTAAATTCAGTCAATGTACTCCAGTGACATTCTTGTGTAACAAGTGCTATTTGTATGGCATGGGATCAATTTAATTCAGAGAAACGAGGGTGTAACATTAACATTTAGTTTAATTCAGTGACACTCAGTTTAGTTCAAAGAAATAAGGGTGTAACATTGACATTCAGTTTAATTCAGAGAAACAAGGGCATTGCTGCTTTGTATCCGTTTTGTTGATGTTGTTCCTCTCTGAAATGGAAATGGAAATGATGTTAATAGATGTGCTATTGTTTGGAAACATTCAATCAGATCATTAACTGCAAGTGCAAATCCTAGCCCAATCTATATAAAAAGTGACAACTATTTGTGCAAATCCTAGCCCAATCTATATAAAAGAATTGATAGCTTCGTAACTTTTTGTTCTTGATGACCTGCCTTGTTGTTGTGTTTACGTGTGAATAATACTCCATATTAGAATTAAGTTCTTGGACTAGGAGATGCTACTCTAGTAAGCAAACAACTGCTGTACTTAAAAAAGGAAAAACATATTTTGTCTTGGAGTAATAAAAAAAGACATGACAATAGGAATTAAATTGGAATTATTTGAATTAATTTAGATTCTTCTTGCTTTACTTGAATAGGAGGGCCTTCATGTTCCTCTAGTTACCAAATGAACAAGGAGTACTTTTAATATCTACTTTTTCCTTTCTTGGTTTCTTTGCTTTTTGTCTAGGATTCTTCATGGTTTTCTTGTTATGATTATATGATAACCATTCATCTTCTGTATACTCTTGTTATGAGATCAGACAGGAGCACACAACTATGGATCTGAATTTGATGCCTAAGAGGAGGACGAAGCTCAAGAAGAAGAACAAGCTCAGCAGGGTGACGCTATTGATCTGAATTTGATGCCGGAAGAGGAGGACGAAGCTCAAGAAGAAGAACAAGCTCAGCAGGGTGATGCTATTGATCTGAATTTGATGCTAGAAGAGGAGGACGAAGCTCAAGAAGAAGAACAAGCTCAACAGGGTGACGCTATTGATTTGAACTTGATCTTGGGAAGATGAGGATGAAGACATTGAATTGAATTGGTTTCAAGAGGAAGAAGCTCAAGAGGCACAAGAAGATGTGGAATTGGAAGAAGCTCAAGAGGCACAAGAAGATGCGTAGTGCAAGAAGTCGATGCACATGGCAATCCAAGAGGGAAGGACTTGATGCACAAGGAGAGACATGGTGTTTACTTTGCTCTGCGAGTAATCGAGCTTAGAGATGGACAGGTTCACGTGTATGACAAGGTGCTCATTTCGACTATGTTGAATGTTCACCTGCGAACAGTTACAAGAATATGGAATCTAGCCAAACGACAACTTGCAAAGGCCAAGAAGTTGATGTTTCAAGCAAGAAGAACAAAAGTGGTAGGAAGAGAAAAGAACTAGATCCGCCGAGAACAAAGCAACAATCCCTTTGAACAAAAGAAGAACAATCCGTTCTCTAGCAAGGTGTTTAGGTGTGCCCGATCAACCCTACATGACAGATTTCAATTGCAAGAGCTGAACGCATCACAAGCACCATCAAACCCACCCTCAAGCCACGTAACAAGATAAGCGAGACTAAAGTTCTGCCTATCCATGATGGATGAAAGATGGATATCAAGTCCTTGGCCCAGTTTCAAGCCAATGAAAAATATGGTCCACATCGATGAGAAATGGTATGACATGACCCGAGTGAAGAATAGCTACTATGTACTGCCTGGAGAGGAAGAACCAAATCGAACAGTGCACAATACTCATAGCATTGGGAAGGTAATGTTTCTAACAGCTGTGGCCAAACCTCGCTACAATGAAGATGGGGAGATGACATTTGATGGAAAACTTGGCATTTGGCCGTTCGTGGTAGAGACCGAGGAACAACGAACAAGCCAGAACAGAGATAGGGGGACAATAGAGTTGAAGCCGGTCAAAGTTACTAGACCTGTGTGCAGAGATTACCTGATCAATAAAGTAATCCCTGCCATTCAAGACAAATGGCCTGACGGTGACGAGGACACAACGATCTACATTCAACAAGATAATGCAACACCGCATGTCCTCCCTAATGATGCCGGTTTTCTAGAAGCCGTGGCACGCATGTGATCTGAATATTCGATTATTGCAACAACCACCAAACAGCCCCGAGCTCAATGTTCTAGATCTTTGTTTCCACTGCTCCTCCAATCCCTAACCGACTACAGAGCGCCTATGAATATACAGGAACTGCACAGGTGTAGAGGAGGAGTTTGAGAACTACGATCCCCATAAGCTGTTCAATGCCTTTATGACGTTACAAGCAGTCATGGTGGAAGTGATGAAAGATCAAGGAGGAAACAACTACAAGATGCCGCATCTGCATAAGGAACGCTCTGAGAATCTTTGGAGAGGAAATAGCCGGTGTATCTGCAGTCTTGAGCTAATTCTGACACCAAAGCCATTATAGAACAAGGAAATGAGTAGATAGAGAAAGCTCAAAAGAAAGGGAAAGGGAAAAGGAAAAGAAAGGATAGGAGTATTTGATGTGTCATGTGTATGGCTTGTGTCATGTGTATGGCTTGTGTCATGTGTATGTATTGTGTCATGTGTTCAATGAGAAAGGATAGGAAAAGAAAGGATAGAAGTATTTGGATTTATTTGAATTATTTGAATTTATTTGATTTATTTGGATTTATACACCATTTGTCCAATTGCAAACATACCTAAAGTTTCCAAGAGGACTTATACACCATTTGATTTATTTAATTTACAAGAGTACCTTGAACTTTAAAAGTGTAGATCGAAAAAAAACCAAGCTTCCTCTTGTGAAAAGTGTTCAGAACAGTTTCTTTGTAAGATCAAGAGCTTCATCTTGTGAAAAGTGTTCAGAACTGTAGAAGTGTTTGTATAGTCCTAATTTCATCGTGATCTTGCTAAAGAAGCTCACAAGCTCAAGCTCCGTATAGACTAAGTTTTACAGCTCAGTACTCAAAAGAAGCATTTTGGATTACCACTGAAAAGAAGCATATTCATTTTAAACTTGTGTTTAACAATGACAAACTACTCCTAAGTGGGTATTTGATCAAGAATCCTGACATGATGGGTTTATTTGGATTTATTTGAATTTATTCTCATTAAATTTAATCTCCACAGTAGTTGTTCTCATTGAACATGTCTGAACCTCAGCAACCACATCACTCACTCAATCACTTGATCTTGGACTCATCCTTATTCTTCTTACAAGTTGATGTCAGACTTGACACATAAATAAAATTTGACATCAATGAAATATATGCAGTCAATATACAGTCATTGGAGTAATTTTTGGTGTTGTACATTCAGTGAATATACAGTCAATTGGAGTACATTCAGAGTAATTTTCAGTGTTGTACAATCCGTTCTCTAGGGAGTAATAATGCCAAATTAGTTAATTGATCGTGTACTAACAGCAATTCATTTTGAAGATTTACACTGAATCTTGTGTACTATAGAATTATACTGTCAAATTCAATTGACAGTAACTGAATTTTCAATAGTGTCAAATCACTCAAGCAGTAACTGAATTTTCACTAGTGTCAAATCACTAGTTTCAGAAATATTGGTGCTCACCTTCCATCTTGGCAGTACAAGAAAAACTGAGCAGCCAACCGTTGCCGCTTTGCATGCATTGCTGGCAACTCGAGTAGCTTTACCAAAAATTGAGCATGACATCTACAGGTTACAAACAAATGAGCAAGATTCAGTTAGATAACCACCGATAGAAGCATGTGAGTGCAAAAAAATTGACAACTGAAATTCAGTTAGATAACAACAATCTGAATGGAGTACAACATTGATGTTATTTCAGGATTAATAAAGATGGAGCAGCAGCAATGTGAATGGAGTACTTGATGGACAACTGAAATTGACACAAAGCAAGATTCTCATATTTCATCTCACACAATCTATCCATCCATCCATCTCAGCCTTGTTTTGTTCAAGACAGAGTTCAACCTCGAACGCCACCATGCAACTCTGTTATGTTTTCAAGAAAGATTTCTTTGTTTACCTGCTCGCTTTCCATGAGACCAATCAAGAAGACGAAGAAGAAAATTGCAAGAGATCAAAGGGAGCAGAAGGGGAAAAAGGAGACCTTTGAACTCTGGCGGGTTCCATGGGCAGCCGAGGCTGCCTTAATCCGCCGATCACGGAAGCAACACGGCGAGGCGTGGGCGGGAGCTCCGGCGGTGAGGGCGGGCGGCGTCTGGCCCGGTGTGGGCGAGGCGGCATCCGCGTGGAGGAGTCGAGCTCGAGCAACAAGGGAAACGGGGATTTTAGGGGTTGTGCAGGGAGGCTGGAACGATGGTGCTTGTGGCCTTGGCGCGGTGAAGCTGTGGGGAGCTGGCGCGCGGTGTGGTGGAGCGGGCGCAACAAGCGCCGGGTTCTTGTGAGGAGCTGCGCGGCACGATGGCGCGGAGGAGCTGGGCGGCGTTGGAGTCGGCCGGTGTCGGAGGAAGATGGAGAGGGAGTGCGGGTTTGGTCGAGCAAACGTGAAGGTTTTTTTTTGTAAAAATCCCGCGGGGACAACTATTCCCAGACGGAGGGAGTACCTAATAATCCAGCGGTAGTTGGACATCGTAGAATGTAGATTGGCTGGAGGCAGCTGGTCATGTGGTTACAGCTCAAGTGATGGTGGTCACCCGACAAAAAAGTAAAATCATTACTTCTTTGTACCGAGAGAGGCCGAGACTGAGATGCATCGTGCTTGCTGGTAGAAAGCGGCGAGCACTTTGCTTATTGCTGCAGCAGATTTTGAGGACCACCTGTAGATCAGAATTCCAAATTTCGTCAAGCCTATAATTTTTATAAGTGGAAAAAGAGATGCATGAAGCAAATTAATGGCACGATGAGATCAATTTAGTATATATAATCGAGGATTAACCTGCTCATGGGCGAGATCAGTTTATTATGTATAATCAGGGATTACCTTCTCACGGGTGAATTTGTCGAATGCAAAATAAGAGTAGGGGCGCTTGTCCTTCACGCACAGATTGAGTTCTTTACGGTGGAGACATTGGAGATGATGCCAATAACATCCAATGAATCATCAAAACAAATCCAACACCTATAGGAGGAGGAAGAATACAAATAATTGACTGATCCATATGTATTTGACTGATCCATCGGGATAATCACAATGTCCACACCTTACTTGCCGATGCTGATCCACCCTGACAATCAAGCGAGAAAAGAGCAGCCTTGGCAACGGAGTGGCAATTAAAATCGACAGCCTCGACCTTTCAGATAAGTCCCACGTACCCATCCTCCAGATCAATGGTCTTGTAATCCTGCCTTTGCCCCGCCGTAGCCGCCATCGCCGCCGGATCTCATCGCGATAGCCGACGCAAACCTAGAGGAGGCTGGGCTCGGTTGTGTCCGTCGCCCCATGGGATTTGTGCCGTTTGGGGAGAAAGAGATGGGGGTGGAAGTCGGGGCGACCAGATTAGGAGGAGGGATTCCGTCGCTGACGTTTCGGTTGGAGAAGAGCTTCGCTTCCGCTTCTGCGGGATCGTGGAAGGAGAAGTGAACGGGAGGGACGTTCAACGAACACGGGGCAACTATTGGTCGCAGATCTTGGCCACATATGTTCAATCAAATGGCCGAAAAAATTAAGATGACGTGGATGCACGAGAGGGCAGAGAAATCTGGTAGTGGGGATCAACTATTTAAGTATTATAGATTTGTAGATAGAAGTGAACACAACACATTGGTTGCATGTTCTGTATGTACAACGACAAAAAAGACAGAAGTGAGAGCATGGCCGATGCTTGCTGCTTGTAGACCAAAGTGACTACCTGCAAAAGGATTGGTCTCCTCTCTAACAAAGTGAAGAGCAAAAGGAAAAAAGCAACAGATAAGGACTCTTGACTTTTGTAACTTACATGATGTTGTGCAATATGAGAAAACTGCAGCCCACAAGATGGTGCCCTAGGAACTTGTGTTGAACAGCTCCTGGTTGAGACGGCGGCCTCACCATTTCGTGCCTCGGTGGACGACAAATTTAACAATTTTGACCTGTGAACGAAAAGATTTCATAAAATGAACTGCTTTGAAAAAAAATCACCCAGATGACCGTTTTGAGTGGCGCCCGACACGAAGGTGCCATACCCTACGGTGCAACGCCCAGCTCGCAGGCGTTGCACGTCTATCCAGCGTGGCACCCCGGGCCTCACTCCTGGTTGTGCAACGCCTAGCTGAAAGGAGCTGCACAATGTAGTGCAACGCCTAGCTGAAAGAATGGTCATGTACGCCAGTTGTGTGGACCGAGAATAAATTCCGTAATTAGCAGACCAAAGATCAATGAAGTGTTGCATGCATTATATTCAAGACGAAGAGACGTGCATGATCCTGTACGCATAGTACGACCAGATTTGGACTATAAGAAAAACATGGCGTGGGGAGGATCATCATGGGGCAGTTTTGGTTCATTCGTAAGTTATGAGACATACAGAAAACGTCCAAGTTTCGGGCGACTATGTCTTGTATATCATCTGTGATTTTTCTATCATGAAAATTTACTAGCGGCGGAGGGTTGATCATCACATCAACACCTACGTGCTAATCCAAGGGGATCATTATTTTTATTCGTGTATTTTCGTACGTGGGTGAACATTATTCTTGGAGGTTGTGAGGAGGAACAAGGAGACAGACTGTTGATCAAGCATCGCCGTGAAAGATCGGGCCATCTACACGCACAAATTAGCGTCTCGCTAGTCCGTGCCTCATCATGTCCATGTTATTTTCGTACCCACTAAATATTTGCATCACTATGTTGTTGAGACACTAAAGTACCTAAGGCAATATTCTACTAGATTAACACATTAATTTCACCAAGTCACTAGATGTCAATAGAACTTTGCATTTTGTAAAGATATATACTTATATACTCTTAAAATTTAACACTTATAATGTTTGTTGTCAGTAGCAAGAGTACATGTTCTTTGATTTGAACTCAGCTTTTAGGCTACTGAAAAAGTTGTAGTTGCTTGTATTGTGTACTGCTATATATATAGGGTATAAAGTCGGTACGGAGTGAGTCGGTTTGAACTTGATAGCCTAGGACACCCTAGTGCTAACCAGGATGACAAAACAGAGTTGGCAGAAAAACTAGTTGTCGGTGCTACTAGCTGGAAGTCAGAAGGCTTATCTTACTAGAATAATGAAAAACAAAGTTTAGTTAGCAGGAAAACTAAACCGATCTGCACAAAATTCTAAATGGAAAACATATCAAGTTCATGCCAAGGGGTTTGGTAAAACTCAAGATATGAACATGTTTTGTGGAAACACGCGGGGTATACTGAAAATATACATGGAGATGCTCAAATTCATATATAAAGTTATTCCATATGAAGCATGGTTGATTTACTATGCATTTTACAAAATGCGAAGTTCTCTTGACATCGAGGGACTTGGTGAAATTCATAAGTGTTAATCTGGTAGAATATTGCCTTAGGTACTTTAGTGTCTCAAAAACATAGTGATGCAAATATTTAGTGGGTATGAAAATTACATGTACATAAAGTAGACATAAGATTTTCCAACTTTCATAGTTAGATCATATTCATATGATGCCGGGATTAATTACTATGAATCTTACAAAATGCAACTTTCTGTAACAGAAGTTCATTTATATCATGTCAGTCACTTACATGCAAGAAATGAACATGTTAAAGATGATTAACATGGCAAGGATAGGCATGGCGTGAAAGTACACATTATGTAGTGCAAAACTCATGTAGGATGCAAATGCATAAGAGCTATAGGTCAATGGACATCATCATGCCAAGTTTGTAAGTTTTAACAGATTCTGACAGTTACATTATGATGCACTTTTGCCATAGAGTTTTCATCAAGCAAATTGATTCTAATATAGATAAAAATGCCACCGTTGCGTAGAACATAGAAAAATGCACAACATTGATATAGGGCACGTTTTCATCGGATATACAGATTAAAAGTTATAACAGTTTTAATATAAGATAGTGCAGCTCCTTTCAGCTAGGCGCTGCACTACACTGCAGCTCCTTTCAGATAGGCGCCGCACAACCAGGAGTGGGGCCCGGGGTGCCACGCTGGACAGACTTGCAACGACTGCGAGCTAGGTGCTGCACCGTAGGGTGTGTCGCCTTCGTGTCGGACGCCACTCAAAACGGTCAGTTGGGTGAATTTTTTTGCAACACAGTTCATTTTGTGACATGTTTTCGTTCACAGATCAAAATTATCAAATTTGCCTCGGTGGACTTACGAGAGCAATGATTGGAGTTGCTTCCTTTGACCATGTTCTTCCAAGTGTTGCATGCAGAACAAATTTTTCTTCCTCATTCCATTTAAGTTTTTACAAGAAAACTTTCAATCTATTTATCAACTGTTAAAGTAGTACAAAAAAAACCAAAAGTTAAAAATACATCTATGACTATCTAGTGACGATTACAAACATTGAAGCGAACCGAAATCTTATGCGTTTAGTCTGTGTCTTGCAAATGTGTTCTCTAATATACTCAATAGGCCACATGGGTAATTTGAGCAAAACTTTTCTCAACAAAGGGTTAGGTTTTGAGCTAATTGTTTTTTTATAGACAAAGGTTTTGCAGTTTTGCTAGAACTCATCTAGATGAGATTTAATTTGGTCTCGTTCATCTTTTATAGTCATTGGATGTGATGCTATAAGATGCGTGTGTGTTGACGTGGATTGTATCCGTTCTTATTTTTCAGGTGAATGAGACCAAATTACGTCTCATTTAGATGAGTTCTAGGTACTCTCAAAGTTTTAAGCAGATGAATTGCCTTTTTTTTTTTTTTTTTTTGAGGATCCGTCTGACGAGAAACACACGCGCCGCGAAGTACTGGACTGGGCCAAAACTCCCTTCCAGGACGGAGAACCCTGCAGTACTGGACTGAGCCCACCTCCGTCCTTTCCTCCTTCCCTCTCCCAGCGGCGGCGACGGACGACGAGCCGTTACGGAAACTCCCAAACGGCTAAACCCCACCGGACTCACCCGACCAATCGCCCGCCCCCGCCGCCTCCCGTGGAGCCAGCGCAGCCGCGTCCGCTTCCGCGTTCAGAAGCATGCCGAGGCCTCCTCCGCCCGGCCGAGGGGCTCCGGGCGCCAGGCGGCCGATGCGGGACTTCTTCGCCGCCTGGCTCGTCACCCTCCGCTCGCCGCTCCTCCCGTTGCTCCGCCGCGCGCTCTCCTCCTCCCCCGGCGCCTGGAACGACCCATTATCATCGGCCGCTGCCGCAGTCGAGGCCCACTTCGAGGCGCACTGGTCCGCCCTCGACTCGGCCGCCCGCCAGGACCCCGCCCAGGTCATCTGCGCTGGAGATTGGCGGTCGCCCCTGGAGCTCCCCTTCCTCTGGCTCGGCGACTTCCACCCCTCCCTCCTCACCTCCCTTCTCCGATCGCTGTCGCCTTCGCCGCGGCTCCTCGCCTCCGCCGACCGCGTCGACCGCCGAATCCGCGCCGCCGTCCCCGTCCTCTCCGACCGCCTCCGCCACGCCCAGGAGGTCTTTACCTCCGCGGAGGTGGCTGGCGGGGCCGACCTGGAGGCGTTCTTGGAGGAGCTCAAGGCCGTCGCCCTCGAGGCTAATCGGCTCCGTCGGGGCGTTCTTTCGGATCTCGTTGCTGCCGCCGGTGGGCACCAGGCGGCGCTCTTCCTCGAAGCTCTGTCGCGCTTCGTGCTCTCCATGCACGACCCGGAGGTGCTCCGCCGCTTCGACCATTGTCGCCCCTTGCCTGGTAGTTAGCCCCTCTTCTTGGCTCGCTAGTTTCTATTCTGTTTCTTGAGTTCTTTGGGTTGTGCAAATCTTGGTTTCTGGGAGGAATTGATACCAATGAAGCTTCATGTAAAAAAATCGAGACAACGTTAATATGTAGGAAGGGTTAGTGCCAAGAAAAAAAAATGGCATTCTTCTGTATGTTTGGCTGTGATTCTTCTTCTTTGTAAAGGAAATGCTGGACCTTGGAGTATATGGTAAGATGTGCAAGGAAAACGCTGTGCAAAGTGTGGAATGTCTTGTGACTGATGTTGTTTACTGCATTGCATTAGGAGTGTCAATCCTCCTCCAAACTATCTCTTGAAGTTATGGATGGATTGAATAGGATTGATTAAATGTTAGCAGCAGGGGAATTGGATTTTCATGAACAATGAAGAAATAACCTGTGCTGCTTGTTTCATCTTCTTTTGATGTTTAGTTGAACATTGTTTGTCATTTAGTTGATTCAGATTACATAACAGTGCCTGTACTATTGTGTTGTTCACATTGTGTGCACAGGTATCATTGTTACCGTGTACTCCCTCCGTACCAAAAATCTTGTCTTAGATTTGTCTAAATACGGATGTACCTCTAAGACAAGAATTTTGGGGCGGAGGGAGTATATTGCTTGTGTCTATCTTTTTGTTGATAAAATAGTTTGATGAAAATGAACAGACCTTTACATCAGATTGATTTGCTGTGAAATTTTTACCTGAGATGTACTCTGCCCTCATAAGTCATAACTAGCATCGGTGTGACACACACTGTTTAGTTTCTTTTCCAACGTTTAGTCAGTAATTGGTTTGCAAAAGTAAATCTGCTGACAGTAACTTTTACTAAATGACTCCTAATGTCCACTTGCGTTATGCTAGTCTCTGTGCATTTTTTTACCTGGTTATATACTTACATTATGCTAGACAATAGGAAAAGTAAATTTTTGGCATGATAGCGAGATGAACACTCTAGGAAGATGCCAACTCGTTATGTTTTAGGCAGCAGTGCCACTAAGTTTAATCTGCAACGGTCATAAATTTTTGAATGGTGTTCCTGTGAGTGATGAAGTCAGCAAACAATCATGCACTAATTATTGGACGAAATTGTTTAAGGGCGTTACGCCCTTGCCCCAACTCGATAAATATGCATCTAAAGGCATGTGAATGGTCTGAATTTAATTGTTTCAATGTATTTAGCGTGTTCTTAGGCTTGAACAAATATTTGTGCCTCTAATAGCCGAGACCCTAACTGGATATTACTTGGATAAAGAAAAGGTAAAATCTGATTCTCAGGTAATCATTACCATTTGCTAATATTATCAGTCAGAACCAGCACTTGGTGAATTGGTTGGTTTAATGACCTAATTTGAAGGCTCCCGTGATAATTTAATTTAATGATGTACTCCCTCTGTAAACTAATATAAGAGCGTTTAGATCACTACTTTAGTATTCTAAACGCTCTTATATTAATTTACGGAGGGAGTACTAAATAAAAAATGACCCAGCCAAGTCTAACTTTGTAACTACAGTTTATATTGCATTCGAAGCTTTGAAGAGAAAAGGAACATCCTGTAAAGAATAGCTTTACTAGAATCTTGTGAAGATCGGCTGAATTACATGCTGTCCTTAACTATTGTCAGTTGTCACGGTTCTGCCAAAAAGGGTCTAAGGCTGCCATTAAGATTTTTGTATTTCTTCAACTTTTGCTAGTTTTATTTGGTATATTTTCCGCACTGATTTTTTTACAAACCATTTGCTATGTTTTTCTTGATAAACAAATCTTTTGGCATTCTTCAAGTCCAAACCTCCATAGGTTTACATCAGATTATGATAGGCGAGTGTACTTGTAAATTTAGGGGGGTAGCAAGGGTTTGGCCCCTTTTTTAAGGTTGCCTTGGTCAATAAGAAATTGCAGACTAGGTGAACCGAAACCACTTAATTGCTAGGTCACCAAGAAGGCAAGAAAATACTTGGAAACCTATTTGACAACATCAATGGTTATTAGGTACACATACAAAATATAATTGTAAGTGCACTTCTCACTTCAATGCATAGCATTAGTTACTTTTCAACCACATAACGAAATGTCTGATCCCGCACAAACTTTAATCACTCATAACTTTGCTATACTGTGGGAATATATCCATGTCAATCACCTTCCCTTGGGAATTGTATCTTTTATAACAGCTGGAAGGCAGTTAACCACCGGATACGATTCAGCAGTTTGCATTGTTTCTTTAGTTATGCACCAGAGACTAAACTTATGGTTGTATAAATTCAACTGTTGGGGGTAGTTACTACTCCCTCTGTTCCTAAATATTTGTCTTTCTAGAGATTTCAAATGGACTACCACATACGGATGTATATAGACATATTTTAGAGTGTAGATTCACTCATTTTGCTCCGTATGTAGTCACTTGTTGAAGTCTCTAGAAAGACAAATATTTAGGAACGGAGGAAGCAGTTACTAGATGTATTTTACATGCATAGATTCTTCAAAGCCTCTTTGACCAATATTATACTTTCATTCTTGTTTGAATTTCTTAAGTTTGTTCTCTTGCTGTTTGGATAACTATTTCTGAAGAAACTAGACTAGGTGCAGCGTGTAGAGCTTGGCTCGCACACACTAATCAGAACAAAAATGTGAGCTAGGTCCAATGGAACAGGAAGTCCAGCTTATGTACATAAAGAAACTCAGGATAATATTTAGTATGGTGGTCTAAAAAACAGTTTATGGTTGTCTAAAGTACAGTATCTTTACAGTGTTTCCATGTGAGGATATAGCACTGTTGGTTACATAATGCTCTCCAAAAATGCATCCCTAGATTCAAATGTTCGCATAGCATATCCACTATGTTTGCATGGCTCTCTTGACTCTTGAGCAATTATGCCCTCTAGGTTTCTTGTTGTTTCAAGTCTGGCAGTTGTACTTCTTGACACTATAACAGATCTCTCAGAAGTCGTGTCCATATTATTCTCTTCTGCTTTAACCTCAAGAAAAAGGTGAAGATTTATTGATAAAAATGTTCCTCCCTTGTTTAGTTCAGATGAATTTCTATGAGCCCTATGTCTTCCTATTCATCCATCAGACATTCGCATACATTTATTTCCCTTTATCACCTTTTCTTAATTGGTATGTACTCTATAAATCTTATGAACTTGTTTTTGGGATAATTATATACTTTGAATTGAATCTTCTAAAGTAATTGTTTTACCTGGTTTGTTTTTCCTCAGTCTTCCATCTTTTACGTAGCGGTGAAGATGGGGCAGCGGTAAAGCTGTTACCTTGTGACCATGAGGTCACGGGTTTGAGTCCTGGAAACAGTCTCTAGCAGAAATGTAGGGAAAGGCTGCGGACAAAAGATCCAAAGTGGTCGGACCCTTCCCCGGACCCTGCGCAAGCGGGAGCTACGTGCACCGGGCTGCACTTTTTTTTTTCTTTTTCCATCTTTTACGTCTTTTGGTCTAACCTAGACGTCCTCATAAAGTAATCTTCTTAAGTTAATGACATCTTGCTGCCATATTGCCCTCACAGTTCTGCATGTTTCCCATAGATTATACAAAAGAAAATACCAAGTTGAGAAATTAGTTACTGCAAATATATTTCTTGGAAGCTTTTGTGATCTCGCATGGCAGAAGTGCATCAAATAATAATATCTTTGCTCATGTTGGCGGGCAAGGAGGGATGAACTGCAAAAGTGCAAATTGAAGTTCTTTTTATCATCTGCCAAGTTGCACCATTTTGTCTTAAGATGCCCAACCAAAGCCTTGACCTCTTAGGCTGATGGTGGTATAATGGGAAGCTGTTGCCGCCTTTTGTGCTTGTCTGCATAGTGACAACTGACAAGAGGAAACTCCTGAACCCTGTGCACATATGGGTTCCTTAATCAATGATAAGGAAACTTCTGTGCTGGTTTGTGAACAAAGTTTGTGTTAAGGTAAGTTTGCCTAGTCGTGTGGTTTTCGCCCGGTTCTCCACTAATTAAATGAGCCGTTAAGAGATTGCTTCTGCTTGATTAATAGATTGAGGCCCCTGGGCTCCAGTTCAAAATTTATCCTGGGTCGTTGAGAGATCGCAGCACTAGTCAAATCAGACATGGTGCCAGTGTTACTTGCTAGTTCTCCATGAAAGCAAGAACATATTAAAAAACCTATTGGTACTGATAAACAAAGAGAAACTGTAGCCAGCAATAACTATGCACTATGTTCTAGGAATAGGTCCATGGACAACCATCTTCCCTGGAAATATTATCTTTCGTATCAATTAGAAAGGCAAACCACTGGATACTATGCAGCATTTAGTTTTGTTTTCTTCAGATCTGTACCTAATACTAGGCTTACGTTTCCAAAATCAGCACTTGGTGATACTTACAAGATGTATTTTAGAAGCATAGATTCATCCAAGCCTTCTTGGCCAATGTAATATTTACAGGGTGTATTTTAGATGCATAGATTCTTCCGAGCCTTCTTTACCAATATTGTTGTACTTGTATGTGTCCCTTGAACTTTTGAAGTTTGTATTCTTGCTGCTAGGCATAAAGTATTTGCATTAGAGCATTGATAACTATTTCCCAAGAAACTGGACCAGGTGCAGCCTGCAGAACTGGGTTCACATTAGTCAGAACAAAAACCTAAGCTAGGTGGTCCAAAGCAACAGGAAGTCCTAGCCTTGTATAGAAACTCAGAATAGTATGTATTCTGGTGGTCCAGTCCAGTGCATCAATAGGTCGACCTACAGCCATACAGTCTTATACTAAGTAAATAAATTTTGTGTGGTCCTAAAGAACAGTATCTTTACAGTTTGCTCCATGTGAGGACAGGACTGTTGGGTTAGGTTATGGTCTCCAGAACTGCATTCTAACATCCAAAAGTTAGCATAGTAGATCCACTATGTTCGAATGACCCTCTTGACTTTTGAGGAGTGATGCCCTCTAGGGTTCTTGTTGTTTCCAGTCTGGCAGTTGCACTTATAGATGACTATAACAGATCTTGCAGAAATTCTTTCCATATTGTTCTCTTCTTCTCTTGCCTCAAGAAAAACACGAAGTTGCATTGATGAATTGACTATTCCATTGCTTTCCTCTTCGGTGTTTCTTTTCATTCTTCTGGCAATCCATATATTTGTTTTCTTCAATATCACATTTTCTCAGTTAAAATGTAAAAAACTTTGAAACTTCTAAAGTAATCGTAATTATTTTACCCGGTCAGTTTTGTGTGGACTAACATATTTGGCCTAACAATAGCTGCTGTGTCAGCGTATATGATATCTTGCAGCACTGTTTGCACTGACAGTGCTGCCTGTTGCCAATTAATTATGCGAAAGGAAGTGTCAAGTTGTGAGATTAGTTATCACAATCTTGTAAAGATCTTGGAAGTTCTTGCAGCCTCGCATTGCAGAAGTGCATCAAATGATAGTAATAATATACTTTTCAAGACCATGCAGAACAGCTGTCTCCTGCCTGTCTCCTGCATGTGATTTATACATCAAATAATAATGTTTTGAACTGCAGAAGTGCAAATTGAAGTTGTTTTTCTCATCTGCCAAGTTGGACCATTTTGTCTTACAGCCTAAGTCTTTGGATTTTGGAATCATAACCTTCCCTAGCTCAGGCTGATGCTGGTATAGTTCCAATCTGTAGCCTTGTTTGTTTGTTTGTTTGCATAGTGACAGGAGGAAACTCCTGAGTCCTCTGTAGATCTTTGTGTTTCATTATGCGACATGTGGGGTTTGTTAATCACAGTGGTAAGGAAAATTAAGACGATAACATCAACAATGTTTGCTGGCTGGCTGGCTTGCACTTGTTTAACCATGATCTAAGCTTCATAGTTATCCGAAACACCCAATAGATCTGAGGGATGCACACTTCACATGCTTCTGAACTACTAAATGTACTTGAAATTATAGGTTTTTCCTGTTGGCCAACCAGATCATCAGTAGTCCTTACTTGATGTGCTCTTTCGAGTTTTTAAAAGCACTTTTGATTAGTATATGATGAACGCATTGCTGTCCTATTGATGTTGAACAATATACTTGGTACTTGCTCGGTGGTTGGTTGGCCTTACCCGTCGATCGATGGTTAATGTACACAAGTGACCACACTGCAGCATCAGCACATCTGGGATGCTGCGTGAATCGATCTGAATTCAGTTCATCAGGATCCTATTGACTATTGACTGACCGCATACGTGTATTGCTATTGCAGGCATCTTTGGGAAGCACGAGGCGCGGTAGCAACGGCCGTGGCAGGAGCGAGGAGATCAAACCAAGATTTCCTTATCAGGTATGGTCTAGCACACACGGATTTTGCTACATCGGGTGCCCATCTTTGGTCTGCACATGCAACATTTTGTAATGCTCCTGCTCCTCTTGGCAGCGGCTAGCGGCGCATCAGGTGTGGTGGATGGAGGTGGCGGGCGTCCAGTCCAGGCGACTCGAAAACGTTACCAGCACTGACTTCCAGGGGGGCAACTGCATGGATCCGACTGGACCGGATCGATTTTCAAAAACGCATCACGTCGCCAGCACTGACGTCTCAGTGTTAACACCTGTTCAAAATCGACGTAATACCATACCGTTTTGTTGTTTTAGTTGGGGCATTGAAAGGGAAAAGGCGACTGGTGGTAGCTGCACGTTTTGTTTATAGTGTTTGACAGCATCTCCTGTAAAGAAAAGGTTAGTGTTACCATCGGCATGAAGTAGTCTAGCCACCGGCCGTTGAGCGTTGCTGTATTCTATTGCGCATGCAGTTATGGGGAAAGAAATGTGTGAGGTCCGTTTCAGTCAGACTGTCAGAGTATCAATCAACCAAATCTTTTGCTTGCATCGTCCCTCTGAGAAACAATATATATGATGATCATCTCAGCAACTGACTGTGTATGTTGTGGTTGGCCCTTGGGGCAGCGTTGCTATTACTTTAAATTTGGGTTCGGTTCACCTTCGAGGTACGGAGAACGGCGCCGTATTTTTCTCTAGCAGTTGGGAGGAGAGTAGAGGAGATGCTCTATGTAGGAGTATTATGCATGTCAACATCGTCGGTTATGCTGTTGAGTTGCTAGTTTATTTGCACAGTTCTGGCTCCGTCATTTGTTTATCTCATCATGTTGGCCCTGTTCCCGCCACCAAACATGGCAAACCGCTGTATTTTTGTCCCTCAGCCCTATTTCTTCTCCAAATGAAAAAGGAAGAAGAAAACGAAATTAGGCCCTTACGATTGCGCGCGGCGGCTCTTCTCGCCGTCCAAGGGCCAACGCTGGCACGGCAACACTACTCCCGGCGAAGACATGTCGAGGCCGTTCCTTCCGCGCAAGGTTTCACCGGTAACATCAACGTTGTTGCAAGTTAATGCAAGTTGGAGGAAGAAGCGCAAGCAAGTTGCTGCGGCCACGGTCGGGGTGGTCGAGAACGTGCAGACAGCTACGGCGAAGCGAAAGCCGGTATGTTCTTTTCGTGTCCGCCGCACTGTACCCCGCCGGTGCCGGTGCGCTTTTCGCGGTAATTACGACGGCGACGGAAACAGGCCGGTGGCACCCAGCGCCAGCATCGTACCATCCGACCGACCCGGCCCGAGTCACCGACCCGGCGTACTATCCCGTCCGGGGACGCGTCTGTCGTCGTCGTCGTCGCGCGAAAGGGAGAGGGCGGCGTGCCGTCGGGCCGGGTGTCAGTAAACCGTGGGAGGGTCGGCTGGGCGGGGGGAGTCGTGTACCGTGTACTGGTGGTAGGTTGTTTCCTTGCGACGGCGGCCGGTTTGGACTGGACCACGAGGCGGCGGTGACGGGGTAGTGAGTGGAGGGGGGCCGGCTTTGGGTGTGGGGGCCCGGCGCGTCGACGCTGATGGGACTCCAGCTCCACGCTGAGAAGGACGCGGCTGCGGCCGCGTTGAGGCTGACGTGGAGGGCGGGTTGGACCGGGTGTCAGTGGGAGGGTAGACCACGCGGGCCCCGCCACCGGGTGGGCTACGCGTCGGTCCGGTGGGTGGAGAGGTGCGCTGCGTGCGGTCGCTGGCCGTCAGTTCGGGAGGTAATTGCTGCATGCACACATTGACATATACTCCTACTCCCTCATTTTCTATATATAAGTTTTCTTTAGAGATTTTAATATAGGCTACATACGGAGCTGAATGTACACTCTATATGCATCCGTATGCAGTCCATATTAAAATCGCTAAAAATACTTATATTTAAAATCGGAGGGAGTACATGGATTCCATGGTCTCCTAGAGCTAGAGGAAACAATTATGTGCTACCGTGTTTGCATTAAACGTTGCGTTTGGATGTATGTAATGCTATTGCCGATTTGGATTTGGTATTCCCTAGCCTCAATTCAGTTGTTTTGGATGTGTACTTGAAACAGATAGAAGATGAATAAAACAAATTCATCAGTTCTTTTTAGGAAAACATATTGACCAGTTAACAGAAAAAGGCGAGAAATGTTTTTTTCACACAACTTACACTGCATGCATTATATGAAATCTCTTTATCAGGTTCATCCTATATGGAGTATGTGTTATCGACCCCGCAAAAAAAAGAGAGTATGTGTTACCAGCTAACATTGCAACTATATGAACTCACAGACCTTCTTTCTAAGAAAAAGAAGGGCAGTCTTCGGCCTCATTGTGATGCACACAGTCAAATTTATTAGACAGAGCGAGTATGAACTCAGGGTACACACAAAAGATGTGATCATCGATATGCACAATGAGGTTCTGCACTTGCACAGATTCACATTGGCACGAAAGTTGTGTGATCTATTATAAGAAGCAAAGCATGATCGATAAGTTTGTCCTCTTGCACGCAAAAACATTGTGATATTACTTAGTCCTTTTCAAATAATTTCCGTAATAGATATGGATACAATCTCCAAATAGAACTATGGTGGCGCTGAATATAATACAGAATTAAATTTGGAAAATGCAAATATATAAAATAATTTTCATGACAAGTGTTGTTTCCATTTTAATGGACACGACTAGCATGTGGACCTGAGAATGGTATCACTCTAGGGCAACCCATATTTCCCTTGCAATCTGCATGCTTGCGGATACGGCGAAAAATCTGATGTCATTGCAATCTTTTTGAAACTTTTCAAAATTCTAAATGTTTTGCGCATATTCACATTGACACTTCCCCCAATCCGAATTAGTTGACACGGTCTCTATACAATGTAATGAAGACGTTGTATAGAGACCATGTCAATTAATTCAGATAAGAGGAGTACAATTTATCTTCATGGTTGACTTTGTCTCCATAAAAGTTTTGATACTGGATCTGATGTGTGCAACGCGAGGAGAGGCAACATACTCGACAACCAGTGAATTGACCTAATTTTACTCCTTTTTCAACAGCTATCACGAGTCCTTGTTCGATGAATCTGGATGAAAGAGAATGATCTGAAATCCACGTGCACTCCTGCGAGTGCATCTAGCAAATACATTGCGTAACAAAAACATGTAGGCGCCATTGAATTCTTCAAGATTTTTTCTGGCCTCCGCCTCTATAAATAGTCTTGGCATCGACGCCATTCTACCCCTCTTTCCCCGCTCATGGAGACGACGAGATGAGCCCGGTGATCTCTGGAAGGGAAAATCAAGGACGTGGGGGACGGGCAGCGCCGTAAGCTAGGTTTAGGTCTAGTCGATTTTTTAATTAAAATATATTGAAAGTATAATGAATATGCTCCGGTTTAGATGAAAATCATCCGTTTTATGTAATTCGCCTAGTTTGTTGAAATCCGGTTTGAAATGTATGCAGCTATGATTGGATGGCCGGCTCCTGCATAAGTGTCCGAAGGCTGGCCCCTCGGTCCGCGGACGGATACGGTGTCTGGTTTGAGGATCAGCATTGGAGATGCCCTAACTGTCCATGCACCTGAACGTTTCAGCATGCAGTCTTGTGATCCTCCTTTTCCAGATAGATCACAAGGTGTAGATGATCCTCCTTTTTCGAGAACAGCTATTACACCTTGGGAGGGGTGTTATTAATCTTCTCTAACTTGCCTCTTAAAATGCAAAATGTTTATTGGGATCGGTCAAACAAAATATGGAAAATATAATACACAAATGTTTGCTGGAATTTTATCTATTTATGGGCCAGCCCAATAATAATTTCAGAAATTCCTAATAAATTTTAGAGGCCCACTTAGCCCATTTATGCAAGGCAAATGATACTACTAAAGTTTAGTCCCACATTGCTAGTTTAGTGGGAGTTGGACCTCCTTATAAGGAAGGTTCTTTCCCCACTTGTATGAGCATGAGAACAAGAGGGACATCCACGCGCGCTCCTCCGCCGCCCGCCTCGCCGCGCCGCGGTTTGTGGGAATGAGCCCCCTCTTTCTTCTCTCGCCACAAGTTCCTGAGCACACGACTACTGACTTCTTTATCACGGACTCCGACGACTACTTCCCCGACGTCGACAACCTCCTAGACGACATGGCCTGCGAGGACATCGACCCCAAGTCCAGTGCAACTGCTGCTGCTGTCCGCCTGTCCTGTATGTGTCCTTCTCCTTTCTGTTCGAGGTTCTGCCACAGTTCCTTGTTCTGTTGTTTGCCCTACATATGTTAGGTTCTGCTACATATATGAAACTTGTCCTACTGTCTACTCTAGATAAACTTGGCTACAGTTCATATATGCAGATGTTATTTACCTTCTCTCTGTCAGATCACATGACTAGTTTTATCACTGTTATATTGGTCATGCTTTATCTAATATTTCTGTTAATAAAATCATTTGATAAATTGCTCATATTTCCAACAATGTTTACACGACTTCTCACCACGGGCAATCGTGCTCCACGCCAAAAAAAAACAAAAAAATCTTCAGGCTAAACCACTTGGCTGATTTATAATGCCCTTGTTTGCATCGTCGAGGATTTTGCAAGTACATCTTACTTGCTTATGTTTCAACAAAAAAAAATTGAGACCCAAAGTTGCCATTCAATGATTTTATGAAGTTGCCACTATATATGTAAAGTAATATTCAGAATGCAAATAATAACACATGATTGGATGCCTCAAACATGAATGTATTGTTTTTCTTTTGCCATATATTTTCCATAGTAAACACTAGTACTCAAGTGATTGATGCTTGTTCAGGGCAAGAAAGAATATGGAATGGAGCCTCAGCAATTTATGCAGAATGTTTTATCTTAGCAGGCATGATTGGTTCAGTGCACTTCTTACACTGTAATCGTGAAGCAAATATGGTGGCACACAGCCTAGCTAAGTATGCTTATCATAGTAATAGCTCCTGTAAGTGGGTCAATGAACCCCCAGATTTTCTAGTTCCTGATCTTGCAAACGATGTAACCTTATTAAAAGTTCAATAAAGCAGCCATGATGGCATTTCCTCAAAAAAAAGTAGGTGGGTAAGTGCAATGCACGTTTATATTTTTCCGCAAAAAAAAAGCACATTGATATTAGACATATATTGATTGCACACACATATTAGGTAGGATATTATTTATGCATTAATTATATGATTAAATCTGGCATGAATATTGTAAGTAATTAATTACACGCTAAATATGTTGAGGGCTCACCACTATAGAATAGATATAGGTGTAGATATTTTGTATTCCCTCCGTCCGGAAATACTTGTCATCAAAATAAATAAAAGGAATGTATCTAGACGTATATTAGTTCTAGATACATCCCTTTTTATCAATTTTAATGACAAGTATTTTTAGACGGAGGGAGTACATATTTTTGTAAGTGAAGGTAGTGCAATGTGGTTATATCATGTGTCCCTGTTCAATGAATCTGAATGGAAAAAAAAAAGGTTTGAAATCGCGTGGGCTTCCCCGAGTGAACCTAGCAAATACACCGCGTAACAAAAACATGTAGGCGCCATTGAATTCTTCAAGATTTTTCTCGCCCTTTTTTTCCCAGCGCCTCTATAAATAGTCTTGGCATCGACGCCGCTCTCCCCCTCTTTCCTCGCCTTCCTCTCCTCGCGTATTGTTCGACCCCCGCTCTCGTCCAACCCAAGTCTCTTTCATACTAAGGTGTGCATGTTCTTCTTCTCCTAGCCAGTCGCCTAGTTTACTTGCTCGCATGCAATGCTCGGTTGGTCAAATATTTGTTCTTGAGGAGTATTCTTCCAAGTTCTTTCGCGTTGATGCATCTGCCGAAAGGCACAGCAAGTGCCAAAGCTGGACTGAAATTTGCTAGGGGACTCTTCTCTTCCTCCTTCTCCTTCTCCTGCTCTCTCTGCCTATGAAATTTGCCAGATAACTGGTTGCAATTTGCCAGGGGACCAGAGCCTGCTATTGGACTGAATCCCCTTCTCTTGATTACCATTGAATTCCCCTAGACTGATTTGCTAATGTCCTGCATATTTTTTATTCCATAGCATTTAGCAGTTTGTATATGGGCGAGGTTCTATTAATTATTTTGTTTCTTACTGTGTAAATCTTCCGCTGAAGATTTGGTCGCCGAGAACAAGGTTGAATTACCGAACTGATAGTCAAGTCAAACGTTTGAAACATGGCCCTTTCCCACTAACCTGCTGTAACCTGACGTTCTCATGCTTCCATCATAGCTTGGCTACAACACAGGAGCTGACGTTCTTACGCTTTGGCCATGGCTTATAGCGGTACAATTGATTTCTTCAGATTCGTGCCTCTGGCAATTTAATCACGCTAAACTTGCGTACAGAATATAGATGCGTTAGGTTTACCTACCGTTCTTAAGTTCAGAAGCAGAAACAGAAACACTCACCAGGGCATTAACACCTGGGCCAGAGCACACATGGCATCAGACATCAGTGATCGGGCCGGCATATCATTGCAGATGTTTGTATTCTTTCAGAAAATGTTAATACAAGGTTAAGTAGTACTGTATCATATTTCTTTTGGCAATTAGTGTACCGTACCTTAACCATAGTTAAGGCCAACCCAGCTATCTGCAAGTTTTTACTTTGACATTTTCCCTTTTCCTTCTGCTTTTTCTGGATGTTGTTTTCTTCCTCTATCACGATAACGACACAGATTTAACATGGCTTGACACTTGATCCATGTGCGGTTGTCGACGTCGTGGAAGTAACTAGTCTGCTATTTGATCTTTCCGGGTAACTGAAAAGATCGTCTTGTTGGTTAATTCGTGCAGTGACACCTTCTGAACATCGGAGTTTTTTCGAGAAGGAGGTTGAAACCCCGGCCTTTGCATCATTCTGAACATCGGAGCTAACGGAGCTGGCCTTGTATGGCTTTTCCTATGTGCCAATCCAGTCTTGTGATATAGATGTGTCATCTCTCTCAGCATGACAAGGTACTACAAATCATCCTGAATTACCTTCTCTTTTCTCATGGAGCAGACGCCCTTTGCCTAACGCGATGCTACCTTCTCTGCTCAGTTCTCAGGTACTCTTCCGTTGATGAACTTCCTCCACACCTGCAGTGACAAGAAAACGCTGAAGAAGTGGTTCTTCATCGACAAGACAGTGGGCTAAGAAAATCCTGCTGAAAGAGAGACGACCACCGTACTGACCACACTTTTTCTTCGTCCGACCCGATGGATTTGAGCAACGGCTCACCGGTCATCAGTGATCCGATGGCAATGAGCCAGTCGTTGATGGGAGTGCTGCCTTCCAACATGATGCCGTTTTCAGTCAGGCCCGGGGGTTACTCCGGCGCTGGTGGCGCCGGCGTAAACGTCAGCAGGCGCAAGATCGAGGAGGTCCTTGTGAGCGGGCTGCTGGATGCCATGAAATCCTCGTCGCCGCGTAAGAAGCACAACGTGGTCTTCGGCGAGGAAAACCTGCCTGAAGAAGATCCTGCCTACAGTGCATGGCTGGTAAGATTTTTCATGATTCCGTTTTGGGTGACGTGCTAGTAGTAGGAGGAGTACTAGTATGCCTCTTCTGAAGAAAGACTTACAGATGTGCGTCTTTTGTTGTAGGCCAAATGCCCCTCTGCTCTGGCTTCCTTCAGGCAGATCGTAGCCAGTGCACAGGGCAAGAAGATCGCTGTGTTCTTGGACTACGATGGCACCCTATCGCCGATCGTCGACGATCCTGAGAAAGCTGTCATGTCCCCTGTGGTAAGTCAGAATAACCTGCTTAAACTAGTAACATTTCTTGGTTATCAGCAAATGAGCACCTGCTTATAGCTGTCCCAAAAACATTTTCTCCTTAGATGAGAGCTGCCGTGAGAAACGTCGCCAAGTACTTCCCGGCCGCCATCGTCAGCGGAAGGTCCCGGAAGAAGGTACTGATGACTATACTAACTCTTTGCACATGGCACCTGTACTGATATCAGAATCCTCCCCAGTGATATGCAAGTATATGCCTGATTAATTTGATATATGCATGTTTGATATCAGAATCCCAGAGATATACACTTAATGCCTGATTAATCTGATAGTCTTATTCTAATTTATGCAGGTTCTTGAATTCGTAAAACTGAAGGAACTCTGCTATGCTGGAAGTCATGGGATGGACATAATGACATCTTCTTCAGCACATTATGAACACAATACTGAAAAGGTGAGCATTTCCTGCTCATTTGTTTCAGAGATGATAACATTCCCGGTCTTTTCGCATAAACACAAATATGTTATTATCGCAATTCTTACGGTCCTGAACTCTACTTGTAGGGCAAAGAAGCCAACCTCTTCCAACCTGCTCGCGATTTTCTGCCTATGATCGATGAGGTGCGCTTCTTCTTACTTAACTCTGATGAAGCTGACAAACTGTAATACTTTAGTCGACTGGACAACTGAAACTTCAGAAAATGACAGGGATTCCATTCATGCAAAGCTCAGTGATTCTTGTGTTGTATTAATGGGTATTTTTCGCAACAGGTTTCGAAGGCCCTCTTGGAAGTCACGAGCCGAATCGAAGGCGCGAGCGTTGAGGACAACAAGTTCTGCGTGTCTGTTCATTACCGCAACGTAGACGAGAAGGTAAAAACCCTGCGCCTCAAGCACTGGATGCTCTGTTTTGCCTCTTCTCTCGGCCTCTCTTTCCATGGACGGCATGCACCTGCAGCTGCACATTCGCCTGACAGTTTTGCCTGTTGGTGCTCGCAGGACTGGGAGCTGGTCGCACGGCTCGTAAACGAAGTGCTGGAGGACTTCCCCCGTCTCAAAGTGACCAACGGACGAATGGTTTTAGAGGTTCGTCCGGTGATCGACTGGGACAAGGGCAAGGCCGTCGAGTTCCTGCTTCAGTCGCTCGGGCTGAGCGACTCCGAGAACGTGATCCCTATCTACATCGGCGACGACCGCACCGACGAAGACGCGTTCAAGGTTCCCATTTCTTTCTCCGGCAGCTGTGCAGTCCATTCGGATCTTTGATCCAATTGTAATCTGTAAGCTCATGGTCTTCTTCCCCGCTGGTTCCATCAGGTGCTTCGGGAGAGGAACTGCGGATACGGGATACTGGTCTCGCAGGTGCCCAAGGAAACAGAAGCCTTCTACTCGCTCAGGGACCCCTCTGAAGTAAGCTCTTTCTAGTTTTCTTGTGCTCTGCTCCTGCTGGTTCTGTTCAGCGAATGGATTGCTGATCGTTTGGTTCTCGTGCAGGTGATGGAGTTCATGAACTCCTTGGTGAGGTGGAAGAAGCACTCGCTATGAACAAACGGGAGATGACTGTAGTTTCCGAGGCGACAGTTTTGCAGCGCTGGAAACCGTAGCTAGGGTCGAATGATGTCGCCGTCCCCTGTTAATTCGTTTAGGTCGATTGATATTCTTGTACTGCTAGTCATGTTCTTTGCCGCTGAGAAATTTGATCGGTGGCTGTGTTGGTCTCTTGACATTGTAATTTGCAAGCAAGATAGGCCTTTTTCCCTCGTGTTCAATGATGATAAATAAACTGGAGCCCCACCTTTCTTGTCGATGTTCCCTGTTCGTATTGTTTTTTTAGCGAATTCCAGTTTCTACCAACTAATTAGCAGTTTTGATTCCCCACAAAAATTTTAGTCCTAAAGATGCAACAATAAATTTGGATCAGAGGGAGTAACAGTCTAATTGCCGCTCATCCATCTTCCAGAAATTGCATGCGCGGCTAATAATCATTTTGACAACCGCGTGTGAACTTGACAAGAGTGGACGTCCGTCACCCCGTCGCTATGAAATCATGTGGAAGAGGCACTCTCCGCACCTCAAGGTGACAGCCTAGTCGTGGGCCAAAAGCGATGAATACAAATAAAGTTTAAACCCTAGTCTTACAACTTGGAATTCATATCCCTATGGTGTTGATGCGATGAATGAGAATAAAGTTGAAAAAACGAGAAGAAAATGATCTTTGGGGCTTGTTCTTATCCAGGTCTCTTCTTGCTCTATTTTGGATGGTGTGGCGGCGGCTATGTCCCTCTGATGTTACCTCCTCCTTCATGAAAGTTATTCTCGTAGATGAGAGGGAGTCGGCGGCACCTAGTATGGCGGTCGTACCTGAGGATGCGCTGGTGCAAATCTGCCCAATGTGGAAGTTGTTCCATTTGGCTTCATTCGATGAGATCTTTGATTGGTTTCCTTCCAAAAATATTTTTTCCTAAACAACAAAGGAAAAATACGTTCTCTTCTTTCTGAAGGGTCAACATTAGAAAGATATGAGAAATACCGAAAACCCGGTGAAAATTGTATCAAAACTCTCTACTAAAAGTGGTAAAACCTTAAGCCATCAACTTCCCCAAGCTTAAGTCTTGCTCTTCCACGATCAACTAAGAAATAAGAAGAATGAAAGGGAGGTTGACAAATGAGTAAAAGAATTTACCGACTCGCGAAGATATAGTATATCCATTCTCACGGATCATGCAATCTTAATTAAGAGATTACTTTATATGAATGCTTGCACTTAAGCTCACTGCCTACCCACGTGTAGTCTCATATCACTAAAAAAATTCTCAAGTTAAACCTTTGATATATAACTAGGTGTAGACCAAGGAAAAAAATATTCTCAAGAAAATGAATTTTACTCTGGAGCTTTTCAAACACAAATAGAACCAAAGAGTTTTGGTTAGAAGAAAACATAGTACTCAAGTATCTCATTAACTCCCACTAGTCCCTTGTAATGATGACTCTTAAGTACTTCACTCAATCATTGTCGAAACTTCAATCTTTGGGGATGGGGTTATGCCAAAAAAGTGATAGATGCGAATGGGGGTTTTCCACTTGTTGTTTAATGTTGTACACTATGGACCAAAATTTGTCTCTTTCGAGCGCAACAGACAGTTTTCAATTTTTATCACATACACCCAACTTAAGAGAAAACTGAATGATATTTGTTGTAGTGTTGACACCACGAACAATAACAAACTCATAGCTGAAATCCAAGCTGAAACTTTGAAGGATCGTTCATAGGCTAGCGGAGTTCTCGACATAAAATGGAGAGCGGTGACGGAGTCACATTTACGCGGGTAAAGCAACATATGGTGACAAGACATGAAACCAGCAAAAAGTTGAAGCGACATGGAATATATTGCGGACAAGCTTTGGCATAACTTCAATCACCTCAAATATTCATTCCTCTAAACAACTCTATCTGTAGGTACTATTGAGTCAACCAAATTCAGTCATATGGAGTTGGGTATCTTAAGTGCTAGTTCTTTTCAAAAATCCGAGCCCCTAAGTCTCTTTAAAACTTTTTCTTTCTCAGTGATTACACGAATGACATTCGAGTGAACCTTTGGTTACCATGTGATGTTCTCTTTGCTTCACGATACTTTACAAAAACTCAAGGTGAGATATTTCGTTATACTCTTGAGTCATACACATGCTCACTATACTGGTCTCCTCGTTACCGGCTTTGTTCTTCTTTCTCGTTGACATGCTCCGACATCCCCGTGACGTAGTTACCTGTGTCTGGCCAGACGATGATGGATGCCATCACACTGAGAGTGCCCTAATAATATATATTTGAAGGAAATATGCCCTAGAGGCAATAATAAAGTTGTTATTTATATTTCCTTATATCATGATAAATGTTTATTATTCATGCTAGAATTGTATTAACCGGAAACTTAGTACATGTGTGAATACATAGACAAACAGAGCGTCACTAGTATGCCTCTACTTGACTAGCTCGTTGAATCAAAGATGGTTAAGTTTCCTAACCATAGACATGAGTTGTCGTTTGATTAACGGGATCACATCATTAGAGAATGATGTGATTTACTTGACCCATTCCGTTAGCTTAGCATTTGATCGTTTAGTATATTGCTATTGCTTTCTTCATGACTTATACATGTTTCTATGACTATGAGATTATGCAACTCCCGAATACCGAGGAACACTTTGTGTGCTACCAAACATCACAACGTAACTGGGTGATTATAAAGGTGCTCTACAAGTGTCTCCGATGGTGTTTGTTGAGTTGGCATAGATCAAGATTATGATTTGTCACTCCGATTGTCGGAGAGGTATCTCTGGGCCCTCTCGGTAATGCACATCACTATAAGCCTTGCAAGCAATGCAACTAATGAGTTAGTTGCGGGATGATGTATTACTGAACGAGTAAAGAGACTTGCCGGTAACGAGATTGAACTAGGTATTGAGATACCGACGATCAAATCTCGGGCAAGTAACATACCGATGACAAAGGGAACAACGTATGTTGTTATGCGGTTTGACCGATAAAGATCTTCGTAAAATATGTAGGAACCAATATGAGCATCCAGGTTCCGCTATTGGTTATTGACCATAGATGAGTCTCGGTCATGTATACATAGTTCTCGAACCCGTAGGGTCCGCACGCTTAACGTTCGATGGTGATCGGTATTATGAGTTTATGTGTTTTGATGTACCGAAGGTAGTTCAGAGTCCCAGATATGATCACGTACATGACGAGGAGTCTCCATATGGTCGATACATAAAGATCGATACATTGGAAGCCTATATTTGGACATCGGAATGGTTCCGGGTGAAATCGGGATTTTACCGGAGTACCGGGAGGTTACTGGAACCCCCCGGTAAGTGTATGGGCCTTATTGGGCCATAGTGGAGAGAGAGAGAGAGAGAGGAGACCAGGGCAGGCCGCGCGCCCCCTCTCCCTCTGGTCCGAATTGGACTAGGAGGGGGGCGGCGCCCCCCTTTCCTTCCTCCCTCTCTCCCCCTTCCTTCTCTCCTAGTCCAACTAGGGAAGGGGGGGGGAATCCTACTCCCGGTGGGAGTAGGACTCCTCCAGGGCGCGCCATAGAGGGCCGGCCCTCCCCCCTCCTCCGCTCCTTTATATACGGGGGAGGCCCATAGACACACAAGTTGATCATTGATCTTTTAGCCATGTGCGGTGCCCCCTCCACCATAATCCACCTCGGTCATATCGTAGCGGTGCTTAGGCGAAGCCCTGCGTCGGTAGCTTCATCAACACCGTCGTGCTGACGGAACTCTCCCTCGAAGCTCTACTGGATCGTGAGTTCGTGGGACGTCACCGAGCTGAACGTGTGCAGATCGCGGAGGTGCCGTACGTTCGGTACTAGGATCGGTCGATCGTGAAGACGTACGAGTACATCAACCGCGTTGTCATAACGCTTCCGCTTACGGTCTACGAGGGTACGTGGACGGCACTCTCCCCTCTCGTTGCTATGCATCACTATGATCTTGCGTGTGCGTAGGAATTTTTTTGAAATTACTACGTTCCCCAACAGTGGCATCCGAGCCAGGTTTATGCGTAGATGTTATATGCACGGGTAGAACACAAGTGAGTTGTGGGTGCTACCTCTTGAGCACTGCGTTGGTTTTCCCTTAAAAAGGAAAGGGTGATGCAGTAAAGTAGCGTAAGTATTTCCCTCAGTTTTTGAGAACCAAGGTATCAATCTAGTAGGAGGTCACGCTCAAGTCCCTTGCACCTACACAAACAAATAAGAACCTCGCAACCAACGCGATAAAGGGGTTGTCAATCCCCTCACGGTCACTTACGAGAGTGAGATCTGATAGAGATGATAAGATAATATTTTTGGTACTTTTATGATAAAGAGTAAAAGTAAAGAAAGAAAAGTAAACAGTAATGGAAATAACGAGAGATTAATATGATGGAAAATAGACCTGGGGCCATAGGTTTCACTATTGGCTTCTCTCAAGATAGCATAAGTATTACGGTGGGTGAGCAATTCTTCGAGAAATTGATAGAATTGAGCATAGTTATGAGAATATCTAGGTATGATCATGTATATAGGCATCACGTCTGTGACAAGTAGACCGACTCTGCTGCATCTACTACTATTACTCCACACATCGATCGCTATCCAAAGATGCATCTAGAGTATTAAGTTCATAAGAACGGAGTAATGCTTTAAGCAAGATGACATGATGTAGAGGGATAAACTCATGCAATATGATATAAACCTCATCTTTTTATCCTCGATGGTAACAATACAATACATGTCGTTTCCCCTACTGTCACTAGGATCGAGCACCGCAAGATTGAACCCAAAGCTAAGCACTTCTCCCATTGCAAGAAAGATCAATCTAGTAGGCCAAACAAAACTAATAATTCGAAGAGACGTGCAAAGATAACCAACCGTACGTAAAAGAATTCAGAGAAGATTCAAATATTGTTCATAGATAATCTTGATCATAAACCCACAATTCATCGGATCTCGACAAACACATCGCAAAAGAAGATTACATCAAATAGATCTCCAAGAGAATCGAGGAGAACTTTGTATTGAGATCCAAAGAGAGGGAAGAAGCCATCTAGCTAATAACTATGGACCCGAAGGTCTGAGGTAAACTACTCACGCATCATCGGAGAGGCTATAGTGTTGATGTAGAAGCCCTCCGTGATCGATGCCCCCTCCGGCAGGATACCGGAAAAGGCCCCAAGATGGGATCTCACGGGTACAGAAGGTTGTGGCGGTGGAATTAGGTTTTAGTGGTGCTCCTCGATGGTTTGGGGGTACGTAGTTATATATAGCAGGAAGAAGTAGGTCGGTGGAGCCACGAGGGGCCCACGAGGGTGGAGGGCGCGCCTGGGGGGTAGGCGCGCCCCCTACCTCGTGGCCGCCTCGTTGGTTGCTTGACGTCCACTCCAAGTTCTCTGGATCACGTTTGTTCCAAAAATCACGCTCCCGAAGGTTTCATTCGGTTTGGACTCTGTTTGATATCCTTTTTCTGCGAAACACTGAAATAGGCAAAAAACAACAATTTGGGTTGGGCCTCCGGTTAATAGGTTAGTCCCAAAAATAATATAAAAGTGTATAAATAAGCCCATTAAACATCCATAACAGAATATATAATAGCATGGAACAATAAAAAATTATAGATACGTTGGAGACGTATCAAGCATCCCCAAGCTTAATTCCTGCTCATCCTCGAGTAGGTAAATGATAAAAACAGAATTTTTTATGTGGAACGCTTCTTAGCATAATTCTCAATGTAATTCTTTTTATTGTGGCATGAATATTTAGATCCGAAAGATTCAAGATAAAAGTTTAATGTTGACATAAAAACAATAATACTTCAAACATGCTAACCAAGCAATTATGTCTTATCAAAATAACATAGCCAAAGAAAGCTTATCCCTACAAAATCATATAGTTAGGCCATGTTCCAATATTTTGTCACACAAATGTTCTCATCATGCATAACCCCGATGACAAGCCGAGCAATTGGTTCATACTTTTTAACGCGCTTCAGCCTTTTCAACTCTTACGCAAAACATGAGCGCAAGCAATGGATATAGCACCATGGGTGGAGTAAAGTATAATGATGGGGGTTATGAGAGAATACAAAAAGGTAGAAAGTCTCACATTGACGCGGCTAATCAATAGGCTATGGAGATGCCCATCAATTGATGTCAATGAGAGGAGTATGGATTGCCATGCAACGGATGCACTAGAGCTATAAATGCATGAAAGCTTAACAAAAGAAACTAAGTGGGTGTGCATCCAACTTGCTTGCTTACAAGACTTAGGGCATTTTGAGGAAGCCCATCATTGGAATATACAAGCCAAGTTATATAATGAAAAATTCCCACTAGTATATGAAAGTGACAACATAGGAGACTCTCTATCATGAAGATCACGGTGCTACTTTGAAGCACAAGTGTGGAAAAAGGATAGTAACATTGTCCCTTCTCTCTTTTTCTCTCATTTTTTTCTTTTTTTTCTTTTTGTTGGGCCTTTTTTTCTTTTTTTTTTCTTCGGCCTCTTTTTTTTATTTTTTTATTTATTCCGGAATATAATACCGACTTTAGGGGGAATCATAGTCTCCATCATTCTTTCCTCACATGGGACAATGCTCTAATAATGATGATCATCACACTTCTATTATTTACAACTCAACATTACAACTCAATACTTAGAACAAAATATGACTCTATGTGAATGCCTCTGGCGGTGTACTGGGATATGCGATGAATCAAGAGTGACATGTATGAAAAAATTATGAATGGTGGCTTTGCCACAAAATACGATGTCAACTACATGATCATGCAAAGCAATATGACAATGATGAAGCATGTCATAATAAAGGAAATGGTGGAAAGTTGCATGGCAATATATCTCGGAATGGCTATGGAAATGCCATGATAGGTAGGTATGGTGTATGTTTTGAGGAAGATATAAGGAGGCTTATGTGTGATAGAGCGTATCATATCACGGGGTTTGGATGCACCGGCGAAGTTTGCACCAACTCTCAAGGTGAGAAAGGGCAATGTGCGGTACCGTAGAGGCTAGAAAATTGTGGAAGGTTGAGAGTGCGTATAATCCATGGACTCACATTAGTCATAAAGAACTCATATACTTATTGCAAAAGTTTATTAGCCCTCGAAGCAAAGTACTACTACGCATGCCCCTAGAGGGATAGATTGGTAGGAAAAGACCATCGCTCGTTGATACGTCTCCAACGTATCTATAATTTTTGATTGCTCCATGCTATATTATCTATTGTTTTGGACCATATTGGGCTTTATTTTACACTTTTATATTACTTTTGGGACTAACCTATTAACCGGAGGCCCAGCCCAGATTTGCTGTTTTTTGCCTATTTCAGAGTTTCGAAGAAACGGAATATCAAACGGAGTCCAAACGGAATGAAACCTTCGGGAACGTGATTTTCTCACCGAACATGATCCAGGAGACTTGGACCCTACGTCAAGCAACCAACAGGGAAGGCACGAGGTAGGGGGGTGCGCCCTCCCCCCCAGGCGCGCCCTCCACCCTCATGGGCCCCCTGTTGCTCCACCGACGTACTTCTTCCTCCTATATATACCTACGTACCCCGAGCGATCGAATCTGGAGCCAAAAACCTAATTCCACCGCCGCAACTTTCTGTATCCACGAGATCCCATCTTGGGGCCTGTTCCGGAGCTCCGCCGGAAGGGAAATCCACCACGGAGGGCTTCCACATCATCATAGCCTCTCCGATGAAGTGTGAGTAGTTTACTTCAGACCTTCGGGTCCATAGTTAGTAGCTAGATGGCTTCTTCTCTCTTTTTGGATCTCAATACAATGTTCTCCCCCTCGTGGAGATCTATTCGATGTAATCTTCTTTTGTTGTGTGTTTGTTGAGATCGATGAATTGTGGGTTTATGATCAAGACTATCTATGAGCAATATTTGAATCTTCTCTGAATTCTTTTATGTATGATTGGTTATCTTTGCAAGTCTCTTCGAATTATCCGTTTGGTTTGGCCAACTAGATTGGTAGTTCTTGCAATGGGAGAAGTGCTTAGCTTTGGGTTCAATCTTGCGGTGTCCTTTCCCAGTGGCAGTAGGGGCAGGAAGGCACGTATTGTATTGTTGCCATCGAGGATAACAAGATAGGGTTTTTATCATATTGCATGAATTTATCCCTCTACATCATGTCATCTTGCTTAAGGCGTTACTCTGTTTTCATTAACTTAATACTCTAGATGCATCTTTGGATAGCGGTCGATGAGTGGAGTAATAGTAGTAGATGCATGCATCGATCGGTCTACTTGTCTCGGACGTGATGCCTATATACATGATCATACCTAGATACTCTCATAACTATGCTCAATTACATCAATTGCTCAACAAGAATTGCTCACCCAATCGTAAAATACTTATGCTCTTGAGAGAAGCTACTAGTGAAATCTATGGCCCCGGGGTCTATTCTCTATTATATTAATCTTCCGTCACTTTATTATTGCTTTGCTTTTTTTACTTTGCTTTTTATTTTACTTTGCATCTTTATACCAAAAATACCAAAAATATTATCTATCATCTCTATCAGATCTCACTCTGGTAAGTGATCGTGAAGGGATTGACAACTCCTAAATCGCGTTGGTTGCGTTGAGCTATTTGTTTTGTGTAGGTACGCGGGACTTGCGCGTGGCCTCCTACTGCATTGATACCTTGGTTATCAAAAACTGAGGGAAATACTTATGCTACTTTGCTGCATCATCCTCTCCTCTTCGGGGAAATCCAACGCAAGCTCAAGACGTAGCACTCATCCCCGACCGCCACTCATAAGGAAAGCAATAAAAGAACACCTATGTGTCAAAATTGTCACACAACTTTTACCATACGTGCATGCTACGGGACTTGCCAACTTTAACACAAGTAATTCTCAATTTCACAATTACTCAACCAGCACACTCTAATATTACCACCTTTATATCTCAAAACACTTATCAAGTATCTAACTTCTCATGATATTCAATGAACTCAATATGGAAGATTAATTTCACAATTAAAGCAAATTACCATGATGTTTAAGACTCTCAAAATAATATAAGGGAAGCATGAGAGAACAATAATTTCTATAAAATACAACCACCATATGCTCTAAAAGATATAAGTGAAGCACTAGAGCAAAAACTATATAGCTCAAAAGATATAGGTGAAGCACATAGAGTATTCTAACAAATTCCGAATCATGAGTGTCTCTCTCAAAAGGTGTGTACATCAAGGATGATTATGGCAAACTAACAAACAAAGACTCAAATCATCCAAGACGCTCCAAGCAAAACACATATCATGTGGTGAATAAAAATATAGCTCCAAGTAAAGTTACCGATGGATGAGGACGAAAGAGGGGAAGCCTTTCGGGGCATCCCCAAGCTTTGGCTTTTTGGTGTCCTTGGATTTACCTTGGGGTGCCTTGGGAATCCCCAAGCTTAGGCTCTTTCCACTCCTTGTTCCATAATCCATCAAATCTTTACCCAAAACTTGAAAACTTCACAACATAAACTTAACAGAAAATCTCGTGAGCTCCGTTAGCGAAAGAAAACAAAACACCACTTCAAGGTACTGTAATGAAATCATTCTTTATTTATATTGGTGTTAAACCTACTGTATTACAACTTCTCTATGGTTTATAAGCTCTTTTACTAGCCATAGATTCATCAAAATAAGCAAACAACACACGAAAAACAGAATCTGTCAAAAACAGAACAATTTGTAGTAATCTGTAACTAACGCAAACTTCTGGAACTCCAAAAATTCTACCAAAATAGGAAGACCTAGATAATTTGTTTATTGATCTACTGCAATTGGAATCAGTATTTTATCACGTTCTGGTGAATTTTTAACAATTGTTTTCATGAACAGAAAGTTTCTGGAATTTTCAGCAAGATCAAATAACTATCATCCAAGAAGATCCTATAGGTTTAACTTGGCACAAACACTAATTAAAACACAAAAACAAATCTAACCAGAGGATAGATCAAAGATTTATTCCTAAACAGAACCAAAAAGCAAAAAAAACTAAAAATAAAATTGGGTTGCCTCCTAACAAGCGCTATCGTTTAACGCCCCTAGCTAGGCATAAAAACAAGGATAGATCTAGGTATTGCAATCTTTGGTAGGTAATCCATAAGTGGCTCTCATAATAGATTCATATGGTAAATTAATTTTCTTTCTAGGGAAGTGTTACATGCCTTTCCTTAACGGAAATTGGAATCTAATATTTCCTTCCTTCATATCAATGATTGCACCAATCGTTCTAAGGAAAGGTCTACCAAGAATAATAGGACATGAAGGATTGCAATCTATATCAAGAACAATGAAATCTACGGGCACAAAATTCCTATTTGCAACAATAAGAACATCGTTAATTCTTCCCATAGGTTTCTTGATAGTGGAATCCGCAAGATGCAAGTTTAAAGAGCAATCATCAAATTCACGGAAACCTAGCAAATCACACAAAGTTTTCGGAATCGTGGAAACACTAGCATCCAAATCACACAAAGCATGGCATTCATGATTCTTAATTTTTATTTTTATTGCAGGTTCCCATTCATCATTAAGTTTTCTAGGGATAGAAACTTTCAACTCAAGTTTTTCTTCATAAGATTGCATCAAAGCATCAACGATATGTTTAGTAAAAGCTTTATTTTGACTATAAGCATGCGGAGAATTTAGCACGGATTGCAACAAAGAAATACAATCTATCAAAGAGCAATTATCATAATTAAATTCCTTGAAATCCAAAATACTGGGTTCATTGCTATCTAAAGTTTTAATCTCTCAACCCCACTTTTACCAATTTTTGCATCAAGATCTAAAAACTCCGAATTTTTGGGACGCCTTCTAACTAAAGTTGACTCACCTTCAGTCCCATCATTTTCAAGATTCATATTGCAAAACAAAGATTTAATAGGGGACACATCAATAACTTTTAGATCTTCATATTTATCCTCATAAAAAATTCTGTTTTAGCGGCCATCTTATTAACTAAGGTGGCCTGCTTATCCGAGATTTCAGCTATTGATTTTTCGAGATGAGCAATCTGAGATTTCAAACCATAAAATTCTTTATACATATCATCGAGCTCTTTATTCATGTACCCCATAAAGCCTTTTTGTTCCTTAAGCTCGTTTCTAAAGAAATTATTATGCTCAAATTGTAAAGTCATAAAACTTCTGACGTTGCTTTCAATCTCTTCTAACCTTTTAAGGCGAAGATCACCAAATCTAGGTAGATCCATCATGACAAGCAACCAGCGCAACACACGAGCAAACAAGAGGCAAGCGAAAAAGAGGGCAAACGGAAAAGAGAGGGCGAATAAAACAGCAAGGGTGAAGTGGGGGAGAGGAAAACGAGAGGCAAATGGAAAATAATGTAATGCGAGGGATAAGAGTTTGTGATGGGTACTTGGTATGTATTGACTTGTGTAGTCTCGATAACAACGCCAAAAATGGCTTGTTGTTTGGAGTCAAATCTTGACTTGACTTGCGCACACCTCCCCGGCAACGGCGCCAGAAATCCTTCTTGCTACCTCTTGAGCACTGCGTTGGTTTTCCCATGAAGAGGAAAGGGTGATGCAGTAAAGTAGCGTAAGTATTTCCCTCAGTTTTTGAGAACCAAGGTATCAATCCAGTAGGAGGTCACGCTCAAGTCCCTTGCACCTACACAAACAAATAAGAACGTCGCAACCAATGCGATAAAGGGGTTGTCAATCCCTTCACGGTCACTTACGAGTGAGATCGATAGAGATGATAAGATAATATTTTTGGTATTTTTATGATAAAGAGTAAAAGTAAAGAAACCAAAGTAAACAGTAATGGAAATAACGGGAGATTAATATGATGGAAAATAGACCCGGGGGCCATAGGTTTCACTAGTGGCTTCTCTCAAGATAGCATAAGTATTATGGTGGGTGAACGAATTGTTGGAAATATGCCCTAGAGGCAATAATAAAAGGATTATTATTATATTTCCTTGTTCATGATAATTCTCTTTTATTCATGCTATAATTGTATTATCCGGAAATCGTAATACACGTGTGAATACATAGACCACAATATGTCCCTAGTGAGCCTCTAGTTGACTAGCTCGTTGATCAATAGATAGTCATGGTTTCTTGACTATGGACATTGGATGTCGTTGATAACGAGGATCACATCATTAGGAGAATGATGTGATGGACAAGACCCAATCCTAAGCATAGCACAAGATCGTGTAGTTCGTTTTGCTAGAGCTTTTCCAATGTCAAGTATCTTTTCCTTAGACCATGAGATCGTGTAACTCCGGATACCGTAGGAGTGCTTTGGGTGTACCAAAGCGTCACAACGTAATCGGGTGACTATAAAGGTACACTACGGTATCTCCGAAAGTGTACATTGGGTTGACACGGATCGAGGCTGGATTTGTCACTCCGTGTTACGGAGAGGTATCACTAGGCCCACTCGGTAGTGCATCATCATAATGAGCTCAAAGTGACCAAGTGTCTGGTCACGGGATCATGCATTACGGTACGAGTAAAGTGACTTTCCGGTAACGAGATTGAACGAGGTATTAGGATACCGACGATCGAATCTCGGGCAGGTAACATACCGATTGACAAAGGGAATTGCATACGGGATTGTTTGAATCCTCGACATCGTGGTTCATCCGATGAGATCATCGAGGAGCATGTGGGAGCCAACATGGGTATCCAGATCCCGCTGTTGGTTATTACCCGAGAGCCGTCTCGGTCATGTCTACGTGTCTTCCGAACCCGTAGGGTCTACACACTTAAGGTTCGGTGACGCTAGGGTTGTATGAATATGAGTATGCAGTAAACCGAATGTTGTTCGAGTCCGGATGAGATCCCGGACGTCACGAGGAGTTCCGGAATGGTCCGGAGGTAAAGAATTGTATATAGGAAGTATTGTTTGACCATCGGGAAAGTTTGAGGTCACCGGTATTGTCTGGGACCACCGGAAGGGTCCCGAGGTCCACGGTGGGGCCACCCATCCGGAGGGCCCCATGGGCTGAAGTGGGGAGTGGAACCAGCCCATAGTGGGCTGGTGCGCTATGGCCCACCCCTACGCCTAGGGTTGAAACCCTAGGGTGGGGGGGCGCCCCACTTGCCTTGGGGGGCACTCCACCCCCCTTGGCTTCCGCCCCCTTGGGAGATGGGATCTCCAAGGGCCGGGCGCCTGAGGGCCTATATAAAGGGAGGGGGGAGGGGGCAGCCGCACCCCGAAGTTCTGGCGCCTCCCTCTCCCCTGCTACACCTCTCCTCCTTCGTCACGTGCTTGGCGAAGCCCTGCCGGAGTGCTGCTTCTCCACCAACACCACGCCGTCGTCGTCTTTCTGCTGGAGCCATCTTCCTCAACCTCTCCTTTCCCTTGCTGGATCAAGAAGGAGGAGGCGTCATCCGCTCCGTCGTATGTTGAACGCGGAGGTGCCGTCCGTTCGGCACTCGGTCATCGGTGATTTGGATCACGGCGAGTACGACTCCATCATCCACGTTCTAGTGAACGCTTCCGCACGCTATCTACAAGTGGTATGTAGATGCAATCTCTCTCCCATGACTCGTTGCTTAGATGAACTCATAGATGGATCTTGGTGAAACCGTAGGAAAATTTTTAATTTTCTGCAACGTTACCCTACAGTGGCATCATGAGCTAGGTCTATGCGTAGTTCTCTATTGCATGAGTAGAACACAATTTTGTTGTGGGCGTAGATCTTGTCAACTTGCTTGCCGCTACTAGTCTTATCTTGCTTCAGCGGTATTGTGGGATGAAGCGGCCGGACCAACCTTACACGTGCGCTTACGTGAGACCGGTTCCACCGGTGACATGCACTAGTTGCATAAGGTGGGTGGCGGTGTCTGTCTCTCCCACTTTAGTTGGAGCGGATTCGATGAAAAGGGTCCTTATGAAGGGTAAATAGAAGTTGAAAAAATCATGTTGTGGTTATTCGTAGGTAAGAAAACGTTCTTGCTAGAACCCAATTGCAGCCACGTAAAAGATGCAACAACAATTAGAGGACGTCTAACTTGTTTTTGCAGCAATTGTCAAGTGATGTGATATGGCGGAAGTTGTGATGAATGATGAATGACATATTGTGATGTATGAGATCATGTTCTTGTAATAGGAATCACGACTTGCATGTCGATGAGTATGACAACGGCGAGAGCCATAGGAGTTGTCTTTATTTTGTATGACATGCGTGTCATTAAAGAGCATCATGTAAATTACTTTACTTTATTGCTAAACGCGTTAGCCATAGAAGTAGAAGTAGTCGTTGGCGTGGCGACTTCATGAAGACACGATGATGGAGATCATGGTGTCATGCCGGTGACAAGATGATCATGGAGCCCGAAGATGGAGATCAATGGAGCTATATGATATTGGCCATATCATGTCACTACTATATAATTGCATGTGATGTTTATTATGTTTATGCATCTTGTTTACTTAGAACAGCGGTAGTAAATAAGATGATCCCTTACAACAATATCAAGAAGTGTTCTCCCCTAACTGTGCACCGTTGCTAAAGTTAAATGCGTTTGAAGCACCACGTGATGATCGGGTGTGATAGATCCTTACGTTCACATACAACGGGTGTAAGATAGTTTTACACATGCAAAACACTTAGGGTTAACTTGACGAGCCTAGCATGTATGGACATGGCCTCGGAACACGGAGACCGAAAGGTCGAACACGAGTCGTATGGAAGATACGATCAACATGAGAATATTCACCGGCGATGACTAGTCCGTCTCACGTGATGATCGGACCACGGCCTAGTCGACTCGGATCGTGTAACACTTAGATGACTAGAGGGATGTCTAATCTGAGTGGGAGTTCATTAAAATAATTTGATTAGATGAACTTAATTATCATGAACTTAGTCTAAAACCTTTGCAAATATGTCTTGTAGATCAAATGGCCAACGCTCATGTCAACATGAACTTCAACGCGTTCCTAGAAAACCAAGCTGAAAGATGATGGCAGCAACTATACGGACTGGGTCCGGAACACGAGATCATCCTCATAGCTGCCAGAAACAATATGTCCTAGAAGGACCGCTAGGTGATGCACGCATCCCGAGAGAACCAAGACATTATGAATGCTTGGCAGTCTCGTCTTGATGATTACTCCCTCGTTCGATGCGGCATGCTTTACGACTTAGAACCGGGGCTCCAAAAGCATTTTGAGCAACACGGAGCATATGAGATGTTCGAGGAGCTGAAACTAGTTTTCCAAGCTCATGCCGGGTCGAGAGATATGAAGTCTCCGACAAGTTCTATAGTTGTAAGATGGAGGAAAACAGTTACATCGGTGAGCACATACTCAAAATGTCAGGTTGCACAACCGCTTTGTCCCAGCTGGACATAAACCTCCCGGACGAGGCGGTCATTGGCAGAATCCTTGATCGCTCCCACCAAGCTACAAGAGCTTTGTGATGAACTACAATATGCAGGGGATGGTGAAGACCATTCCCGAAGTATTCTCAATCTTTGAAGTCGTGAGAGGTTGAAATCAAGAAAGAACATCAAGTGTTGATGGTCAATAAAACCACTAAGTTCAAAAAGGGCAAGGGTAAGAAGAACTTCAAGAAGGACGGCAAGGATGTTGCCGCGCCGATAAGCAAGTTGCGGGAAGAAGTCAAAGAATGGACCCAAACCTGAGATAGAGTGCTTTTATTGCAAAGGGAAGGGCCCTTTGAGCGGAACTGCCCCAAATACTTAGCGGACAAGAAGGCCGGCAACATTAAAGGTATACTTGATATACATGTAATTGATGTGTACCTTACCGATTACTCGTAGTAACTCCTGGGTATTTGATACGGTGCCGTTGCTCATATTTGTAACTCACAGCAGGAGCTGCGGAATAAGCGGAGACTGGCGAAGGACGAGGTGACGATGCGCGTCGGGAATGGTTCCAAGGTCGATGTGATCGCCGTCGGCACGCTACCTCTACATTTACCTACGGGATTAGTTATGAACCTCAATAATTGTTATTTGGTGCCAAGTTTGAGCATGAACATTGTATCAGGATCTCGTTTAATGCGAGATGGCTACTCATTTAAATCCGAGAATAATGGTTGTTCTATTTATATGAGAGATATGTTTTATGGTCATGCTCCGATGGTCAATGGTTTATTCTTAATGAATCTCGAGCGTAATATTACACATATTCATAGTGTGAATACCAAAAGATGGAAAGTTGATAACGATAGTCCCACATACTTGTGGCACTTTGCCGCCTTTGGTCACATTGGTGTCAAGCGCATGAAGAAGCTCCATTCGATGGACTTTTAGAGTCTCTTGATTATGAATCATTTGACACATGCGAACCATGCCTTATGGGCAAAATGACCAAGACTCCGTTCTCCGGAACAATGGAGCGAGCAACCAACTTATTGGAAATCATACATACCGATGTATGCGGTCCAATGAGCGTTGAGGCTCGCGGAGGATATCATTATGTTCTCACTCTCACTGATGACTTGAGTAGATATGGGTATGTCTACTTGATGAAACACAAGTCTGAGACATTTGAAAAGTTCAAGGAATTTCAGAATGAGGTAGAGAATTAACGTGACCGAAAAATGAAGTTCTTATGATCAGATCATGGAGGAGAATATTTAAGTCACGAATTTGGTACACACTTGAGGAAATGTGGAATCGTTTCACAACTCACGCCGCCTGGAACACCTCGGTAATGCAACGGTGTGTCTGAGCGTCGTGTCGCACTCTATTGGATATGGTGCGATCTATGATGTCTCTTACAGATTTACCGCTATCATTTTGGGGATACGCACTAGAGACAGCTACATTCACTTTAAATAGGGCACCGTCTAAATCCGTTGAGACGACACCATATGAATTATGGTTTGGGAAGAAACCTAAGCTATCGTTTCTAAAAGTTTGGGGATGCGATGCTTATGTCAAGAAACTTCAACCTGAAAAGCTCGAACCCAAATCGGAAAAATGCGTCTTCATAGGATACCCTAAGGAAAACATAGGGTATACCTTCTACCTTAGATCCGAAGGCAAGATCTTTGTTGCCAAGAACAGATCCTTTCTGGAAAAAGAGTTTCTCTCGAAAGGAGTAAGTGGGAGGAAAGTAGAACTCGATGAAGTACTACCTCTTGAACCGGAAAGTAGTGCAGCTCAGGAAATGTTCCTGTGGTGCCTACACCAACTGGAGAGGAAATTTATGATGATGATCAAGGTACTTGGATCAAGTTGCTCTTGAACTTCGTGGGTCCACTAGGACACATTCCGCACTGAGTGGTACGGCAACCCTGTCACGGAAATCATGTTGTTAGACAAGGGTGAACCTTGAACTATGAAGAAGCGATGGCGGGCCCAGATTCCAACAAATGGCTTGAAGCCATGCAATCCGAGATAGGATCCATGTATGAAAACAAAGTATGGACTTTGTGGACTTGCCCGATGATCGGCGACAGAAAATAAATGGATCTTTAAGAAGAAGACGGACGCGGATGGTAATGTCACCATCTAATAAGCTCGACTTGTCGCTAAGGGTTATCGGCAAGTTCAAGGGATTGACTACGATGAGACTTTTTCTCCCGTAGCGAAGCTTAAGTCCGTCCGAATCATGTTAGCAATTGCCGCATACTATGATTATGAGATATGGCAGATGGACGTCAAAACAGCGTTCCTTAACGGTTATCTTAAGGAAGAGCTGTATATGATGCAACCGGAAGGTTTTGTCGACCCTAAGAATGCTGACAAAGTATGCAAGCTCCAGCGATCCATTTATGGGCTGGTGCAAGCATCTCGGAGTTGGAACATTCGCTTTGATGAGATGATCAAAGCGTTTGGGTTTATCTTGAGACTTATGGAGAAGCCTGCGTTTACAAGAAAGTGAGTGGGAGCTCTGTAGCATTTCTCATATTATATGTAGATGACATACTTTTGATGGGAAATGATATAGAACTCTTGGATAGCATTAAGGCCTACTTGAATAAAAGTTTTTCAATGAAGGACCTTGGAGAAGCTGCTTATATATTAGGCATCAAGATCTATAGAGATAGATCGAGGCGCCTCATAGGTCTTTCACAAAGCACATACCTTGATAAGATTTTGAAGAAGTTCAAAATGGATCAGTCCAAGAAAGGGTTCTTGCACTGTCTTGCAAGGTGTGAGATTGAGCTCAGCTCAATGCCCGACCACGGCAAAAGATAAAGAAGAGATGAGCGTCATCCCCTATGCCTCGACCATAGGATCTATTATGTATGCCATGCTGTGTACCAGACCTGATGTAAACCTTGCCGTAAGTTTGGTAGGAAGGTACCAAAGTAATCCCGGCAAGGAACACTGGACAGCGGTCAAGAATGTCCTGAAGTACCTAAAAAGGACAAAGGACATGTTTCTCGTTTATGAGGTGACGAAGAGCTCGTCGTAAAGGGTTACGTCGACGCTAGCTTTGACACAGATCTGGATGACTCTAAGTCACAAACCGGATACGTGTATATGTTGAATGGTGGAGCGAAGCTGGTAGTGCAGCCGCAAGCGAAGCGTCGTGGCGGGATATACATGTGAAGCGGAGTACATGGCAACCTCGGAGGCAGCGCATGAAGCAATTTGGGTGAAGGAGTTCATCACCGACCTAGGAGTCATACCCAATGCGTGGGGCCGATCAAACTCTTCTGTGACAACACTGGAGCTATTGCACTTGCCAAGGAGCCCAGGTTTCACAAGAAGACCAGGCACATCTAGCGTCGCTTCAACTCCATCCGTAAAAATGTTCAAGATGGAGACATAGAAATTTGCAAAGTGCATACGGATCTGAATGTCGCATATCCATTGACTAAACCTCTTCCGTGGGCAAAACATGATCAACACCAGAACTCTATGGGTGTTCGATTCATCACAATGTAACTAGATTATTGACTCTAATGCAAGTGGGAGACTGTTGGAAATATGCCCTAGAGGCAATAATAAAAGGATTATTATTATATTTCCTTGTTCATGATAATTCTCTTTTATTCATGCTATAATTGTATTATCCGGAAATCGTAATACACGTGTGTATACATAGACCACAATATGTCCCTAGTGAGCCTCTAGTTGACTAGCTCGTTGATCAATAGATAGTCATGGTTTCACGACTATGGACATTGGATGTCGTTGATAACGGGATCACATCATTAGGAGAATGATGTGATGGACAAGACAATCCTAAGCATAGCACAAGATCGTGTAGTTCGTTTTGCTAGAGCTTTTCCAATGTCAAGTATCTTTTCCTTAGACCATGAGATCGTGTAACTCCCGGATACCGTAGGAGTGCTTTGGGTGTACCAAAGCGTCACAACGTAATCGGGTGACTATAAAGGTACACTACGGTATCTCCGAAAGTGTCATTGGGTTGACACGGATCGAGGCAGGATTTGTCACTCCGTATTACGGAGAGGTATCACTGGGCCCACTCGGTAGTGCATCATCATAATGAGCTCAAAGTGACCAAGTGTCTGGTCACGGGATCATGCATTACGGTACGATTAAAGTGACTTGCAAGTAACGAGATTGAACGAGGTATTAGGATACCGACGATCGAATCTCGGTCAAGTAACATACCGATTGACAAAGGGAATTGTATACGGGATTGTTCGAATCCTCGACATCGTGGTTCATCCGATGAGATCATCGAGGAGCATGTGGGAGCCAACATGGGTATGCAGATCCCGCTGTTGGTTATTGCACGGGAGCCGTCTCGGTCATGTCTACGTGTCTCCCGAACCCGTAGGGTCTACACACTTAAGGTTCGGTGACGCTAGGGTTGTATGAATATGAGTATGCAGTAAACCGAATGTTGTTGAAGTCCGGATGAGATCCCGGACGTCACGAGGAGTTCCTAATGGTCCGGAGGTAAAGAATTATATATAGGAAGTATTGTTTTGACCATCGGGAAAGTTTTGGGGTCACCGGTATTGTCTGGGACCACGAAAAGGGTCCCGGGGTCCACCGGTGGGGCCACCCATCCCGGAGGGCCCCATGGGCTGAAGTGGGGAGGAACCAGCCCATAGTGGGCTGGTGCGCCCCTTGGCCCACTCCCCCGTGCCTAGGGTTGAAACCCTAGGGTGGGGCGCCCACTTGCCTTGGGGGGCACTCCACCCCCCTTGGCCGCCGCCCCCCTTGGGAGATGGGATCTCCAAGGGCCGGCGCCCCCCCTGGGGGCCTATATAAAGGGAGGGGGGAGGGGGCAGCTGCACCCCGAAGTTCTGGCACCTCCCTCTCCCCTGCTACACCTCTCCTCCTCCGTCACGTGCTTGGCGAAGCCCTGCCGGAGTGCTGCTTCTCCACCAACACCACGCCGTCGTGCTGCTGCTGGAGCCATCTTCCTCAACCTCTCCTTTCCCCTTGCTGGATCAAGAAGGAGGAGACGTCATCCGCTCCGTCTGCGTGTGTTGAGCAGCGGAGGTGCCGTCCGTTCGGCACTCGGTCATCGGTGATTTGGATCACGGCGAGTACGACTCCATCATCCACGTTCTAGTGAACGCTTCCGCACGCTATCTACAAGTGGTTTGTAGATGCAATCTCTCTCCCATGACTCGTTGCTTAGATGAACTCATAGTAGGAAAAATTTTAATTTTCTGCAACGTTACCCTACACGAATTACTGTCGAGAAATTGATAGAATTGAGCATAGTTATGAGAATATCTAGGTATGATCATGTATATAGGCATCACGTCCGTGACAAGTAGACCGACTCCTGCCTGCATCTACTATTACTCCACACATCGACCGCTATCCAGCATGCATCTAGAGTATTAAGTTCATAAGAACGGAGTAATGCTTTAAGCAAGATGACATGATGTAGAGGGATAAACTCATGCAATATGATAGAAACCCCATCTTTTTATCCTCGATGGCAACAATACAATACGTGTCGTTTCCCCTACTGTCACTGGGATAGAGCACCGCAAGATTAAACCCAAAGCTAAGCACTTCTCCCATTGCAAGAAAGATCAATCTAGTAGGCCAAACCAAACTGATAATTCGAAGAGACTTGCAAAGATAACCAATCATACATAAAAGAATTCAGAGAAGATCGAAATATTGTTCATAGATAATCTTGATCATAAACCCACAATTCATCGGATCTCGACAAACACACTGCAAAAGAAGATTACATCGAATAGATCTCCAAGAGAATTGAGGAGAACTTTGTATTGAGATCCAAAGAGAGAGAAGAAGCCATCTAGGTAATAACTATGGACCCAAAGGTGCGAGGTAAACTACTCCCACATCATCGGATAGGCTTTGGTGTTGATGTAGAAGGCCTCCGTGATCGATGCCCCCTCCGGCAGGACACCGGAAAAGGCCCCAAGATGGGATCTCACGGGTGCAGAAGGTTGCAGCGGTGGAATTAGGTTTTCGTGGTGCTCCTCGATGGTTTGGGGGTATGTAGGTATATATAGGAGTAAGAAGTAGGTCGGTGGAGCCACGAGGGGCCCACGAGGGTGGAGGGTGTCCCTCGGGGGGGGGGGGGGGGGTAGGCGCGCCCCCCTGCCTCGTGGCCGCTGCTACCTCTTGAGCACTGCGTTGGTTTTTCCCTTGAAGAGGAAAGGGTGATGCAGCAAAGTAGCGTAAGTATTTCCCGCAGTTTTGATAACCAAGGTATCAATCCAGTAGGAGGCCACGCTCAAGTCCCTCGCACCTACACAAACAAATAAGAACCTCGCAACCAACGCGATAAAGGGGTTGTCAATCCCTTCACGGTCACTTACGAAAGTGAGATCGATAGATATGATAAGATAATATTTTTGGTATTTTTATGATAAAGATGCAAAGTAAAATAAAAGGCAATAAAAATAGCTAAGTGTTGGAAGATTAATATGATGGAAAATAGACCCGGGGGCCATGGTCTCACTAGTGGCTTCTCTCAAGATAGCATAAGTATTACGGTGGGTGAACAAATTACTATTGAGCAATTGATAGAATTGAGCATAGTTATGAGAATATCTAGGTATGATCATGTATATAGGCATCACGTCCGCGACAAGTAGACCGATTCTGCATCTACTACTATTACTCCACACATCGACAACTATCCAGCATGCATCTAGAGTATTAAGTTCAAAAGAACAGAGTAATGCTTTAAGTAAGATGACATGATGTAGAGGGATAAACTCATGCAATATGATATAAACCCCATATTTTTATCCTCGATGGCAACAATACAATATGTGCCTTGCTGCCCTAACATCCTTTGGGAAAGGACACCGCAAGATTGAACCCAAAGCTAAGCACTTCTCCCATTGTAAGAAAGATCAATCTAGTAGGCCAAACCAAACTGATAATTCGAAGAGACTTGCAAAGATAACCAATCATACATAAAAGAATTCAGGGGAGATTCAAATATTGTTCATAGATAAACTTGATCATAAACCCACAATTCATTGGATCTCGACAAACACATCGCAAAAGAAGAGTTACATCAAATAGATCTCCACGAGAATCGTGGAGAACTTTGTATTGAGATCCAAAGAGAGATAATAAGCCATCTAGCTAATAACTATGGACCTGAAGGTATGAGGTAAACTACTCACACATCATCGGAGAGGCTATGGTGTTGATGTAGAAGCCCTCCGTGATCAATGCCCCCTCCGGCAGGACGCCAAAAAAGGCCCCAAGATGGGATCTCACGGGTACAGAACTTTTGCGGCGGTGGAATTAGGTTTTCGTGGATGCCCCCGATGGTTTGGGGGTACGTAGGTATATATAGGAGGTAGAAGTATGTCGGTGGATCAAAATGGGCCCCACGAGGGTGGAGGGCGCGCCCCCCTGCCTCGTGCTCTCCTCGTTGATTGCTTGACGTTGACTCCAAGTCCTCTGGATCACGTTTGTTCCGAAAATCACGTTCCCGAACGTTTCATTCCGTTTGGACTCCGTTTGATATTCTTTTTCTGCAAAACTCTGAAATAGGCAAAAAAACAGCAATTTGGGCTGGGCCTCCGGTTAATAGGTTAGTCCCAAAAATAATATAAAAGTGTATAACAAAGCCCATTAATCATCCAAAACAGAATATAATATAGCATGGAGCAATCAAAAATTATAGATACGTTGGAGACGTATCAGCCGCCTCGTTGGTTGCTTGACGTCCACTCCAAGTCCTCTCGATCACGTTTGTTCCAAAAATCACGCTCCCGAAGGTTTCTTTCCGTTTGGACTCCGTTTGATATCTTTTTTCTGCGAAACACTAAAATAGGCAAAAAAATAGGAATTTGGGTTGGGCCTCCGGTTAATAGGTTAGTCCCCAAAATAATATAAAAGTGTATAAATGAGCCCATTAAACATCCAAAACAGAATATATAATAGCATGGAACAATAAAAAATTATAAATACATTGGAGACGTATCAGTGGGCGATACAAGTCATACTGCTTACCAACATGTCATACTTTGATTCGGCGGTATTGTTGGATGAAGCGGCCCGGACCGACATTACGCGTACGCTTACACGAGACTGGTTCTACCGACGTGCTTCGCACACAGGTGGCTGGCGGGTGTCAGTTTCTCCAACTTTAGTTGAATCGAGTGTGGCTATGCCCAGTCCTTGTGAAGGTTAAAACAACACATACTTGACGAAATATCGTTGTGGTTTTGATGCGTAGGTAAGAACGATTCTTGCTCAACCCGTAGCAGCCACGTAAAACTTGCAACAACAAAGTAGAGGACGTCTAACTTGTTTTTGCAGGGCATGTTGTGATGTGATATGGTCAAGACATGATGCTAAATTTTATTGTATGAGATGATCATGTTTTGTAACAGAGTTATCGGCAACTGGCAGGAGCCATATGGTTGTCGCTTAATTGTATGAAATGCAATCGCCATGTAATTGCTTTACTTTATCACTAAGCGGTAGCGATAGTCATAGAAGTAATAGTTGGCGAGACGACAACGATGCTATGATGGAGGTCAAGGTGTCGCACCGGTGACGATGGTGATCATGACTGTGCTTTGGAGATGGAGATCAAAGGCACAAGATGATGATGGCCATATCATATCACTTATATTGATTGCATGTGATGTTTATCTTTTATGCATATTATATTTCTTAGATCGACGAGCATTATAAGATGATCTCTCACTAAATTTCAAGGTATAAGTGTTCTCCCTAAGTATGCACCGTTGCAACAGTTCGTCATGCTGAGACACCACGTGATGATCGGGTGTGATAAGCTCTACGTTCACATGCAACGGGTGCAAGCCAATTTTGCACACGCGGAATACTCGGGTTAAACTTGACGAGCCTAGCATATGTAGATATGGCCTCGGAAAACTGAGACCGAAAGGTCGAGCGTGAATCATAAAGTACATATGATCAACATAGTGATGTTCACCATTGAAAAACTACTCCATCTCACGTGATGATCGGACATGGTTTAGTTGATATGGATCACGTGATCACTTAGATGATTAGAGGATGTCTATCTAAGTGGGAGTTCTTAAGTAAATTGATTAATTGAACTTTAATTTATCATGAACTTAGTACACGATAGTATTTTGCATGTCTATGTTGTTGTAGATAGATGGACCGTCTTTGTTGTTCCGTTGAATTTTAATGCGTTCCTTGAGAAAGCAAAGTTGAAAGATGATGGTAGCAATTACACGGACTGGGTCCGTAACGAAGATTATCCCCATTGATGCACGTAAGAATTACGTCACTGGAAGCACCGCTAGGTGCCAAACCTCTTGAGGCGGCGCGAGATGTTATGAGCGTCTGGCGAGCAAAAGCGATGACTACTCGATAGTTCGAGGTGCCATGCTTTATGGTTTAGAACCGGGACTTCAACGATGTTTTGAACGTCATGGAGCATATGAGATGTTCCAGGAGTTGAAGTTAATATTTCAAGCAAATGCCCGGATCGAGAGATATGAAGTCTCCAATAAGTTCTACTGTTTGCAAGATGGAGGAGAATAATCTTGTCGGTGAGCATATACTCAAAATGTCTGGGTATAACAATCACTTGATTCAACTGGGAGTTAATCTTCCGGATGATAGTGTCATTGACAGAATTCTTCAATCACTGCCACCAAGCTACAAGAGCTTCGTGATGAACTATAATATGCAATGGATGGATAAGACAATTCCCGAGCTCTTCGCGACGCTAAAGGCTGCGGAGGTAGAAATCAAGAAGGAGCATCAAGTGTTGATGGTCAACAAGACCACTAGTTTCAAGAAGAAGGGTAAAGGGAAGAAGGGGAACTTCAAGAAGAATGGCAAGCAAGTTGCTGCTCAAGTGAAGAAGCCCAAGTCTGGACCTAAGCCCGAGGCCAGGTGCTTCTACTGCAAAGGGACTGGTCACTGGAAGAGGAACTGCCCCAAGTATTTGGCGATAAGAAGGATGGCAAGATGAACAAAGGTATATGTGATATACATGTTATTGATGTGTACCTTACTAATGCTCGCAATAGCACCTGGGTATTTGATACTGGTTCTGTTGCTAATATTTGCAACTCGAAACAGGGACTACGAATTAAGCGAAGATTGGCTAAGGACAAGGTGACGATGCGCGTGGGAAATGGTTCCAAAGTCGATGTGATCGCGGTCGGCACGCTACCTCTATATCTACCTTCGGGATTAGTTTTAGACCTGAATAATTGTTATTTGGTACCAGTGTTGAGCATGAACATTATATCTGGATCTTGTTTGATGCGAGACGGTTATTCATTTAAATCTAAGAATAATGGTTGTTCTATTTATATGAGTAATATCTTTTATGGTCATGCATCCTTGAAGAGTGGTCTATTTTTTTGAATCTCGATAGTAGTGATACACATATTCATAATATTGAAGCCAAAAGATGCAGAGTTGATAATGATAGTGCAACTTATTTGTGGCACTGCCGTTTATGTCATATTGGTATAAAGCGCATGAAGAAACTCCATTCTGATGGACTTTTGGAATCACTTGGTACTTGCGAACCATGCCTCATGGGGAAGATCACTAAAACGCCGTTCTCCGGAACAATGGAGCGAGCAACAGATTTGTTGGAAATCATACATACTGATGTATGTGGTCCGATGAATGTTGAGGATCGCGGCGGGTATCGTTATTTTCTCACCTTCATAGATGATTTAAGAAGATATGGGTATATCTACTTGATGAAGCATAAGTCTGAAACATTTGAAAAGTTCAAAGAATTTCAGAGTGAAGTGGAAAATCATCGTAACAAGAAAATAAAGTTTCTACGATCTGATCGTGGAGGAGAATATTTGAGTTACGAGTTTGGTCTTCATTTGAAACAATGCGGAATAGTTTCGCAACTCACGCCACCCGAAACACCACAGCGTAATGGTGTGTCCGAATGTCGTAATCGTACTTTACTAGATATGGTGCGATCTATGATGTTTCTTACTGATTTACCGCTATCATTTTGGGGTTATGCTTTAGAGACGGCTGCATTCACGTTAAATAGGGCACCATCTAAATCCGTTGAGACGACGCCTTATGAACTATGGTTTGGCAAGAAACCAAAGTTGTCGTTTCTTAAAGTTTGGGGCTGCGATGCTTATGTGAAAAAGCTTCAACCTGATAAGATCGAACCCAAATCGGAGAAATGTGTCTTCATAGGATACCCAAAGGAGATCTGTTGGGTACACATTCTATCACAGATCCGAAGGCAAGACATTCGTTGCTAAGAATGGATCCTTTCTAGAGAAGGAGTTTCTCTCGAAAGAAGTGAGTGGGAGGAAAGTAGAACTTGATGAGGTAATTGTACCTGCTCCCTTCTTGGAAAGTAGTTCATCACGTAAATCTGTTCCTATGACTCCTACACCAATTAGTGAGGAAGCTAATGATGATGATCATGTAACTTCGGATGAAGTTACTACCGAACCTCGTGAGGTCAACCAGAGTAAGATCCACACCGTAGTGGTACGGTAATCCTGTTCGGAGGTCATGTTACTTGACCATGATGAACCTCTGAACTATGAGGAAGCGATGATGAGCCCAGATTCCGCAAAATGGCTTGAGGCCATGAAATCTGAGATGGGATCCATGTATGAGAACAAAGTGTGGACTTAGGTTGACTTGCCCGATGATCGGCAAGCCATCAAGAATAAATGGATCTTCAAGAAGAAGACAGACGCTGACAGTAATGTTACTGTTTACAAAGCTCGACTTGTTGCGAAAGGTTTTCGACAAGTTCAAGGAGTTGACTGCGATGAGACTTTCTCACCCGTAGCGATGCTTAAGTCCGTCCGAATCATGTTAGCAATTGCCGCATTTTATGATTATGAAATTTGGCAAATGGATGTAAAGACTGCATTCCTGAATGGATTTCTGGAAGAAGAGTTGTATATGATGCAACCTGAAGGTTTTGTCGGTCCAAAGGATGCTAACAAAGTGTGCAAGCTCCAACGATCCATCTATGGACTGGTGCAAGCATCTCGGAGTTGGAATAAATGTTTTGATAGTGTGATCAAAGCATATGGTTTTATACATACTTACGAGAAGCTTTGTATTTACAAGAAAGTGAGTGGGAGCTCAAGAGCATTTCTAATATTATATCCGGATGACATATTGTTGATTGGAAATGATATAGAATTTCTGGATAGCATAAAAGGATACTTGAATAAGAGTTTTCAATGGAAGACCTCGGTGAAGCTGCTTATATATTAGGCATCAAGATCTATAGAGATAGATCAAGACACTTAATTGGACTTTCACAAAGCACATACCTTGATAAAGTTTTGAAGAAGTTCAAAATGGATCAAGCAAAGAAAGGGTTCTTTTCTGTGTTACAAGGTGTGAAGTTGAGTCAGACTCAATGCCCGACCACTGCAGAAGATAGAAAAAAAAAATGAAAGGTGTTCCCTATGCTTCAGCCATAGGCTCTATCATGTATGCAATGATGTGTACCAGACCTGATGTGTGCCTTGCTATTAGTTTAGCAGGGAGGTACCAAAGTAATCCAGGAGTGGATCAACGGGCGGTGGTCAAGAACATACTGAAATACCTGAAAAGGACTAAGGATATGTTTCTCGTTTATGGAGGTGACAAAGACCTCATCATAAATGGTTACGTCGATGCAAGCTTTGACACTGATCCGGATGACTCTAAGTCACAAACCGGATACGTGTTTATATTGAACGGTAGAGCTGTCAGTTGGTGCAGTTCTAAGCAAAGTGTCGTGGCCGGATCCACGTGTGAAGTGGAGTACATAGCTGCTTCGGAAGCAGCAAATGAAGGAGTCTGGATGAAGGAGTTCATATCCGATATAGGTGTCATACCTAGTGCATCGGGTCCAATGAATTTTTTTGACAATACTGGTGCAATTGCCTTGGCAAAGGAATCCAGATTTCACAAGAGGACCAAGCACATCAAGAGACGCTTCAATTCCATCGGTTATTGGTTATTGACCGTAGATGAGTCTCGGTCATGTATACATAGTTCTCAAACCCGTAGGGTCCGCACGCTTAACGTTCAGTGACGATCAGTATTATGAGTTTATGTGTTTTGATGTACCGAAGGTAGTTCAGAGTCCCGGATATGATCACGGACATGACGAGGAGTCTCGAAATGGTCGAGACATAAAGATTGATATACTGGAAGCCTATATTTGGACATCGGAATGGTTCCGGGTGAAATCGGGATTTTACCGGAGTACCGGGAGGTTACCGGAACCCCCCGGTAAGTGTATGGGCCTTATTGGGCCATAGTGGAGATAGAGAGAGGATACCAGGGCAGGTCGCGCGTCCCCTCTCCCTCTGGTCCGAATTGGACTAGGAGGGGGCAGCGCCCCCTTTCCTTCCTCCCTCTCTCCCCCTTCCTTCTCTCCTAGTCCAACTAGGGAAGGGGGGATCCTACTCCCGGCGGGAGTAGGAATCCTCCAGGGTGCACCATAGAGGGCTGGCCCTCCCCCCTCCTCCACTATTTTATATACGGGGGAGGGGGGCACCCCATAGACACACAAGTTGATCATTGATCTTTTAGCCGTGTGCGGTGCCCCCCTCCACCATAATCCACCTCGGTCATATCGTAGCGATGCTTAGGCGAAGCCCTGCGTCGGTAGATTCATCAACACCCATCACGCCGTCGTGCTGACGGAACTCTCCCTCGAAGCTCTACTAGATCATGAGTTCGTGGGACGTCACCGAGTTGAACGTGTGCAGATCACGAAGGTGCCGTACGTTCGGTACTAGGATCGGTCGATCGTGAAGACGTACGACTACATCAACCACGTTGTCATAACGCTTCCGCTTACGGTCTACGAGGGTACGTGGACGACACTCTCCCCTCTCGTTGCTATGCATCACCATGATCTTGCGTGTGCGTAGGATTTTTTTTTGAAATTACTACGTTCCCCAACAATCTTCATCATCGGAGGAGCAAATTCCACTCTCAAGCTATTGTGTCCCCTGTCAAACTTTCTGATGAACCTGTAAGTTGTCTTTATGATCACCAATTTACTGATGATGTTTGAGCAACCGCAAAGCTCATCATACATTAAGAAGTCACTGCTGTTGGAAATATGCCCTAGAGGCAATAATAAAATGGTTATTATTATATTTCCTTGTCCATGATAATTGTCTATTGTTCATGCTACAATTGTATTAACTGGAAACCGTAATACATGTGTGAATACATAGACCACAAGATGTCCCTAGTGAGCCTCTAGTTGACTAGCTCGTTGATCAATAGATGGTTATGGATTCTTGACCATGGACATAGGATGTCATTGATAATGGGATCACATCATTAGGAGAATGATGTAATGGACAAGACCCAATCCTAAGCATAGCACAAGATCGTATAGTTCGTTTGCTAAGAGCTTTTCTAATGTCAAGTATCATTTCCTTAGACCATGAGATTGTGCAACTCCTGGATACCGTAGCAATTCTTTGGGTGTACCAAACGTCACAACGTAACTGGGTGGCTATAAAGGTGCACTACAGGTATCTCCGAAAGTGTCTGTTTGGTTGGTACGAATCGAGATTGGGATTTGTCACTCCGTATGATGGAGAGGTATCTCTGGGCCCACTCGGTAATGCATCATCATAATGAGCTCAATGTGACTAAGTAGTTAGTCACGGGATCATGCATTACGGAACGAGTAAAGTGACTTGCCGGTAACGAGATTGAACGAGGTATTGGGATACCGACGATCGAATCTCGGGCAATTAACGTACCGATTGACAAAGGGAATTGTATACGTGATTGACTGAATCCTCGACATTGTGGTTCATCCGATGAGATCATCGTGGAACATGTGGGAGCCAACATGGGTATCCACATCTCGCTGTTGGTTATTGGCCGAAGAGATGTCTCGGTCATGTCTGCATGGTTCCCGAACCCATAGGGTCTACACACTTAAGGTTCGGTGATGCTAGAGTTGTTATGGGAAATAGTATGTGGTTACCGAATGTAGTTCAGAGTCCCGGATGTGATCCCGGACGTCATGAGGAGTTCCGGAATGGTCCGGCGGTGAAGATCGATATATTGGACGAAGGGTATTGGAGTCCGGAAGTGTTCCAGGGGTACCAGGCTATGGCCAGCATGACCGAAAGGTGTTTCGGGAGCCCCGGCAAGTGTTGGAGGGCCTCATGGGCCAAAGGGGAAGCGGCAAATCAGCCCACTAAGGGGTGGTGCGCCCCCACCCTTTCCCACGTTATTTGGGAGGTGGGGCGCCTCCACCTGGCTTGGGAGGCAATCCTTCACCGCTTGACTTGGGGGCAAGTCTCCTAGGATTTTCCCTAGGGAGATCCAATCTGCTGGCCGCCCCCTAGGGGAAACCCTAGGCGCCTCCTCTCCCTTGCCCCTATATATCTTTGAGGCGTGGGAGGCAGCCGCACCTCTTCCCCGGCGCAGCCCCCTCCCTCCTCCAACACCTCCTCCTCCTCCGTAGTGCTTGGCGAAGCCTGCAGGAGAACCACGAGCTCCATCGCCACCACGCCGTCGTGCTGCTGGAGTTTTCCCTCAACTTCTCCTCTCCCCTTGCTGGATCAAGAAGGAGGAGACATCCCCGGGCTGTACGTGTGTTGAACGCGGAGGCACCATTGTTCGGTGCTTAGATCGAATTCGGCCGCGATCTGAATCGCTTCGTGTACGACTCCACCGACCGCGTTCTTGCAACGCTTCCGCATCGCGATCTTCAAGGGTATGAAGATGCACTCCCCTCTCTCTCGTTGCTAGTTACTCCATAGATTGATCTTGGTGATGCGTAGAAAATTTTGAATTTCTGCTACGTTCCCCAACAGTGGTATCAGAGCTAGGTCTATGCGTAGATTCTATGCACGAGTAGAACACAAAGTAGTTGTGGGCGATGATTTGTTCAATTTGCTTGCCGTTACTAGTCTTATCTTGATTCGGCGACATTGTGGGATGAAGCGGCCCGGACCGACCTTACACATACTCTTACGTGAGACAGGTTCCACCGACTGACATGCACTTGATGCATAAGGTGGCTAGCGGGTGTCTGTCTCTCCCACTTTAGTCAGATCAGATTCGATGAAGAGGGTCCTTATGAAGGGTAAATAGCAATTGGTGTATCACCGTTGTGGCTTTTGCGTAGGTAAGAAACATTGTTGCTAGAAACCCATAGCAGCCACGTAAAACATGCAACAACAATTAGACGACGTCTAACTTGTTTTTGCAGGGTATGCTATGTGATGTGATATGGCTAAAAGGATGTGATGAATTATATATATGTGATGTATGAGATTGATCATGTTCTTGTAATAGGAATCACGACTTGCATGTCGATGAGTATGACAACCGGCAGGAGCCATAGGAGTTTTCTTAATTTATTGTATGACCTGCGTGTCAATGAAAAATGCCATGTAATTACTTTACTTTATTGCTAACCGTTAGCCATAGTAGTAGAAGTAATAGTTGGCGAGACAACTTCATGAAGACACGATGATGGAGACCATGGTGTCATGCCGGTGACGAAGGTGATCATGCCGCGCCTCGAAGATGGAGATCAAAAGGCGCAAGATGATATTGGCCATATCATGTCACTTTATGATTTTGCATGTGATGTTTGTCATGTTTACATCTTATTTGCTTAGAACGACGGTAGCATAAATAAGATGATCCCTCACTAAAATTTCAAGAGATGTGTTCCCCCTAACTGTGCACCGTTGCGAAGGTTCATTGTTTCGAAGCACCATGTGATGATCGGGTGTGATAGATTCTAACGTTTCGCATACAACGGGTGTAAGCCATATTTACACATGCGAAACACTTTGGTTGACTTGACGAGCCTAGCATGTACAGACATGGCCTCGGAACACAAGAGACCGAAAGGTCGAACATGAGTCGTATAGTAGATACGATCAACATGAAGATGTTCACCGATGATGACTAGTCCGCCTCACGTGATGATCGGACACGGCCTAGTTGACTTGGATCATGTATCACTTAGATGACTAGAGGGATGTCTATCTAAGTGGGAGTTCATTAAATAATCAGATGAACTTAATTATCATGAGCATAGTCAAAAGGTCTTTGCAAATTATGTCGTAGCCTAAGCTTTAGTTCTCTTTGTTTTAAGATATGTTCCTAGAGAAAATTTAGTTGAAAGTTGGCGTAGCAATTATGCGGCGGGTCCGTATACTAAGGATTGTCCTCATTGCTGCACGTAAGGCTTATGTCCTTAATGCACCGCCGGTGTCTTTGAACCTCGGCGTCGTCTATGGATCGTGAACATCCGACATACACGCTTTTGATGACTATGTGATAGTTCAGTGCGTAATGCTAACAGTTTAGAATTGAGGCGCCAAAGACGTTTTTGAAATGTCGCAGAACATATGAGATGTTCCAAAGACTGAAATTGGGATTTCAGACTAGTGCCCACGTCAAGAGGTATGAGACCTCTGACAAGTTTCTTAAGCCTGCAAACTGAGGGAGAAAAGCTCAATCATTGAGCATGTGCTCAGATTGTCTGAGTACTACAATCGCTTGAATCGAGTGGGAGTTAATCTTCCAGATGAGATAGTGATGGTTCTCCATAGTCACCGCCACCAAGCTATTAGAGCTTCGTGATGAACTATAACATATCGAGGGATAGACATGATGATCCTTGAGCAACTCGCGATGTTTGACACCGCGAAAGTAGAAATCAAGTAGGAGCATCAATTGTTGATGGTTAGTAAAACCACTAGTTTCAAGAAGGGCAAGGGAAAGAAGGGATACTTCATGAAACGGCAAATTAGTTGTTGCTCTAGTGAAGAAACCCAAGGTTGAACCCAAACCCAAGACTAAGTGCTTCTGTAATGAGGGGAACGGTCACTGAAGAACTGCCCTAGATACTTTGTAGATGAGAAGGCTGGCAAGGTCGACAGAAGTATTTTGAATATACGTTATATTATTGTGTACTTTACTAGTACTCCTAGTAGCACCAGGGTAATAAATACCGGTCCGGTTGCTAAGTGTTAGTAACTCAAAATAAAAGGCTACGGAGACTAGCTAAAGGTGAGATGACGATATGTGTTGGAAGTGTTTCCAAGGTTGACGTGATCAAACATCGCACGCTCCCTCTACCATCGGGATTGGTGTTAAACCTAAATAATTGTTATTTGGTGTTTGCGTTGAGCATAGACATGATTGGGTCATGTTTATCGCAATACGGTTATTCATTTAAGGAGAATAATGGTTACTCTGTTTATTTGAATAATACCTTCAATGGTCTTGCACCTAAAATGAATGGTTTATTGAATCTCGATCGTAGTGATACACATGTTGATGCCAAAAGATATAAGATAGTAATGATAGTACCACATACTTGTGGCACTGCCATTTGAGTCATACTGGTATAAAAGCATGAAGAAGCTCCATGTTGATGGATCTTTGGACTCACTCGTTTTGAAAAGATTGAGACATGCGAACCATGTCTATTGGTAGATATGCATGAAGAAACTCCATACAGATGGATCGTTTGGACTCAGTTGATTTTGAATCACTTGAGACATGCAAATCATACCACATGGGCAAGATGACTGAAAGGCCTCGTTTCAGTAAGATGGAACAATAAAGCAACTTGTTGGAAGTAATACATTTTGATGTGTGCAGTCCAATGAGTGCCGAGGCACACAGTGGATATCGTTATGTTCTTACTTCACAGATGATTTGAGTAGATCCTGAGTATATTTACTTGATGAAACACAAGTCTGAATTATTGAAAGGTTCAAGTAATTTCAGAGTGAAGTTGAAGATCGTCGTGACAAGAGGATAAAATGTCTATGATATGATCATAGAGATGAATATCTGAGTTAAGAATTTGGCACACAATTAATACATTGTGGAAATTGTTTCAGAACTAATATGCCTGAAACACCATAGTGTGATGGTGTGTCCGAATATCATAACTGCACCCTATTGGATATGGTGCATACCATGATGTCTCTTATCGAATTACCACTATCTTTTATGGGTTAGGCATTAGAGACAACCGCATTCACTTTAAATAGGGCACCACGCAATTCCGCTAATACGACACCGTATGAACTATGGTTTAGAGAAACCTAAGTTGTCGTTTCTTAAAAATTTGGGGTTGCGATGCTTATGTGAAATTTTTTCAGGCTGATTAGCTCGAACCCAAAGAGGATAAATGCATCTTCATAGAATACCCAAAACAGTTGGGTATACCTCCTATTTCAGATCCGGAAGCAAAAGTGATTGTTTCTAGAAACGGGTCCTTTCTCGAGGAAAAGTTTCTCTTGAAAGAATTGAGTGGGAGGATGGTGGAGACTTGATGAGGTTATTGAACCGTCACTTCAACTAGTGTGTAGCAGGGCACAGGAAGTTGTTCCTGTGGAACCTACACCAACTGAAGTGGAAGCTTATGATAGTGATCATGAAACTTTGGATCAAGTCACTACCAAACCTTGTAGGACGACAAGGATGCGTAGTACTTCAGAGTGGTACGTAATCCTGTTTTGGAAGTCATGTTGCTAGACAACAATGAACCTACGAGCTATGGAGAAATGATGGTGGGCCCGGATTCCGACAAATGGCTCGAGGCCATAAAATCCGAGAGGATCCATGTGTGAAAAAAAGTATAGACTTTGGAAGAACTACTTGATGGTCGTAAGGCTATTGGGTACAGATGGATTTAAAAAGGAAGACGGACAATGATGGTAAGTATCACCATTAAGAAAGCTCGAATTGTCGTTAAGATGTTTTCCGACAAGTTCAAGGAGTCAACTGCGGTGAGACTTTCTCACTCGTAGCGATGCTAAGAGTCTATTGGAATTGTATTAGCAGTAACTGTGTTATTTGTGAAATCTTGCAGATAGGATGTCAAAACATTGTTTCCTCGACAATTTTCTTGAGGAAAGGTTGTATGTGATACAACCAGAAGGTTTTTGTCAATCCTAAAAGATGCTAACAAGTATGCAAAGCTCCAGCAATCCTTCTAAGGATTGGAGTAAGCATCTCAGAGTTGGAATATATGCTTTGATGAGATGATCAAAGATTTTGGGTTTATACAAGGTTTATGAGAAACTTGTATTTCCAAAGAAGTGAGTGGGAGCACTATAGAATTTCTGATGAGTATATGTTCTTGACATATTGTTGATCAGAAATGATGTAGAATTTCTGGAAAGCATATAGGGTTATTTGAAAAGTGTTTTTCAATGGAAAACCTGGATTAAGCTACTTGAACATTGAGCATCAAGATCTATAAGGATAGATCAAAAAATGCTTAATAGTACTTTCAAATGAATACATACCATGACAAGATTTTGAAGGAGTTCAAAATAGATCAGCGAAGAAGGAGTTCTTGGCTGTGTTATAAGGTGTGAGTATTGAGTAAGACTCAAGATCTGACCACGGCAGAAGAGAGAGAAAGGACGAAGGTCGTCCCCTATGCTTAGACGTAGGCTCCATAGTATGCTATGCTGTGTACCGCACACGAAGTGTGCCTTGCCATGAGTCAGTCAAGGGGTACAAGTGTGATCCAGGAATGGATCACAGGGCAGCGGTCAAGGTTATCCGTAGTAACTAGTTGACTAAGGAATTTTCTCAAGTATGGAGGTGGTAAAAGAGTTCGTTGTAAAGGGTTACACCGATGCAAACTTTGACACTAATCTGGATGACTCTGAGTAGTAAACCGGATTCGTATAGTAGAGCTGTTATTTGGAATAGTTCCAAATGGCACGTGGTACCTGCATATAGGAGATGACATAGAGATTTGTAAAGCACACGGATCTGAAAGATTCAGACCCGTTGACTAATAACCTCTCTCACAAGCGAGATATGATAAAACCCAATGGGTGTTGGATTCATTACAATCACATAGTGATCTGAACTAGATTATTGACTTTAGTGCAAGTGGGAGTCTGTTGGAAATATGCCCTAGAGGCAATAATAAAATGGTTATTATTATATTTCCTTGTCCATGATAATTGTCTATTGTTCATGCTATAATTGTATTAACTGGAAACCGTAATACATGTGTGAATACATAGACCACAACATGTCCCTAGTGAGCCTCTAGTTGACTAGCTCGTTGATCAATAGATGGTTATGGTTTCCTGACCATGGACATAGGCTGTCATTGATAACGGGATCACATCATTAGGAGAATGATGTGATGGACAAGACCCAATCCTAAGCATAGTACAAGATCGTATAGTTCGTTTGCTAAGAGCTTTTCTAATGTCAAGTATCATTTCCTTAGACCATGAGATTGTGCAACTCCGGATACCGTAGGGAATGCTTTGGGTGTACCAAAGCGTCCTGGCAAATCTGGGTGGCTATAAAGGTGCACTACGGTATCTCGAAAGTGTACATTGGGTTGGCACGAATCGAGATTGGGATTTGTCACTCCGTATGACGGAGAGGTATCTCTGGGCCCACTCGGTAATGCATCATCATAATGAGCTCAATGTGACTAAGTAGTTAGTCACGGGATCATGCATTACGGAACGAGTAAAGTGACTTGCCGGTAACGAGATTGAACGAGGTATTGGGATACCGACGATTGAATCTTGGGCAAGTAACGTACCGATTGACAAAGGGAATTGTATACGGAATTGACTGAATCCTCGACATTGTGGTTCATCCGATGAGATCATCGTGGAACATGTGGGAGCCAACATGGGTATCCACATCTCGCTGTTGGTTATTGGCCGGAGAGATGTCTCGGTCATGTCTGCATGGTTCCCGAACCCGTAGGGTCTACACACTTAAGGTTCGGTGATGCTAGAGTTGTTATGGGAAATAATATGTGGTTACCGAAGGTAGTTCGGAGTCCCGGATGTGATCCCGGACGTCCCGAGGAGTTCCGGAATGGTCCAGCGGTGAAGATCGATATATTGGACGAAGGGTATTGGAGTCCGGAAGTGTTCCGGGGTACTGTGCTATGGCCAAGATGACCGAAAGGTGTTTCGGAGCCCGGCAAGTGTTGGAGGGCCTCACGGGCCAAAGGGGAAGGGGCAAACCAGCCCACTAAGGGGTGTTGCGCCCCCACACCCTTTCCCACGTTATTTGGGGAGGTGGGGCGCCTCCACCTGGCTTGGGAGGCAATCCTCCACCTGCTTGGCTTGGGGGGCAAGTCTCCCTAGGATTTTCCCTAAGGAGATCCAACCTGCTTGGCCGCCACCCCCTAGGGGAAACCCTAGGGCGCCTCCCCCTCTCCCCTTGCCCCTATATATACTGGAGGCGTGGGAGGGCAGCCGCACCTCTTCCCTGGCGCAGCCCCCTCCCTCCTCCAACACCTCCTCCTCCTCCGTAGTGCTTGGCGAAGCCCTGCAGGAGAACCCCGAGCTCCATTGCCACCACGCCGTCGTGCTGCTGGAGTTTTCCCTCAACTTATCCTCTCCCCTTGCTGGATCAAGAAGGAGGAGACATCCCCGGGTTGTACGTGTGTTGAACGCGGAGGCACCGTTGTTCGGTGCTTAGATCGGATTCGGCCGTGATCTGAATCGCTTCGTGTACGACTCCACCGACCGCGTTCTTGCAACGCTTTCGCATCATGATCTTCAAGGGTATGAAGATGCACTCCCCTCTCTCTCGTTGCTAGTTACTCCATAGATTGATCTTGGTGATGCGTAGAAAATTTTGAATTTCTGCTACGTTCCCCAACAAGTGCGATACTCTTATGGTCTAAGGAACTAAAATTATAAGTTAACACTTCGTGTCATAGCAATGAACGTATGACGATATTATCTCAAAGTATAACAAACAAGTTTCGGTCGATTCCATATGATCATTCTTCTAACGTCATACTCTCAATGTTGTTTTAGAACTATCGTTACACTTAGCGATATCATAAGATTTGAAGAACGTGATCACCAACAACACTTGAGCTAGTCTTAGAGGTGAGACTGGGAATCTTATTTTTCCGTTTATTGTTCTACACGTGCATATGAGTTTTCCACTGGATCGCACATTCAAGGATTGTAGCAGTTATAGCATGGAATATAAACTCTTAATTACAAACACAAAAAAATAATTATACAACATTATTGCTTCTAGGGCACATTTTCAATAGGTATCCTTCTCTGAAGAATTCAAGTGGCTTGACTTGGCACATGTTCACACATGTAATTGATTCAAACCTAATATTGCCTCTATGATATTTATGTTCAAAGTGTTTATATCCTCCCCATACTCATGTTCGATGTTAGTTATTCAAAATGCATGATTATGACTGTTTGTCGCTCTCTAATTGGTTTCTTCTCAATCTATTACTAACCTTCGCCTATACTAAGCGGAAATACTGCTTGTTTATCCAAAATCCCGAGACAAAGCTATGCCAATAAGTCCATCAAATCTACATATATACGGTATTACCTTGTTGTTCCAAGTAAATTTGTATGTGCCATCTCTAAACCTTCTAATAAACATTTGTTTTGTATGCACTAAAGCTCATGGAGCGGTTGGATAGTCAATATCTTCCATGCTAAGTGTGTTTTACTCACGACGAGAGTTTATGCACTCATCTATATTGAGAGTGGCTGGTATTTAGGATGCCCAAATTCCACTTTACTTTATAAATACTCCACCCGGATAGTTGATTGTTGGCGGGCACCCGTGAATTCTGCTAGACATGGTTTCTGTTAGTACAATGGAGGGGGAGTAAATTTTTTGCATGGGAACCGCCATTAATGTGTTTAGCATGGAAGATATTGGGAACTCCATCGTAAATCATGAAACTGAAAAGTACACCACTCAAAATGCAATTTATCTCTATTTTAAAACAATGAGCTCTGGTACACAAGCAAATCACTGCTTCCCTCTGTGAAGGGCCTATGTATTTACTTTTATTGAGTCATCACCTTCTCATTCAAGAATCAATCCTGAGAGCGTTATTGTCATTCTTAGTGTAACATGCATTTGGTGTAATTAATGTTGGGTGTGAGCATGAATGGATGTTTTCTACCCTGAATTACAACGTGTAGTCGCTGCTTGAACTTTGGAGGTGCTCTGCATTTATGTTTTACGGTCTCGGAAAAGGGCTAGCGAGATACCATTCTATCATATCGTATCCTAGTTGTTTTAACAAAGTGTTGGTACTTGAGATATAGTATTATTGCTCGTTAGTTGATTATATTATTGATATGAATAAATATGGATTCTAAATGTTATCATGCATATGGTTAGTTCATGATCTTTGTTGAAAGTAAATCTCTAGGTTTATATGCAATAACAATAACAAATGAGTTTGTAAATGTTTCTCTTTGCCACTTTCAATTTGTCAACTGAATTGCTTGAGGACAAGTAATGAGTTAAGCTTGGAGGACCTTGAAGATTGTTGCTATCCCCTATACTTGTGTTGAATCAATAAATTTGGGTGAAATCATACTACCCTCGAAGATTGTTGCTATCCCCTATACTTGTGGGTAATCATACCCGTGTAGGTCTTCAGATCATGTTTCCTGAGCCCTTAAATTGGACAACATGCATTATGCTCACCACAGATAAACAACTTACAAAATAATTGTAAAACTATAAGCACAATTGATGATATATAGAATGGGCTCAAATGAATATGATCAATCACCTACAACTCCCGCGCATAGGGAAAATTACTCACACATAGGGGGGGAACTGATACGTCTCAAACACATTTATAATTTTTTATTGTTTCATGCTATTAATCACTTTTAGATACTTTTTATAGCTGTTTTTATTATTATTTGGACTAAACTATTAATTCAGTGCCCAAAGCCAATTGTTGTTTTCTGCATGTTTTTTGCCTTTTTCGAAAAATCCATATCTACGTAGGTCAAAAAAACTCTAGGACTTTAATATGATTTTCTTTCCAAGACATGAGGAGTCCAGGAAGTGTCGGATGCTGTCGGGGGCTACCCAAGGGCCCCACATGCTCAGGGGGGCACCCGCGTGGCTAGGCCGCTTTGGACCCCTATGCACCACCTTACGCCCATTCTATCGCCTATAGATCTCATTAATCAAGAAACCCTCGGTAGCATTCTTCTCTGATTTTTTTTCGCCTCTACAAGTTTTTGTTCTAAGAATATCCAATCTGGAGGGTTGTTTCGGGACCCTGCTGGAGGGGGAATCCAGCATCAGAACCATTGTCATCAACGTTGCTTCCTCCATGGTCATGTGTGAGTAGTTTTCTTAGGACATATCAGTAGCTAGATAACATCCTCTTTCCCTTGTGATTCAATACAAAGTTCCCATGATCTGCCCCACATGCTTGGGATCAATATGATGTAATTGGTGGCTGTGTCTGTTGGGATAAGATGAATTGTCACTTTATGATTAGATTGTTCATTGAATTATATCGGATCTTTAGAAGTTTCCTGATACGTCTCTGTCGTATCTACAATTTTTGGTTGTTCCATGCCAATATTCTACAACTTTTACATACTTTTGGCAACTTCTTATGCTATTTTTGGGACTAACATATTGATCCAGTGCCCAGTGCCAGTTCCCGTTTGTTGCATGTTTTTTTTCTTAGAAAATCCATATCAAACGGAGTCCAAACCGGATAAAAAATTACGGAGATTTTTTTGGAATATATGTGAATTTTGGGAAGTGGAATCAACGCGAGACGATGCCCAAGGGGCCCACGAGGGTGAGGGGCGCGCCCCAGGGGGTAGGGCGCGCCCTAGGCCCTCGTGGCCACTCTGTAAGGCGGTTGGTGCCCTTCTTTCTCCGCAAGAAAGCCAATATCCAGATAAAAATTGTGTCCAAATTTCAGCCCAATCGGAGTTACGGATCTCCTGGAATTTAAGAAACGGTGAAAGGGTAAAATCAAGGAGCGCAAAAACAGAAGGAAACAAAGAGAGAGATCTAATCTCGGAGGGGCTCCCGCCCCTCCGCCGCCATGGAAGCCAAGGACCAGAGGGGAAACCCTTCTCCCATCTAGGGGGAAGGTCAAGGAAGAAGAAGAAGAAGGGGGACTCTCTCCCCCTCTCTCCCGGTGGCGCCGAAACGCTGCCGGGGCCATCATCGCGACAACGATCTACACCAACAACTTCACCGCCGTCATCACCAACTCTTCCCCCCTCTATGCAGCGGTGTAACTCCTCTTTTACTCGCTGTAATCTCTACTTAAACATGGTGTTCAACGCTATATATTATTTCCCAATGATGTATGGCTATCTTATGATGTTTGAGTAGATCCGTTTTGTCCTATGGGTTCATTGATGATCATGATTGGTTTGAGTTGCATGTTTCATTATTGGTGTTGTCCTATGGTGCTCTCCGTGTCGCGCAAGCGTGAGGGATCCCCACTGTAGGGTTTGCAATATGTTCATGATTTGCTTATGGTGGGTGGCGTGAGTGATGTAAGCATGCACCGGGTAAGTAGGTTGTTTATGTATGGGAATAAAGAGGACTTGATACTTTAATGTTATGGTTGGGTTTTACCTTAATGATCTTTAGTAGTTGCGGATGCTTGCTAGAGTTCCAATCATAAGTGCATATGATCCAAGGAGAGAAAGTATGTTAGCTTATGCATCTCCCTCATATAAAATTGCAATAATGATTACCGGTCTAGTTATCGATTGCCTAGGGACAAATAATTTTCCTGTGTAACAAAAAGCTCTCTACTAAAACTAACTTAGTTGTGTCTTCATCTAAAAAGCTCCTACTTTTTATTTACGCGCTCATTATTATCTTGCAAACCTATCCAACAACACCTACAAAGTACTTCTAGTTTCATACTTGTTCTAGGTAAAGCGAACGTTAAGCGTGCGTAGAGTTGTATCGGTGGCTGATAGAACTTGAGGGAATATTTGTTCTACCTTTAGCTCCTCGTTGGGTTCAATATTCTTACTTATCGAAAAAGACTACAATTGACCCCCTATACTTGTGGGTTATCAAGACCTTTTCCGGGCTACCGCTGTCGGGGAGTAATAGCGTGGGGTGAATATTCTCGTGTGTCCTTGTTTGCTTTATCACTAAGTGGATTTTATTTGCTGTTCTAAGTTGTTCTCTATCTTTTGTTATGGATATGGAACACGAAATACCAAAAAAAAATTAGGTTTACTTGCTACTCATGGAGATGGGGAACCTCCTAAAACCCTCGATGTTCGTTATGTGAAAAATATTATGCACTACTTTAATAATCCTGAGAAAACACCATTCAATTATATAATGGGAGACATGTTGGATCAACGTGAATACTTTAGGGATTATCGCTTGACTCAAAAAGAGAAACTATCATGGGATCAAATTCATATGTTGCATTGGTATGCTCGGGAACTATGCTTGTGATATGATTATACTTGTTGCTCTAGGATGAAGGCACCACACCTTCCCTTTTCATGTAAATTTAATGATAACGAAACCTTAGCTTCTTATGCTAATGGTATATATGATTACTATGATGTGGAACGAATAGAAGAATTTGTTGCTTTTAAGGGTGCTTGTGAAATTGAATCTTTGTTTAAAGAGTTTGAAGATTTTGATGATTCAGTTTATAGACCTGAAAATTTAGCTATCCTTAAATATTTCTATGAGAATTATAAATACAATTATGATATTGATGAATTTATTGAGAAAGTCTCCGCTGTCCGAGAAGAGACTAATATTTTGCAGGAGTCTATGGAAGAAGAAATTGATGAAACTGTGAGTTCATTGGATGAAAAAGATGATGAGGAGAGCGAAGAACAAAAGGAGGAAGATCGGATTAGCTACCCGTGCCCACCTTCTAATGAGAGTAACTCTCCAACTCATACATTATTTAATGTGCCTTCGTTCTTACCGAAGGATGAATGCCATGATAATTGCTATGATCCCGTTGATTCGTTTGAAATATCCCTTTTTGACGAACTTGATGCTTGCTATTCTTGTGGCCAAGATGCCAACATGAATTATGCTTATGGAGATGAACTTGCTATTGTTCCTTATGTTGAACATGAAATTGTTTCTATTGCACCCACACATGATAGTCCTATTATCTTTTTGAATTCTCCAAACTACACTATATCAGAGAAGTTTGCACTTATTAAGGATTATATTGATGGGTGGCCTTTTACTGTTGCACTTGATAATTTTGATGAATATAATATGCATGTGCTTGATGCTCCTTCTTGCAATTATTATGAGAGAGGAACTAGATCTCCGCCTCTCTATGTTTTCAACACGGAAAAAATGCAAGAAACTTCTTATGCTATGTATTGGCCTTTACTTGATGTGCATGCATTGTTCTTGTATGACGTGCCGATGCATAGGAAGAGAGTTAGACTTCTTCGTTGCTTGATATATGTTGCTTTGCGCTCACTACTAAATTCCAAATCATTTCTAATTCAAATTGGCTTTGATATACCTTGGGATCCGGGTGGATTCATTACTTGAGCACCTTATGCCTAGCTTAATGGCTTTAAAGAAAGCGCTGCCAGGGAGACAACCCGAAAGTTTTATAGAGTCATTTATTTCTGTTGAGTGCTTTTATGCAATTTAAAAACAAAAAAATAAAGAGGGGAACCCAAAACTTTTCAAAAAAAGGAAAGTGAAAGTGAGAGAGACAAGCATTTTTGAAGTGAGGGAGCTCCTTGAACTTTGTTCATGCTCACGGAAACTTTGCGAATCTTGATTATAGAAACTTTTCAACAAAAATAATTATCCCCTTGTACTATTCCATTGTATTATAAAAATAATGTGCCAAGATTTGCCTTTAGGATGTTTACATTGCTTGTTGGTTTGTGCGGTGCAAAACAGAAACTTTGGCTGTAGTGCGCAATTTTACATTTTGTACTGGAACGTCAACCGGTTATGAAACTTTCTGCACTGTCTTTATTTTCCCTAATTTTTTCAGAATTTTTGGAGTACCAGAAGTATGGTGAATGTTCAGATTACTACAGACTGTCTTGTTTAAGACAGATTCTGTTTTTGATGCATTGTTTGCTTGTTTTGATGAAACTGTCGATTTCTATCAGTGGATTAAGCCATGCAAAAGTTATATTACAGTAGCTACAATGCAAAAACAAAATATTAATTGGTTTGCAACAGTACTTAGAGTAGTGATTTGCTTTATTATACTAACGGATCTTACCGAACTTTCTGTTGAGTTTTGGGTGGATGAAGTGATCAAAGATCGAGGAGGCCTCGATATGAGGAGAAGGAGGAGAGGCAAGAGCTCAAGCTTGGGGATGCCCAAGGCACCCCAAGTAAATATTCAAGGATACTCAAGCGTCTAAGCTTGGGGATGCCCCGGAAGGCATCCCATGTTTCTTCAACAAGTATCGATATGTTTTCGGTTTCGTTTCGTTCATGTGATATGTGCAAATCTTGGAGCATCTTTTGCATTTAGTTTTCACTTTTCTTTGATGCACCATGCTGGTATGTGATAGTCCATGGTTGATTTATGGAATGCTCATTGCACTTCACTTATATAATTTTGAGTATGGCTTTATAGAATGCTTCGTGTGCATCACATATATCATTTGAAGTTTGGATTGCCTGTTTCCCTACACATAGAAAACCGCCATTTGTAGAATGCTCTTTTGCTTCACTTATATTTGTTAGAGCGTGGGCATATCTTTTGTAGAAAGAATTAAACTCTCTTGCTTCAGTTATATCTATTTAGAGAGACGACAGGAATTGGTCATTCAAATGGTTAGTCATAAAATCCTACATAAAACTTGTAGATCACTGAATATGATATGTTTGATTCCTTGCAATAGTTTTGCGATATAAAGATGGTGATATTAGAGTGATACTAGTGGGTAATTGTGGATTGTAGAAATACTTGTGTTGAAGTCTGTGATTCCCGTAGCATGCACGTATGGTGAACCGTTATGTAACGAAGTTGGAGCATGATTTATTTATTGATTGTCTTCCTTATGAGTGGCGGTCGGGGACGAGCGATGGTCTTTCCCTACCAATCTATCCCCCTAGGAGCATGCGTCTAATGCTTTGTTTTGATGGCTTATAGACTTTTGCAATAAGTATGTGAGTTCTTTGTGACTAATGTTGAGTCCATGGATTATACGCACTCTCACCCATCCATCATTGCTAGCTTCTTCGGTACCGTGCATTGCCCTTTCTCACCTCGAGAGTTGGTGCAACCTTCGCTGGTGCATCCAAACCCCGTGATATGATACACTCTGTCATACATAAGCCTCCTTATATCTTTCTCAAAACAGCCACCATACCTACCTATCATGACATTTCCATAGCCATTCCGAGATATATTGCCATGCAACTTCCATCATCTTCATATACATGACTTGAGCATTTATTGTCATATTGCTTTGCATGATCATAAGATAGCTAGCATGATGTTTTCAGGGCTTGTCCGTTTTTTTGATTTCATTGCTACGCTAGATCATTGCACATCCCGGTACACCGCCGAAGGCATTCATATAGAGTCATATCTTTGTTCTAGTATCAGTTATAATATTGAGTTGTAAGTAAATAAAAGTGTGATGATCATTATTAGAACATTGTCCCATGTGAGGTTATCAAAATAGAAGTGGCCAAAGAAGCCCCCAAAAAAAGAGAGGCCAAAGAAGGCTACAAAAAAAGAAAAAAAAGGAGAAAAAATGAGAGAAAAGAGAGAAGGGACAATGTTACTATCCTTCTACCACACTTGTGCTTCAGAGTAGGACCATGTTCTTCATATAGAGAGTCTCTTGAGTTATCACTTTCATATACTAGTGGGAATTTTCATTATAGAAGTTGGCTTGTATATTCCAACGATGGGCTTCCTCAAATGCCCTAGGTCTTCATGAGCAAGCAAGTTGGATGCACACCCACTTAGTTTTCAGTTTAAGCTTTCATACACTTATAGCTCTTAGTGCATCTGTTGCATGGCAATCCCTACTCCTCGCATTGACATCAATTGATGGGCATCTCCATAGCCCGTTGATTAGTCGCGTTAATGTGAGACTTTCTTCTTTTTTGTCTTCTCCACTCAACCTCCACCATCATATTCTATTCCTCCTATAGTGCTATATCCATGGCTCACACTCATGTATTGCGTGAAAGTTGAAAAGGTTTGAGAACATCAAAAGTATGAAACAATTGATTGGCTTGTCATCGGGGTTGTGCATGATTTGAATATTTTGTGTGGTGAAGATGGAGCATAGACAGACTATATGATTTTGTAGGGATAACTCTCTTTAGCCATGTTATTTTGAAAAGACATGATTGCTTTATTAGTATGCTTGAAGTATTATTATTTTTATGTCAAATGATAGACTATTGCTTTGAATCACTCGTGTCTTAATATTCATGCCATGATTAGATTACATGATCAAGACTATGCTAGGTAGCATTCCACATCAAAATTTATCTTTTTTATCATTTACCTACTCGAGGACGAGCAGGAATTAAGCTTGGGGATGCTGATATGTCTCCGTCGTATCTATAATTTTTTATTGTTCCATGCCAATATTCTACAACTTTTACATACTTTTGGCAACCTTTTATACTATTTTTGGGACTAACATATTGATCCAGTGCCCAGTGCGAGTTCATGTTTGTTGCATGTTTTTTTGTTTCGTAGAAAAGCCATATCAAACGGAGTGGAAACCGGATAAAAACTTACGGAGATTTTTTGGGAATATATGTGAATTTTGGGAAGTGGAATCAACGCGAGACGATGCCCGAGGGGCCCACGAGGGTGAGGGGCACCCCCCCAGGGGGTAGGGTGCGCCCTGGGCCCTCGTGGCCACTCCGTAAGGCGGTTGGTTCCCTTCTTTGGCCGCAAGAAAGCCAATATCTGGATAAAAATCGTGTCAAAATTTCAGCCCAATCGGAGTTATGGATCTCCGGAAATTTAAGAAACGGTGAAAGGGCAAAATCAGGGAGCTCAGAAACAGAATTAAACAGAGAGAGAGAGAGAGAGAGAGAGAGAGAGAGAGAGAGAGAGATCCAATCTCGGAGGGCTCCCGCCCCTCCACCACAATGGAAGCCAAGGACCGGAGGGGAAACCCTTCTCCCATCTAGGGGGAAGGTCAAGGAAGAAGAAGAAGAAGGGGGGTCTCTCCCCCTCTCTCCCGGTGGCGCTGAAACGCCGCCGGGGCCATCATCTCGACAAGGATCTACACCAACAACTTCACTGTCGTCATCACCAACTCTTCCCCCCTCTATGCAGCGGTGTAACCCCTCTTTTACCCACTGTAATCTCTACTTAAACATGGTGCTCAACGCTATATATTATTTCCCAATGATGTATTGCTATCCTATGATGTTTGAGTAGATCCGTTGTGTCTATGGGTTCATTGATGATCGTGATTGGTTTGAGTTGCATGTTTTATTATTGGTGTTGTCCTATGGTGCTTGATAACCCACAAGTATATGGGATCAATTGTAGCCTCTTTCGATAAGTAAGAGTGTCGAACCCAACGAGGAGCCAAAGGTAGAACAAATATTCCCTCAAGTTCTATCAATCACCAATACAACTCTACGCATGCTTAACGTTCGCTTTACCTAGAACAAGTATGAAACTAGAAGTACTTTGTAGGTGTTTTTGGATAGGCTTGCAAGAATATAAAGAGAGCGTAAATAAAAAGTAGGGGCTGTTTAGGTAAAGACACAACTAAATTAGTTTTAGTAGAGAGCTTTTTGTTACGATAAAGTTATTTGTCCCTGGGCAATCGATAACTAGACCGGTAATCATTATTGCAATTTTATTTGAGGGAGAGGCATAAGCTAACATACTTTCTCTACTTGGATCATATGCACTTATGATTGGAAATCTAGCAAGCATCCGCAACTACTAAAGATCATTAAAGTAAAACCCAACCATAGCATTAAAGCATCAAGTCCTCTTTATCCCATACGCAACAACCCCCTTACTCAGGTTTGTGTTTCAGTCACTCACGCAACCCACTATAAGTGAATCATGAACGTACTGCAACACCCTACAGCGGGAATCCCTCACGCTTGCGTGACACGGAGAGCACCATAGGACAGCACCAATAATAAAACATGCAACTCAAACCAATCTTGATCATCAAATAACCCATGGGACAAAACAGATCTACTCAAACATCATAGGATAGCCATACATCATTGGGAAATAATATATAGCGTTGAGCACCATGTTTAAGTAGAGATTACAGCGGGTAAAAGAGGGGTTACACTGCTGCATAGAGGGCGGAAGAGTTGGTGATGATGGCGGTGAAGTTGTTGGTGAAGATTGCGGTGATGATGATGGCCACGACAGCGTTCCGGCGCCACCGGGAGAGAGGGGGAGAGGGGCCCCCCTTCTTCTTCTTCTTCCTTGACCTCTTCCCTAGATGGGAGAAGGGTTCCCCTCTGGTCCTTGGTCTCCATGGCATGGGAGGGGCGAGAACCCCTCCTAGATTGGATCTGTCTCTCTCTGTTTCTGCGTTCTGTTCTGCTGCCCTTTCACCGCTTCGTGTATATATGGAGATCCGTAACTCCGATTGGACTGAAATCTTTGCCGTGATTGTTTCCTAAAACTTAGCTTTCTTGCGGCCTAAGAAGGGCATCAGCCACTTTACAAGGGCCCACGAGGTTCAGGGGCGCGCCCAGGGGGGTGGAGCGCGCCTGTGACGCCCCCGATTCAATCATACACTAATCATACATGCAAACGTGTACGATCAAGATCAAGGACTCACGGGAAGATATCACAACACAACTCCAAAAATAAAATAAGTCATACAAGCATCATAATACTAGCCAGGGGCCTCGAGGGCTCGAATACAAGTGCTCGATCATAGACGAGTCAGCGGAAGCAACAATATCTGAGCATAGACATAAGTTAAACAAGTTGCCATAAGATGGCTAGCACAAACTGGGATACAGATCGAAGAGGCGCGGGCCCCCTGCACAGGATCCTCCTAAACTACTCCCCTGGTCGTCGTGCCGGCTGCTGCGTAGTAGTAGGCACCTCCGGTGTAGTAGGAGTCGTCGTCGATGGTGGCGTCGGCTCCTAGACTCCAGATCTCGATTACGGCAACCAGGTAGAAGGGAAAGGGAAAAGGGGAGAAAAGCAACCGTGAGTACTCATCCAAAGTACTCGCAAGCTAGGAGCTACACTACATATGCATGGGTATATGTGTAAAGGGCCATATCGGTGGACTGAACTGCAAAATGCTAGAATAAGAGGGGGGGTAGCTAATACTGTCGAAGACTATACTTCTGGCAGCCTCCGTCTTGCAGCATGTAGAAGAGAGTAGACTGAAGTCCTCCAAGTAGCATCGCATAGCATAATCCTACCCGGCAATCCCCTCCTCGTCGCCCTGTTAGAGAGTGATCGCCGGGTTGTATCTGGCACTAGGAAGGGTGTGTTTTATTAAGTATCCAGTTCTAGTTGTCATAAGGTCAAGATACAACTCCAAGTCGTCCTGTTACCGAAGATCACGACTATTCGAATAGATAAACTTCCCTGCAGGGGTGCACCACATAACCCAACACACTTGATCCCATTGGTCGGACACACTTTCCTGGGTCATGCCCGGCCTCGGAAGATCAACACGTCACAGCCCCACCTAGGCCAAGTCAGCACGCCGGTCTAAACCTAAGCGCACAGGGGTCTGGGCCCATCGCCCTTAGCACACCTGCACATTGTGAATGCGGCCGGAAGCAGACCTAGCCTAGCAGGCATTCCAGTCCAATCTGGCGCCAAGGCCGCTAAAGGCGCCGACGTCCACGAAGGCTTTCAACCGATACCACGGCGTCGAGTGCCCATAACTGTTCTCGCGTAGTTGGTTAGTGCGTATAAGCCAGTGGCCAGACTCAGATCAAATACCAAGATCTCGTTAAGCGTGTTAAGTATCCGCGAATGCCGACCAGGGCCAGGCCCACCTCTCGCCTAGGTGGCCTCAACCTGCCCTGTTGCTCCGCCACAAAGTATCAGTCGGGGGCCGTCGGGAACCCAGGCCCACCTCTACCAGGATGGAACCACCTGTCCTTTCAACCCCCATCTCCGAACAGTATCATAAGTAATGTAAAAGTATAAAGTATATAGCATATGCCCGTGATCACCTCCCGAAGTGATCACGACCCAGTAGTATAGCATGGCAGACGGACAAGAGTGTAGGGCCACAGATGGAATACTAGCATCCTATACTAAGTAGTAGGATAGCAGGTAAGGGTAACAACTGTAGCAACAATGATAGGCTATGCATCAGAATAGGATTAACCAAAAGCAGTAACATGCTACACTACTCTAATGCAAGCAGTATAGAGAAGGAATAGGCGATATCTGGTGATCAAAGGGGGGGCTTGCCTGGAAGCTCAGCCGAGAAGGAGGGGTCATCGGTGACGTGGTCGTACTCAATGGCATCAGCGTCAGTCTCGGGGTCTACCGAAGAAGAGGGGGGAGAAACGGTAAATACGGAGCAAACAAAGCATCACAAAATATAATAATGCAATATGCGGTGCCAGGGGTGATCTAACGCAGGGATAGGTGATACCGGCGAAGGAGGAAAACATCCGGGAAAGTGTTCCCGGTGTTTGGCATTTTCAGACAAATGAAACGGAGGGGGATGGTTGCATCTTCACTGTGCTAGGGACGTGTGGCAGATGAACAGACTGCATATTCAGATTCGTCTCGTCGTTCTAAGCAACTTTCATGTACAAAGTATTTTCATCCGAGTTACGGTTTATTTTATATTAATTTATAAAGATTTAATCATTTTCTAGATTTCCTGGATTTAATTTAATTCGAAATTCATTTAAATAATAAATGCTATGGGTACACAGAAGTGTACCCAAAGAGGTGCTAGTGAGGCTGACAGGTGGGGCTAGCTGACTGAGTCAACCGCCCTGTCGATAGAAAGGCCGATAGTGGGGTCCAGGGTCGAGATCCGATTAGCGGTGAACATATTGACTGTTGACTGGTCAAACTGGCTGGTGGGACCCAGCTGTCATAGAGACAGTGTAAATTAATTGTTTAATTAATATTAACAGATTAGGTAGGGGCACATGTCACTGACTTAGATAATTTTAAACATGCTTTTAAAAGAAAAGGGTCCACATGTCATTTCCAGTTATTCAACTAACAGTTTTATTAGGTATCTAATTACGTGGTTAGGGGATTGGTTAAACCGGGCGGGCCACCTATCAGTGAGCCACACGCGGTGGTACGCCGGTGATGCGAATAGAGAGCGGAGGTGCTCGCCGGCCGGCCATATCTGGCGACGGCTGGATCCGTGAGTGGGCTCGGCAGACGCAACGCGACGAGGCGCTCCGTAGGATGGCCGTGGGGTTGTCAGAGGTGGGCTACAGAGGTGCCGGCTTCGAGTGGAGCAGCATCGGGGCTCGGCCTCGCAGCGCGTGCGGCGAGGACGGCAGGGCGCGGCCGTCAGCGGGCGGCGTAGCCGAGCGCAAGGGTGGCGGGCGCGTTCACGAGGAGGGGCGAGCAAAGGCAGGAGCGCCTATCAAGGCAGCTGATGCGGCGGCGCCGAAGCGGCAGAGATGAGGGCAGTGGGGGCCGCGGTGAGCGCGTCGAGGGGAAGCAGGGGGCAGCCACGCGCGAGGTGCGGGCGGGCCGGTGGGTGAGCATGGCGCGCACGAAGGGCGCGGTCGGGCGTCGTGGCTGCGGCTAGCGGTGCGCGAGGGCGGAGGGCAAAGGGGAAGAAGCCGGGGGCCTCACCGCTGGGTGTAGGGACAGGGCAATGGGGCTCGGGGAGGAGACGACGAGGTCCGGTGGGGAGGCTCCAGCGAGGTCCAGGCGGCGGCGCAAGCTCCGGACGGCGTTGGCGCGGCGACAAGGCGATGGGGTTGGGGCGGATCGAGCCCCTGATCCAGATCGAGAAAAGGGGAAACGAGGGGAGAGTGGGAGGAGAGGGGTAGCGGTTAGGGTTTCGGGGGAGGGTTATAGGGGAGTGTGGGCCGGCCTGGGCCGGTTGGTATGGCGGCTAGCTGGGCCATTCGGCCTAGTTGGACCAGGGGAGCCCTTTTGTCTTCTTCTGTTTTGCTATTTTGTTTTCTTTACTTTTTATTTATTTATCCTTTCCTGTTTTCTTTTATCTCTTTAATGGTTACAGTTTTATAAAATACACAAATGGTTTCTAAATTAGTATTACTATATTTATTACTGCCACATTAATTTGGGTAACTAAATAAAATAGTTTAACATTTTATAAATAACAAAAGGCATTTATTAAATTGGTTATGTTGTTGTTTCATTCACATTTGAGTATTTAAACATTTTATAAAAGGGTGGTTTCTCCACCATAATTTCCTATGAATTATTTGGTTCACTCCGAACATTTTAGTTTTAATATTTGAAAAGTTTTATTGTTTGCTTGATTTTGATTTTGAATTTGAATAGGTTTCGAACTAACGCGAGATTAGCAATAGTAATCGAGGTGACGTGGCATCATTAGCCGAGGGTTGCTGTAGCTTAATTATCCGGGCGTCACAATTCTCCTCCACTACAAGAAATCTCGTCCCGAGATTTAAGCGGTGGAGTAAGGGGGGGAAGGTGCTGGTAGCGAAAAACCTAACGAGTCTTCTCGGTCTTGGCTGCCCTTTCGAAGAGGTTGATCCCTTTCGTTGATGTCTTCATTTCTCTGCTTCAAGTCACCATGATCAAGTTGGCGTCCTTTCTTCAGGATCTCCATCGTACTTATGACAGAGTAAGGGGGTATTTCGGAAGAACGGACCTCTGCAAGGTTGACTATCTGGTCGATATCATCGGGGAAGGTGGCGGAAAGTAACTCTTGAATTGAAACTTAAGAAAATATCGAGAGCAAAATAAAGAGGTATCATTGGAAGTTTCAAGCGGGCAGGCAATCGTTCGATGCCTGAAACAAAGTGTGAAAGGGGTTGAGATCAACAGGAATAAGTATTGTGTCTGATACCAGAATTGATGATCTCTCGAGGGGTGCCTCGTGAATTACTTACGAGGCCACGCGCGAGGAATAACTTTGGAAATAGGAGGGTGTACAAGAGAGTCAGGTTTCGATCCTGTGGAACTGTGGGTTATGGGCCCACCATGTGGGTTAAAAGCAGGAAGGCGCTAACATTTGCACGGTCAAGATAGCAAGGTATGTCAGAGGATAGCATGTCAGTTTTGTTGGCAACAACGTTGGTACCTAGGGCGAGGGACGAAGAGAACCATTTTCCTGCTCGTTGAACGAGGCAGACAGATAGGCAAGTTTCTCGTCCATCGGTGGTTACCGGAATGTCATCAACAATAGTAACATGGCCTTACTGATAGAGTGGTACAACGGGGTGTTTATATAAGCAGGGAAATATTACTGCTTATATTATATAGATCACAAGAAGGTTTAAACAAACCAATGGAAAGGAAAATGTGTATACACACATATTTCAGGGGTATATCCTTCCCAAGGACAAGTAGAGCGTGATATCCATGACAGGATATCATGTAGAAAACTCTTTAGGTAAGGGGAGAGAAATTTCATGACATTACCCATACAGCGGTGTTTGGATAATTGAGCAAGAAACATATAGCATTGGGCTTCAAATGTTCTTGTTTAAAATCGGAGTACCATAGATATGTTTCGAGATAGCATTGACATGGTCATCAGGTGAAGATCAAACTTTGGAAACACAAAGGATCCATCAGGAATAACTTGTAGAATAAGGCCCTATTTGGTTCAGCTTTTATCGATGGATTCCGCTGCCGCGCAGCAGAATCTGAACCAAAGGGCAAACCCAGCAGAATCCAATTCCAGAAATCCGCTGCCAAAATCTGAACCAAAAGCGGAAGCAGCCCAGGACGTGCTTTCCAAAATCTGATTTCGCTGCGGGCCAAAATCTGAAAAAGTTGTATCAGCTGGTTTGCCAAATGACCTACATCTTTTTCACATCAGATTTTTCACAGCTATTTTTCCACAGCAGATTTTTCACAACTGCTTCTAGAAATCCACAGCCGAACCAAACAGAGCCTAAGTCTTACACTTTCCTCATGGAAGAATGGATAACCTCGCAGAAAAGGAAACTATAACAATAGGTCCTCTGGCCAGGTGTGCTAGGCATGACATCACCTTACCGGGTCATATAAAGACCAATGTTATAACTCTTGGAAATATGTTCCAACCATCATATCCGACCGAGATTCAGATCTGATTGGTGTCAGGATAACTCAGACTTAGGATGCCTGAGAATAAAGGTGCAACACAAATTGTCGAGATGACATTGTAAGATTCTCGAGAATTGAACTATGGAAGCAAGTTCCGAATCATGAGTTCATTATTAAATCAAGGAGAGAATGAGGAGATGGTTGATGATCTCAGTGACAATTCATCGAGATTTCCAAAAGATGGATTTCCACAATTATGTGAACAAGGAGATAGCTTTTGTCAGTTCAAATGATATAATGAGGTATGCTCGAGGAAACATACACGATTAAACATTTGTTGACGGTGCACCTGAAATACGGACTTAGGTAGCATGATCAAAGTTGGAATGGTGATTCAATAACCAATAGTCTAATAACGAACGGTTGACCATTTACTTCAAAGCAATAGGGTCGCTAGAAGTTTTGAATTTTACACATCACAGTCCATTCGTCGGTATTCCGGTTAGAAACAACATGGGGACAACGTCAAGAGGTGTCACTTGTATCAAGAATTCTTAAAGAGGTAGCGAAATTCTCACAACATTCTTGACATAAAAGATGGTAATACTCCAAGGTAAAGAAGAACAAATGCTGGATAGCAAGGATCTCAAGGTATAACAAAAAACACGAACAAGTTTGTGTTGAACGGAAGGCATTCGAGTGGTCGATGATAACACAAATCATCGAGGGCAAGGATGGTATTTCTCATCATGAATTCAATTGATATCCTTGAGGAGCTCGGAATGTTGATGATGATCATGACACATTTGTCGAGAGATTTCATGAAGATGTAATCGATCGGCGATGACACCAAGTCAAAGGAATGATGAAGCGAAAGGTTATTGGAACCAAAGGGTACGACACAAATTCCAAACCAAGCTTGTTGTTCAAAGAAAAATGATATGATGAGGAAGATCGACGTAAGTTTAGCTCATCGTCAAAAATTATGCTCCGGGAAGAAGGACCAGGTAGCACAGTTAAAATTTAGCACAAAATGATATAGCCGATCAGGCTAGGTATGACGTGATGGAGTATTAAACTTCTCATCCACAATGTACTAGGAGTACTGAATCACAGGGGTGATTCGATTCACTAATCGGTGTTCTCGGTTGATGACAAACCAGAACCCGTGGAGTGACTATGACGGGGAAAGGCACTACTTCATCAGAAATGCATAAGATGTAGTGCAATCGGTTGATATCCTCGAGATACTAGGGGGTTAGTACTCGAAGGTAGATCAAAATAGAGGTTGGACGGGTGCATTGATGCATGAGGACAAGTGGTTTAACTTGTCCGAGAAATGGAATCAAGTAGAAAATGTGGTCGGATCCATGATTGCAAAGGATCAATTCCACGGATACCAAATGATATTATAACAAGGAAATAGTTATTATTACAAGAAGCTTCCATGATAGGATCTACATCGTGTCCATGGGCATGAACACAAAGTTCAAGGTCGACTCCCACTTCTTCAATGCATAATCTTTCATTCACTTCTCGCGTTCGATGAAGTTGTAGTGTTGAAATTTTATCTGGCAAAATACCAGAAGAGTATGACTAGTGAAAACTTTCAAGTTCACACATATTAAGGAAGGCATAGGTTCAAGCCAGCGGGGCTTCTTAGGAACATATACCGTAATCTTCTGGAGTAATTAACACAAGCTCGGAAGTAGAGCATGGTTGAGGAAGCAGAGGATACAGCTTACCAAAGGCATTATGTATCCGAGGAAAGGCTCACAAGGTTATTGAGTATGAAGGATGATGTCGGATAAAACTCATCAAAGGATCCGGTGGTCCACGAGGGACCTGATGTGAGCATCCGTACTCAACCAGAAGAAGAAAGAAAGCAAGGAGATCGGATTATCGAAACAACTGACTAATCCAAGCTCAAATGCAAAGGAGTTATGATTTGCAAATTAAGGGCTCAGAAACAAACGCTCTGAGTAAGGATGGATAAGTTGAGTAGACTTAGGGGCACAATCGACGGTAATTTGTTTGGTCGAGAACCAGCTCATGTTCAAAATGACATCTGAGCCGGAAAGATAATTTAAAAGGATCAATTGATGTTTGCGCACATTCGCTCACATGTTGAATCAATAGGATCAAAATGACGGTGTCAAAGGATACTAATGAATATCGCTAGACATATGGGAAGCATCCATAATGCAAGAAGACAAGTATTTGCAGAGCAATAGTTTGAAGAGGATTCACGGAAGATCGGATAGTATTTCAGAGTATCTTATAATAACAAGAGCAACGGGAAATGATTGTATGAATGGCAAGTGTATGCAGCTTTCCATATGGGTTGACGGTGGAGGGAAATCGCAAATGTGAAGGCACAAGGTCTCGAGAGAACATCGTAGAGTAACTTCAAAATCTTCTGGTGAAGCAGGCGATCATCTGTAATAAGGGGCTCTCGGGGAGAAAGTTGTTACGAGAACCTAATGTTAGAGTTTTAGCAAATTCATTTAACCCGAAGAGAAGAGAGATTAGAGTCCCAGAGTATAGATGAGGAATAAAAGATCCTAATATCACCCAATGGCGACGTGGGCCCGTAAGACACACAGCCATGTTAGTAAAAAAAATTGCAATGTCTAGACTCGACTTCGGCCAAGGAGTGTGGAAGGGGGATTCCTACAGGCAGTCGGCTCTGATACCAACTTGTGACGCCCCCGATTCCATAGTACACTAATCATACGCGCAAACGTGTACGATCAAGATCAGGGACTCACGGGAAGATATCACAACACAACTCTAAAAATAAAATAAGTCATACAAGCATCATAATACAAGCCAGGGGCCTCGAGGGCTCGAATACAAGTGCTCGATCATAGACGAGTCAGCGGAAGCAACAATATCTGAGCACAGACATAAGTTAAACAAGTCGCCATAAGATGGCTAGCACAAACTGGGATACAGATCAAAAGAGGTGCAGGCCCCCTGCCTGGGATCCTCCTAAACTACTCCTGGTCATCGTCAGCGGGCTGCACGTAGTAGTAGGCACCTCCAGTGTAGTAGGAGTCTTCATCTACGGTGGCGTCTGGCTCCTGGACTCTAGCATCTGGTTGCGGCAACCAGGTAGAAGGGAAAGGGGAAAAGGGGGAGAAAAGCAACCGTGAGTACTCATCCAAAGTACTCTCAAGAAAGGAGCTACACTCATATGCATGGGTATATGTGTAAAGGGCCATATTGGTGGACTGAACTGCAAAATGCCAGAATAAGAGGGGGATAGCTAATCCTATCAAAGACTACGCTTCTGGCAACCTCCGTCTTGCAGCATGTAGAAGAGAGTAGACTGAAGTCCCCCAAGTAGCATCGCATAGCATAATCCTACCCGGCAATCCCCTCCTCGTCGCCCTGTTAGAGAGCGATCACCGGGTTGTATCTGGCACTAGGAAGGGTGTGTTTTATTAAGTATCCAGTTCTAGTTGTCATAAGGTCAAGGTACAACTCCAAGTCGTCCTGTTACCGAAGATCACGGCTATTCGAATAGATAAACTTCCCTGCAGGGGTGCACCAACCCAACATGCTTGATCACATTTGGCCGGACACACTTTCCTGGGTCATGCCCGGCCTCGGAAGATCAACACGTCGCAGCCCCACGTAGGCCAATAGAGAGGTCAGCACGCCGGTCTAAACCTAAGCGCAGTGGGTCCAGGCCCATCGCCCTTAGCACACACACGACGCTATGTAACGCGGCCGAAGCAGACCTAGCCTAGCAGCGTTCGATCCAATCCGGCATGCGTCGCTCAATCGCTGACGTCACGAAGGCTTCGGCTGATACAACGACGTCGAGTGCCCATAACTGTTCCCGCGTAGTTGGTTAGTGCGTATAGGCCAGTGGCCAGACTTAGATCAAATACCAAGATCTTGTTAAGCGTGTTAAGTGTGAATGCCGACCAGGGCCAGGCCCACCTCTCGCCTAGGTGGCCTCAACCTGCCCTGTCGCTCCACCACAAAGTAACAGTCGGGGTCGTCAGGAACCTAGGTCCACCTCTACCGAGATGGAGCCACCTGTCCTTTCAGCCCCCATCTCCGAACAGTACCATAAGTAATGTAACAGTATAAAGTATATAGCATATGCCCGTGATCACCTCCCGAAGTGATCACGACCCAGTAGTATAGCATGGCAGACGGACAAGAGTGTAGGGCCACAGATGGAATGCTAGCATCCTATACTAAGCAGTAGGATAGCAGGTGAGGGTAACAACTGTAGCAACAATGATAGGCTATGCATCAGAATAGGATTAACCGAAAGCAGTAACATGCTACACTACTCTAATGCAAGCAGTATAGAGAAGGAATAGGCGATATCTGGTGATCAAAGGGGGGCTTGCCTGGAAGCTCAGCCGAGAAGGAGGGGTCGTCGGTGACGTGGTCGTACTCAATGGCATCAGCGTCGGTCTCGGGGTCTACCGGAGAAGAAGAGGGGGGAGAAACAGTAAATACGGAGCAAACAAAGCATCACAAAATATAATAAGGCAATACGCGGTGCCAGGGGTGATCTAACGCAGGGATAGGTGATACCGGCGAAGGAGGAAAACATCTGGGAAAGTGTTCCCATTGTTTGGCATTTCCGGACAAATGAAACGGAGGGGGACGGTTGCATCTTCGCTGTGCTAGGGACGTGTGGCAGATGAACAGACTGCATATTCAGATTCGTCTCGTCGTCCTGAGCAACTTTCATGTACAAAGTATTTTCATCCGAGTTACGGATTATTTTATATTAATTTATAAAGATTTAATCATTTTCTATATTTCCTGGATTTAATTTAATTCGAAATTCATTTAAATAATAAATGCTATGGGTACACAGAATTGTACCCAAAGAGGTGCAAGTGAGGCTGACAGGTGGGGCTAGTTGATCGAGTCAATGCCCGATCGATAGAGAGGTGATAGTGGGGTCCAGGGCTGAGTCGTGCCCAGTTAGCGGTCAACATATTGACTGTTGACTGGTCAAACTAGCTGGTGGGACCCAGCTGTCATAGAGGCAGTGTAAATTAATTATTTAATTAATTTTAACAGATTACGTGGGGGGCACATGTCACTGACTTTGATAATTTTAAACAGGCTTTTAAAAGAAAAGGGTCCACATGTCATTTCTAGTTATTCAACTAACAATTTTATTAGGTATCTAATTACGTGGTTAGGGGATTGGTTAAACCGGGCGGGCCCACGTATCAGTGAGCCACACGTGGTGGTACGCCGGCGATGCGAACAGAGAGCGGAGGTGCTCGCCGGCCGGCCATCTCCGGCGACGGCTAGATCCGTGAGTGGGCTCGGCGGGCATAATCTGACGAGGCGCTCGAGGATGGTCGTGGGGTTGTTGGAGGTGGGCTGCAGGCGTCGGCTTGAGTGGAGCAAAGATCGGGCTCGGCCTGCTGCGGCGAGGACGGCAGGCGCTGCCGTGGCCGTGGCGATGCGTAGCCGAGCGCAAGGGTGGCGGGCGTGTTCACGAGGAGGGGCGAAAAGGCGGGAGCGCTGCCTCGCGTCTTGCAATGACGGGCGGCGGGCGCATTTATTGTGGGCGGCAGAGACGAGGGCGGCGGGAGCCGCGTGAGCGCCCGAGGGGAAGCAGGGCGGCCACGCCGAGGCGCTGGCGGCCGTGGTCAAGGCTAGCGGCGCCTTGAGGGCGGAGGGCAGAGGGAAAGAGGCCGGGGGCCTCACCGCTGGGTGTAGGGACAGTGCAGTGGGGCTCGGGGAGGAGACGACGAGGTCCAGTGGGGAGGCTCCAGCGAGGTCCAGGCAGCGGCGCGAGCTCCGGACGGCGTCGGCGCGGCGACAAGGCGATGGGGTGTGGGCGGATCGAGCCCCAGATCCAGATCGATAAAAGGGGAAACGAGGGGAGAGTGGGAAGAGATGGGTAGCGGTTAGGGTTTCGGGGGAGGTTTATAGGGGAGTGGGGGCCGGCCTGGGCCGGTTGGTACGGCGGCTAGCTGGGCCATTTGGCCCAGTTGGACCAGGGGAGCCCTTTGTCTTCTTTTGTTTTGCTACTTTGTTTTCTTTACTTTTTATTTATTTATCCTTTCCCGTTTTCTTTTATCTCTTTAATGGTTACAGTTTTATAAAATACACAAATGGTTTATAAATTAGTATTACTATATTTATTGCTGCCACATTAATTTGGGTAACTAAATAAAATAGTTTAACATTTTATAAATAATAAAAGGCATTTATTAAATTGGTTATGCTGCTGTTTCATTCACATTTGAGTATTTAAACATTTTATAAAAGGGTGGTTTCTCCACCATAATTTCCTATGAATTATTTGGTTCACTCCGAACATTTTAGTTTTAATATTTGAAAAGTTTTATTGTCTGCTTGATTTTGATTTTGAATTTGAATAGGTTTCGAACTAACGCGAGATTAGCAATAGTAATCGAGGTGACGTGGCATCATTAGCCGAGGTTTGCTGTAGCTTAATTATCCGGGCGTCACAGCGCCCCCTACCTCGTGCCTCCCTCGGGCACCGTCTCGCGTGGATTTTTCTTCCCATATTCACCGAATATTCCAAAATTAATCTCCATCTGTTTTTATCCGTTTGGACTCCGTTTGATATGGATATTCTGCGGAACAAAAACATGCAACAAACATGAACTGGCACTGGGCACTGGATCAATATGTTAGTCCCCAAAAATAGTATAAGAAGTTGCCAAAAGTATATGAAAGTTGTAGAATATTGGCATGGAACAATCAAAAATTATAGATACGACGGAGACGTATCAGCATCCCCAAGCTTAATTTCTGCTCGTCCTCGAGTAGGTAAATGATAAAAAAGATATTTTTTTATGTGGGATGCTACCTAGCATAATCTTGATCATGTATTTAATCATGGCATGAATATTAAGACACGAGTGACTGAAAGCAATAGTCTATCATTTGACATAAAAACAATAATACTTCAAGCCTACTAATAAAGCAATCATGTCTTTTCAAATAACATGGCCAAAGAAAGTTATCCCTACAAAATCATATGGTCTGGCTATACTCCATCTTCACCACACAAAATATTCACATCATGCACAACCCCGATGACAAGCCAAGCAATTGTTTCATACTTTTGACGTTCTCAAACCTTTTCAACTTTCACGCAATACATGAGCGTGAGCCATGGACATAGCACTATAGGTGGAATAGAATATGATGGTGGAGGTTGTGTGGAGAAGACAAAAAGGGAGAAAATCTCACATCGACGCGGCTAATCTACGGGCTATGGAGATGCCCATCAATCGATGTCAATGTGAGGAGTAGGGATTGCCATGCAACGGATGCACTAAGAGCTATAAGTGTATGAAAGCTCAAACTGGAAACTAAGTGGGTGTGCATCCAACTTGCTTGCTCATGAAGACCTCGGGTATTTGAGGAAGCCCATCATCGGAATATACAAGCCAAGTTCTATAATGAAAATTCCCACTAGTATATGAAAGTGATAACTCAAGAGACTCTCTATATGAAGAACGTGGTGCTATCCTGAAGCACAAGTATGGTAAAAGGAAAGTAACATTGCCCCTTCCCTCTTTTTCTCTCATTTTTTTCTCTTTTTTTTGGTGGGCTTCTTTGGCCTCTCTATTTTAATTGGGCTTCTTTGGCCTCTTTTATTTATTTTTAAAGTCCGGAGTCTCATCCTGACTTGTGGGGGAATCATAGTCTCCATCATCCTTTCCTCACTGGGGCAATGCTCTAATAATGATGATCATCACACTTTTATTTACTTACAACTCAATATTACAACTCGATATCTAGAACAAAGATATGACTCTATGTGAATGCCTCCGGCGGTGTACCGGGATGTGCAATGATCTAAAGTAGCAAAGATATCAAAAAACGGACAAGCCCTGACAATATCATGCTAGCTATCTTTCGATCATGCAAAGCAATGTGACAATGAATGCTCAAGTGATGTATATGATGATGATGGAAGTTGCATGGCAATATATCTCGGAATGGCTATGGATGCCATAATAGGTAGTTATGGTGGCTGTTTTGAGGAAGATATAAGGAGGCTTATGTGTGATAGAGCGTATCGTATCACGGGGTTTGGATGCACTGGCGAAGTTTGCACCAACTCCCGAGGTGAGAAAGGGAAATGCACGGTACCGAAGAGGCTAGCAATGATGGAAAGGTGAGAGTGCGTATAATCCATGGACTCAACATTAGTCATAAAAGAACTCACATACTTATTGCAAAAATATATTAGTCATCGAAACAAAGTACTGCACGCATGCTCCTAGGGTGATAGATTGGTAGGAAAAGAACATCGCTCGTCCCCGACCGCCACTCATAAGGAAGACAATCAATAAATAAATCATGCTCTGGCTTCATCACATAACGGTTCACCATACGTGCATGCTACGGTAATCACAAACTTCAACACAAGTATTTCTACAATCCACAACTACCCACTAGCATGACTCTAATATCGCCATCTTTATATCGCAAAACTATTGCAAGGAATCAAACATATCATATTCAGTGATCTACAAGTTTTATGTAGGATTTTATGACTAACCATGTGAATGACCAGTTCCTGTCAAATCTCTAAATAGATACAGGTGAAGCAAGAGATTTTTAATTCTTTCTACAAAATATATGCCCACGCTCTAACAAATATAAGTGAAGCAAAAGAGCATTCTACAAATGGCGGTTTTCTATGTAAAGAGAAACAGGCAATCCAAACTTCAAATGATATAAGTGAAGCACATGAAGCATTATATAAAGCCATACTCAAAATATATAAGTGAAGTGCAATGAGGAATTCTATAAATAAACCAAGGACTATCTCATACCAGCATGGTGCATAAAATAAAAGTGAAAACCAAATGCAAAAGACGCTCCAAGATTTGCACATATCGCATGAACGAAACGAATCCGAAAACATATCGATATTTGTTGAAGAAAGAGGGGATGCCTTCCGGGGCATCCCCAAGCTTAGACGCTTGAGTCTCCTTGAATATTTACTTGGGGTGCCTTGGGCATCCCCAAGCTCCTTCTTCTCACACCGAGACCTTCTCGATCATCGAACACTTCATCCACACAAAACTTCAACAGAAAACTCAGTAAGATCCGTTAGTATAATAAAGCAAATCACTACTTTAAGTACTGTTGAAAACTAATTAATATTTTGTTTTTGCAATATATCTACTGTAATATAACTTTTTCATGGCTTAATCCACTGATATAAATTGATAGTTTCATCAAAACAAGCAAACTATGCATCAAAAACAGAATCTATCTAAAACAGAACAGTCTGTAATAATCTGAACATTCACCATACTTCTGATACTTGAAAAATTCTTAAAAAATAATAAAAAAATAAAAAATTTGTATATAAAGACTGTTCAAAAAGAATCAGAACCATTTGACGTTCCAGTAAAAAATGTAAAATCACCCACTACAGCCAAAGTTTATGTCCTGCACCGCACAAACCAACAAGCATCGTAAACATCCTAAAGGCAAACCTTGGCACATTATTTTTATAATACAATGGAATTGTATAAGGGGATAATTATTTTTATTGAAAAGTTTCTGTAATTAAGATTCACAAACTTTCTGTGAGCATGAACAAAGTTCAAGGCTAGCTCCCACTTTAACAATGCTCGTCTTTCTCACTTTCGCTTTTCTTTTTGAAAATTTTTAAGGTCCCCCTCTTTATTTTTTTGTTTTTAAACTATATAAAAGCACACAACATAAATAAATGAATCTCTAAAACTTCCGGGTTGTCTCCCTGGCAGCGCTTTTTTTAAAGCCATTAAGCTAGGCATATAGTGCTCAAGTAGTGAATCCACCCGGATCCCAAGGTATATCAAAGCCAATTTTAATTAGCAATGATTTGGCATTTAGTAGTGAGCACACGGCAACATATATCAAGCAATGATGAAGCCTAACTCTCTTCCTATGCATGGGCATGTCATAAAAGAACAATTCATGCACACATAGTAAAGGCCAATGCATAGTACACTACTGGAATCAGCTACTTTGCCATCTGCCAGCTCTTTGCCGTCTGCTAGCAGACGGCAAGAAAAATCTTGCCATCGACTACCAAAAGCAGACGGCAAACAACTGGCAGACGGCAAAATCGGCCTTTGCCATCTGTCAATTCTTTGCCGTCAGCTGGCTGACGGAAAAGAGAGAGGTGGACCCCACTAACGAGCCGATTAGAAAAACCTAACGCACCCCCCCCCCTCTTTGCCGTCTGCTAGTAGACGGCAAAGAGAAAAAATAGCGGACGACAAAGCCTCGGCGGACGGCAAAGACTAAGTAACCTAGCCTAACTAACGGCCCCCACCCCCGCCCCTTACTCTCTCTTCTCTCCCTCTCTCCTCCCGACGCCCCCACCAGATCCACCCACGCCGCCCCACCGGCCGCCACCTCCACCCGCCTTCCCCGCCCGCCCGCTTGCCCCCGCCGCCCCACCCCACCTCCCACGCCCGTCGCCCCACCATCTGCCGCCGCCGCCCTTGCCGCCCTCGCCCCACCCTCTCGACGCCCGTCGCCCCACAATCCTGCCGCCCGGCGCCGCCCTGATACGTCTCCAACGTATCTATAATTTTTTATTGCTCCATGCTATATTATCTACTCTTTTGGACAATTTTGTGCTTTATTATCCACTTTTATATTATTTTTGGGACTAACCTATTAACCGGAGGCCCAGCCCAGAATTGTTGTTTTTTGCCATTTCAGTGTTTCGAAGAAAAGGAATATCAAACAGAGTCCAATTGACTGAAACTCCACGGAACTTATTTTTGGACCAAGAAGCCCACGGAGTACCGGAAGCTCACGAGAGTCCCGGGCTGCCCACGAGGTGGGGGCGCGCCCACCCCTAGGCGCGCCCCGCCTCGTGGACAGCCGGAGGTCCACCGACATACTTCTTTCACCCATATATACCCACGTACCCTAAAACTTCCGAAGAAGAGAATAGATCTGGAGTTCCGCCGCTGCAAGCCTCTATAGCCACCAAAAACCAATCGGGACCCTGTTCAGACCTCACGGAGGGATCCTCACCGGTGGCCATCTTCATCATCCCGGCGCTCTCCATGACGAGGAGGGAGTAGTTCACCCTCGGGGTTGAGGGTATGTACCAGTAGATATGTGTTTGATCTCTCTTTCTCTCTCTCTCTCTCTCTTGTGTTCTTGATTTGGCACGATCTTGATGTATCACGAGCTTTGCTATTATAGTCGGATCTTATGTTTCTTCTCCCCCTCTACTCTCTTGTAATGGATTGAGTTTCCCCATTGAAGTTATCTTATCGGATTGAGTCTTTAATGATTTGAGAACACTTGATGTATGTCTTGCCGTGCGTATCTGTGGTGACAATGGGATATCACGTGATTCACTTGATGTATGTTTTGGTGATCAACTTGCGAGTTCCGCCCATTAACCTATGCATAGGGGTTGGCACACGTTTTGCCTTGATTCTCCGGTAGAAACTTTGGGGCACTCTTTGAGGTTCTATGTGTTGGTTGAATAGATGAATCTGAGATTGTGTGATGCATATCGTATAATCATACCCACAGATACTTGAGGTGACATTGGAGTATCTAGGTGACATTAGGGTTTTGGTTGATTTGTGTCTTAGTGTTATTCTAGTACGAACTCTAGGGCTGTTTGTGACACTTATAGGAATAGCCCAACGGATTGATTGGAAAGAATAACTTTGAGGTGGTTTCGTACCCTACCATAATCTCTTCGTTTGTTCTCCGCTATTAGTGACTTTGGAGTGACTCTTTGTTGCATGTTGAGGGATAGTTATATGATCCAATTATGTTATTATTGTTGAGAGAACTTGCACTAGTGAAAGTATGAACCCTAGGCCTTGTTTCCTATCATTGCAATACCGTTTACGCTCACGTTTATCGCTTGTTACCTTGCTGTTTTTAAATTTTCAGATTACAAAAACCTATATCTACCATCCATATTGCACTTGTATCACCATCTCTTCGCCGAACTAGTGCACCTATACAATTTACCGTTGTATTGGGTGTGTTGGGGACACAAGAGACTCTTTATTATTTGGTTGCAGGGTTGCTCGAGAGAGACCATCTTCATCCTACACCTCCCACGGATTGATAAACCTTAGGACATCCACTTGAGGGAAATTTGCTACTGTCCAACAAACCTCTGCACTTGGAGGCCCAACAACGTCTACAAGAGGAAGGTTGCGTAGTAGACATCAAGCTCTTTTCTGACGTTGTTGCCGGGGAGGTTAGTGCTTGAAGGTATATCTTTAGATCTTGCAATCGAATCTTTTTGTTTCTTGTTTTAGCACTAGTTTATTTTATAAAAGAAAATTACAAAAAAATGGAATTGAGTTTGTCTCATACGCTTCATCTTTTTAATATCTTTCGTGAAAATGATGGGAAGGAAAATTGTGCTCAAGTACTAGAAGAAGAATTACATAGAATGCTTGGAATACAATATGTGAACGATGAGCATGATTGCAATTTTATTAGTATGAATTCCTTGAATATCCATGATGCTAATGATATGCAAAGCCACAAGCTTGGGGAAGCTATGTTTGATGAAGATGATATTTTTGTCCCCAAGCTTTGATGAGCAAATTTACTATGATGAAAGCATGTCTCCTATCTATGATGATTATTGTGATGACATGTATGCTTTAAAGAATAATGATAACCATGAAACTTGTCATCTTGATCTGAATTTTCAATCACATGATAGTTATTTTGCTCCCACTACTATTCAAGAGAAGAATTTTGCTTATGTGGAGAGTAGTAAAATTTCTATGCAAGTAGACCATGAAAAGAATGCTTTAGGTGCTGGTTATATTGTTGAATTCATTCATTATGCTACTGAAAGTTATTATGAGGGAGGAATATATGCTTGTAGGAACTGCAATAATATCAAGTTTCCTCTCTATGTGCTTAAAGTTTTGAAGTTATGCTTGTTTTGCCTTCCTATGCAAGTTGATTATCGTTCCCATAAATTGTTTGCTCACAAAATCCCTACGCATAGGAAGTGTGTTAGACTTAAATGTGCTAGTCATATTCTTCATGATGCTCTCTTTATGTTTCAATTCTTATCTTTTATGTGAGCATCATTGAAATCATCATGCCTAACTAGGGGCGTTAAACGATAGCGCTTGTTGGGAGGCAACCCAATTTTATTTTATTTTCTTGCTTTTTGGTTCTGTTTAGTAATAAATAATCCATCTATATTCTGTTTAGATGTGGTTTTTTGTTTTATTTAGTGTTTGTGCCAAGTAGAACCTTTGGGAAGACTTGGGTGAAGTCTTTATGATCATGCTGTAAAAAAACAGAAACTTTACCGCTCACGAGATTAGATAAAACTTTTTACTGGAGAGTGATATTTAGTTGATTCTTTTTGCAGATGATTACTAGACAAATTCCTCAGGTCCACCAATTTATTTTAGAATTTTTGGAGTTCCATAAGTATAGGTTTGATACAGATTACTACAGACTGTTCTGTTTTTGACAGACTCTGTTTTCATTGTGTTGCTTGCTTATTTTGATGACTCTATGGCTAGTAAGATAGTTTATAAACCATAGATAAGTTGGAATACAGTAGGTCTAACACCAATACAAATAAATATTTCATTGCATTACCTTGAAGTGGTGTTTTATTTTCTTTCGCTAACGGAGCTTACGAGTTTTCTGTTGAGTTTTGTGTTGTGAAGTTTTCAAGTTTTGGGTAAAGATTTGATGGACTATGGAATAAGGAGTGGCAAGAGCCTAAGCTTGGGGATGCCCAAGGCACCCCAAGGTAATATTCAAGGACAACCAAGAGCCTAAGCTTGGGGATGCCCCGGAAGGCATCCCCTCTTTCGTCTTCGTTCATCGGTAACTTTACTTGGAGCTATATTTTTATTCACCACATGATATGTGTTTTGCTTGGAGATTTATTTCCTTTTGTTAGTTTTTGGTTTCTGTCATTTAGATTAATGTTTTGCATCTCTATTTTCAATAAAAATGTCAAGGATAGCTTTTGCCATGCTTATTTTGCAAGTATGCATGTTGCTGTTTGAAAACAGAAAGTTTACCGCTGTTGCAAAATTCCCTAGAAAAGTCAGAATGTGATAAAATGTTGAAACCTTTTGTATAAGAAGATCTGATAAATTTACTACAGTGGGAATTTTCTTCTATAATTTTTGGAGTTAGGGAAGTATGATGAATCTTGCATTCTTTGCAGACTGTACTGTTTTGGCAGATTGCTGTTATGTTTGCATTGTTTGCATATGTTTGCTTGTTTAATGATTCTATTTGAGGATAGGACTATTAAATATGCAGAGGCATTTAGTATGCAATTTTGAATAATAATTTTAGTGATTTGCCACAGTATAGTATGATAAGGTTTTTGCATTGGTTTATACTAACTTATCTCACGAGTTCTTGTTGAGTTTGGTGTGGATGAAGCTTTTGAGATTTAGGAAACAGTGATATGAGAGGAATTAAGGAGACACAAAAGCTCAAGCTTGGGGATTCCCTAGGCACCCCAAGATAATATTTCAAGAAGTCTCAAGCATCTAAGCTTGGGGATGCCCCGGTAGGCATCCCACCTTTCTTCTTCAACAATTATCGGTTAGTATCGGTTGAACCTAAGTTTTTGCTTCTTCACATGATTTGTGCTATCCTTGCAATATAGTTTTATTTTGTTTTGCTTGCTTCTTGAATAAAATACCAAGATCTGCAGTTATTAAATGTTAGAGAGTCTTCACATAGCTACATACTTATTTGACTACTCATTGATCATCACTTATATCTTTTTGGAGTAATTTGTCATTTACTCGTGTGCTTCACTTATATCTTTTGAGTTATATAGTTTTGCTCTAGTATTTCACTTGTATCTTTTAGAGCACAATGGTGGTTTTATTTTGAAGAAATATAAGAACTCGCATGCTTCACTTAGATTATTTTTAGAGTCTTAAATAGCATGGTAATTTGCTTAAATAATCCTAATATGCTAAGCATACAAGATTTGTAAGAATTCTTATGAGTGTGTTGAAAGCTAAGAAAAGTTTGATGCTTGATGATTGTTTTGAGATATGGAGGTAGTGATATTAAAGTTGTGCTAGTTGAGTAGTTGTGAATTTGAGAGATACTTGTGTTAAAGTTTGTGATTCCCGTAGCATGCACGTATGGTGAACCGTTATGTGATGAAGTCGGAGCATGATTTATTTATTGATTGTCTTCCTTATGAGTGGCGGTCGGGGACGGCGATGGTCTTTTCCTACCAATCTATCCCCTAGGAGCATGCACGTAATACTTTGCTTTGATAACTTGTAGATTTTTGCAGTAAGTATATGAGTTCTTTATGACTAATGTTGAGTCCATGGATTATACTCACTTTTCTTCCTTCCACCATTGCTAGCCTCTCTAATACCGCGCACTTTTCGCCGGTATCATACACCCACCATATACCTTCCTCAAAACAGCCACCATACCTACCTATTATGGCATTTCCATAGCCATTCCGAAATATATTGCCATGCAACTTTCCACCGTTCCGTTTATTATGACACGCTCCATCATTGTCATATTGCTTAGCATGATCATGTAGTTCACATCGTATTTGTGGCAAAGCCACCGTTCATGATTCTTTCATACATGTCGCTCTTGATTCATTGCATATCCCGGTACACCGCCGGAGCATTCATATAGAGTCATATTTTGTTCTAACTATCGAGTTGTAATTCTTGAGTTGTAAGTAAATAAAAGTGTGATGATCATCATTATTAGAGCATTGTCCCAGTGAGGAAAGGATGATGGAGACTATGGTTCCCCCACAAGTCGGGATGAGACTCCGGACGAAAAACAAAGATAAAAAAGAGAGGAAAAAAAGAGGCCAAAAAAAGACAGAGAAAAGGCCCAAACAAAAAAAACAAAAAAAAGATGAGAGAAAAAGAGAGAAGGGACAATGTTACTATCCTTTTACCACACTTGTGCTTCAAAGTAGCACCATGATCTTCATGATAGAGAGTCTCCTATGTTGTCACTTTCATATACTAGTGGGAATTTTCATTATAGAACTTGGCTTGTATATTCCAATGATGGGCTTCCTCAAAATGCCCTAGGTCTTCGTGAACAAGCGAGTTGGATGCACACCCACTTAGTTTCTTTTGTTGAGCTTTCATATGCTTATAGCTCTAGTGCATCCGTTGCATGCCAATCCCTACTCACTCACATTGATATCTATTGATGGGCATCTCCATAGCCCGTCGATACGCCTAGTTGATGTGAGACTATTTTCTTCCTTTTTGTCTTCTCCACAACCACCCTTCTATTCCACCCAGAGTGCTATATCCATGGCTCACGCTCATGTATTGCGTGAAGATTGAAAAAGTTTTGAGAATGTCAAAAGTATGAAACAATTGATTGGCTTGTCATCGGGGTTGTGCATGATTTAAATACTTTGTGTGGTTAAGATAGAGCATAGCCAAACTATATGATTTTGTAGGGATAACTTTCTTTGGCCATGTTATTTTGAGAAGACATAATTGCTTTGTTAGTATGCTTGAAGTATTATTATTTTTATGTCAATATTAAACTTTTGTCTTGAATCTTTCGGATCTGAATATTCATACCACAATTAAGAAGAATTACATTGAAATTATGCCAAGTAGCATTCCACACAAAAAATTATCTTTTTTATCATTTACCTACTCGAGGACGAGCAGGCATTAAGCTTGGGGATGCTTGATACGTCTCCAACGTATCTATAATTTTTGATTGCTCCATGCTATATTATCTACTGTTTTGGACAATTTTGGGCTTTATTATCCACTTTTATATTATTTTTGGGACTAACCTATTAACCGGAGGCCCAGCCCAGAATTGTCGTTTTTTGCCTATTCCAGTGTTTCGAAGAAAAGGAATATCAAACGGAGTCCAATTGACCTGAAACTCCACGGAACTTATTTTTGGACCAGAAGAAGCCCACGGAGTACCGAAAGCTCACCAGGGGAGTCCCGGGCTACCCACGAGGGTGGGGGGCACGCCCACGCCCCTAGGGCGCGCCCCCTGCCTCGTGGACAGCCCAGAGGTCCACCGACGTACTTCTTTCACCCATATATACCCACGTACCCTAAAACTTCCGAAGAAGAGAATAGATCTGGAGTTCCGCCGCCGCAAGCCTCTATAGCCACCAAAAACCAATCGGGGCCCTGTTCCAAGACTCACGGAGGGGGATCCCTCACCGTGGCCATCTTCATCATCCGGCGCTCTCCATGACGAGGAGGAGTAGTTCACCCTCGGGGCTGAGGGTATGTACCCGATAGCTATGTGTTTGATCTCTCCTCTCGTGTTCTTGATTTGGCACGATCTTGATGTATCACGAGCTTTGCTATTATAGTTGGATCTTATGTTTCTTCTCCCCTCTACGCTCTTGTAATGGATTGAGTTTTCCTTCTGAAGTTATCTTATCGGATTGAGTCTTTAATGATTTGAGAACACTTGATGTATGTCTTGCCGTGCGTATCTGTGGTAACAATGGGATATCACGTGATTCACTTGATGTATGTTTTGGTGATCAACTTGTGGGTTCCGCCCATGAACCTATGCATGTGGGTTGGCTACGTTTTCGTCTTGATTCTCGGTAGAAACTTTGGGGCACTCTTTGAGGTTCTATGTGTTGGTTGAATAGATGAATCTGAGATTGTGTGATGCATATCGTATAATCATACCCACGGATACTTGAGGTGACATTGGAGTATCTAGGTAACATTAGGGTTTTGGTTGATTTGTGTCTTAAGGTGTTATTCTAGTACGAACTCTAGGGCTGTTTGTGACACTTATAGGAATAGCCCAACGGATTGATTGGAAAGAATAACTTTGAGGTGGTTTCGTACCCTACCATAATCTCTTCATTTGTTCTCCTCTATTAGTGACTTTGGAGTGACTCTTTGTTGCATGTTGAGGGATAATTATATGATCCAATTATGTTATTATTGTTGAGAGAACTTGCACTAGTGAAAGTATGAACCCTAGGCCTTGTTTCCTATCATTGCAATACCGTTTACGCTCACGTTTATCGCTTGTTACCTTGCTGTTTTTATATTTTCAGATTACAAAAACCTATATCTACCATCCATATTGCACTTGTATCACCATCTCTTCGCCGAACTAGTGCACCTATACAATTTACCATTGTATTGGGTGTGTTGGGGACACAAGAGACTCTTTATTATTTGGTTGCAGGGTTGCTTGAGAGAGACCATTTTCATCCTACGCCTCCCACGGATTGATAAACCTTAGGTCATCCACTTGAGGAAATTTGCTCTTGTCCTACAAACCTCTGCACTTGGAGGCCCAACAACGTCTACAAGAGGAAGGTTGCGTAGTAGACATCACGCCTCACGCCTCGGCTGCCTCGCCACTGCCCGCCTCGCTTGCCCCGTCGCCCACCACCCGCCGCCCCACCCACCCGCCGACGCCTGCCGCTCCACCATCCTGTCAAGACCAGCCTCGGCTACCACGTCATGACCCACCCGCCTTGCCACTGCCCCGACCGTCCCATCGCCTTTGCCGCCACGCCACGCCGCCACCATCGCCCCACCGCCCGTCCCATTGCTCCGGTGAGGGACAAAATCTTTTTTTTCTGTTAGATATGTGTTAGTGTTAGTGTTAGATTTAGTGCTACATATGTGTTAGTGTTAGTGTTAGAAAAGAAGTAGAAGAAGTAGAAGAAGAAGAAAAGAAAAGAAGTAGAAAAAAGATGAAAAAAGAAGAAGAAGAAAAGAAGTAGAAGAAGAAGAAAGGAAGAAAAGAAAAGAAGTAGAAAAAAGATGAAAAAAGAAGAAGAAGAAAAGAAGTAGAAGAAGAAGAAAGGAAGAAAAGAAAAGAAGTAGAAAAAAGATGAAAAAAGATGAAGAAGAAAAGAAGTAGAAGAAGTAGAAGAAGAAGAAAAGAAGAAACGAAAAGAAGTAAAAGAAGTAGAAAAAAGATGAAAGAAGAAGAAGAAGAGAAAGAAGAAGAAGAAGAAGAGAAAGAAAGAAGAAGAAGGATAGAAGGGAACACCCCGACCCCCTGACCCCGACACCACACCCCGACACCCCGACCCCCTGACCCCCCTGACCCCGACACCACACCCCGACCCCGACCCCGACACCACACCCCGACACCCCGACCCCGACACCACACCCCGACCCCCTGACCCCCTGACCCCGACACCCCGACTCCGACAGCACACCCCGACACCCCGACCCCGACACGACACCCCGACACCCCGACCCCCTGATCCCCCTGACCCCGACACCACACCCCGACACCTCGACCCCTGACCCCGACACCTGACCCGACACCACACCCAACCCCCGACCCCAACAGCACCCCGACCCGACCACGGCACCCCGACACCGACCGACACCCGACCCCGACACCTCCCGAAAGGTGTTCTTTGGCCTTCCAGAGGCCGACGGGTCATATATTTGTGAATTATTAGTCAGGTCATATATTTTTCGATTTTGTTATGAAAAACATCATATATAATTGTGTTGATCGGGTAGATTTAAATGTGCATTGTTTCATCGCTGCGAGGTTTGGTGTTCGACGACCTCGCCGTCGTTTGTGAGCTCTGCCCCTTCGCTCGTGGGTGAGCACAAATGACATGTCCTCCTCCCCATTAATTATTTGCTCTGTTAGGTGTTCGTGCCGATGAAACTTGATAGCTAGCTATATATGTGTCTTGAATCATCAGTATGCGTAACCAATATGTGTCTCCCGTTCGAAAGTGTTATACTTATAAATATGCATGCATTTGCATATTTATAACCTTGATTCTTTCGAATTGTCTAACGCTATCCATGGATAGCCCGAGTATGTGTAGATTGGGTTCGTTTTCCCATATGCTTTGCTCCGGATCTGACGCATAAATTTTGTCAGTGCCTCCCCTATTGTTCTCCGGGTACACATCCTCTCTGTTTATTGCAGAGACGTGTATCAGGAGAACAGCGGGGAGGTGTTGCCAAAATTTTGCGTCCGATCCGGAGCATAGCATGGGAAAATGAACCCAATCTACACATACTCAGGTGGGATTAGGACCTATCATTACCTATTAGAGTGTAGGTTGCATGGACGTAATAAAATTGAAAAAGTAGATCAACTAATGAATATATACATGGTGAATTATATATATATTTGTTGTGTGTCCAGTAGCTCTGAAAGTCAAGATGAGTGATCGTGCGTGGATGTATACCGGTCACACTGGTCAGAACAAATGGAGCACTGAATGGTTCAGAAAAACCAAGGGGTTTGTGCAAGCCGCATTTGCAAATGGCCAGAGGAAAACCTGGTGCTCCTGTTTCTGGTGCGACAATTGGGAAAAGAGGACAGAGGCTGAAATGAGCAAACACCTGCAGAAGAGTGGTTTTATGCCCGATTATACGGTGTGGACATATCATGGTGAGTCTGCCCAACGTGACCGAGCTGAGGTGGATCGTCGTTGCACCGACGAGCATGGTACCGGGATGGAAAACATGGTGCAAGACTATGATGATGCTCGGGATTCGGACGAGGAGATGGAGGAATCTGCAAAGGCCTTCAATGAAATGTTGGAGTCTTCAAAACGTCCGCTCCACGAGCACACCGAAGCTTTGTCGGTTGGATGCCATCTCACAAGTAATGGCTCAAGGCTCGATTCAACTTGGGCAGAGAATGCTACGATGCAATGATGACAGATTTGGACGCTTTCTACCCAAAGGCCATGTAATGCCCGCAAACCTGTACCAGTCGGACAAAATCCTCCGTGCAATCAAGATGCCCTATGAGAAGATACATGCACCGAGAAAGGTTGTGCCTTATTTAGGCTTGACTATGCGGACTTGAACTATCATCCCATTTGCAAGTCTTCCGTGTATGTTGTGGTAGACAACGGTATGGGTGAGAAGACACAGACCAAAATCCCGTTAGTGTTCTTGGTATATGCCAATCGTACCAAGACTTCAATGTCTTTTCATGGTCGAAGAGACGGCAGATGATGACATGGCACAAAATAGGCAAAAGAACCGAACTAGATGCAGATGGGAATCTGATGATGGTACACACATTAGATGGTGTTGCATGGAAAAAGTTTGATGAATTACATGCTGACAAAGCGGCAGATCCGAGGCATCCTTGAGTCGGCATCAACATGGATGGGTTTAGTGTGTTTGGTATGACGGCAGCCCAATACAGTTGTTGGCCCGTATTTGTCTTTCCACTCAATCTCCCCCCGGACAGATTATGCAAAGAAAGAACATTTTCCTGACGTTCATAATTCCAGGCCCAACTATCCGGGAAAAATATGAATGTCTACATGCAGCCGCTTAAGGATGAATTGCAAGAAGCACAGGATAATGGGTTCAAGACATACGACGCCTATAGCAAACGGAACTTCATAATGCGTGTCCGGTACATGTACTCGACGCATGACTTGCCGGCGTATCGCTTATTCGTTGGCTTGTGTGTGCATGGAAGGTTCCCGTGCCCCACATGCAAGGGAGCTCTTGAGTTTCGTTGGCTTCAGGCTGGTCGCAAGTTTTCTTGCTTCGACATCCATAGACAGTTCCTGGATCCTCGCCATAAGCTCAGGAAAGACAAGAAGAACTTCATCAAAGGTAGAGTTTTCAAAAACTCTGCACCACCTGCATTGACAGGCAAACAGACCCTGGATCAGTTAAACGCTCTCGAGCCAGATCCAGAGCGTCCAGGGTACTTCAAGTGGTATAATTCTAAGCACGCCTGGACTCACAAGACGTGCTTATGGGATTTGCCTTACTTCAAAGACCTCCTTTGCCCACACAACATCGACGTGATGCACACTGAGAAGAATATCGCCGAGGCACTTTTTGGTACATTGTTCGGCATAGATGGGAAGTCAAAGGATAATACTAAGGCTAGAGTCGATCTGAGGCGCTATGTGATAAGCCGTTACAAAACATGAAAGAACCAAAAGGAAAGCAGAATCGGACGAAGCCAAAGGCATGGTTCAATCTTGGAAGGCCAGCTATGAGGGAAATTATCTTGTGGGTGAAAATGCAGTTGATGTTCCCCGATGGGTATGCAGCGAATCTAAAGAGGGGAGCGAGTCTTGAAAAATTGAAGATATTTGGTCTCAAGAGTCATGATTGGCGCATATGGATTGAGCGGGTAATGCCGGTGATGTTGCTGGCTTCATCCCTGAGGATGAATGGCTAGTACTGGCAGAAATCAGCTATTTCTTCCGTGTTCTTTGTGCGAAAGAACTATCGCCTGGCGTGCTAGAAGAAATGGAAGAGTTGGCGCCGGAGTTGATCTGCAAGTTAGAGAAGATCTTTCCACCGGGCTTCTTTAATCCAATGCAGCATTTGATTTTGCATCTCCCGACCGAGGCAAGATTGGGGGGGGGGGGCGTGCAAAATCGTTGGTGCTACCCAACTGAGAGGATGCAGAAGACGCTTCGAGAAAAATGTAAAAATAAACGTAGAATTGAAGCATCGATGGCTGAGGCATTCATCACTGAGGAGGCGGCAAACTTCGTGACAGCACACTACGAAGCCAAAAATCATCATTTGCATAATCCGAAGCCTCGGTACAATGCTGACGACCCTAAAAAGGGTGGATCCAACCTCAGCCTATTCAAAGGGAATCTCGCACCAGCCAGTGTTTCAAATCTAGTATCTATGGATAACGAAGAATGGCGGACCATTTCGTTGTATATCTTCAACAACCTGATAGAAGTGCGGCCGTACATCGAGTAAGTTCTCGGTACATTGTTTTGCAACTTCTATTTCCTTTGAACTGCTCTTATTCCTGGATATTTCATACAGTCGATACGTCGCCATATTCTCGTATGGAGCGGTGATCCAAAAGGATTCCGTTGAAGAGTATGAGCTTCTCGCAAAGCAAGGAGGCGGCTATCCCGGTTTCATCACTTGGTTCAAACAAACGGTAATTTCTATTAGACAATTTCATTTCATTTGCTAATTTGTGCGTAATGCAACAATCCTTTCATTTTAAACTTGTAGGCTAATTCAGAGTCTATGGATGCCGAATTGAGACAAGTCGCTAATGGTTTTGACTATAAGGTCCGTTCATTTGACAAATACGACATCAACGGGTATCGCTTTCGTACCTATGGCAAAGAGCTATCTATGGTCGACCGAAAGTCTACAAATTGTTGTGTATTTGCTATCGGCGAAGGAGGTACCGAGTATCATGGGAGAGTTGAAGCAATTTATGAACTTCTATTCTATGGTGAAAACCCACCGAATGTCGTAGTCTTCAAATGTTATTGGTTTCAGCCGAAGGAGACTAGAAGGACTCATGAACATATAGGGCTAGTTGAAATCAACCAAAGCACCCATTTAGATGTTCCTGATGTCTATATTACGGCTCAATGCTTGACCAATTACGTCAAGGTGGCCTTCCACATGTTGATGCCACTGAACCCTATGAGCCCGTCATTGATTATAGTGATGATGATGATGATTATGCATTTATAGATGATACTGATCGAGATTATTAGTAGTGTCAGGTATTCAATTTTTTTATGTTGTACTTGATGATGATACACTTAAGTGATATACATATTATTATTCATGTCGGTATTTTTTTATGTTGTACTAATTTCGTTTACTCTTTGTCATGGCAGGTGTTGAAAGATGGTGGGCGCTGGTCGGGAGCACGTCGAGGCCCCTTCTTCGTCGGCGCGTGGTGTGAGGTCTTCCATTCCACACGCACCTCTCCGCCGAGCGTTGCTGGACAGTATGGCGACACCGCCGGGCCCTTCTTCGTCGATCGCAGTGCCCAGCAGGGGACGAGGTAATAAGAAGAGAGGAGCTGGAGCACGTGGTCGCGGGAGAGGAGGTAGGGTGACTGCTAGGGCGCCTTCCTCGCCGCCACCCCCAGTTGTTTCACCCGAGCACGTGATCGCTAGGGTGGACTTCGTCCGAGGAGGAGGCTACACGGACTCGGTCCACGAGCCTCCAGTCCACGGGTCTTGACCCACGAGCCTCAGTCGGACGGGCCTTGACCACGAGACCCCGGAGGAGCACACGTCTGGATGGGGTACTGGCGGATCAGCCTGAGGAGCCGAGTGGCCATGCTGATGATGGCGGGAGCCGGTGATATTGAGGAGGAGGGGCACCGTCTACCGGCGTGGTTGTACACGGCTCCCGTCCGTCCGGCGACCATGCGGCAGAGGTGGTTGATTTTCCCTGATGGGGAGAGGTAAGTGCATTTAACTTTTTGTACCTTCTGCATTCACGTTTCTTCAAATAACTAATGTGTTGGCCTTGTCATGCTGCAGGGGCTAGGACCACCATCATAGTGTCCGCTGGCCCAACTCCGTCCTTGGAGTTCTTTGTCGGCAAAACTTCCCGGGGTTTGTCACGTTGCCTGGTGAGGGTCGGCTTCCAGAGCTTGGATTGAGTTGGGAGCACTACTTGGCTGCCTCGGCCCTTGAGTGAGATTATCGATGGTGTCTTGTGCAAGACGAGGCGGAACATGGTGATCAGAAAGTTCTGGGTAATTTCTCCTTTACACAATTAAAAATCTTCAAGTAGCTAGTTATTAATTGTACTAATCAATATTGTCTCATTTGATTGCAGACATTCTATAGGTGTGAGGAGGGATATGAGGAGGAAGCGGCAAATGTTATCGATAACGTCTGCAAGCGCCTACTACAGAACTTACGGCACGAGGCTCGGGTGCGGGTTGTTCGAGACTACTACGCCTCGCGTGGTATCAAGAAGACCAAGTTGGCGTGCCACGAGAAGTTCTTGAGTAAGGAGGTGTACATGAAGGTAATTCTTAAGTCCTTGTACTTACTTCCTTCATTTAGTAATTCATAGCGGTAGCGCTCAAGTTTCTATTTGCTAACTTAGGCCCCTCCGAGATGGTGTGCGGATCGGATGGATTGTTGGGAGGTATTGGTCAATCAGTGGTGCTCAAAAGAATGGTTAGCCCTCCACAACGAGGCCAATGACAAACGTGCCCAAATGGAAGGTGTGCCACACCATCAAGGCAGCTCCAACTTATGTCGATTCGGGTGGAACTGGTATGTGGTTTGCTTCATGATTCATGCAATTCATTCATCATGCTAGCTTTAGCCCTTTAATTACTAATTTACTTTGTTTCTCTCTTTCGTGCACGCTACAATAAGGCGGATAAGGTGCCAGAGGTGTACGACCTGTATGCCATGGCCCTGTGGCTCTTACAAGAAAGTCAAGGCATTCTCTGCGTCTGACCTCGATGATCTAAAGAACTTCACCAACATCTCCTCCCACGACAAGCTCGTGAAATATAGAGATCATGGGAAGGCGAGGAAAGGGGAGGACTTTAACCCGAGCCAGGGTCCCATTAATACAGAGCTGCTGATGATATCTGGTGGCGGGAGGTCCCATGGCTCCATAGCCATGGGAGATGGACTTATACGTTGTCCTAGCACTCTCCCAGAGATCAAGGCGCGCCAGTCGAGCTCCGCTCCTGAGATAAGGCCTCGTGAACGGCCAGTCCAACTCACCTTCAAGGTTAGTCATACGTACTCAGCTATCTTTCTCCATTACATTGTGTGCGCTTCCATCAATGATTACAAATGGTCATGTGAGTGGTGTTGCAGGCTGCTATACAGAGTGAGAGAGATAGAACAGAGAAACTTCAAGTGAGGCGGCGGAGAGGTAGCGGGAGTTGGAGGAGAGGGCGACCACAGATGTTGGAGGAGAGGGCATGGAATGACATGCGTGCAAGGGCCATGTATGAGCTCCTTGTGGTAAGTTTCTTCTGCAGATTAGCCAAAACATTCATGTAGTGTTTGTCTCATTACTAACTAGTATGACTGAGTTGTCAAAACCAAATGTGTAGTCTGTGTGCGAGAAGTCCGGTCAGACCGCTCTGCCGATGCCAGTGATTGCTCCTGTGACCACGGTGAGTTTAATTTGAATGGAAATTACTTGCTACTCTTAACATTTGAGTGTCATCATGCTAACGAGACATTGGAAATGATCTTTGGTGCAGCGTAACTCCAGACAAGCATCGCACGATCCTTCTCCAGCTACCGGCACGAGCCAGCTGAAAGTGCGTTATATCGACTAGAGGGGGGGGGTGAATAGGCGATTTTTATGAATTCTTCACTGAGGAATTTGCCGGTGAGGAAATTCCTTAGCGAAGAACTACTTGCGATGGAATAAGTACTCGAGTAAGCATAACAGAATACACGCATGGTCCTCATGATGAAATGAAGACTAGCACAGGGTACCAAAAGCGTAATCACAGGATAACACAAGATGAAGACACACAGACTGAAGAAATAGAACGGAGGACATTGAGAAAGTCTTGATCAAAGTCTTCACACAGATATGAACAAACACTCAACACAAGAATGAGGAAATGAAAGGGTTGAGGAAATAGAACCAGTTAGGTTGGTGAAGACAATGATTTGGTAGACCAGTTCAAGCTATTTGTCTCGGTTATGCGTCTGGTTGGAGCGGCCGAGTATTTAAACTCGAGGACACACAGTCCGGACACCCGATCGGCCCGAGCACGCAGCTCGTAACACCAAGTCCTCACCGTATTCTCCTTGAACTAAGGTCACACAGACCTCGTTCAATCACTCGTGGTAAGTCTTGAGCGACTTCCAAACCTTCACAGACTTGGTCACTCGGCGATCCACAATTCCTCTTGGATCCTCTAGACCATGCCGCCTAACCGTCTGGAAGAAGCACAGTCTGCAAAGGTAACAAGCATCGGATCCACGCAGGATCAATCTCTTCAGTGATGCTCAATCACTTTGGGTTTGTAGGGGTTTGGTTTTTGGGTTTTTCCTCACTCGATGATTTTCGCTCAAAGTCCTCGAAGGATGGGTTGCTCTCAAATGACAAGTGTCAAGTTTCTCTCGGAGCAGCCAACCAGCTAGTGGTTGTAGGGGCGGCTATTTATAGCCTAGGGAGCAGCCCGACATGATAAGACATAAATGACCTTCAATGATATGACCGTTAGGTGGATAAGATATTTTGGGACAGTCATGCCAAGAAGACAAGAACGGTCGGAAATTTGAATCTCAAATTCCTCGGGGCTATCATGTTCCTCCTTTGTGTAGGCAATCCGACCGGCGAATTCCTAACTCCTCGGTCAGAACAAATTCCTCGTGACTGGAAGAACTTCGTCTCTCATCCTTTGAAGAAATTGACTGAACTGTATGAGATTTCCAATGGCTTCACTCGAAGGGATTGGTAGGTGCAGGATTTTGAGTTGAGCATCACATGGAAATTTTTCCTTAGTATTCCCTCGACCCCCTTTAACAGCACGGTGTTTCCTATGACTCAAGAAAGAGAAAATGAAAATACGAAAACAAAAGTCTTCATGCTTCATGTTCCTTAAATGAATACCAAGTCTTCAAGGTCACACCAATTTCTTCACTTTCAAAGTCTTGAGAAAGTCTTGAATATCAAAGTCTTGATCGAAGAACTTCATTTTTAGGGGTCGACTTTCTCTGTAAATATCAAACTCCTCATAGACTTATAGACCTGTGTGCACTCACAAACACATTAGTCCCTTAACCTATAAGTCTTCAATCCACCAAAATCACTAAGGGGCACTAGATGCACTTACAATCTCCCCCTTTTTGGTGATTGATGACAATGTAGGTTAAGTTTTCAATGGGGATAAACATTTGAAGTGTAAATACTGATAATGAGGAATTTGATTGCAAGATATAGAAGAACTCCCCCTGAAGATGTGCATAGTGAGGAATTTTCTTTTGAGGCAATGCACATTTGAAGAGTTGAATCATGGAGATCTCCCCTATATCTTGTAATTCATACGCATTTGACATATAATATGAAGAATTTGAAATGCATGATGAAATATGGTGCTTGATGTAATTCAGCATGTGTGCGATAACATTAATGAGGAACAAGCATGCAAAATAACGCATCAAGAGTATCAGAGCTCAAGAAGCTCAAGAGAATCAGAGCATAGTGCATCAAAAGTATCAAAGCACCATCGGGTTTAAGATTACAACTCGATCCAATAAAAGTTTCAGAAGAATGAGAGTTGTAACTTAATAAATTGTTGTATATGGGCAATAAAATAGACCCGCTTGAAGACTAACTCAAATTTCTCCCCCTTTGTCATCGAATGACCAAAAGGATCGGCGAGGACTAACGCTCTGAAGAATTTCAAGTTGAAGAAGGAGCGCTTGGCGTTGTTAGGGTCGGTTGTTGTAGTAGGACCTGCCGCGGTGTCGTCCAAGTCTTCATTTTCATCAGTGTCGCGCGATGAAGAATAGGAGCTGGCAACCAAGGAAGGAACTTTGACCTTCTTGTATTTCTTCGGAGGAGGTGCAGACCAGTCAAATTCTTCCTTGAGTCCCATTGTCGCCGGTTCTTCCGCATCAGTAGACATGTGAAAGAACAGCCCAGTGCGTTTGAAGGTTTCATGGAGGTAGTAGTGGTTTTTCTTCACCGCATTGTGTGTTGAGGTCATGTTGTGAAGAATTGAACCAAACCGGCGCTTGAACCATTTATGATTGCGATCAACCTTCCGATGAAGGCGAGGAGTAACTCACGATCAGTCATCACCACAGGTGCGAGCTTGAGGACTTTGCTTGACTGAGGTATTTACTTGGCGAGTCATGTGTGGAAGAGTCATCATTGGTGGAGTAGGATGTCGCTTTTGAACCTGTCCATCCAATGGACGAATGCCTTCATCGATCACAGCAGTAGCCTTGCCCTTTTCATCAGCTGAGGTAAATGTCCGTTTGAGGACTTCAATCGGGGGCAAGTAGCTGCAGTGGTTGAGAGTATCAGCCTTGTAATTGAGTGAAGACCTTGTCCTGATGAATCTCATTATCCAAGGCGCATAAGGCTTCAGCTCAAATGGTGACATAGCAATGTTTGCCAGAGTCCTCGTGAAGAAATCATGGAAGTTGACGGGAACGCCATGGATGATGTTGAAAAGCATATTCTTCATGATGCCAATGACTTCTTCATCATTCGAGTCGTGGCCTTTGATAGGACTCATTGTCTTCGTCAGAATCCGATAGACGATACCGAGGCACATACAATAATTCCTTGACGAGGAATTTGGTTCTTGGGGCCTGCCTTGGCTTCAAAGGCTTCATCAAGACTTGCATATAGTGATTTGAAAGTTCTAGTTCGTTGTAGATACAACGAGCACCATCAAGTGGAGGACCGAGTGGTAGAGCACGAAGCAATTCGATTCTTTGGTGCCTTGTAGTGAGTATTTTCGGACATCCAGTCTAATACCCATGAGTTCACGTCTTGGCGTCTCCGGTGATGTGCAGCGTTGCATAGAATTGAAGAATGAGTTCTTCATTCCAATCCACGTATATCGGTCAGAAATTCAGAAGTCCTCGCATCGTGAAGAACACCGAGGACCGGCTCAAAGCGGGCGGAGACTCCATGTCCACATGAGTAATATGAGCATGATCGAAGACTTTGTCTTTGTTGAAGAGCACTGAGGAATAGAAGTTGGCTTGGCCGGCAGTCCGTAAACGCCTCTTCCTTATGCGAAAGCGTAATCATATGGATTATAGTTAGTGAAGAATACGTGCTCGGCAAAGAAATCTTCAGCCTTGAACTTTTGTTTGCTTGAGAACGGATTCTTTTGCTTGGGCGAGGGGTGTCGATGAGTTGCATCACCACCTCGTGAATCGCGAGCTCGGGTTCTTCAGTGAGGAATTTCTTGTTCCTCAACGAGTGCGATCGAGGATCAGAAGAAGCAGTTCATCGACACTAGTGGCTGGAATTTATTCATGCACAGAGCAAGTGGGTTGAGTTTCTTGAGTCCATTTGAACTGTTGGTGCGAGGACCGAGGAATCTGTTGGAGCGGGGTGAAGAGAGGAGTATTGGGATCTTGACTTTCCCAAAAGTCATCATTCATCACAGTGTAGTGCACCCTATATCCACATCTTCATCTTCAATTTCCTCAACACCAGCCTCTTCACCGTGAACCGAGGCATATGTGAGGAAATGACCGGGGTTGAAGGGATTGCGTCCACTTCAATTTCTTCATCAATCTGCTCTGACGAAGCGGCGGAATGATGTTCTTCATCGAATCCGATTGGGATCTCATAGTCTTCTCCAAAAGGAACAAGGTCCTTTGATGGCATGGAGGAAATTGGAACAACATCAATCGGATTTTCAAAGGAGCTCGTCATTGGCTTCATTTTCTTCGCAGCCGAAGAATTTGACGCAATGATGCCTTCCTTTTCTTCACAAAGAGCTCGTTACGCAACCTTGGTTTTCTTCACATCGAGGCGATGGAAGAATTAGAGTTGGTGTTGGCGCAGGAGGAGCCGAGGAATCTGGTTGAATTTCCTCAGCGCAATCGATGCGCTTGCCTGTCTTGTTCGGGCTTTAGGCGCACCACTAGTGGATGCCACGGCAATTTCTTCGGTGGTGGAATGGGATCATCAGCCACTGGAACTAACATTTTCATCAGCCGCTGAACTTCATCGGTGGTCTTTGGCATGTTCTTGATCGGTGGTGAGGCTTCACTGAGGAATTTCATGTTGCGTTGGGACAGCAACATTGGTGAATTCTTCGTCAGATTGACTAATCGACCTTGGCTCCTGCCAATCGGCATAATAAGAATCAAGTTTTCTTTGAGGTCTTGAATTTTGACAACGTTTTCCTCGTGAACTTCTCCTTTACGTATTGAGCCTTCTTGATCTCTCTTGCCTTTTCAAACTTCCATTTCTCTTCAGCGATGAAATGGGTCAACATATGACTTTGTCCAGGGGTCAGATGAAAATCACGCATAGGGGTGTTTGGATCCTTGTGCCAGAGATCAACATAATCGAGGATTTTCCTCGGATCCAACAGCAGTGGCACAGATGTGCCTTTGGCTCTAGCGGCCCTTTCTTGGCGATCTCTGATGATTTCCGCAAGTTCGTCATCGAAGCTTCATCATCGAAGGCACATGGAATGCAACCTGTTTCTTCTTTGGACTTGGCCGAGGACCTCGTCCAATTTGTTGCTTTGGTTTTCAGCAGAAGTCGGGCGGATGATGAAATTGGTGCTGTGAGGAACTTGATGAAACTCGAGGCAATCGAGAAACCAGCAGTCCTTTGACATGTAGCCGGATGCACAGGAACCGAGGACTTTGAAGGAGCTGTTGAGGACTTTGGTGGAGCTGTTGCGGTGTGAGGAATTTGCCTTGAGGGCGGCCGAGGAACTTGGCCGTGAGGGCAGCGATGGTGAAGCACTTGGCTTATGAGCGAGCTTCTTTGGCATGGATTTCCTCGGTTTGACCGAGGCCTCGATGTGATAGCATTGGCAGAATCCTCATTGAATTTCTTCACTGCCTCCTTGGCTTGTCTTGCCAATTTAGCTTGGCGCTTAGCCCATTCTTCAGGAAAGTCCTCACCACACTTGATGCTGGTGGGGTCAGCTACTTGGCCAGGTGCCAATGGAGCTCTTGGGCATGGAGGATTGAGAGCGAATTTCTTCATGTACTTTGGAGTCACATATCTATATTCCCTCCATTCCCTTGCCCATCTCCGTTCAATCTTAGAATGCGCACCTTGCGCTGATTTTTGTTTTCTTTGCCAAATTTTGCTTCATCGGTGTGCAATAGTCGGCATAAATTTCCTCGGGGATCTCAAACGCAGTCATAACCTCGTGTTTCTTTCCTCCTTTCGTGGCTTCTACCGTACGCCATATTCTTGATTGAGGAATTTGAACAATTGAGTTCTCTCAAGAAGTATGCAACTTTTCTTTGAGGAACGCTGCAAATGAGTTAAGTTGATGAGAACCTAGTGATTCAGCGGACATGAGTACCTGTGAATGTAGTATAGTTGCGAGGAATTTGGAGAGGTCATATGCGCTCTCAGAAGGTTTTTCAAAAAGAACTAGTTTTGAGGATTTTGACCAGATGAGCCTTGAAGAATTTCACTAAGCGTTCTTTGTCTTAGGTTCTAGAGTTGTACAGATCGAGGATCCACGCAATTGAGGAATCTTGAAGAAAATGATTGCTTAGAGAAACGAATCAAGAGCATATAACTTGTGAGGTGTTTGTGTGTGAGGATTTGAAGAATAAAACACCTTTGAAGATTTTGTAGTGTAAGATTTGGATCAACGAGGGTAGTAAAAGTAACTTTTAATTACCCTAAATGAAGAACACGACGAACTGGGTGTTGTAGATGTGAAGCTCGTATGTTCAGATCTTCCACGCCCTAACTTGGCGGAGGAAGACAGCTACGGCGGCGGAGTGAGGATTTCCGCAGTCGGCCAAAGTACGTCGGCGACGAGGTCGAGGCGATGAAGCTCTTCCTCACCGGTGACGATGGAGTAGCGCGGCGGTAGGGTTTGAGGAGCTCGGCGGAGAGAGAGGTCGGCGGGTAAAGAAGTGAGGAAGGGGAGAGGGTATTTATAGACACGGTGAAAAACTGTTACTTAGAAGATTTGGGACGAACGTGCCCCTGCCCTTTCTCCTTCACGTGACATGTGTCACCCACGTACTGTGTAGTGGAGATCGTGTACGATCATGGGTGAGTAAAATAATGCATCATGGGATGCGGAACAGTTTGAGCGGCAAAACCAAAAATTTGGATAAGATCAGTTTTAAAGTTCCGTTCGCAATTTCTTCAATGACAAGGACACAAAGTGAAGATTTTGAGCGAGCTTCAAATAGAACGCACATGAAGAATTTGTGAATAGATTGGGTTGAGTATAGCATAGAGGGGAAGGGTCCGATCACATTCACTTAGCGTAAAAAACGACTTGAAGAAATAGCCATAAGTGAATGCTTTGTAGAGGACATAAACCCATATATATATATATAGCCAATGAAGAAAGGCACGGAAAGCAGTGAAGATTTTGCAAAGTTGAAGAATTTGAAAAGCGAAGAATTTCAAAACTGAGGAAAAATTCAAATTGAAGATTTTCAACTTTGGTGGTGGCGTGACCCACCGTATAAGAATGATGATTTCAGACACCGCGTACAATTGTTGTAGGGTTCTGAGAATCAAATTCTTCATTAATTTCTTCACACTTAGAGTGTTATTCTTCATTGATTGAAGAAAAACGTTTCTTCATGTGTTGCACATCTAAGTCATCAATTTTGCATTAGTGTCAGGATGTGTGTCCTTTTCAAAGAACGTTCGAAGATTCTAAGATATTTATCTCACACCGCAACTTGCTAAATCTCTTCTCATCCAAGGGCTTAGTGAAGATATCAGCTAGTCGTTCTTGATCTTCACGTGCTTTCGATGGAGATGTAAGCCCTTCAACACATGATCACGAAGAAAATGATGACGAATCTGAATGTGCTTTGTCTTCGAGTGCTTTGAACTGGGTTGTGAGCAATCTTGATTGCACTCTCATTGTCGCAGATGAGAGGCACATTCTTCACGTTGATGTTGTAGTCCTTGAGAGTCTGCTTCATCCAAAGCGATTGAGCACAAAGAAGAGCCAAGAAGCAATGTATTCAGCTTCCGCATGATGAAGCGGTAATCATGATTCTGTTTCTTCGAGGACCAATGCACCAAAGATCGTCAGGAAATGACAGGTGCGAAGTTGACTTGCGGTCCACACGATCACCAAAGCATAGTCGAGTCGTAATATCCAATGAGATCAAAAGCAGAGCCCTTGGGGTACCATAATCCTAGTGTTGGTGTGTGAGCTAGATATCGAAGAATATGCTTCCATGACCTTATGGTGTGATTCCTTGATTGCAGCTTGAAATCGGGCACACATGCAAACACTAAGCATTATATCTGGCCTAGATGCACATAAGTACAATAAAGAACCAATCATGGAGCGGTATACCTTGTGATCGAAGTCAATACCATTTTCATCGATTGCATAGATGGCCATTTGTGGGCATAGGAATTTTGACGCCTTTGCAATCTTGCATGCCGAATTTCCTCGTAACATCTTTGAGGTATTTCTCCGAGATATGAATATGCCATTCTTGTTGTTGGCCAATTTGAAGACCTAAGAAGAATTTCAACTCTCCCATCATGGACATTTGATATTCTTCACTCATCATATAGGCAAATTCATCACTATAACATTGGTCGACTGCCAAAGATAATATCATCAACATATATTTGGCACACAAACAGTTCACCATCATAAGATTTAGTAAAGAGAGTAGGGTCGAGTGAATCGGTGTGAAGCCATTCTTCACGAAGAATTCCTTCAATGTATCATACCACGCCTTGAGGGGCTTGCTTGAGGCCATAGAGGGCCTTGTTGAGTTTGAAGACTTTGTCGGGATTCTTTGGATCTTCAAAACACAGGGGTTGAGCAACATATACTTCTTCCTCAAGCTTACCATTGAGGAATGCACTTTTCACATCCATTTGATATAAAGTGATATTGTGATGGTTAGCATAGGCGAGTAATATGCGAATAGACTCAAGTCTAGCAACAGTGCAAAAGTTTCATCGAAATCAATTCCTTCAACCTGTGTGTAGCCTTGAGCTACCAACAGGCCTTATTCCTTACCACAAGACCATTTTCATCTTGTTTGTTGCGGTAGATCCACTTTGTGCCAATGATATTATGCTTGTGAGGATCTGGACGTTTGACCGGTTCCCGGACATTGTTGAGCTCGAATCGATGTAATTCTTCTTGCATAGCCTGAATCCACTCGGCTCGAAATGCTTCATCTACCTTAGTGGGCTCTGTGATAGAGACAAAAGCATAGTGCCCACAAAAGTTAGATAAACGTGAAGCTTTTGAGCGTGTGAGAGGACCTGGCGCTTCAATGTCATCAATGATCTTCTCCACTTGCACTTCTTTTGCAACGCGAGGATGAGCTGGTTGTCGTCGAGGAATTTGATCATTTTCCTCGGCACCATTGTCTTGACATTATCTTCAGTGCATCATTTCGGCGTTCTTCACAGACAAGAATGAATTCTTCACAGATTCTTCAAGAGGAATGACATCCTCGGTTGCCTTGAACTTGATAGAATCCTCGGTGCTTTGGTTCATCTAACACAGAAGGTAGGTGCTCTCTTTGCGAGCCATTAGTTTCATCGAACCGCACATCTACAAAGTGTCAACAATCTTGTGAAGAGCGATGTTGAAGACTACAGCAGGTGTGCGAGTCCTTTCCGTAACCAAGCATAAAACCCTCATGTGCTTTCGGTGCAAATTTAGAATTGTGATGAGGATCTCTAATCCAGCATTTAGCAATCAAGACTTTGAAATAACTTACATTGGGTTTCTTGTCAGTGAGGAGTTCATAGGCAGTCTTCTTGAAGAATTTGTGAAGATATACTCTGTTGATGATGTGGCACGCAGTATCAATTGCATCAATCCAAAAATGACTAGGCATTTTGTATTCATCAAGCATAGCGCGAGCCATCTCAACAAGAGTTCTGTTCTTGCGCTCCACGACGCCATTTTGCTGAGGAGTATAAGGAGAAGATAACTCATGAGTAATACCAAGTTCATCAAGATAGGCATCAAGACCGGAATTCTTGAACTCAGTTCCATTGTCACTCATGATGTGTTTGATCTTCACACCAAAGTTAGTTGAAGCCCTCGAGGAAAATCGTTTGAAGACTTCCTGCACTTCATTTAATAAAGTAACAATGTGTAACCATGTGTAACGAGAGTAATCATCAACAATAACAAAGCCATATAAAGATGCATCATTAACGGCATTTGAGTAATGATTGGGACCAAAGAGGTCCATGTGAAGCAATTGAAGGGACGAGTAGTGGTCATGATAGTCTTCATTTGGATGCTTGGCCTTGGTCATTTTCCAGCTTCACAGTTCGCATAAGTGATCCTTGAGGAATTTGACATTCTCAATGCTAATGACATGCTTCTTCTTTGCAAGCGTGTGCAAATTCCTCATGCCTGCGTGACCAAGTCGCCGATGCCATAGCCAGCCTTCTGAAGCTTTTGCAAGTAGACACACGGCTGGTTGTGGTCCTGTAGAGAAATCAACAATATACAAGTCTCCTCTCCTAAAGCCTTCAAAGACTTTGGAATTGTCGACTTCCATAATCACAACACAACGATACTTGCCAAAGATAACAACCATATCAAGATCACAAAGCATTGAGATCGACATGAGGTTGTATCCTAAGGACTCAACAAGCATGACTTTGTCCATGTGTATGTCCTTAGAGATCGCAACCTTACCAAGACCCAATACACCTGACTTTTGCCTTTGTCAGCAAAGATGATATGCTTCAGATGTGACGGTGATAAGGGAGCATCCATCAATAGATTCTTGTCACCAGTCATGTGATTTGTACATCCACTATCGAGAACCCACTCAGTGTCTTTGGGTTGATCATCCTGCAGATGAATTAGTACAACTTACGACCTCATATACTTCATCAGTGAAGAATATGATATCAAGTTCATCGGATGAATTTCATCGATCGATGATAACAGATAAGCGGTATGAGGACGTGTGAAATGAAAGTTCATTTCATCATGATTAGCTCAAGGCCCTTTCATGCAATTTTGTCGTGTCCCAAAGAAATTCTTCAGACGTTAAGGCACGCCCGAGACCTGACCCTGCAGAAGAGATTAGTTCTTTTTCTTCACCACCCACATCTGAAGGGGTGTCAAAGAGTTCATCACTCTGCGAGCACCATACTAAAATGGTGGTATAGAAGCCAAACCATTTTGTTTCACATAAGAGGGGTTAGGGTAAGCGTATGAATAAGCAGAGAAATTCTTTGAGGACTTATGAACATATTGGTTTGAAGAATAATGCACATATTCATAGCCCTTAGCTTTACCCTGCGAAACAGAGTTGTTAGCACGATGATAACCATATGAGGACTTTGATCCTTTTGAGGAATTTGATCCACGTGAGGAATTTGGTCCGTATGAGGACTTGGATCCATATGAAGAATTTGGTCCATATGAAGAATTTGATCTGGGGTTCCTATTCTTCACAGGTGGTGTCATGAGGACATTCACTTGAAGAATTTCAAGGCACTTCTTGGGAACCCAGATTTTCTTCATAGGGAAACCGTTCTGCGATTAGTGCCAACATATCTAGCAAATACTTCACCATTCTGATTTTTGAACAGTTTATAGTTGGAGTCAAATGACTCATCGGAAGAATGAGGAGATTCGCATGTAAAGCCAGATAAGTTAGATGGATCAACTAGAGGTCCCTTTGCACAACCCATGAGGTTTTGGGATACCGCTCGGGCTTCCAATATGTTCCATCAAGATTGAGTTTTCTCTCAAAGGCAATACCCTCTTTCCTAGGGTTCTGTTGAGGATCTGCTTTTAAACACATCACAAAGAGTTTGATGCCCTTTGAGGCTTTTGTACATGCACATCATATACAATTCCTTCAGCCCCTGCATCGTCAAGTGATACTAGCAATGTCCTCGGATGAGGAATTAGTGATAGCAGAGGCAAGTGAAGAATTTGTAACAGTTGAAGCATTTGAACATTCGGTGAAGAATTAAGCGATTCACGTTCAATGCACTTTAAGCATGGAGGAACAAATTCTTCACGAGAAGTGCTGATTTGTTGAGCAAGTAATGAATCGCGCTCCTTCGAAGATCTTCATAACTCACTCTTAGCTTCTCAAGATCTTGCTTTCTTTGAAGAAATTCATAAGAAAGTTTCTCATGATCGATAAGAGAGTGTTATGATGACCTTGAAGGCTGTCAAACCTAGGCTGAAGTCTACGAAGATTTTCGATCGGGGCTTTAGTGCGATCCATTTCTTCACCTAACATATCATCACTCTTATCTAGCATGTTTTGAACCTTTTCTAAAGCCCTTTGTTGTTTTACTGACAATCTTAGCAAGTTTTGAGTAACTGGGCTTTAGATCTTCATCGATTCATTTTCACTAGATTCGGAGGAGGTATATTTGAGTACCTTGGCGCCCTTTGCCATGAAGCAATAGGTGGGAGCGTAGTAATCACTACCTTCATCGACTTTGTTGGTGAGGTCATTTTCTTGAGTTGAAGATGGACTTGGACGAAAGCGATGGCGAGTGCTAGACTTGCCACACTGCACTCAGATTCTTCCGATGCCTCCTCTTCCTCATGTTCCTCAGATTCAGCTTCAGAGTCCATTTCCTTGCCAATGAATGCCCGAGCCTTTTTGGAGCTGCTCTTCTTGTGAGAAGAAGGCTTTGAGGATTTTGATGATGAAGATTTCGATGATTTCTTCTTCTTCAATTCCTTTTCCCACTGAGGACAATCTTGGATGTAGTGACCAGGTTTCTTGCATTTGTGACAAAGTCTTCTCTTATAGTCCTTTGGATGAGGAATCACTTTGCTCCTTGAGGATTTTCCAAATCGACCACGTCTTGAGAACTTCTGGAATTTCTTCACGAGCGATTGCTAGCTCTGGCCTAATTCTTGAGGATCTCCAAGGCTACTACCGAGTCTTCACACTCAGATTCGGACACACCCTTGGCCTTGAGGCACGTGTTTTTCCATAGCTAGAACCATAGAGATCTCTCTTTTGACAAAATTTGGAACTCATGAGTATTTAGCCTCTCGAGGATATCGGCGAGGATCAAGTGACTTGTAGTCAACACGCTCTTGTATCATCGGTGCGAGTATCAAATGAGGAATCAAGCGATCTTAACAATTTCTTCACCACCTCATGGTCGGTGATGTCGATTGGCGCCAAGTGCTTGAAGCTCATTTGAGATGTCGATGAGGCAATCGAAGGTTTGTTGAACATTTTCGTTGTCGAGTCTTTTGAAGCGGTTGAAGAGATTCGAAGAACATCAACTCGAGTCACGCTGAGTTGAGACTCCTTCATTTACTTTGGACAGCCTGTCCCGAGATGAGCTTAGCGGTTTCCAAAGCACTCACTCTTCCATATTGACCTTTGCTCGAGATGGCCACATATGATATTCTTTGCTTGAGAATCGAGTTGCTTGAATCTCTTCACATCGCCAAAGCATTCGGAGAAGGTGTGACCGAGGGAACACCATTTTCCACAACATACCGTAGATTGTTGTCAATTGCTTCAAGATGCATTCGCATCTTGTTCTTCCAAAGGGGTAGTCCGTCCCATCAAAGGTAGGACACCCTGCCGAGACCTTGATCATACTGCGGTCGACATAACTAAAACTCCGTGTGGTTAAACCAAAATCACACGTAACAAGGGAGTACCTTGCTCGATACCAATTGAAAGTGCGTTATATCGACTAGAGGGGTGAATAGGCAATTTTATGAATTCTTCACCGAGGAATTTGCGGTGAGGAAATTCCTTAGCGAAGAACTACTTGCAACAGAATAAGTACTCGAAGTAAGCATAACAGAATACACGCATGGTCATCATGATGAAATGAAGACTAGCACGGAGTACGTAGCGTAATCACAGGATAACACAAGATGAAGACACACGGTGAAGAAATTGAACTGAGGAAATTGAGAAAGTCTTGATCAAAGTCTTCACACAGAGATATGAACAAACACTCAACACGTAATGAGGAAATGAAAGGGTTGAGGAAATAGAACCGATTAGGTTGGTGAAGACAATGATTTGGTAGACCGGTTCCAACTGCTGTCTCGGTTATGCGTCTGGTTGGGCGGTGAGTATTTAAACTCGAGGACACACAGTCCGGACACCCGGTCGGCTGAGCACGCAGCTCAGACACCAAGTCCTCACCGTATTCTCCTTGAACTAAGGTCACACAGACCTCGTCCAATCACTCGTGGTAAGTCTTGAGCGACTTCCAAACCTTCACAGACTTGGTCACTCGGCGATCCACAATTCCTCTTGGATGCTCTAGACCATGACGCCTAACCGTCTGGAAGAAGCCACAGTCTTCAAAGGTAACAAGCGTCGGATCCACGCAGGATCAATCTCTTGATGATGCTCAATCACTTTGGGTTTGTAGGGGTTTGGTTTTGGGTTTTTCCTCACTCGATGATTTTCGCTCAAAGTCCTCGGAGGATGGGTTGCTCTCAAATGACAAGTGTCAAGTTTCTCTCGAGCAGCCAACCAGCTAGTGGTTGTAGGGGCGGCTATTTATAGCCTAGGGAGCAGCCCGACATGATAAGACATAAATGCCCTTCAATGATATGACCGTTAGGTGGATAAGATATTTTGGGACAGGTGGCCAAGAAGACAAGAACGGGTCGGAAATTTGAATCTCAAATTCCTCGGGGCTATCATGTTCCTCACTTTGTGTAGGCAATCCGCCTTTGGCGAATTCCTAACTCCTCGGTCGAACAAATTCCTCGGCTGACCGGAAGAACTTCGTCTACATCCTTTGAAGAAATTGACTGAACTGTATGAGATTTCCAAAGGCTTCACTCGAAGGGATTGGTAGGTGCAGGATTTTGAGTTGAGCATCACATGGAAATTTTTCCTTAGTATTTCCTCGACCCCCTTTAACAGTGCGGTGTTTCCTATGACTCAAGAAAGAGAAAATGAAACTACGAAAACAAAAGTCTTCACGCTTCATGTTCCTCAAATGAATATCAATTCTTCAAGGTCACACCAATTTCTTCACTTTCAAAGTCTTGAAAGTCTTCAATATCAAAGTCTTGATCGAAGAACTTCATTTTTAGGGGTCGACTTTCTCTGTAAATATCAAACTCCTCATAGACTTATAGACCTGTGTGCACTCACAAACGCATTAGTTCCTTAACCTATAAGTCTTCAATCCACCAAAATCACTAAGGGGCACTAGATGCACTTACACCAGCCCTCTCCTACACCTCCATGATCACGGTAAGTTTCCATAGTGTTTTGCTTAACAAATGCATAAAGACCTAGACTTAGCTTTATTTCCTCAATATGCTTACCATAATGACCTAGAGTTAGCTTCTTTTCCTCCAAAATGACTTAATAGCTCATAAACGATCCATTTTACCTAAGTTAGCTCTAAAATGACCCATTTTACCTTAGTTAGCTTATAAATGATCCATTTTATCCAAGTTAGCTCTAAAATGACCCATTTTACCTAGATTAGCTCCTAAATGATCCATTTTACCTACGTTAGCTTTAAAATGACCCATTTCACCTAGGTTAGCTCCAAAATGACCCATCTTACCTAGTTAGCTCCAAAATGACCCATCACACCTAGGTTAGCTCTAAAATGATGCTTTTTACTAAGTTAGCTCATAAACGATCCATTTCAACTAAGTTAGCTCATAAACGATCCATTTCACCTAAGTTAGCTCAAGAACGATCCATTTCACCTAAATTAGCTCTTAAATGATCCATTTCACCTAAGTTATCTCATAAACGATCCATTTCAACTAAGTTAGCTCATAAATGATCCATTCCACCTAAGTTAGCTAAAAGATGATCTGTTTCACCTTAGTTAGCTCATAAACGATCCATTTCACCTTAGTTAGCTCATAAACGATCCATTTCACCTTAGTTAGCTCATAAACGATCCATTTCAACTAAGTTAGCTCATAAATGATCCATTTCAACTAAGTTAGCTCATAAAAGATCCATTTCACCTAAGTTAGCTCATAAAGGATCCATTTCACCTTAGTTAGCTCATAAACGATCCATTTCACCTAAGTTAGCTCATAAACGATCCATTTCACCTTAGTTAGCTCATAAACGATCCATTTCAACTAAGTTGGCTCATAAATGATCCATTTCAACTAAGTTAGCTCATAAACTATCCATTTCACCTAAGTTAGCTCATAAATGATATATTTCACCTTAGTTAGCTCATAAACGACCCATTTCAACTTAATTAGCTCATATATGATCCATTTCACCTAAGTTAGCACATAAATGACATATACTTCTTGTTCTAGTCTTCTTCTTGTTCTAGTCTTCTTCTTCTAGTCACCTTTTTCTAACTTTCTTATTTGCCATTTTGCAGATTTCATTCACTTCACGGAAGCTAGCTTGCTATGATGGAGTGCTTGTTTTTTCTTTCATTCTCTTCAAGTATTCTTCTAGCTTTCTATGATGGAACTTGCTATCTTCATGAAACTTTGCATTGTAATATGTATGGATGGAACAATGTGTATGTGCAACTTGATGGAACTTGCTATGTATGAATGGATGGAACTATATATGTATGTACGATGAAACTTATGTCTTTGGATATGTCATATTTTCTTTGTTAAATAATACATGAAATATACACACACATATATATATATATATGTCATATATATTTGCTGTCAAAATTGTTGCATTAAAAAAAACAGAAAAAATGAGGCAAAGCAGGATCTTTGCCGTCAGCCACTGATGGCAAAGCCACCTTTATCGACAAATGACGGCAAAAGGCAACTTTGCCAACAATGCATGGCCCAAAGCGCCATCTGCGGCGCCACATTGCATCATCCCGAACTCACCCATTTGGCGCTTTGTTTGCCAGACGGCAAAGGCTTTGCCTACAATGGCTGACGGCAAAGAGTAAACAACTTTGCCTATAGCCGCGGACGGCAAAGGCCTGCCGTGTAGTGACGTCCAGCTGACATCATTTGGCGAACGGCAAAGGCCGGACAAATTTTGCCGTCAGTGGCGGACGACAAAGGCTGTCGTTAGCCACCTAACGGACTAACAACGTAATTATTGTCGTCTGCTTTCTTTGTCGTCTGCTGCTGATGGCAAAGGGCCCCTTTGCCATCAGCCGTCGGAAGCAGACGGCAAAGTAGCTCTTTGCTGATCCTTACTTTGCCGGAGCCTTTTGCCGTCCGCAGTTCTTGCCTTTGCCGTCTGCCGTGGCGAACGGAAAATTAGCTGATTCCTGTAGTGGTATAAGCAGTTTCTTGCAATTTTATCGTGTGGGAAACATAGAGAGGTGGAGGTATAGTTCCTCTCTCATAATAATTGCAAGTAGGAGCAGCAAGCAAATGCATATTATATTCATCAAAATCATCATGTGTAACGGTAAAAGGCAACCCATCAATATAATCCTTAATAAGGGTAAACTTCTCCGATATAGTGTAGTTGGGAGAATTCAAAAAGATAATAGGACTATCATGAGTGGGTGCAATAGCAACAATTTCATGTTTAACATAAGGAACTATAGCAAGTTCATCTCCATAAGCATAATTCATATTGGCATCTTGGCCACAAGTATAGCAAGCATCATCAAAAAGGGATATTTCAAAAGAATCAACGGGGTCATAACAATCATCATAGTAATCATCCTTCGGTAAGCACGAAGGGAAATTAAACAATGTATGAGTTGAAGAGTTACTCTCATTAGAAGGTGGGCACGGTTAGCTAATCCGCTCTTCCTCCTTTTGTTCTTCGCTCTCCTCCTCATCTTTTTCATCCAATGAGCTCACAGTTTCGTCAATTTCTTCTTCCATAGACTCCTGCAAAATATTAGTCTCTTCTTGGACAGTGGAGACTTTCTCAATAAATGCATCAATATCGGAATTGAATTCATAATTGGCATAGCAATATTTAAGGATAGCTAAATTTTCAGGTCTATAAACAACATCATAAAGATTTTCACACTCTTTGAACATAGATTCAATTTCATAAGCACCCATAAAAGCAACAAATTCTTCTATTTGTTCCACATCATAGTAATCATATATACCTCTAGCATAAGAAGCCAAGGTTTCATTATCATTAAATTTACATGAAAAGGGCAGGTGCGGAGCCTTCATCCTAGAGCAACAAGTATAATCATATCTCAAGCATAGTTGCCTAGCATACCAATGCAACATATGAATTTGATCCCATAATAGTTTCCCTTTTTGAGTCAAGCGATAATCCTTAAAGTATTCACATTGATCCAAGGTGTCTCCCATAACATAATTGAATGGGGTTTTCTCAGGATTATTAAAGTAGTACATAATATCTTTCACATAATGAGCATTGAGGGTTTTAGGAGGTTCCCCATCTCCATGAGCAGCAAGTACACCTAATTTTTTTGGTATTTCGTGTTCCATATCCATAACTAAAGATAAAGAACAACTAAGAATAGCAAATAAAAATTACTTGGTGATAAAGAAAACAAGCACACACGAGAATATTCACCCAGGGCTATTGCTCCCAAGAACGGCGCCGGAAAAAGGTCTTGATAACCCACAAGTATAGGGGATCAATTGTAGCCTCTTTCGATAAGTAAGAGTGTCGAACCCAACGAGGAGCTAAAGGTAGAACAAATATTCCCTCAAGTTCTATCAACCACCGATACAACTCTACGCATGCTTGACGTTCGCTTTACCTAGAACAAGTATGAAACTAGAAGTACTTTGTAGGTGTTTTTGAATAGGCTTGCAAGAATATAAAGAGAGCGTAAATAAAAAGTAGGGGCTGTTTAGGTAAAGACACAACTAAATTAGTTTTAGTAGAGAGCCTTTTGTTATGAGAAAGTTATTTGTCCCTAGGCAATCGATAACTAGATCGGAAATCATTATTGCAATTTTATTTGAGGGAGAGGCATAAGCTAACATACTTTCTCTACTTGGATCATATGCACTTATGATTGGAACTCTAGCAAGCATCTGCAACTACTAAAGATCATTAAGGTAAAACCCAACCATAGCATTAAAGCATCAAGTCCTCTTTATCCCATACGCAACAACCCCCTTACTCGGGTTTGTGTTTCAGTCACTCATGCAACCCACTATAAGCGAATCATGAACATATTGCAACAACCTACAGCGGGAATCCCTCACACTTGCGCGACACGGAGAGCACCATAGGAAAGCACCTATAATAAAACATGCAACTCAAACCAATCTTGATCATCAAATAACCCATGGGACAAAATGGATCTACTCAAACATCATAGGATAGCCATACATCATTGGAAAATAATATATAGCGTTGAGCACCATGTTTAAGTAGGGATTACAACGGGTAAAAGAGGGGTTACACCGCTGCATAGAGGGGGGAAGAGTTGGTGATGATGGCGGTGAAGTTGTTGGTGAAGATTGCGGTGATGATGATGGCCACGGCAACGTTCCGGCGCCACCGGAAGAGAGGGGGAGAGGGCCCCCCCTTATTCTTCTTCTTCCTTGACCTCCTCCCTAGATGGGAGAAGGGTTTCCCCTCTGGTCCTTGGTCTCCATGGCATGGGAGGGGTGAGAGCCCCTCCGAGATTGGATCTGTCTCTCTGTCTCTCTCTGTTTCTGCGTTCTGTTATGCTGCCCTTTCACCGTTTCGTGTATATATGGAGATCCGTAACTCCGATTGGACTAAAATCTTCGCCATGATTTTTTCCTAAAAATTAGATTTCTTGCGACCGAATAAGGGCATCAACCGCCTTACGGGGGCCCCACGAGGGTCAGGGGCGCGCCCAGGGGGTGGGGCGCGCCCCCCTGCCTCGTGCCTCCCTCGGGCACCGTCTCGCATGGATTTTTCTTCCCATATTCTCCGAATATTCCAAAAATAATCTCCGTCCATTTTTATCCCGTTTGGACTCCGTTTGATATGGATATTCTGCAAAACAAAAACATGCAACAAACACGAACTGGCACTGGGCACTGGATCAATATGTTAGTCCCCAAAAATAGTATAAAAAGTTGCCAAAAGTATATGAAAGTTGTAGAATATTAGCATGGAACAATCAAAAATTATAGATACGATGGAGACGTATCACTGCTATCTGTGTCACGCAAGCGTGAGGGATCCCCGCTGTAGGGTTTGCAATATGTGCATGATTTGCTTATGGTGGGTGATGTGAGTGATAGAAGCACAGACCCTAGTAAGTAGGTTGTTTGCATATGGGAATAAAGAAGACTTGATACTTTAATGCTACGGTTGGGTTTTAACTTAATGATCTTTAGTAGTTGCGGATGCTTTCTAGAGTTCCAATCATAAGTGCATATGATCCAAGGAGAGAAAGTATGTTAGCTTATGCCTCTCCCTCATATAAATTTGCAATAGTGATTACCGGTCTAGTTATCGATTGCCTAGGGACAAATAACTTTATTGTGTGACAAAAAGCTCTCTACTAAAACTAACTTAGTTGCTTCATCTAAACAGCCCCAACTTTTTATTTACGCGCTCTTTACTATCTTGCAAACCTATCCAACAACAGCTATAAAGTACTTCTAGTTTCATACTTGTTCTAGGTAAAGCGGACGTTAAGCGTGCATATAGTTGTATCGGTGGTCAATAGAACTTGAAGGAATATTTGTTCTACCTTTAGCTCCTCGTTGGGTTCGACACTCTTACTTATCGAAAGAGGCTACAATTGATCCCCTATACTTGTGGGTTATCATTTTCCTACTGTATAATTAAGTGGCTATGTATGCTTTCCGATGATTTGTCGTCTCTGGCCAAGATTGCTTGGTAGTTCTTCAAAGGAAGTGGTGCATAGTAGTGGATTCAATCTCGCGTGAATTTTATCCCAGTGACAATAGGGGATTGGACACGTATTGCATTGTTGCCACTAAGGATAAAATGATGGTTTCTTTGTCACACTTAGATGATAGTTTTACTGTCTACCTTATGCCATCATGCTTATTTCAATGCTCTATTGGTCATGAACTTAATACTTCGAGATGCATGTTGGATAGCGGTCTTGGGGTGAAGTATTAGTTGTAGATGCAGTTGGATAACGGTTTACATATCACAGACGTAATGCCTATACAAAATTATACCATGGCTGATCATAGCCATAAGTGGAAATATTATAATTTAATTGCCGCCCAATTGTAATTTGGTCACCCCACCACACTTATCTGCTTGGAGAAATGCTACTAGCGGACCTATGGCCCCGGGGGTCTATTTTCCATTACTGAAAACATCTACAAAAATATTATTCTTTGCCATATTATTTATTTATTTTATCTACCTACCAGTTCCTACCACACAGTGCAATTTACCCTTCTAACTAGTAGGACAAGGAGCTCAACAGCCTTCTTCAAACATTGGGGGCAAGAGTGTGTTCTGTTTTGACGGCTGTGTCCCTATGATGCTATCTGCTCCTTCACGAAAGTTGTTCCTATAGTCAAGGGGAGCTGAGGGCGCCTGGTATGATCCCTGGTACAAGTGTACCATAGGTCGCCTTGCACTCTGGATGTGCTGGTGCAAATCTGCCTAATGTGGAAGTTGCTCCATTTGGCTTCATTTGATGAGATTTTAGTTGGTTTTCTTTTAAAAGTATATTTTCTGCATAACAAAGAGAAAAATCCTTCTTTGTCGAAGGGTTAATGTTAAAAAGATGCGAGAAATACCAAAACTCTGGTGAAAGCCGTATCAAATCTCTGTACTAAAATTAGTAAAATCTCGAGCCATCATGCATGAGGGGCGGATCAAATGTCTATCAAGCCAGCCGATCCACGAGCGGATCAGCCGGTTGATGCCTAACACAACCCTTAGAACAATTGTGTAATCACATTTTTGTATAAAGAACTATAAAGAATAAATATTCTGTCAGTAAACGCTGGCGCGATATAGTCCAGGATAAGGATAGCAATTTTACCCATGGGTATAGGTACCCGCGGATACCGTACCCGCATGGGCAGGATATGAGCACAATTTTATACCCATGGGTAGTACCCATACCCTACCTGTTAAGTCATGGGTAGGGTACGGGTATAGCCTTTTACCCATGGATATACCCATACCCTACCCATTTATACTAACATGTGAATTTACCATGATTCATAAATGTACCTATGTTAAAGTTAAAGTTGTGTCGTGATTTTATGAACCTATGTTAAAGTTATCATCAATTGTCAATTTGAATTGAGATAATTGTCATGTACTAATTTAACTGTTATTGAGTTGAGATCAATTTTTTTGTCAAATGTGCTATGGATGAATGTAAAATTGTGGATAACTTGTGCATTATTTGATCTACCCGTCGGGTACCCAATGGGTATGGCTACCCGTCGGGTATGGGTACGGGTAAAGTTTCATACCCATGGATACAAGTATGGATAGAATTTTATACCCATTGACTACATGGGTATGGGTATGGTATTGCTCTACCCGTCCCGTACCCTACCCATTGCCATCCTTAGTCCAGGACAACCGATTTTCTTGTTGGTTGTGTTGTGCGTGCGATGATGATGAGTGAGTGATGGGTGCATGGCGATGCGAAATCACATGTTTATTATGTACGCACGTGCATTCGACTGGTAATCTAAGGCGATGTTTTGTGCCCACAAGTTCTAATTTAGTGTAAAAGAACTTTGCATCCAAATACAGCCTAAATTTATACTGTTCCTGCGTCCAAGGATGACCATCCGACGGCTGAGATAGCGAAGGCTATCCTTGCTAGTGGGAGAAGGGATCCACTGCCGGCCGTGCTCGTTAGGACTACCTTGCCTCTGCTCGCCCGCCTCCTCCTCCCCTCCGCGTTCCTCTTTATTTCCCACCCTTGAATCCCAAGCCCAATTCCCACACGCCTTCCGCCGAAACCCCCCGAATCAGGAGCCCCATCCACGCCGCGGCGTCTCCCCAGCTCTGAGGCCCGACCCTCCATGGCCTCCTCCAACCCCAGCTCCGGCGGCGCCGCCGCCGACGACCTCGACCAGCTCCTCGACAGCGCCCTCGACGACTTCACCAGCCTCGATCTCGCCGCCGCCCCCAAAAGGTCCACCTCGAGCACCCGCCGAGTCAAAACAATCTCTCGAAGATTTTGACTGAATCTGTGACGATGACCCTTCTCTGCAGCAGCGGCGAGGCATCGGCATCGTCGTCCTCCGGGAGCGCGAGGCCGGTGAGGGGCCTGGGGATGTCGCTGCCTGACCCCAGGGCGCCAAGGAGGCGCGCGGCGAGGCAACCCCCGCCGCCGCCGAGGGGCGCGCACGCGTCGGAGGCGCTCGAGAAGCTGACGCGCGAGACGCGGGAGGCGGTCCGGGGGCTCGAGACGGCCACCGGGGGAATCGCAGGCCTGGATGACGAGGCGATGATGGAGGACTTTGTGAAGCAGTTCGAGGAGTTCGCTGGCGCGCAGGTATGATTGGTGTACGATGCATGTTCATTTGAACTTAGAAAAGAGTCCGGATGACTTCGGGTACTGCTCAATCAACGCTGTTAAAAGATGTGACATGCTAAAACCGGTCCAAAATGCTGGGATGGATGCAATGGTGTATTGGCATTTTATTAGGGATATTCATTAGCTTAAGAATCTTTGCCCGAGAAAGCTAATTTAGTTTTTCCCTTTTTGCGAGTAGAAAGCTAATTTAGTTGCCTGCAATGAGGAAGCCATTGATGTAATTTGATTTTTGCTCTGCATACTCCCTTAATTTTATAGCTACTCAGGTGATGTCGTATGTTCGCTCCAATTCCTATATTGTCAATTTTGGATATGCCTGGCTATTACTAAAATGTTTTAAAGAGAAAACATGTTGAGTGCAGGTATGCTTCATTTACAATGCCTGTTCATGCAATTTAGGTTCTACTTTTCCCTATTTTAGTGTTTGTTTTACCCCGCAAACTGAGCCTTAGAATACGGAGATATCAGAGGGTTTTACAGAATAGGCTGCTTAATATATGTTGGTCAAAGATGTGACATGCTTAAAACCATTCGGTGAACCAGCACTTCGTGGGGATACAGAATTAGGATGTAATGGTGTACTGTCATACGGATTTTTGTTAGTTTATTTAAGAATCTTTGCCTGAGAAAGCTAAATGAACTCATTGGCATATGGGTGAAGGAATCCATTGATGTAAATCTGGTTTTGGAAGGCATACTCCTTAAATTGAATAGCAGTTTGGATGGTGTAATAAGTTCGCCCAATCCTAGAACATGTGAATGTGATGTCTTCAGTTGTAATGGAATCGCAAATTTTGGGCATGCATGGATACTGCTAAGAAGTTTTTAAGACAACACATATTACAGGAGTATGTATCTTACCAATATTTCTTTTCTAGGCATGGGATTTGAAAATATCAGACTCCCTAGTAAACTACGGCGCCATCATTGGCATATTGTTGGTTTATTTGGGAAGAAGTCGTATATATTATTGGTTATTTACTAGTTGTATGGCTCAACCATGGGAATTTGAGAATTTCATGCAAAGAAGCTGTTAATTTAGTGTTTGTCGTTAGAAAGTTACAAAACAGAATGTTTGATGATAAAGTGCGGTTAACCTAGGTTGTATTCATACAACTGTGAATCAATTGCTTTACTTTGCTCATCTTCCGCAGGATATGGACTCTATTGTTGAAACAATGATGAAACAACTTCTTTCCAAGGAGATTCTTTACGAACCCATGAAGGACATTGTAGAGAAGTACCCAAAATGGCTGGAGGATAACAAAAGCAAGATAAACAAAGAAGAATATGAGCGTTACAGCAATCAGCTTGAACTCATGCTGAAACTTAATGAGGTTTATGAACATGAGCCTGAGAATATGTCTAAGGTTTTTGAGATCATGCAAAACATGCAAGAATGTGGTCAGCCCCCCAGTGATCTTGTTCAAGATATTGTTCCGGATCTGGATCTGAGCAAGTTGGGACAACTGTAAGTCTTGCAGTCATTTCCATTTTAAACAAGAACGCTGTCATTACTGCTTTTATTTGCACGTCCTCTGAACTGAAGTTTATATGCTTGTGGGCTACTGGTATCTTTATTTTGTTTTATGTGATATATAGTATCTCTAGATAATAATTTATTTATTACTTATATCTTGTGATGAACAATGGTAAACTTTATTACTGAAAATCATGTAATCTTCTTTTAATGGTGTGAGTTGTAAAAAGTCTTATTGAACACTGACAGGCGGAATGATGTATTGTTGATCTTGTTCTTTTGTGATGGTCGTTTATCTTCTATTTGTTGGGAAACAGAACGTTTTTGCTTCTGGATTCAAACTGCAAGACAATAGGCTGCCTGAATTAGCATTAATTTTGTGACAGTGTTAGTAGAGAATTTTCTAATAAAAAACTTAATATTACTGATTGCACATCTGTGATTGTAAATACCACTTCTTATTGTGTTTACTCAAAAATGGAGGTTATTATTTGCCAATTTCCTTCCAAATAATGTTTTTGCTCAATTTCAATTGTGCTAACATGCTATTAGACCTTTCCATAATGATAGTCGTTCATCAAAGATGGAGATCGTTGTTCAAAAAAAAAAAGATGGAGATCTGCATACTGTAGGCTAGAACACATGTGCACATGGCAAATTGGTGATCAGCTGATTATGGAACGAAATTAGTAAATCAATGTTAAAGAAATTGTCTTGTGATTTAATTAGCCTGTCTGTTTAATTATAGAGTATGCTAGTAGTACTTTACTTTTTGATGCACATCGTATTGTTGTTGGTAAACCAAAGGATGCTACTAGTAGTACTTTACTTTTTGATGAACACCCTTATTTACACTGGAGTACTGATTAACTAGGGATTTTTACTGTATTGCAGATCTCCTGAGATGCTTGAATCAACAGAAAATTGCTGCATAATGTGATGAGCAAAGCATTCCATCTTGGGTGCAAATTCCATGTAGTAGCGACAATACCTGTAACCAGTTGAAAGTTCTTTTCGTTGGATTATTTGTAAAGCTCTGCAGATATAAAACGTACTCAGTTTTTCTTATTCTTGGATTCAGTTTTCTTATTCATGGATGAATGTCATATTTGGTTCAGTTGATGTACTATAATAATGAGCAAAGTAGTCTGTTCGGATATGCGCAATTCTTCAGAGATGAATTATATCCGAGTATTTCTGCATAAATTTTGTAAACAACATGGTGCATTCATCTTTGTGTTTTTCCTGTGAAGTGAAAGACATTGCATATGTATAAAGCTGGAAAGATTTTGTGTGAAGCACCGGACATGATGGGAACAGAAAAATGCTTGAAGGTCTGAAGAATCAACTCAACGAACTAACATATGCTCGAAGTCTGAGAATGACAATGTTAGCCGATAATTAAGCCTCTAAAATGGATTCGGCACACTCAAAATAAAAAGTAAACTTGATCATGTTTCATAAGACACTGGTGGATGAACATCATGTCCATGAAATCTCCTCGCATTGCCTGCTTCAGCTTCAACGGGCATACAGTAGGTTGTCATTGCTCACACTGAACACTCAATACGAGCACACACTTCATTCTCCAGGGCAGCCGTCGTGTTCGAGTTTCCACGGCTTTTGACATCCATAACAGAACTCAAAGCCACACCTGCCATAGGATCAAGCAAAGTTCTAAATAGAAGACCATGTAGCAGTTTATTGTAGTGTTTTTTCATAAATCATGAAAAAACATACAATTAGGCATATAAGATATATCACATATACTTGACATATACATGTTCAGCAATAAAAAAATCAAGCACTGATCAGGCATCGTATTCAATTACTGAGCTTTTATAAAAAGTTCAAGCACCGATCAAATAGGGATGCATGCGGACAACATTGCACGTCCGAAACCGTCCGCATAAGCATAATTAGAGCTAGCATGATAATTAAAGTAACAAGAATTGGTATACTTTTGGCTTCGCGGACGTATGCGGAGGCAGAGCCAGCCTAGCGGCCCGCCCTGGTCGCCTTTTGTACAGTGTAACAGATCTGTACAGTGTTTTTTTTTACTAACTTCTGTACAGTAGTTGTTACAGTATACACCGAGTTTGGGCCCTCAGCCCCAGGCCTGGGCCCTGGGGGCTGAGCCTGTCTCCGCCACTGCAAGCGATCAAGCATCATATACTTGACATACACATGTTAATAATTGGCCCTACTACTTCACAAAATCAAGATATTCTATGCACTTGGCAAGAGCGGTCATGTTAAAATTGCTCTATATACATAGCTTTTGTGACAAGGCTCTTAAAAGCTATAGTAGTCATACAGCGGAGTTATAGCCCCGAAAATAGCAAATAGAGACCGAGCTTCATTGAGGCCTTAATTTGAAAACTTCAAAATTCAAACTTTCTACCTTCAGAAAATTCTGAAAAAAATACCCATTACCAAAAGACATAATGTACGTGTGTGTAAATTTTCGAAATACCTTAAAATGAGGACTACAAAAAAAAATCCGGTTCTTTTTAGCGTATGTACTATTCATCCTCAAAATCCATGCTTTATTTGCGCATGCAATTCAAGATATTTCATTCTGAAATTTTACACATGCACATTACATCCTTGTATATATGTGTATTTTTTCAGAATTTTTAGAAACTAAAAATCTTAAATTTTGAAAATTTCAAAACTACGAACAACACAACCAGATTCAGTATATCTGCCCGGCCTGCAAAATAAGCACCGATATACGGTACCCTGACAAAAAAAAATCCTGAACAGGTACTGTATATTCGGCCGTCCCGCAAATCTTTTCGCGAGGAGCTCTGGAAATTGCCCCGCAGGCTTCAAATCTCCCGTTTTCTCCTCCTTTACAGTTTGCTCTATCCCACGTGCAACCTGGCAGGATGGAAATTTCTACCCGTGCCCGCCATTCCTCCATCGCCCGCTCCCCAAATCTCCAGCGACTTTTGCTTCCTCCATTCACCTCTGGCCACATCCGCAGGCTGCAGCTGCCATTGCCATGGATCCGGCTGCTCTGGCTACAATTGAGCAGCCACCATCCGCACGAGCCATAGGGAGACGAGGGGAAGTAAGGAAGGTGGCGGCTGCGGTGGTGAAGGGGTTTGCGGGTTTCGGCCAGTGGTGAGGGAAAAGGGGATGCGGCTACTTCAGCTTTGCTTGGGCCGGATTTGATTCCGGTGAAATTTAAGTTTTGTAGCTTTTCTACCAATTTTCAATTTGGCTGACGGGCGATTCTTTATGAACTCAAAAATTTATTTTCATAGATGGATGATATTTGGAGTTCATCCTCATCATCGAAGTCGGATGATTCCGTCATAAAGGAGATGCTTTCTGATGACGATGCCGAGCACCTCCTCTTGTTACATCTCATCGACAAATTTGAAGCCGACAAGAAGAAGAAGCGTCGCGGATCAACGGTCGACCGCCTTTTCATTCCGCGCAACCGAGCTCTCGACCAAAAATTACTCATGAAAGACTATTTTGTCGAGTTATCAACCTATCCGACTCATATCTTCCGTAGGCGTTATCGAATGCGTAGGCCCCTTTTTATTCGCATTGTGGAAGCTTGCGAGCAAAATTGTTGTCCCTTCACTTGCCGGAGAAATGCCATTGGTTTGCTAGGATTTAGTGCATACCAAAAAATTTCAGCGGCAATGCGAGTGATAGCATTCGACATTCCGGACGATTAAACTGATGTGTATCCTTGCATTGGAGAAGATACCATGCTCAAATGCGTGTGCATGTTTGCAAAGACAGTGATCCGGTTATTTGGTCCCAAGTACCTCTGAGCTCCCAATGAGGACAAAAAGAAATTGATGGCGATGAACTAAGCAATAGGATGGTTGGGCATGCTTGGGAGTGTAGATTGCATGCATTGAAACTGGAAGAACTGCCCAAAGGCTTGGGACGGACAGTACACCGGCCATCAACGCAAAACCACTATTGTGTTTGAAGCCGTGGCTTCACGTGACTTGTGGATTTGACATTACTTTTTTCATTGTTGGGGTCTCTTAATAATATCAAGTATTGCATAGGTCACATCTTTTTACGCAGCTAGCTAGTGGGAATGCTCTGGCTTGCAACTACACCGTTGATGGATGTGATTATACCATGGAGTGTTATCTTGCCAACGGTATTTATCCTTCGTGGGCAACATTTGTAAAGACAAATAGTAAGCCGGTAGGCAGAAAACAAACTAGTTCTGCCCAATCACAAGAAACATCTCTACTACTATTAAACAATCGAGTTGTAGCAGAAACATTGCATCACAGCTACACATCCGCCATCTCTTAATGGACCAGATTGCCTCAATGTTGTATTACATTATTTACCATAATCAATTAGCAATAATTACCATGATCTACGCCATCATAATTACGCAATAATTACCACGGTCTCGCTCCAATCTGAGCCTATTTTAATCATATCAATTAGCAAAAATTATCATGATATACGCTTGTGTGCTGCATACATAGAAGGAAAATATCAATTAGCAATAATTACCATGATCTACGCCATCATATTTTTTTTGAGGCGCAGCCTTGTGTACTGCGTACATCTACTATCTACTATTCTACTATACTTTATTATTTATTATTTATATTATATTATGATTTATTATTATTATTTATTATTATTATTTATTTATTTATTATAAACAATCAAACTTTTTCTTTCTTAAAGACACCCCAGAAAACATACACGGCTAGATTAGCACCATCAGATTATCCCTCTTAAGTAAATCTTAACCGTCATGATTAATCTAATCCTGAGACGGTGTGCACTTAGCAATTACCGCAGGCTGACTGTGCTCCACCGGATGAAGAAATATCCCCGCCCCAAGGCCGCCCGCAACCACTCAGCCGCCAAATGTCCTGCAAAGAAAAACTTAGGGCAAAAAATCTCACGTCGCCTTTCGCCGCCATCGTTTGCTCGTGTCGCCGCCGCCCATCGTTTACTGCGTCATAGCCGCCGCCGCCGCCATCGTTTGCCGCGCATCATGGCTTTTCGGCGACGCCCTACCAGCTACTACCAACCCACGCCACACGGGCCGCCGCCACCGATCCGTGTCGGCCTCATTGCCGCCGCCGGCGCCTCTCCTTGTGCAGAGGTCACCGCCGCGCTCCTTCGCTTGTCGACCGGCCGACGACGTGGCAGCGCGCCGCCGGCCTCTCCTTATGCGCAGGTCGTGACACTCAGGAAGAGCGTGATGAACGAGTAGGTGAAGAACTAGACGACGGCAACTATGGAGATGGAGGTGACCTTATCCAGGCCCGACAACTGCGAAAGGATGACCTCGGCGAGGCTGAACAACACTAGGTACATCCGTTCATCCTGGCAGCAGTTCACGTCATGGCCCTTGTAATGGCGGCAGCTTGTCGAAAGCACCACAGACCTACCCTCTCGAGGCAAGGAACTTCTTTCAGTCTCATCACTTTTGTGAACAAAATATTTACAGATCTTCGTAAGCCAAAGATGCTTAAGTAGTGAAACTGCTTGTGCTTATATGATCCTGTAACCCACTATTGCACCATAGAGAATCGTGTATTGTGTAATGCCACACATAGCTACACCTTGATCTCTAGGCCCTGCATGGACATGATCAAGACTGTAATACCCATTTATTCTGCCTAACCATGGATACGCATGCGTCCTGACAACGTCCTTTTATACATGGCAAGAGTAGTTAATTTGAGGATTATTTGTTACCCATGCAGTAGCGGAAGGCAACCATGTACAGGTTTAGTTCCATTTGCCGTGGACGGCTCGGGCGAGGGGTAGCGATCGAAGAGGATGACGGCGGTGTAGTATGTCATGTAGGTGCAACCCATCGTGACGATGGAGTCGAGGACCCAGCCCATCTGGTGCCCACGGTCCACGGCAGTGCTAGCATGCCGACCTTCTACCATTTTGATCTTGTAGGATCTTGACCTTACAAGAGGGCTTCCACATGGCTAAACTGGGCAAGATGTATTACTCCGAATATTTAGAGGCTAGATATTATTATGCAAATATAAAGAAAAATCACCGGGTGGATATTTCCTGACAAAAAGTACAGAACTAAGTTGTGGTTTTAAAATACACTTCAGGGAAAACGGAATAGCAATGTGATTGCTTTATATACTGCTTCAGTGATACTACTTCCATCTCAAAATATAAGGTGTTATTGTAGATAAACTAGACTACAAAAACGTCTTACATTTTGAGAATAGTAGCTTTGTACACTGCTTCAGTGTTTATAACGGAGTCTCGCAGTTTAGATATATGAAAAAGGAGGGATAACAACACAAAATTCAAGTACAACCAAGTACTCCCTCTGTAAACTAATATAAGAGTGTTTAGATTACTAAAATAGTGATCTAAACACTCTTATATTAGTTTACGGAGGGAGTATATTTTATTTGTTTGCGTGTGTAATTTCATACATTAGAATTTTTATCTATAGTACAGAATGGCGAAATTTTATCCTATGAAAATGGTTCCTTCAGATTGTATTTCAGGGTGAAACATTTCCCAACAGAAAATGTATTGGTTATTGCTCTTTGGGCCAGCAAACTCCCTTCTTATTTGGTTTAGTTCGGCATTGAGTTATGATGGCATATGTATCTCTTTCGATTTTTATCTATAGGAATACTAATATAAAAGTATTATGTGCTGCACAGATATGTATCTTTTTTGATTTTACATTGCTTGTTATTTATGCGTAGCTTTATCTGTGGGATTCTATTTCAGGAAACCCTTTTCAGTTGTTAGTTGAGGACTTGAGGTGCTTCTGATTTTCTCAATTGGTTGAAGCATGTGGGTGCCTTTCTGAATGTCATTTTCTCTTCCCACCATCTCAAATGCAAGCAAGCAAGCTTCTACCAAGGCATAGAAGAAGCCAATGAGTATGTTCCAGAACATTTTTTATATTACTTCATCACAAAAAGTTACTGCAATATTTGCTTTTTACCTAAATACACATGACAGACTTGAATGATTTTCAGTTATATTGCATGATGCCTGATTGGTTTGATTATAATAATTCTTATTAGAATCACTGGCTGGTTTCATGTAGCAGAGCTTATTTTGTAGATGGATGCATTGGTTTATGTTTGCAGCCTTGTAGATTTTCCCTAATGATATGGAGTTGATTACGATGAATGATGCGCTCCACTAGGAAAAATATTTCAGTATTTTTTGCCAATTTTTCATTTGTGTAATTACAAATAGTAGGTTCTCAACATTTCCTATTTGATAGGAAAACTTGAATACAAGGGTTTGCCAATATGTTCACTAGGGTTTTAATCCGAGTAATTTTCGTGTGATACAACATTTTTAAACATCTCTATTGCCTCTCTTATATATTTTGTACAAGAAATATTTTTTTCATTTTATTAATATATTTCTTTCTAGGATGAATGCTGATTGTTTTCACATGACGATATGTGCGTGCACGTGCAAGCTTACTAGTGACAAATAAATATTGAGAGGCCTACCAGAAACCCAGATGAGATCACTGCATTTATTGAGACTTAACTACACACCGGCAGCTCCACAATGATCTCATTGAGCATCAGTGGCAATTATAAGGGAAATAAAGTCCCATTTATCAATTTGATCTATTTGTTTTCATGTGTGATTTGAACAATTGTGTTAATTCCGAACCATTTGTTATTTGGATTTGAAAATTTGTTGTATTTGAGTGAACTATTGTATTGTATGATGTTAAAACATTTAAGTTTGATATGTATTGCTGTTTTTATTAAGTTACATTGTCTAGAATCATGATTTGCGGTACGGATTTGCAGTAGCGCGCGGCGTCACGCGCTACTGCAAATCCGGTTTACAGGAGCTGCAAATGGTCTTTGCGGGCCGAGATTATACGGATTACGGCATCTGCTAGAGTTGTGCTTCGATCTCCAAAATGCACTGCTCGTTATAGCCCCCACTATTACGGAAGTGTTACTCCCCGCTATTAAAACGTCAGATAAAAGTGACAAGCTAATATAGTCAATCACCGCAGAAACTAAATGTTGTTCTGCACAAGAAAATTACTGCTACGGCATTACACATCAGAAGTCAGAGGTCGGCCGATAGCTCCTAAATTAGAGAAGCATGCATATGGGCGTGTCGCAAATTCATCTACCAGGTGTTATACAGTACGTACCTGCATGTGATGTGCAGGCAGCCATGGGACTTCTCGACGTAGAACCGGCACCGCGGGCAGCGCTTCCATTTGCACTCCCTGGCGGCCTCAACGAGCAGCAGATCCTCACGGCCGCGCTCCCCAGCGCCGAGCTGCGCGAACTCAGCGCAGCTCACGCCGGCGTGCCACGGCACCGCGCAATGCGCGCAGAACAGCCGCCTGCACACCTGGCACTCCGACTGCGTCACGCACCCGTCGGACACGCCGCCACCGTCGTCGTCGGCCACCATCATCTCGGAGCAGTCGGGGAAAGGGCAGTAGGTCCGCCGCGCCCCGAGGAACATGGACTCGCATAGCAGCCCGCACCACCGCACGAACAGGTCGGCCGGGAGGGCTGCGCGGCACAGCTCCGGGTCGAGAGCGCCGGCGCAGGACACGCCGGGGCACCGCACGACGGCCGCGCCAGCCTCGACCTTGGCGCGGACATGGCCCGCCAGGCACGCCCGACAGAAGGCGTGCGCGCACCCGCTGCCGCCGCGGTGGGCCTCGGAAGGCGCCATGGGCTCCATGCAGATGCCGCAGGGCTGCTGCGCCTTCCCCACGGGCTCCTCCATTGCTGTGGCGCGAGCTTTTTGGTTGGAAAGGTGGGAAGTTACTGAGTTTGGCGTATTTTACGGCCAGTGTTGCTACGGTTACGATGAATACGGATCGTTGTGAATCTCTCTCTCTTCTTCGGATGGTATACGATCTTCTTGTTTCGGAGAGAGAATTGCACCATATCTGTTGGTTCAGTTGGGATTTAAAGGACCTTCCTCTTCTTCTTTTTACGGCGAAGATTTAAATGGCGTCTGTTGGTTTCCATAGTCTTATGTTCCCAAGGTGAGCGAAAATGATATGATTGGACCGTGTTTTGGTTAAAACCATGTTTTAGACTTTTGGTTGCACAGCAATTGACGCGAGCGACTAGTCCAAGGTACCCCTCGAGGGGGTTCCCAGCGGGGCGCTCCTGTTCGGCGCCTTAAGCGCGCTGCTCGCCATGGGCCTGGCCCAACAAGAGCCTATCCTCGAGTCGCTCGCTGTTTTTTCGATCGCTCATCTCTGCGATCGTTTTTTTCAATAATAATAATAATAATAATAATAATAATAATAATAATAATAATAATAATAATCTCTTTGATCGCTTGCACGTGTGGATGGTTGACCGGTAAGCTGTGCCCAAAGTCAACCGTTTTTACTACTGTAGACAAACTAAAAATTTCGAAAAAAATGCAAAGAAATTCATTTGAAAAAAAGTTCATTCATTTGCAATAAAAAGTTCGCAAAATATGGGGGAAAATTCAAAATTTTAAAAAGTTCATGAAATTAAAAAAACTTCATAGAGTTTCGGAACAAAGTCCATCGATTTTGAAAAACAAAGTTCATTGATTTTGTAAAACAAAGTTCATCAAATTTTGGAAAAATCACAAATTGGAAAAAGTTCATCGATTTTGAAAAAAAAGTTCATCAATTTTGAAAAAAAGTTAACAATTTTGAAAAAAGTTCACTGATTTCCAAAACAAAGTTCATCAATCTTGAAAAAAGTGCATGAATTTGAAAAAAGTTCACCAATTTTGAAAAAAGTGCACAAATATAAAAAAAGTTCAACAATTTAAAAAAATAGTTCATGAAATTGAAAAAAAATCATCAATCCGGAAAAAGTTCAAGGATTTTGAAAAAAAGTTTGTAAAAATTGAAAGGAGTCCGTGTGACGGTGTCCTGTACTAAGGGGTACCTACCTAGTTGGCCCACAATCCATGGGCCAAGCTTATGGCCCACTAATCTCACAAGGAAGGACTCCACAAGACACAAACTCAGACGTGATCAAAACGGTCTCAGCTGAAGACTTGGTGTGTACTTCAAGGACCACTTCATCTAATTCGGCATGACTATCCCTAGTTGACAACTGATCATGTGTAACCCTAGATACCCCTGGTGCCAATATAAGCCGGGGAATTTAGTCCATAGGGACACAATCACAATTGTTAGCCTTAGGGTTTAGAACACAACATATGATCTCGAGGTAGATCAACCGGTACGTAGAGGTTAGAGGCGATCTTCCACGCGGCTAGGGTTTGGCTGGTCCGCCGCCGGCCGCCTCCTTGACGGTGGCGCAAGGGCCGGCATTTTCTGTCCCAGGTCAACGTCGTGAGGCGTCGTCGCTGGTCTCTCTCTCCACTACAAGGTTACGGCCGTCCAGGTCATCATAGTAGATTAGTTTTCTGCTCAGTTGGGTTTAATCCAAGGAGCATGACGTGCATGGATTTGTAAGATTCCCGTGGGGAAGTGGTGCTCTAGCATATCACAACTTGGATGCATTGATCTCTTTATGTGCTGATACAGTTTGATTTGGTGGAGCTGGTACTTTCTCACATTGAGTTTGGTTTCGTTGAGGAAGGAAAAGATTTAAGATAACTGAAGTTTGAAATTGGGCTCTTCCGAGGCAGCAACTGATCCACCGTTGTCCTCCTCCGTGAAGGGTCACCGAGAGCAATCAAACTTATAAGTTGGAACTGCTGAGGCCTCCTGGGTGCCCCGACGGTTCGCTCACTTTTGGACATCCAGAGGCGGCATAACGTGGATGTGTTTTTTCTGTCTGAGACACACCTAGACGAAGATAAGGCAGAGGTTCTAATGAGGAAATTGGGGATGGACCACAAGATTGTTGCACCAAGTCTTGATGGCAGAAAAGGTGGATTGCTACTTGTCTGGAAGAAGGAGGTTAGGATCTACTCCCGGACTACTACCTTTAGCTGCATTGATGTGTTGGTAGAGGAACCAGATGAGAAATTTTGGAGATTGTAGGGAGTGTATGGTGAGACGAGTTGGGACAATAAAGAGCGAACTTATCAGCTCTTACGTGATATTCATGCACAATCAAGCCTTCCATGGGTGGAGATTGGTGATTTCAACGAGATCCTTTTCTCGTCAGAGAAGGAAGGTGGAGCTCCACGGCATCGATCTCGGCTTCAAGCCTTCCAGGACGCACTTGCAGATTGCTCGTTGGAAGATATAGGATATCATGGGGACAAGTTCACGTTCTTCAGAGGAGGGCTACAAGAGCGTCTGGGTCGCACAGTCTCAAACGCAAAATGGATGGAGATGCACCCGCTTTGTGGAGTGTGTAACCTGGATATGGCTAAGTCAGATCATCGGCCGATCCGCCTGGACACGGATTACCTGGCAGGAGTGATGGCAACACAGTCAAGTGCTGGCCGAAAATTCGAGGCACGTTGGTTGGCAGAAGAGTCAGTGAAGAAGTGGTGAAAACAGCTTGGCAAAAAGCTATTGTTCGAGGCCTTTGTCCAACGACAGGTCGAAGCTTACATGACGAGACATAGAGACTTACACTCATGAGATCGGACGGTACTGAAGGGCCCTCGTGTGTGCTTGCGAACTGCACAGAAGGAGTTGGATGATCTAATGCATGCTCCATATACATCTGAAATTAAGGCGAAGTAGAAGGAGCTCACGCTGATTATTGAGAACCTCCTCGAGCAGGAGGAGATCTATTGGGCCCAACACATGCGGGTGAACTGGTTGCGTCGCGGTGACTGCAACACAAAATATTTTAATCAGTTTGCGTCGGCACGTAGATGTCACAATTTAATTAAAAAATTGAAGAATATTAATGATGGTTGGGTAGAGGAGAATAATAACCACAAACCCCTCTTTCTTGATTATTCTCAGAGCCCCTTTAATTATGATGCAGGGGGCATAGATGAGGGCTTGTTGGCTACAGTTAAGCTAATAGTTTCAGCACAAATGAACAGATTTTTGATGGCACCGTTGATGTCAACTACGCAACCTTCTTCTTGTAGACTCGTGTTGGGCCTCTAAGCGCAGAGTTTTGTAGGACAGTAGTAAATTTCCCTCAAGTGGATGACCTAAGGTTTATCAATCCGTGGGGGCGTAGGATGAAGATGGTCTCTCTCAAACAACCCTGCAACCAAATAACAAAGAGTCTCTTGTGTCCCCAACACACCCAATACAATGGTATATTGTATAGGTGCACTAGTTCGGCGAAGAGATGGTGATACAAGTGTAATATGGATGGTAGATATAGGTTTTTGTAATCTGAAAATATAAAAAAAGCAAGGTAACTAGTAACAAAAGTGAGCGAAAACGGTATTGCAGTGCTTAGAAACAAGGCCTAGGGTTCATACTTTCACTAGTGCAAGTTCCCTCAACAATGATAACATAATTAGATCATATGGCAATCCCTCAACGTGCGACAAAAGTCACTCCAAAGTTCCTACTAGTATATGAAAGTGACAAAACAGGAGACTCTCTATCATGAAGATCATGGTGCTACTTTGAGGCACAAGTGTGGTAAAAGGATAGTAAGATTGTCCCTTCTCTCCTTTTCTCTATTTTTTTGGGCCTTCTTTTTTTTCCTTTTTTTTAATTTCCTCACATGGGACAATGATCTAATAATGAAGATCATCACACTTTTATTTACTTACAACTCAAAAATTACAACTCGATACTAGAACAAAATATGACTCTATATGAATGCCTCCGGCGGTGTACCGACATGTGCAATGAATCAAGAGTGACATGTATGAAAGAATTATGAACGGTGGCTTTGCCACAAATACGATGTCAACTACATGATCATGCAAAGCAATATACAATGATGAATCGTGTCATAATAAACGGAACGGTGGAAATTTGCATGGCAATATATCTCGGAATGGCTATGGAAATGCCATAATAGGTAGGTCTGGTGGCTGTTTTGAGGGAGGTCTATGGTGGGTGTATGGTACTGGGGAAAGTTGTGCGGTACTAGAGAGGCTAGCAATGATGGAAGGGTGAGAGTGTGTATAATCCATGGACTCAACATTAGTCATAAAGAACTCACATATTTATTGCAAAAATCTATTAGTCATTGAAACAAAGTACTACGCGCATTCTCCTAGAGGGATAGATTGGTGGGAGAAGACCATCGCTCGTCCCCGACCGCCACTCATAAGGAAGACAATCAAAAAATACCTCATGCTCCAACTTCGTTACATAACGGTTCACCATACGTGCATGCTACGGGACTCACGAACCTTAACACAAGTATTTCTCAAATTCACAACTACTCACTAGCATGACTCTAATATCACCATCTTTATATCTCAAAACAATCATAAGGAATCAAACTTCTCATAGTATTCATTGCACTTCATATGAAAGTTTTTATTATATCCCTCTTGGATGCCCATCATATTAGGACTAAATTTATAACCAAAGCAAATTACCATGTTGTTTAAGACTCTCAAAATGATATAAGTGAAGCATGAGAGTTCATCAATTTCTTCAAAATAAAACCACGGTCATGCTCTAAAAAGATATAAGTGAAGCACTATAGCAAATGACAAGCTACTCAAAAAGATATAAGCGAAGCACAATGAGTAGTTGAATAATTATGTAACTATGTGAAGACTCCTTCTCATAAATAAAATTTCAGATCTTAAGTACTTTATTCAAACAACAAGCAAAACAAAATAAAATTAAATTACAAGAATAGCACATATCATGTGAAGAAGCAAAAACTTAGGCTTAAACAAAACTGACCGATAGTTGTTGAACAAGAAAGGTGGGATGCCAACCGGGGCATCCCCAAGCTTAGATGCTTGATACTTCTTGAAATATTGACTAGGGATGCCTTGGGCATCCCCAAGCTTGAGCTTTTGTGTCTCCCTAATTCCTCTCATATCACGGTTTTCCTAATTCTTAAAAACTTCATCAACACAAAACTCAACAAGAACTCGTGAGATAGGTTAGTATAAATCCATGCAAAACCTTATCATTCTCTACTGTAGAAAATAACTAAAATTATAATTTGACATTGAATACTAAATGCCTCTACATATTTAATACTCCTATCCTCAAATAAAATCATTAAACAAGCAAACAAATGCAAACATAACAGCAATCTGTCTAAACAGAACAGTCTGTAAAGAATGCAAGAGGAATCATACTTCCCTAACTCCAAAAATTCTGAAAAATCACAACACTGTAGATAATTTGTTGTTACTCATTTTGTAGAAATTTCAAGATTTTATCACATATTGACTTTCCAGAAGAATTCAGGCAATGATAGAAAACTTTTTGTTTTCAAAACAACAACATATAGACTTGCAAAATAAGCATGGTAAAGGCTACACTTGACTTTTTATTGAATTAAAGATGCAAAACATTACTATAAATAATAGAAAGCAAATCCTAATAAAATAAAAATGATGATCCAAGAAAAAATCATATCATGTAACAAATAAAAATATAGCTCCAAATAAGGTTACCGTTAATGTTGGAGACGAAAGAGGGGATGCCTTCCGGGGCATCCCCAAGCGTAGTTGCTTGGCTATTCCTTGAATATTACCTTTGGGGTGCCTTGGGCATCCCCAAGATTAGTGTCTTTCCACTCCTTATTCTCCTCATGTCGATATCTCACCCAAAACTTGAAAACTTCAATCACACAAAACTTAACGGAACTTCGTGAGATGGGTTAGTATGATAAAGACAAATCATTCACTTTGGTACTGTCAAGATAAGATTCATAATTGTTCCCACACAATGCCTACCTTATCATCTCCACAATTTATATCCTCAATATAAGCTATGGAAACACTTAAACAAGCAAACTATGCATTGAAAACAGAATTTGTCAAAAAACAGAACAATCTGTAATGATCTGAACAACAACCATACTTCTGCTACTCCACAAATTCTAAAAAATTAGGCCAACGTAGACAATTTGTATATCAATATACTGTAAAAAAATTAGAATTTTTAGATGCTCCAGTGATTTTTAACAATTCTGTGACTGGGCGTAAAAGTTTCTGTTTTTGGACAGAATTGAATCAACTATCATCCACACTATCCCAAAGGCTTTACTTGGAACTTTATGAAACAAAAGCTATAAAACATGATTACTACAGTAGCTTAATCATGTGAACATGAAAAAACAGTAGGGGTAAATATTGGGTTGTCTCCCAACAAGCGCTTTTCTTTAATGCCTTTCTAGCTAGGCATGATGATTTCAATGATGCTCGCATAAAAGTAAAGAATTGAAACGCAAAGAGAGCATCATGAAACATATGTGGCAAGCACATTTAAGTCTAACCCACTTCCTATGCATAGGGATTTTGTGAGCAAACAACTTTGGGAACAAGAATCAACTAGCATAGGAAGGCAAAACTAGCATGACTTCAAAATTTGCAACACATAGAGAGAAAACTTGATATTATTGCAATATGTAGAAGCATATGTTCCTACCTCATAATAATTTTCAGTGGCACCATGAATGAATTCAACAATATAACTATCACATAAAGCATTCTTTTCATGATTCATAAGCATAGAAATTTTACTACTCTCCACATAAACTAATTTATTCTCATGAATAGTAGTGGGAGCAAACTCAACAAAATAACTATCATGTGAGGCATAATCTAATTGAAAATTAAAATCATGATGACAAATTTCATGGTTATCATTATTCTTTATAGCATACATGTCATCACAATAATCATCATAGACAACAACTTTGTTCTCATAATCAATTGGAACCTCTTCCGAAATAGTGAATTCATCACTAAATAAAGTCATGACCTCTCCAAATCCACTTTCATAAATATTATAAGATTCAACACCCTCCAAAATAGTGGGATAATTACCTAGAGTTGACACTCTTCCAAACCCACTTTCATCAATATAATCAACATAAATAGGAGGCATGATATCATCATAATAAATTTGCTCATCACAACTTGGGGCACAAAAATATCATCTTCATCAAACATACCATCCCCAAGCTTGTGGCTTTGCATACCATTAGCATCATGAATATTCAAGGAATTCATACTAACAACATTGCAATCATGCTCATCATTCAAAGATTTAGTGCCAAACAATTTATAGACTTCTTCTTCTAACACTTGAGCACAATTTCCTTTCCATCATTTTCATGAAAGACATTAAAAAGATGAAGCATATGAGGCAACCTGATGCAGAGCATCCTAAGGTCATCACCATGTCAACAGTCCATTTGGCAAGTGACACGCGCAACCTCTACTTCTCATACATACAGGTGAATCTTCTCCTTTACACGTGTTCACTTGACCCCTTCGAGGATGGTATACTACTTGACACTTCTCCCGTGTGCATGCATAGGTATTGTTGGAGCTTCACGGATGTCGAGGAGGAGTGCAAGCGCCAAGGAACCACTACACCATCCGCAAGGGAAGCCTGGAAGCGAAGACGGAAGAAGAAGGACCTGCCTAGTCCAGAAAGGGCGGTACTACCGCCCAAAGCAAGCGGTACTACCGCTTAGACCCTCCAAGCGGTACTACCGCTCATGTGTCCGGTACTACCGCCCTGCCTGTGCGCAGCCACGGGCCTTTGGCCTTGTCCCTCTCCCACTTACCCCTTCGTGGCTTAGACTATAAATAGACCACCTCCACCTCCTTTCTAGGGATAGCAAATATGATAGCTCAGTCTTAGGTGAGCTTTGCTCCTACCTCTACTCTTGAGAGAGAGAGACTACCACTCCCATGGAGTTCAAGACCTCCATGTGAGAAGATCCTGCGGGATATCATCAAGACCCCCTCGTGGGAAGATCCATCTAGGATATCATCAAGACCTCCTCTTGGAGATGAACCTTACCTTGTATCTTTCCCTTTGTTGTTCATGTACCTTGTGGATCTTGCGTGTTTGATTGTCTAGTGGATGTGTGATCGGACTTGTTCTTGAGTGTTTCCCCTTGTGATTTCTCTCCGTTCTTCCCCGTGTTCATCGTGTTCTTTGAGGGATCCCACTCCAAACGTGAAAGATCGGCCTACACCGGGTTAGCCCTGTATCATATGGTATCATGAGCCATGTTGATCACATTTTTGGAGCCCCTACCCTTTGTTTTCTAGCTTGATTTTGTTGATTTCGTCCTAAATCCGAAAATCCCCACCAAAAATAGCCCCCAAACTTTTTTGTGATTTGTTGGTTTGATGATGTTTTGTTGATTTTGATCCGTGAATTTGCTTGGTTTCGAGTGGATCTAGCATATCCCCAAGTTTCCCCACCTTCCATCCACGAAATCCGTCAAATTTTGCCCCTGAAATCATCCATTTCCGCCCCAAAACCGCGCCCCGATTCGATCTGCGAATTTTCCCGACACCAGCGGTACTACCGCCCACCTAGCGGTACTACCGCTTAGCACCTCCAAGCGGTACTACCGCCCTTCCAAGCAGCACTACCGCCCCTCCCAGAGCCAGATTTTGCGAAAAAACCCGACACGAGCGGTACTACCGCCCATCCCAAGTCCAAGCGGTACTACCGCCCCTCCCGGTTTCAGCGTTCCGAGTTTCACCGTTTCGGCCATAACTAATTTATCCGAACTTCGATTTTAACGTTCTTTAGCTCGTTTTGAAGCTCTTGACATTCCCCTTCCCACAAAAATACCACCAACACCATTTGGCTCCATCAACGTTTTGAAAATTTGGCAAGTTTGCCTAGGCCCTCCACCATATCATCCGCATAGCCACTACCGACTTCCGCAACCTAACCCATTTTGTTCCCCTTAGCATTAGTGGTTGCTTGAGTAGTGATTCGAGTCTCCTAAGGTGTTTCGGCTACTTAGGGACGGTTGCTTCTTGTTCAACCACCACCACCACTTCCACATAGATGTGCCCACCATACACTTCCGCCACCCAAACTTAACCCAATTTTGTTTGAGCTTGTTTGAGTTGTGGCTTGTGTCTCCTAAGGTGTTTCGGCTACTTAGGGACCATTGCTTCAACTCCGACACCGTGTATAGCCCATCATTCCACTTCCGCATTGCCGAGTGCAAACCACCACCGCTTTCCGATACCACCATTTGACTTTTGCCTTTGGAGATTTTGAGTTTGCGGTTTTTTCCGTTTCCTAGGGTGTTTCGGCTAACTAGGAACGGGTCGACTTCGGCAACACCGCCTCTCATCATCGCCAAGGACGGTAACCTCGACGACACCATTGTACATTCCCCTTGCAAATTGCATTGATAACCCCTAGCCCATTTTGCGTAACTTGCCTATCGAGACTAGCCATTTGAGTATTGCCGGCAATGTGACTTGTGCACATTAGTGATCATACTTCCCATATCATACATACCATATCATCGTGGTGCATATATTTCTATCATATCTTGTGTCACAAGTTTGTTCCCGCATATATACACAATTGCTATCTTGGTTTGTGCATTGTGCAAGGTGGCCAAAAAAAGAGAATAAAGCTTTTAAGCAAAAGAGAAATAGCAAAGAGCTTGTAAGCAATAGCCATAGCATCAAAATATATCATATGGTATCATACGTGATCATTTTGGATCATTGTGTGAGAAACACCGGGAACCATACATATATAGCATACTTGGGATAGAAAGTTTATCCATTTTGCATCTTATAGGTTGTGCACAAGTGTCGTATCCGCCTATTGAGAAATCGTGCTAGCGTCTCTCTTGAGTTGTGCAACACGAGCATTTTCCGTGGATTCCACATTTTGTGCTCATTCCTTGGTTGCACGACCCCATTTATCTATTCGTGTGTGTGTGTTTCCGTGTGCCACATATTGCTCTTGGTCTACTTGTTTCGCTTGCGAATTTGTGAATCTCTTTCAACATTATTGACTCTTGCTAACATTTTGCATTAAATTTTTGTGCCACTATCCTCACCGAGCTCTACCATAAGCTTTACTTGATAGGTGTGAGTGAACAAGTCCGTACCAATTCCACTATTCTTTCATCTCACATTGAGTGAAACGGATACATCCTCAACTTTGGGAAGAGGTAACTTGGTATTGTTTATCTCATTTCCTACTCACCTCTACTCGAGTCTTGTGATGGATAGGCAAGGCATTTCACCTTCGGTCTACAACAAAAACGACGAGTTTGATGCCACGACCAACAACTCCGACGCCAAGATGCAAGCTCAAATGGAGGAGATCAAATCCCTCATCAAGTCCTACAAGCGATCTTCCTCATCTTCGAGAAGACGCTCAAGAGCACATGCTTCCGAGCTACCATCTACGGCTAGATCACATTGGCATCGACACCATCACCAACAAGAACGTGAAGGTCAAGAGCTCAACATGAACAACCGCTCAACGACTTCACCATCTCCCTTGGCATCTTCGCCAAGCGACTTCAAGGCATCTTCGCCTATGGACATACGACATCTTCGCCAACAAGCACCCCAAGACTACGCTCAAGAGAAGCTCCCCAAGCTCAAGTCCGCGACTTCCACGAGCTACTACGACCTTGACACCGACCACAAGATTCCTTTCTATGGGACTCAAGAACCCGAGGAGTACCTCAAGTGGGAGCGTTTGATGGACGACTACCTCAAGCTACATCAAGTTCGTCCCGAAGATCAAGTGAAGTGCGCCACAAGAAACTTCCACGACTACGCCTCGACATGGTGGCTTCACACACCTTCGAGTACTACAACATGAGTTGGCCCAAGACGAAGAGAGATTTTCGGTGAGAGTTCGTGCCTCCAACCTACACGGAACAACTTCGATGCCAATTGGAGAACACCATCCAAGGGTCCAAGTCCATCGATGCGTACTTCAAGGAGATGAAGATTGCCTTGCGACGAGCCGGCGTGGACGACCCCATTTCAATGAAGTTCCACTTCATGATGGGATTGAACAATGACATCTCCAAGACTATCTTCCTCGAGAACTACAAGTCCATCGACAACTACTACATTGGTGCTCTCAAGGCGGAACAAGAACTCATGAAGGCCAAGGCTTCTCCACCCCAAGCAAACTTCACGGCGACCAAGCTCTACGACAAGCATGAGGCTAGTACCACCACGATGTCCAAGCCCGACAAGCTCCAAGACGATGCTCCCAAGTGCGACTTCACCGCCATCCCTCTTTGTGGCATTGATGATGCCGAGTCTACCTTGACTCTTTTTCAAGATGGTGCGGCGACAAGTGCGACTACGGAGACCTTCAAGGACCAAGCTTTGGAGGCAAGCGACAAGGTGGCGAGCAAGGATGATGCTTCCATCTTAGGAGGCGAGAGTGATGATGTGCCATCTTGGCCTTCATCCACGGGCGACGGTGACGACATGATCGAGCATGGGATTTTCCCTTCGGTCATGGAGGAGAGTGATGATGTGCCATCTTCGACCTTCATCCACGGCGACCACGACGAGATGGTTGAGCATGGGATTTTCCCTTCGACCACGGTGACGTATGATGACTTGAGTGACTTGTGCCACCATATTGAGAGTGAGAGTGACTTCACCACTAGCCCCATATATGATGTGTTGCCACAAATCCCATATGAGGAGAGCCACAACCCCCACCACTTAAGTGAGATGAGTGACTCCACCATATGTGACTTTGAGTGCACCTACTTTGAGGGAGTGAGTGAACCACCACATAGAGAGAGTGAGATAGTTGACACGGCATGTGAGGCCACTTTGATTTTTAACGACTTAACCTCTACTCCTAGTGTGTTTTCTTCTTTGGTGCTAGGTCTCCTACATGACGACATGCCTATCCTCGACGAGTCCATCCCTCCAGTGGAAACACCGATGGCCATGGTGGATAATGATGCACCTCCCACATGGTTCCATCAAGATGAAGATGACAACGAGACGATCTTCAACACCTCACCTACAACACATGAGTGACGCTCCAAAGGTAACATAGGTGATGGTGCTTCTCTTGTCCCACTAGTGGACTCTCTTGACATCGATTGCTCCCATGATGTAGACCCACCCATTCCCATGCTTCACGCTAATGAGACTTCTTCATGCCTTGACTTACCTATTTATGATGAATATGATGATGAGCATGTTGAGTTGCCTAGTTGTGATGCTATTCTTCATAGGATGTCATGTGAAAATTCTTTTGGTCACTTCATGTTTGACAATCCATTGAACTTGTCATATGCTATGAGTGAGATCTCCCATATTATTTCATCACAATCTCAACATAGTAACTATGCATGCCCCATTAAAATCAATCCCATTTGTACTTATGGCATAGATGACGAGATGATGGTCATTGGCTTTTGTTTTTCATGTGATGATATTGTCATGCTTCCTTTACATGATTTGCGCAATTCATCTACTATGTCATGCCATGATCACATTGAACCAAATATGCTTTATTTTGGACGTTGTCAATATTTTCCATGTGATGTTGCTACTCATGCTCATGAGGAGACCCCCATAGTTTCCTCATACATATTAGGATATCTTGATGCATTCCATACTTTGCATGATTCCCATGATTGTGTGCACCTTATGCATTCCATGAATAACAATGCTATAGATATTGCTCGTGATGCATTACACAATTTGAGTCTCCATTATGCTATCCATAATACCAAACCTCTCATGATGGATGACATGTTTCTATATCACGCATCTCATTTATTTGATCATTGGATATTTTGTGCTAACCGACACATGCACGCGTGCGCATCATGATGGATGATGTGTACATCTATCACGCATACACAATTTTCCCTTTGCCTTTGTTTTGTGTAGGTACTCACATATACTCGTCAACCTCTCAATCCCAAGAGTTGACGAAACGAGCTCTTGAGAGCAAGGATGATTTGGGATCCCATGGACTACCATTACCACCGCTCTCTTCACGCAACGACTACGTGCATCTCTCTCACTTGGTTCTCACACGGCTATGGGCTATATACCGCTTGTCGCTTCATGCTCATTTTACCGTGTTCACTTTGCATGCTATGCCTATGCCTTTGCCATGCAATTATGACCCTTGCTTGCATCTACCCATGATTCACCATTATGCTACTCCTATGTTTATTTGCATGCTTGGTGGAGATCCTTGTTGCTATTGCCATATTTATCATGTGCCTCATGCTATTGATGATAATTTTCTCATATCTTGCCTTCATGCTTGTGATATGTCATGTGCATTATTCATGCCCACTATTTGCACACATGACATACTTGCCATGATTCCTCCTAGTACGTTGCATCTTCTCCCTACTAGCTTGCTTGCCTTGATTCATATGATTGCTTGCTTTGTTGCATCACCCATGTTCCATTCTTACTCGCTTTCTTGGGTTGACGACATATATGTTCATGCCTCTCACTTGATTTGTCATGATCATTGTCTCTTGTCTCCATTAGTTGCATCTCTCATATCACCTTGTATTGAGTGCCAACTCGCTATGCTTATTGATCATGGAGACTTAGACATCTTACTTGTGATGCATGCTTGTTTGATTGAGCCTATTGTATTTGGTTGTTCTCGCATCATATGTCTCCACACTATGAAATGCTCCCTTGTCCTTTCTTATGATGAGCATGATGCATACACTTGTTGGGTATCTTACCACACGAATGATAGGTTTTGCACTTCCGCTAACCTCATTTGTTTTTCCGAGTGTTTGTCATATTCTTTCATTTTGGAGGATTCACAAGGCGGTGCCGTTATGCGACAACTTGGTCATGCGAAGGCATACACGATGTGCCACACCAACATTTTCGACATCCTCCTAAAGGTGAAAACCTTCCCTTTGAGCCATCCTCACATATGCATATTGGACGGGTCATTCTTTCATTGTTGTCTCCTTCTTCTTGTCTACATGATACATCTATTGGATAGAGCACCGGCATTGGAGATGGACCCTTTCGACCTTCAAGTTGAGGAACGCTCGGACTTATTGGATGCACCTTCGGATTTCTACTCATGCCACGACATCGAGCATTGGTACATCAACACTCCTTTGACACATTGCACCAACACCTTCATATTTGTTGATTGTGCTCACACATGTCATGCTCGATGTACATATCATACTCACCACAAGTTTGCACCCTATGCATGGATTGACTCACTTTATGCTTGCCTTGTTGCACCTATTCCCATGTCATCCATGATATATGAGCTTGTACATTTCCTTAGCAAATTTGTTGTGCTCTTTCTTGATGGTATATTCATACATCATGATCATATTGCCTACCATCAATTGCGTGATAACTTCTTCATATTGAGCATCCATTGCCATATTCATGCTATTGATAAACCGTCTCACTATGACATCATTTGGCACCGTTGTTGCATTGACCATATTCACAACACATTTGTGTGCACAACACATCTCGTGCCTTTTCATGAACAATTCCTTCGAAAGAACTCATGCTTATTTGATGGACACCTTGTGCGCGCTAACCATTGTATTTCCGAGTGTCGTTTGTGTTTGTTCCTTTTGCATGTATACCACTCCGGCGACACCTTGGAGTACTTGGATTGTGCAATGTCTTCAATTCCGTCCAACTTCAAGTCCGTCCATGTCAAGCGTTTCCATGGTGATGAGGATAACGATCCAAGGTTGGATCTTTCCCAAGGGAGGGGAGATGATGCGGAGCATCCTAAGGTCATCACCATGTCAAGAGTCCGTTTGGCAAGTGACACATGCGCCCTCTACTTCTCATACATATAGGTGAATCTTCTCCTTTACATGTGTTCACTTGACCCCTTCGAGGATGGTATGCTACTTGACACTTCTCCCGTGTGCATGCATAGGTATTGTTGGAGCTTCACGGATGTCAAGGAGGAGTGCAAGCGCCAAGGAGCCACTACACCATCCGCGAGGGAAGCCTGGAAGCGAAGACGGAAGAAGAAGGACCTGCCTAGTCCAGAAAGGGCGGTACTACCGCCCAAAGCAAGCGGTACTACCGCTCAGACCCTCCAAGCGGTACTACCGCTCATGTGTCCGGTACTACCGCCCTGCCTGTGCGCAGCCACGGGCCTTTGACCTTGTCCCTCTCCCACTTACCCCTTCGTGGCTTAGACTATAAGTAGACCACCTCCACCTCCTTTCTAGGGTTAGCAAATATGATAGCTCATTCTTAGGTGAGCTTTGCTCCTACCTCTACTCTTGAGAGAGAGAGACTACCACTCCCATGGAGTTCAAGACCTCCATGTGAGAAGATCCTGCGGGATATCATCAAGACCCCCTCGTGGGAAGATCCATCTAGGATATCATCAAGACCTCCTCTTGGAGATGAAACTTACCCTGTATCTTTCTCTTTGTTGTTCATGTACCTTGTGGATCTTGTGTGTTTGATTGTCTAGTGGATGTGTGATCGGACTTGTTCTTGAGTGTTTCCCCTTGTGATTTCTGTCCGTTCTTCCCCGTGTTCATCGTGTTCTTTGAGGGATCCCACTCCAAACGTAAAAGATCGGCCTACACCGGGTTAGCCCCGTATCACAACCTCAATTCCATTTTTTGGTTTTCTTTTATAGACTAAACTAGTGATAAAACAAGAAACTAAAAGATTCAATTGCAAGATCTAAAGATATACCTTCAAGCACTCACCTCCCCGACAACGGTGCCAGAAAAGAGCTTGATGTCTACTACGCAACCTTCTTCTTGTAGACTCCCGTTGGGCCTCCAAGCTTAGAGTTTTGTAGGACAGTAGCAAATTTCCCTCAAGTGGATGACCTAAGGTTTATCAATCCGTGGGAGGCGTAGGATGAAGATGGCCTCTCGCAAACAACCCTGCAACCGAATAACAAAGAGTCTCTTGTGTCCCCAACACACCCAATACAATGGTATATTGTATAGGTGCACTAGTTCGGCGAAGGGATGGTGATACAAGTGTAATATGGATGGTAGATATATGTTTTGTAATCTGGAAATATAAAAACAGCAAGGTAATTAGGAACAAAAGTGAGCGAAAATGGTATTGCAATGCTTAGAAACAAGGCCTAGGGTTCATACTTTCACTAGTGCAAGTTCCCTCAACAATGATAACATAATTAGATCATATGACAATCCCTCAACGTGCGACAAAAGTCACTCCAAAGTTCTATCGCGGAGTACATAAGATGAAATTGCTTGTAGGGTATGAAACCACCTCAAAGTTATCATTTCCAATCAATCTATTGGGCTATTCCTATAAGTGTCACAAACAGCCCTAGAGTTCGTAGTAAAATAACACCATATGACACACATAAATCAACCCTAATGTCACCTAGATACTCCAATGTCACCACAAGTATCCATGTGTCAACTATATGATATGCATCAAACAACTTCTGATTCATAATATTCAATCCAACATAAAGAACCTCAAGGAGTGCCCCAAGATTCCTACCGGAGAAACAAGGATGAAAATGTGCATCAACCCCTACGCATATATTACCCCAATGTCACCTCGAGAATCCGTGAGTTGAGTGCCAAAACATACATCAAGTGAATCAATAGAACGCCCCATTGTCACCACGGGTATCCCACGCAAGACATACATCAAGTGTTCTCAAATCCATAATAGTATTCAATCCAGTAATAGTGAAACCTCAAAGGTGAAACTCAATTCATCACAAGAAGATAGAGGGGGAGAAACACCATATGATTTAACTGTAGTAACAAGGATCGCGGTACATCAAGATCGTGCCAAATCAAGAACACGAGAGAGAGAGAGAGAGAGAGAGAGAGAGAGAGAGAGATCAAACACATAGCTACTGGTACATACCCTCAGCCCTGAGGGTGAACTACTCCCTCCTCGTCACGGAGACCGATGGGTTGATGAAGATGGCCACCGGTGATGGTTTCCCCCTCCGGCAAGGTGCCGGAACGGGCTCCCCATTGGTTTTTCATGGCTGCAGAGGCTTTCGGCAGCGGAACTCCCGATCTACGTTTATTTCTGGGGGTTTCTATATTTATAGGAATTTTGGCGTCGAAAACAAGTCAGGGGGTGGTCCACGAGGAGCCCACAAGACCGGGGGCACCTCCAGGGGGGTAGGGAGCATCCTCCACCCTTGTGGAGGCCTCGTGGCTCTTCTGGCCCAACTCTTTTGCTTCAGGGCCTTTTTCTGGTCCATAAAAAATCACCGTAAATTTTCAGCTCATTTGGACTCCGTTTGATATTCCTTCTCTGTAAAACTCAAAAACAAGGAAAAAACAGAAACTGGCACTGGGCTCTAGGTTAATAGGTTATTCCCAAAAATCATATAAAATAGCATATAAATGCATAAAAAACATCCAAGATAGATAATATAATAGTATGGAACAATAAAAAATATAGATACATTGGAGACGTATTAACCGTATACAAAAGAAGAAGTGAGAAAAGCTCTTTTTCAAATAGGTGACATGAAGGCTCCTAGTCCAGATGGTCTTCATGCTATATTCTTCCAACGATTCCAACGATTAAAGCTGTCAAAAGAAATCCTTGAGGGGATCAATAACAAAAAAATCCTGAGGGGTGGAACTCCACGAATGATGTGCTTATTCCTAAGGTGGATAGCCCTGAGGTAATAACCCAGTTCAGGCCCATTAGTTTGTGTAATGTTGTTTATAAGATTATTTCCAAGATGCTGATTAATAGACTAAAGAAGATCCTACCTGAGGTGATATCTCCAACACAGAGTGCTTTTGTCCTAGACAGGTTAATCACTGATAATGTGCTGGTAGCTTATGAGTATTTTCATGCGATTAAGAAGAAGACACATGGCTCTAATGGGGTTTGTGCTATGAAATTGGATATGCTAAAGGCATATGTAGGGTAGAATGGAGCTTCTTGAAACAAATGATGTTAAAATTGGGTTTTCAGTCACAAAGGGTGGAGCTGATCATGGAATGTGTTTCTTCTGTGAGCTATAGAATCAGATTCAATGACAAAGAAGCTGAGGAGTTCATACCAACAAGGGGTCTGAGGCGGGGGAACCCAGTATCCCCTTATCTATTTCTGCTTTGTTCTGAAGGTCTTTCTAGCATGCTGGCTCATGAGGAATACATTGGTGGAATTGAAGGTATAAAAGTATCCAGAAATGCACCCTCTATCTCTCATCTTCTTTTTGCTGATGACTCCCTGATTGATGAAAGCGACTGATCATAATTCAAATTCCTTGAAGAGGGTTCTAGACACATATTGCTCTAGTTCAGGTCAGCGTGTAAGTACACCAAAATCCAGTATTTTTTTAGTCCAAATTCTAGAGTTATAGACAGGGAGAGTGTTTGTGGAATATTGGATATTTTAACTGAAGCTTTGTCAGATAAGTATCAGGGCCTGCCTACCATGGTTGGCATGGACCGTAGTGACTGCTTTCAACATCTAGTTGATAGAGTATGCCAGAGACTGAGGGGATGGAAAGAAAAAATCTACCAGTTCAAGGTAAAGAGATTCTGTTAAAATCAGTGGCATAGGCAATTCCAGCTTATGCTATGTCTGTGTTCAATTTGCCTAAAGGAATATGTAAATCTGATGAGATATCGGGGTTTTGGTGGGGAGATGAAGAAGAGAAAAAGAAAATGCACTGGTTTGCATGGTGGAAGATGTGTGTCCAAAGAAGAAAGGTGGTATGGGGTTTAGAGACCTTCACTGCTTTAATCTTGCTATGTTAGCAAAGCAGTGTTGGCGACTTCTCTAGAATCCCGACTCTTTGCGTGCACAAGTGTTGAGTTCTAAATATTATCCTAATGGCGATATCCTAGAGGCGGGACCAAAGAAAGGATCCTCGTTTATGTGGCAAAGCATTGTAGCAGTTATTCAGACCTTTAAAAGGGGTTGTATATGGCGAGTGGGCTCTGGTTCACACATAAACATTTGGGGTGACCCTCGGATCCCATCTAGTGAGTAGAGAAAATTAATCACCCCTAGAGGAGGAATAATGTTAACAAAGGTGGAAGAAATCATCGACTCGCATACTGGACAATGGGACGAGGCGCTTATACAGAGTGTCTTTTCACCCGTGGATGATAATAGAATATTGCAGATCCCTCTTAATGTTGAAGTTGTTGACGACTTTGTAGCTTGGCACTTTACTAGGTCCGGAACTTTCTCAGTCAGGTCGGCCTACCATGTTGAGTTTGATCATCAGTTTGGACGTCATTACTCAAGCTCCAACAGCCCGAGTAGTGTTCATTTGAATACAATTTGGAAGGAGTTATGGCAACTTCGCCTCCTGGGAAAGATTAAACATTTTGGTTGGAAAGTTCTTAAGGTTTTTTTTACCATGCTATGGAGTGCTAGCAAGCAGACATATTCCACTGGTTCCTTAGTGTCCATTTTGTAAGATCGGACTTGAGGACATTCAACACTGCCTGTTCACATGTTCTCGGGAATCAAAGGTTTGGACCGAGTTGGGTCTTAATGATGAAATTAATCGGGTCGTGCGGCAGGACTGCACAGGATCAATCAACCTAGAGATTTTGGTCCGACTTCGCACTATGATGCATGAAATACCAATAACCGAATTGATTCCGGTCGCTATGTGGTTCATTTGGTGGCAGAGATGCCAATCTACCAAAAGAGAGTCAATCTTGTCAGCAGAATAATCAGCCATTTCTATACGGGTTCTAGATACAGATTTTTCCGAGCTTATACTTCAAACTCGCCTATATGCAAGATCGATCATAGTTAGAAGAAGCCAAGATAGGGAGTTGTTAAAATCAATGTTGATGCATCATTTCATGTGGAGAATATGACAAGAGCCTACGGAGTGATAGCTCAAGATGATCGAGGTAATTTTCTGGCAGTAGGGACCTATGTGCTAAGCCATGCTTTTATTGCAGATTCAGTGGAAGTTATGGCTATCCGAAGTGGTTTGATCCTAGCAGAAAAATTGGGTTGCACAAAACTCATCATCAAGTCAGACAGTATGTTGGCGTTGGAGGACATCTCTGATCCAAATGCCTATATGGGAACTGATGTTCGAATCATGGTAGAGTGTTCTCTCATGGCCATGGAGTTTGCTAGTATTGAGTTTGTCCACTACAGTAGAGAACCAAATATGGTTGCAGATTGCTTGGTAAAACACTATTTTAGCATCAATAAGTCTGAATCTTGGGAATCCAATGTCCCTGACTTTATTCTTCATCACTATGTAAATGACCTTGCTATTATTTGATGAATAAAGTTGTTATGTAAAAAAACATGTACTCGATACTCCATCATCAATACAACCAAGCAGGACGTAGGGTTTTACCTCTTCGAGAGGGCCCGAACCTGGGTAAAACATTGTGCCCTTTGTCTCCTATTCACCATCGATCCAAGATCCATAGCTCGGGACCCCCTATCAAAGCCTGCCGGTTTTAGTACCGACATTGGTGCTTTCATTGAGAGTTCCGTTGTGCGGTCAAAAAAGGATCCATGGTTCGCCTGCAGATCAACTATGACATCAGCTGTGGTGACATCTTCATCCTCGATAACTCTTCTCTTTCGGCAGCATCGTCCTGCACGCCAACTCGACCGGCCATCTCGACTGCATCGAAAGCTTCATCCCTTACCAAGTCATGATGTTCGGAAGCTTGGAATACATTGCTGACTCGCGCGGTGATCTCGCCCTCTCTGGCTGGAGATCGGATCGACTCGAAAGCTCTTCGGTGGCCTCAGGCCCGAACCTTGTCGGATCTGACGGATGTGGGGTTCCGGCAAACCCTTAAGGTTTGAACACTGGGGTGCGCACGAAGTCTTTCCCTCCTACCGATCTACGCTCTAGCTCGCTAAGATCTCGCGGACGAACTCGATGAACTCGCAACATAGAAAGACACGAGGTTTATACTGGTTCGGGCCACCGTTGTGGTGTAATACCCTACTCCAGTGTGGTGGTGGTGGATTGCCTCTTGGGCTGATGGTGAACAGTACAAGGGAAGAACAACCTCCTGAGGTTGAGGTGTTCTTGTGCGTATGAACTTGTGGAATGAGGATTCGACCAGCTCAGGCCTTCTTGAGTTTTTCCCTACTGTGGTGGCTAGCTCTACTTATATAGGCCCTGGTCCTCTTCCCAAATATCGAGCGGGAAGGGAGCCAACAACGGCGGGCAAATTTGAAGGGGGACAACTAGTACAAGTTATCCTGACAAAAGCGGTCTTCGCCTGCGAAAAGCTCTAGGGTGATGCCGTCTTGGGCTCCACGATGACCTCTTCCTTGCCGTCCTCCTGGTCTTGGTCTCGTTGCACCAATATGGCAACCTTTGCCTGATGCCTCGGTACTCTTCGCCTGCGCTGGCCTCCTTAGCACCAAAGAGGAAATAGGGATGCTGCACGCACTGGCGCCCGCCTGGCACCCGCCTGGTACCGTTCGTCATGGCTCACGTCACGAGAGCCTCGTGAGGTTTGCCTCGCCTTGATATCTCCGCTCCTTGTGAGCCTGCTTGGCTAGGCCACTCCAGAGGAGGTCTTGCGTTGTCCGCCTCGCGAGGCTTGGACCCTCACGAGGGTCTTGGGTGTCTTGTTGACGAAGATGGGCCGTACGGCCTGCTGCTTGGCCACGCTATGGGCATGAGCGAACAAGTCTGGGGACCCCGTTCCCGAGCAGCCGACAGTAGCCCCCGGGCCCAAGGTGTGCTCGGGCTTGGCTTCGCGGAGAAGCCAAGGGTCAAGTTCGGAGCACCGCGGGCCCCCAAAGCCTGCGGCCTCGGTCGACGCGTGGCGGTTGATTGGACGTGGGCGTCTCCGCTTCTCCATGCTGCCTCGGCAACTGCTTGTCCTGACAAAAGACTAGCGCAGGCAGCACTTGCCTTCATTGCTTCTTCCTTGCCTAGCTCCAGATCCCTGATACGTCTCCAACGTATCTATAATTTTTGATTGCTCCATGCTATATTATCTAATGTTTTGGACATTAATGGGCTTTATTATCCACTTTTATATTATTTTTGGGACTAACCTATTAACCGGAGGCCCAGCCCAGAATTGCTATTTTTTGCCTATTTCAGAGTTTCGAAGAAAAGGAATATCAAACGGAGTCCAAACGGAATGAAACCTTCGGGAACGTGATTTTCTCACCGAACATGATCCAGGAAACTTGGAACCTACGTCAAGAAAGAAAGGAGGAAGGCACGAGGTAGGGGGGCGCGCCCTCCTCCCTCGTGGGCCCCCTGTTGCTCCACCGACGTACTCCTTCCTCCTATATATACCTCACGCACTCCCAAGCGATCGACACGGAGCCAAAAACCTAATTCCACCGCCGCAACCTTCTGTACCCACGAGATCCCATCTTGGGGCCTGTTCTGGAGCTCCGCCGGAGAAGGAACCCATCACGGAGGGCTTCTGCATCAACACCATAGCCTCTCTGCTGAAGTGTGAGTAGTTTACCTCAGACCTTCGGGTCCATAGTTAGTAGCTAGATGGCTTCTTCTCTCTTTTTGGATCTCAATACAATGTTCTCCCCCTCTCTCGTGGAGATCTATTCAATGTAATCTTCTTTTTGCGGTGTGTTTGTTGACATCGATGAATTGTGGGTTTATGATCAAGATTATCTATGAACAATATTTGAATCTTCTCTGAATTCTTTTATGTATGATTGGTTATCTTTGCAAGTCTCTTCGAATTATCAGTTTGGTTTGAGCTACTAGATTGTTCTTTCTCGCAATGGGAGAAGTGCTTAGCTTTGGGTTCAATCTTGCGGTGTCCTTTCCCAGTGACAGTAGGGGCAACAAGGCATGTATTGTATTGTTGCCATCGAGGATAACAAGATGGGGTTTTTATCATATTGCATGAATTTATCCCTCTACATCATGTCATCTTGCTTAAGGCGTTACTCTATTTTCTTGAACTTAATACTCTAGATGCATGCTGGATAGCGGTCGATGAGTGGAGTAATAGTAGTAGATGCGCATGTGAGTCGGTCTACTTGTCTCGGACGTGATGCCTATATACATGACCATACCTAGATATTCTCATAACTATGCTCAATTCTGTCAATTGCTCAAGAGTAATTCGTTCACCCACCGTAAAATACTTATGCTTTTGAGAGAAGCCACTAGTGAAACTATGGCCCCCGGGTCTATCTTTATCATATTAATCTTCCAATAGTTAGTTATTTCCTTTGCTTTTTTACTTTGCTTTTATTTTACTTTGCATCTTTATCATAAAATACCAAAAATATTATCCTATCATATCTATCAGATCTCACTCTCGTAAGTGACCGTGATGGGATTGACAACCCCTTATCGCGTTGGTTGCGAGGAGTTATTTTTATTGTGCAGGTGCGAAGGACTCACGCGAAGCCTCCTACTGGATTGATACCTTGGTTCTCCAAAAAGAGGGAAATACTTACGCCATCTTGTCTTTGCATCACCGTTTCCTCTTCAAGGAAATCCAATGCAGTGCTCAAGAGGTAGCAGAGAAGATTTCCGCCGTTCTTGGGAGTCTACGCAAAGTCAACATACCAAGTACCCATCACAAATCCCTTATCTCCCGCATTACATTATTTGCCATTTTCCTCTCGTTTTCCTCTCCCCCACTTCACCCTAGCCGTTTTATTCGCCCTCTCTTTTCCGTTCGCCTCTTTTTTGCTTGTTTTTTGTTTGCTCGTGTGTTAGATTGCTTGCTTGTCACGATGGCTCAAGATAATACCAAATTATGTGACTTTACCAATACCAACAATAATGATTTCCTTAGCACTCCGATTGCTCCTCTTACCGATACTGAATCTTGTGAAATTAATGTTGCTTTGTTGAATCTTGTCATGAAAGATCAATTTGCCGGCCTTCCTAGTGAAGATGCCGCTACTCATCTAAATAGCTTTGTTGATTTATGTGATATGCAAAAGAAGAAAGGTGTTGATAATCATATTGTTAAATTGAAGCTATTTCCTTTTTCGCTTAGAGATCGTGCTAAAGCTTGGTTTTCGTCTTTGCCTAAAAATAGTATTGATTCTTGGAACAAGTGCAAAGATGCTTTTATCTCTAAATATTTTCCTCCCGTTAAGATCATCTATCTTAGAAACGATATTATGAATTTTAAGCAACTTGATCATGAACATGTTGCACAAGCTTGGGACAGGATGAAATTAATGATACATAATTGCCCTACTCATGGTTTGAATTTGTGGATGATTATACAAAAAATTTATGCCGGATTGAATTTTGCTTCTAGAAATCTTTTAGATTCGGCCACCGGAAGCACTTTTATGGGAATCACTTTAGGAGAAGCTACTAAACTCCTAGATAATATTATGGTTAATTATTCTCAATGGCACACTGAAAGGTCTACTAATAAAAAAGTGCATGCGATAGAAGAAATTAATGTTTTGAGTGGAAAGATGGATGAACTTATGAAATTATTTGCTACTAAGAGTGTTTCTTATGATCCTAATGATATTCCTTTGTCTACTTTGATTGAGAATAATAATGAATCTATGGATGTGAATTTTGTTGGTAGGAATAATTTTGGTAACAACGCGTATAGAGGAAACTTTAATCCTAGGCCTTATCCTAGTAATTCCTCTAATAATTATGGAAATTCCTACAACAACTCTTATGGAAATTTTAATAAGATTCCCTCTGAATTTGAGACTAGTGTTAAAGAGTTTATGAATTTGCAAAAGAATTTCAATGCTTTGCTTGAGGAAAAATTGCTTAAAGTTGATTAATTGGCTAGGAACATTGATAGAATTTCTCTTGATGTTGATTCTTTAAATCTTAGATCTATTCCTCCTAAGCATGATATCAATGAGTCTCTCAAAGCAATGAGAATTTCCATTGATGAGTGCAAAGAAAGAACCACTAGGATGCGTGCTACGAAAGATGCCTTTATTAAAGCGTGTTCTTCTAGTTCCTATGAAAATAAAGATGAAGATCTAAAAGTTATTGATGTGTCCCCAATTAAATATTTGTTTTGCAATTTGAATCTTGATAATGATGGGACTGAATATGATCCACCTTTACCTAGAAGGCGTTCCAAAAATTCAGAGTTTATAGATCTTGATGCTAAAATTGATAAAAGTGGGATTGAAGAAATCAAAAACCCTAGATGCTGTTAAACCCACTATTTTGGATTTCAAGGAATTTAATTATGAAAGTTGCTCTTTGATTGATTGTATTTCCTTGCTGCAATCCGTGCTAAATTCTCCTCATGCTTATAGTCAAAATAAAGTGTTTACTAAACATATCGTTGATGCCTTGATGCAATCTTATGAAGAAAAGCTTGAGTTGAAAGTTTCTATCCCTAGAAAACTTTATGATGAGTGGGAACCTACTATTAAAATTAATATTAAGTATCATGAGTTTAATGCTTTATGTGATTTGGGTGCTAGTGTTTCCACTATTCCCAAAACTTTGTGCGATTTGCTACATTTCCGTGATTTTGATGATTGCTCTCTAAACTTGCACCTTTGGATTCCACTATTAAGAAACCTATGAGAAGAATTAATGATGTTCTTATTGTTGCAAATAGGAATTATGTGCCCGTAGATTTTATCGTTCTTGATATAGATTGCAATCCTTCATGTCCTATTATTCTTGGTAGGCCTTAGAACGATTGGTGCAATTATTGATATGAAGGAAGGGAATATTAGATTCCAATTTACATTAAAGAAAGGCATGGAACACTTCCCTAGGAAGAAAATAAAATTACCATATGAATCTATTATGAGAGCCACTTATGGATTGTCTACCAAAGATGGCAATACCTAGATCTATCCTTGCTTTTTGCCTAGCTAGGGGCGTTAAACGATAGCGCTTGTTGGGAGGCAACCCAATTTTATTTTTAGTTTTTTTGCTTTTGCTTCTGTTTAGGAATAAATATTTGTTCTATCCTCTGGTTAGATGTGTTTTATGTTTTAATTAGTGTTTGTGCCAAGTTAAACCTATAAGATCTTCTTGGATGATAGTTATTTGATCTTGCTGTAATTTTCAGAAACTTTCTGTTCACGAAAACAATTGTTAAAAATCACCAGAACGTGATAAAATAGTGATTCCAATTGCTTCTTATCAATAAACAAATTTCCTATGTCGTCCTATTTTTTCTGAGTTTTTGGATTTCCAGAAGTTTGCGTTAGTTACAGATTACTACAGACTGTTCTGTTTTTTGTGTGTTGTTTGCTTATTTTCATGAACCTATGGCTAGTAAAATAGTTTATAATCCATAGAGAAGTTGGAACACAGTAGGTTTAACACCAATATAAATAAAGAATGAGTTCATTACAGTACCTTGAAGTGGTCTTTTGTTTTCTTTCGCTAACGGAGCTCACGAGATTTCATTGAGTTTTGTGTTGTGAAGTTTTCAAGTTTTGGGTGAAATCTTTTGATGGATTATGGAACAAGGAGTGGCAAGAGCCTAAGCTTGGGGATGCCCATGGAACCCCAAGATAATCTAAGGACACCAAAAAGCCAAAGCTTGGGGATGCCCGGAAGGCATCCCTTCTTTAAATCTACTTCCATCAGTAACTTTACTTGGAGCTATATTTTTATTCACCACATGATATGTGTTTTGCTTGGAGCGTCTTGTATGAATTGAGTCTTTGATTTTTAGTTTACCACAATCATCCTTGCTGTACACACCTTTTGAGAGAGCCATACCTGATTTGGAATTTGTTAGAATACTCTATGTGCTTCGCTTATATCCTTTGAGCTATATAGTTTTGCTCTAGTGCTTCACTTATATCTTTTAGAGCACGGTGGTGGATTTGTTTTATAGAAACTATTGATCTCTCATGCTTCACTTAGATTATTTTGAGAGTCTTAAATAGCACGGTAATTTGCTTAAATACTCCTAATATGCTTAGTATTCAAGATTTGTGAAACTTTCTTATGAGTGTGTTGAATACTATGAGAAGTTTGATACTTGATAATTGTTTTGAGATATGAAGATGGTGATATTAGAGTCATGCTAGTTGAGTAGTTGTGAATTTGAGAAATACTTGTGTTAAAGTTTGTGATTCCCGTAGCATGCATGTATGGTGAACCGTTATGTGATGAAGTCGGAGCATGATTTATTTATTGATTGTCTTCCTTATGAGTGGCGGCCGGGGACGAACGATGGTCTTTTCCTACCAATATATCCCCCTAGGAGCATGCGCGTAATACTTTGCTTTGATAACTTGTAGATTTTTGCAATAAGTATATGAGTTCTTTATGACTAATGTTGAGTCCATGGATTATACGCACTTCTCCTCCTTCCACCATTGCTAGCCTCTCTAATACCGCACACTTTTCATCGGTATCATACACCCACCATATACCTTCCTCAAAACAGCCACCATACCTACATATCATGGCATTTCCATAGCCATTCCGAGATATATTGCCATGCAACTTTCCACCATTCCGTTTATTATGACACATTCATCATTGTCATATTGCTAGCATGATCATGTAGTTGACATAGTATTTGTGGCAAAGCCACCATTTCTAATTCTTTCATACATGTCACTCTTGATTTATTGCATATCTCTCTACACCGCCGGAGGCATTCATATAGAGTCATATTTTGTTCTAAGTATTGAGTTGTAATTGTTGAGTTGTAAGAAAATAAAAGTGTGATGATCTTCATTTTTAGAGCATTGTCCCAAGTGAGGAAAAGGATGATGAAGACTATGATTTCCCCATAAGTCGGGATGAGACTCCGGACGAAAAAAAGAGGCCATAAAAAAAGAGAAAAGGCCCAAATAAAAAAAACAATGTGTGAAAAGAGAGAAGGGACAATGTTACTATCCTTTTACCACACTTGTGCTTCAAAGTAGCACCATGACCTTCATGATAGAGAGTCTCTCATTTTTGTCACTTTTATATACTAGTGGGAATTTTTCATTATAGAACTTGGCTTGTATATTCCAATGATGGGCTTCCTCAAAATGCCCTAGGTCTTCGTGAGCAAGCGAGTTGGATGCACACCCACTTAGTTTCTTTCGTTGAGCTTTCATATTCTTATAGCTCCAGTGCACCGTTGCATGGCAATCCCTACTCACTCACATTGATATCTATTGATGGGCATCTCCATAGCCCATTGATACGCCTAGTTGATGTGAGACTATCTTCTCCCTTTTTGTCTTCTCCACAACCACCATTCTATTCCACATATAGTGCTATATCCATGGCTCACGCTCATGTATTCCGTGAAGATTGGAAAAGTTTGAGAATGTCAAAAGTATGAAACGATTGCTTGGCTTGTCATCGGGGTTGTGCATGATTTAAGTATTTTGTGTGGTGAAGATAAAGCATAGCCAGACTATATGATTTTGTAGGGATAACTTTCTTTGGCCATGTTATTTTGAGAAGACATAATTGCTTTGTTAGGATGCTTCAAGTATTATTTTTTATGTCAATATTAAACTTTTGTCTTGAATCTTTCGGATCTGAATATTCATACCACAATTAAGAAGAATTACATTGAAATTATGCCAAGTAGCACTCCGCATCAAAAATTATCTTTTTTATCATTTACCTACTCGAGGACGAGCAGGAATTAAGCTTGGGGATGCATGATACGTCTCCAACGTATCTATAATTTTTGATTGCTCCATGCTATATTATCTACTGTTTTGGACATTAATGGGCCTTATTATCCACTTTTATATTATTTTTGGGACTAACCTATTAACCGGAGGCCCAACCCAGAATTGTTGTTTTTGCCTATTTCAGAGTCTTGAAGAAAAGTAATATCAAACGGAGTCCAAACGGAATGGAACCTTCGGGAACGTGATTTTCTCACCGAACATGATAATGGAGACTTGGACCCTACGTCAAGATAGAAAGGAGGAAGGCACGAAGTAGGGGGCGCGCCCACCCTCCAGGGCGCGCCCTCCATCCTCGTGGGCCCCCTGTTGCTCCATCGACGTACTCCTTCCTCCTATATATACATACGTACCCCCAAACGATGAGATACGGAGCCAAAAACCTAATTCCACCGCCAAGAACCTTCTGCACCCACGATATCCCATCTTGGGGCCTGTTAGAGCTCACGGAGGAGGAACCCATCACGGAGGGCTTCTACATCAACACCATAGCCTCTCCGATGAAGTGTGAGTAGTTTACCTCAGACCTTCGGGTCCATAGTTACTAGCTAGATGGCTTCTTATCTCTTTTTGGATCTCAATGCAATGTTCTGCCCCTCTCTCGTGGAGATCTATTCGATGTAATCTTCTTTTTGTGGTGTGTTTGTTGAGACCGATGAATTGTGGGTTTATGATCAAGATTATCTATGAACAATATTTGAATCTTCTCTGAATTCTTTTATGTATGATTAGTTATCTTTGCAAGTCTCTTCGAATTATCAGTTTGGTTTGGCCTACTAGATTGATCTTTCTTGCAATGGGAGAAGTGCTTAGCTTTGGGTTCAATCTTGCGGTGTCCTTTCCCGGTGTGATGAGGGGCAGCAAGGCACGTATTGTATTGTTGCCATCGAGGATAACAAGATGGGGTTTTTATCATATTGCATGAATTTATCCCTCTACATCATGTCATCTTGCTTAAGGCTTTACTCTGTTTTCTTGAACTTAATACTCTAGATGCATGCTGGATAGCGGTCGATGAGTGGAGTAATAGTAGTAGATGCAGGCAGGAGTCGGTCTACTTGTCTAGGATGTGATGCCTATATACATGATCATACCTAGATATTCTCATAACTATGCTCAATTCTTTCAATTGCTCAACAATAATTCGTTCACCCACCGTAAAATACTTATGCTTTTGAGAGAAGCCACTAGTGAAACCTATGCCCCCCGGGTGACTTGCACATTGCTGATGACTGGGGAGCACAACATAGGGAGGGCGCCAGCGGTGGCTGCGCACTTGAGCTGGTCTGCCGAGTTGAAGGTGATGGCACATTGGGACCACCAGAGCGGGCGCGTGTCCTCGAGCTTGGGGAGCACCGTGTTCACCTCATGAGCGAACTGTTTGAAGATGCGCTGAGAGGCTGGGGCCTGGGCACCGCCCAAGATGCAGGCGATCGCACGCGGCTCCTGGAAGCCCCCAACCCCCTCGTCCTGGTGGTGGTCGTCGTTCCTTCTTCTTTGGCGGCGAGGGAAGACTGGCGTTGCCACGAGGGCGATCCTCACGAGGCGGGTCCCTCCAGGCGCCCTCGCGAGGTTGGTCCTGCTAGCGGTCCTCACGAGGCCGGTCGCGCCACTCCTGGCGCGGGCCACGGTCGTCCCAGCGTCCGCCTCCGCGTCCTCCTCCGCGGCCATAGCCCCGGTCGTTGCGCTAGGGGCGTCGACCGTAGCGTCCTTCCCGTATGGCTCTGAGCTCTTGACAGCCGCTGGTGTTGTGGGTGTTCAGGAGCCAGGAGCAGACCCCATCCTTGAGAGCCATGGGAAACCAGTTCGCCATGACTTTTTCGTCGCCGTTGGCCGCTTCAATGCTCAGCTCATAGAGCTGCAGGAACTCCGCGGGGTCGGCGGTGCCGTCGTAGCAAGGAGGCAGATCTAGCTTGAACTTGCCTGGCCAGGCGACGCTACGCAGCTCGGGGGTGAAGGCGCGGCAGCCGGCCGTGGTCGCCGGGGCCCGCTTCTAAGGTGGAGCTTGGTCTTGGCGAGGTCCGCTGCGCCGCTGCACGCGGCACACGATCTTGGCGAGGTGGCGCGGGGAGCGCCGGTGCAGCTTCTCGCGGCCGCGGGATTTCTTGGCAGCTTCTTTCTTCACGCGCGGGCGCCGAGCGCGGTGGATCACACAGCGGAGGCGCGCACCTTGGTGCCAAGGCACCGTCTTGGGGTTGAGGCGGTGGAGGCATGCCATGAGCCCCGTCGCCAGCGGCTGGTTGAGGGGGAGGCAGAGAGTAGGACGACGTCGGAGAGCCCCCTGCGGCGCGGACGAGCTAGGTGACACAGTCGAACCACTCCTCATAGACGTCGTCGACGGGGCGGTAGCGCAGGAGCTCGTTCGCCATGATGAGCGCGGCCCGTGCCTCCATGGGAGCGTGGTGCGTGTGAGACGAAGAACCGGTAGGGGTAAATGATGGAGTAGCGGTGCGGCCGTCCTGCCGCACCGAGGGATGCAGCGAGGAAGCCTGCTGCTCGTTCCCCGCGGGGCCGGTGGCAGCGTTGGCGGCGGGAGACAGAGAACGAGGAGGTGGCCCGCCTATGGGAGCCGTCTGAGCGACGCGGGCGGAGAGGGCAGCCCGACGCTCAGCTCGAGCACGGCGAGCGTCCGCCATGGAAACGATGGAGCGACGGAGCAACGAACTGATGGAAGGGAAACTACGGCGCACCCCTACCTGGCGTGCCAAATGTCGGATGTGGGGTTCCGGCAAACCCTTGAGGTTCGAACACTGGGGTGCACGCGAAGTCTTTCCCTCCTACCGATCTACGCTCTAGCTCGCTAAGATCTCGCGGACGAACTCGATGAACTGGCAACACAAAAAGACATGAGGTTTATATTGGTTCGGGCCACCGTTGTGGTGTAATACCCTACTCTAGTGTGGTGGTGGTGGATTGCCTCTTGGGCTGATGGTGAATAGTACAAGGGAAGAACAGCCTCCTGAGGTTGAGGTGTTCTTGTGTGTATGAACTTGTGGCGTGAGGATTCGATCAGCTCAGGCCTGCTTGAGTTTTCCCTACTGTGGTGGCTAGCTCTACTTATATAGGCCCTGGTCCTCTTCCCAAATATCGAGCGGGAAGGGAGCCAACAACGGCGGGCAAATTTCAAGGGGGACAGCTAGTACAAGCTATCCTGACAAAAGCAGTCTTCGCCTGCGAAAAGCTCTGGGGTGACGCCGTCTTGGGCTCCTCGATGAACTCCGCCTTGCCGTCCTCCTGGTCTTGGTCTCGTTGCACCAATATGGCAACCTTTGCCTGATGCCTCGGTACTCTTTGCCTGCGCTGGCCTCCTGAAAGTGCAACTATCCCTAGGTGGTTTTGGTAATTCATAACAACATATAGCTCATTGAGCTAATGCTATTCCAAGACTATTGTTTCAGGAAAGCTCAATGAATGGCATGGCATGGATGATGAAAGTGGATCCCTCAAAATACTAAGGACGAAGGATTGGCTCAAGATCAAAAGCTCAAGACTCTTCATTTTACATTTTAGTGATCCAAGATCACATTGAGTCTATAGGAAAAGCCAATACTATCAAGAAGGGATGAGGTGTTGCTTAATGAGCCTCTTGCTTCATGTGCTTAGTGATATGCTCCAAAACCCTCAACTACTTTCCCACATCCACAAATGACCTAAACCTAAAGCCAAAATCGGTCACACCAATTCTTTCTATCCGGCGCCACCGATTCCAAAAGTCATAGCCACTGCCACAAACCCTAAGCAAATCGGTCTTACCAATAGGGATCTCGGTCTCACCGAGATGGGGTTGCAATCTCTGTGTCTCCCTTCGTAACGTTTCGGTCTAACCGAAGTGAGCGATCGGTCCCACCGAGATTGCAATGTAAACTCTCTATTTCCTTTTTGTAACATTTCGGTCTCACCGAAAAGAGCAAATCGGTCCCACCGAGTTTACCGACCAACTCTCTCGAAAGCTTATTACCAAATCGGTCTCACCGAAGTTTGTATGTCGGTCTCACCGAGATTACGTTATGCCCTAACCCTAACCGAATCGGCCTCACCGAGATGCATGTCAGTCCCACCGAAAATCACTAACGGTCACTAGGTTTACTAAATCGGTCCGACCGAGTTTAACGATTCGGTCCCACCTAGTTTAGTAAATTGTGTGTAATGGTTAGATTTTGTGTGGAGGCTATATATACCCCTCCACCTCCTCTTCGTTCGTGGAGAGAGCCACCAGAACGAACCTATACTTCCAACTTACCAGTTCTGAGAGAGAACTACCTACTCATGTGTTGAGGCCAAGATATTCCATTCCTACCATATGAATCTTGATCTCTAGCCTTCCCCAAGTTGCTTTCCACTCAAACCCTCTTTCCACCAGATCCAAATCCTATGAGAGAGAGTTGAGTGTTGGGGAGACTATCATTTGAAGCACAAGAGCAAGGAGTTCATCATCAACACACCATTTGTTACTTCTTGGAGAGTGGTGTCTCCTAGATTGGCTAGGTGTCACTTGGGAGCCTCCAACAAGATTGTGGAGTTGAACCAAGGAGTTTGTAAGGGCAAGGAGATAGCCTACTTCGTGAAGACCTACCGCTAGTGAGGCAAGTCCTTCGTGGGCGACGGCCATGGTGGGATAGACAAGGTCGCTTCTTCATGGACCCTTCGTGGGTGGAGCCCTCCGTGGACTCGCGCAGCCGTTACCCTTCGTGGGTTGAAGTCTCCATCAACGTGGATGTACGATAGCACCACCTATCGGAACCACGCCAAAAACATCCGTGTCTCCACGTGCGTTTGAATCCTCCAAACCCTTCCCTTTACATTCTTGCAAGTTGCATGCTTTATTTTCCGCTGCCTATATACTCTTTGCATGCTTGCTTGAATTGTGTGATGATTGCTTGACTTGTCCTAAAATAGCTAAAATCTGCCAAACTCTAAAATTGGGAAAAGGTTAAGTTTTTATTGGTCAAGTAGTCTAATCACCCCCCTCTAGACATACTTCAAGGTCCTACACCTCCTTAGCACCAAAGAGGAAATAGGGATGCTGCACGCACTGACGCCCGCCTGGCACCCGCCTGGTACCGTTCGTCATGGCTCACGTCACGAGAGCCTCGTGAGGTTTGCCTCGCCTTGATATCTCCGCTCCTAGTGAGCCTGCTTGGCTAGGCCACTCTAGAGGAGGTCTTGCGTCGTCCGCCTCACGAGGCTTGGACCCTCGCGAGGGTCTTGGGTGTCTTGTTGACGAAGATGGGCCGTACGGCCTGCTGCTTGGCCACGCTGTGGGCCACAGGCAGGCAAGTCTGGGGACCCCCGTTCCCAGAACACCGACAGGATCTCACATCAGATTCGACCCTGAGTGCAGGCCTGATCACCTGTGCGTCATCAAACTTGGATTCGGCCGCCATCTCATCGAACCTCAACCTCAAGCCAAGACTAAGCTCGGAGCCAACATTAAGCCCAGATCTGATCTCTTTGCTAGTTAGCCAAGGATCGACCCTGGCTGACCCAAACTCCATAGTTGCGTCAAGCGACCCGTAGAACGTACTTGAAATCAGTTTGGCTTACAGTCAAGCCATGGACACCGAGGATCTCCTGCACCTAAACGAGATGATGGATCGCATCCAATGACTCTCAATCTTGGATGATCAAACCTTGGTTTACGATAAGATCAAATGTAAGGCCGATGATCGGGAAATTTATGTTCCACCCACCACCCACCTAGTCGCTACGGTCGAAGACTGAACCAACATACTGAACAACGGCTCTGACGAGGCAACCAACACGGATGAGTATGTCGGCGACACATCGCAAGCGGCTTTGCCTACGACCATACCATGTACTGGCAGTTCGGCCGTGACCTCCACTTACGACGTCTACATGGTCGACACCCCTAAGGATGCCTCAAAACCTATGGGTGATGATGAGAAGAAAAAAGATTCCTCAAAACACTGACGTCCTCAGAGGCGACCCAAGGGTGCCGGTAGAGGCAAGGAGAGCCAGACAAACAATACGAAGAATGCCACCGATAACGGCACCACTTCAGGCGACGTCGAGGATTAGGGAAACGGCGATAACGCCACACCCGACCAGCCTAACAGCCCTACATGGATGTCTGATAATGAGGACCCCGATAGTCCCGAGGATGGAGAAGATAGTAATTACCCTCCCCCCCTCCCGAGTCAGAGGAGGGTGTCTACCTCGGACCCGGGGATTTTATCATCCCCGAGGACCCCTACGAGCAAGAAAGGTTCCAGTGACGGCTCGTCGTGACGTCCTGTAGCATGAAAAATGAAACGGAGACAGCTTGAAGCTGAGCAAAATACCCTGAATGACAAATGGGTAGAGGTTCTCAAAACCGAACAAGACATGGAGCTATGGCGTGAAGCCCAAGCCAAGTCCTAGCCACGTCGGCGTCTACTTCCAGAGTTCAACGAAGAAGTAGCCGAACAAGTGCCATTCAGGCATGACCAGACTGATCAACCTATCCGCCCTCCTAGGGGACATGACAGGCCAGCGGCTGAAAATAGAACTCCCCCCACACCCTATTGTTAAGGCAAAGACCCAGTCCACTATCCTGAGCACACTGGTACCGTAACGTGCTATACAAACGGTTTTTAACCCCTTTCCGCGATGAAGTTTTAAACCGTCGCCTAGTGGGTGTTGGCGATAGGGGGGGTCCTTCCCACATGACTGAGAAACCGTCGGGGATAGACGAGCGGCTACTGAGGATCGCCATAGAATAAACGTATGAGAAGTTAGGCCAGTCCCACACGTTATGTCTCGACGTTACGTTTCTGATCTAAGAGACATCTGAAATGATTATGCCGCTATAGTCGTTGGATATCACAAACATTTAATCTACCGATGTGTTTGCGATAGGTACGTTATCGCATACAGTTCAAAAATGTAAAATGTGTGCGGTGCCTCTACTATCACCAACGTTTCCATATTCATAACTGTGTGTGATAGGTATTCGTATCATACATGCACACAAGTTTGAAACGTTTGTCATATTACCATGATTCGCACATGCATATGAGATGAAACCGTGTGTGCGTCCGTCGGGCATCACAAACATTTCACGGCAAAGAACCGTCTGTTCTCTATTTTTCATCGCACATGTTGTTTTCTTTCTAACCGTGTGTACATTATTTTAATCGCTCCTGTTTAATTTTATTTTCCCCTATAACTTACTATTTGAATTGGAAATTTTGAAATATGAAACATGGAATTCACTCAGCGCAATGGTTCAACAACCAATCCATAAATGAAATTCTCAGTACAATATGTTCAGTAATTACAGGATTAGGTAGCAATTAACTATGATGAACCACGATATTTAGAGGCAGTAAAGTTGAAGAGACAAGTGTAAATCATTTTGTCTGCCAATGGTGCTGAAGAAGCGGAATGCCCATAATGTGCCCTCCTACATGCCATAGGCACGAACAACTATTGTCCAACCCCTTGTGACGATCGCCCGCACATCCTTGACCGCCTTCAGGAAGACTTCTAGAGCATTATCATGGTAGTATGAATTATATACTTTAACCTTAGTTGCCTCCACTCTGGTCATGTAGTTTGCAAGGTAATCATCATTAAATTGCTTCAGAAACCACTGAAAAGAGAATACTTTCAGATACTCAGGTCTAATAGAGTAACTTGTTGTGGGCAGGGGAAAAGGCAACACATTACTTACCATCCTAAAGTTCACTGTTGTCTTGGACAAAGTGTAAATAAAGAGCTTAATTCCCATCACCCGTCTCTTTCGCCTAACAATCTTTCTTGGTTTCCTCACTTGACGCTTGTTCATGAATATGTCATTGCCCCATACGCAAAAGGGATCAAAGTGTGGATCAGTACCTCTCATATATGTACCTACAAGCAACTAGTAAATGTTAGAAGCTAAACTGAGATTGCACAAATAATGTAAAATACAACTACCTCCGTTTCCTAAGTACAAGTATTTCCAGAGATTTCAATATGAACTACATACGGATGTATATAGACATAGTTTAGATTAGAATCTAGATAACTCATTTTGCTCCATATGTAGTCTATATTGGAATCTCTAAAGATGCTTATATTTAGGAGCAGAGGGTGTATAAGACATGGGATGCAGCTAACCTCGACGACAAACAATAACATCGCCCATTGTAGCCCTGTGTAAGTACATGAAAAGGCAATGTTAACTTCAACAGGGTTAACGTCCACCAAAAATAGCAAATGGTAAGAAAACAACATCATCTTTAGTGATATCTTCATTGCGAAAGAGTAGCATGGTAGCAAAGGGACAGATTAAAAATGGACGGAATTGTTTACTACAACAGACAACCTAGTATAGCCATTGAAATTAGTACTGATAGAAATGAAATTGACAGAGTTAAACATCACAAGGCAGGTGCTGCCAGAGCAGAGAATGGCCCAGTTGTCTACAAATTGGTATCGGAAATAGCTAAGATGAGTTAGGCATGTTTACTACAACATGCTTAATACATCAACTGTACAAAACATAGCCATTGCAACTGGTAATGGTAAGATTGAACTGGTGAGTTCATACTTAGTAAGTCCTAAGAGGTAGTTGCTGGGGCACTTCATCTTGGCAAGAGCCCGCCCAAAGTCAGTGGCGGCGGAGGCGAGGTGTTCCTCCGGGTCGAAGCGTGGATCAGTGTGGCTGACATGTGTACCTACAGGCAACCAGTAAATGTTAGAAGTTAAACTGCAACTGCACAAATGATGTAAAATACTGTAAGACATGGGATGCAGCTAACCTCGACGGCAAACAACAGCATCGCCTGTTATAGCCCTATGTAAGTACATGGAAAGGCATGTTAACTACAACAGGGTTAGCATCCACCAAAAATAGCAAATGGGCAGCATCTCTAGTGATATCTTCATCGCAGAGAGTAGCATGGTAGCAAAGGGACATATTAAAAAATGGATACAACTATTAATTACAAAAGGCTTAACAACATCCCGAGTCATGTATTTTAAGTTTGTTGCTGGTATTGGTGAAATTGAGCTGGAGAGTTAATACTTGAACATCACACAGTGTGTAGTACTGAAATAAACAAGGCACGAACATGCTTAATACATCAACCATACAAAACATAGCCATTGCAAGTGGTATTTGGTAATATTGAGTTGGTCAGATCATACTTGGTAAGTCCTAGGGGGTAGTCGCTGGGGAACTTCATTTGGGCCAAAGCCTGCACCAAGTTGGCGGCGGCGGAGGCGAGCTGTTCCTCCAGGTCAACACGCAGAGCGGCCATCGCGCCATCGATCACCATCAACTCCTCGACCTCCACGTGATATGTGGTTGGGCTTGCGCGGCGATGCTCTGGAGGTAGCGGCGGTGGGGATTTGGAGGCATGAGGATGTTTCACAGGCGCCATTTAAGAAATCAGGCAGGGCCGTGAGAGAGATCGGTGGGTTACCTGACTGGAACGACGATGCTCGGGCAGAACGTAGATGTGGTTGAAGCTGTGGTTGCGACGGCGGCGGTTTGAGCTGTCGGGAGGGGGGCATGGGGGGAGATACTGCAAAAATTTGATGGGTGGGGATGTGGTGGGAGGAATAAATTCCGTAATCGCGCGCCTAACAAAAATTTAACTGTGAAACTTGAAACTTGGGCGGGGGAAACACGCAACACAGGCGAAGCACATAAAATACTCGAGTGCGAGAAAAAATAAAATTGGCAGATCCCGTCTCCAAAAAAAATGTACACGTGTAGTTGATTTTTTCGGTCAATGGTACACTTGCTTTGTTAGGAAACATCCTACAATTAACTGACTTATGGATCATTAACGCAAAAAACACACATGGGTACGCCATACAAACTGTGTGTTTTGTGATCTTCTAATAATTCTTATATCTATCAGCATCTCCGGCCGCACCTAATTTAAAAATCTCTTTCATTGTAGCAGGGTTATTCAATGTGCATGAATGAGGCAAAGGTGACACCCACTGAGCAATCACCGGTTCATGAAATTCAATCTAGTGTCAACCTGCCTCGCTCGCATGGCCAGAATTGATCATATGCAATAATAGAGAAGCTTGCTGCCATCCGTCGGCGCGGCTATTTAAGCCAGTGTGCGGCTAACTCGCGTGGCGAGGTGGGACTAAAAACTAGTTGCGGCCAGCTCTAGTCTCCGATGGCTTCCGGTGGCTGCAGGCGGACGTTTAGAGAGGATTTAGGGCCGGGGTGTGGCTACAAAACTTCAGTGAACACATGCTAATCAATGCTCAAAGCCCTCAAAGGATGCGCTTACTGACATTGTATGTTAATAATAGATAGTACCAACTTAAAGTACTACTGGTAATTTGCTCTAAAACTAGTACGCATATAGTACTGGTAGATGCTCGTAATTAATTATACAAACTTACGGGTGACACACGCACTAACTACTTCTCACATGCTGGCATAGGGGCATGCTGGCCAGACGCCGTCATTCACCTTCCCGGCCTTGTTGGCGGCAGCCCACCGTGCTTCGATCTCTGCTGAGCTCTCCTCAGCACGGCGTGCGGCCTCTTCTTTCTTGTGGCGGCGAGACTCTCTTTTCTTGACTCCTTTCTGCCTTTTCCGCTCCTTCTCTGCGGCTTTGGCCGCCTCTAGATCCACCAACCATTTGGCCATGGCAGCATCAAAGTCCACCCACGTACTTGTGCGGCCGCGGGCGGCGATGAAATCGGAGCAACGGGATGACATCGCTTCCTTACCACGTGCGTGGTCGCGGGTGGTGAGGAACTCGGTGCGGCGGGATGCCATCGCTTCCTTACCAGTTACTGTGCACCATGGTGCCATGAACGACGCTTGGAGAGAACTCTGGGATGGAGTGGCCGGACATCCGTATAGTGCGGTGGTTTTTAAGAGCTCAAGGATAAATGATGAAGGAAATTTGGCTTCCCTTACAATCTTGCTCATTCATTATCGCACGCGGTTCATCTTTGTCGCCTTCGGAAACACTGTGCGTGAGCCTATTGTGTGTTGCGTTATGATTGGCGGGAACCCCAACCACGTGTATCGCGTGTGTGCACCGTAGGATGCACCATGATCGAACGACAATCCACCTCCCTCTCATCACACCCATGCAGCTGTAGCTGGATTGGATTTATCTGTGCTATATGCCTAGAAAATGCACATAATCCCCTAAATATGGTAAATGAGCCCGAAAAAGTGCCAAATTTGAACACGGTGATTTGCAGGGTGTTGAGGATATAGCCCCAAGGTGTGACCAGCCTAGGAGGGGCCGAGTTACACCGTTGGCGGATTAATATAAAAAAGGTCCAGGGAGGCCCAAAGAGAAGTGTGAAGACGACGGCTCATGGAGGCAGGCCTGGAGAAAGCCCAAGACCCGGGCCGATGACCCGCCGTATGATGACTTGCCCTGTAAGGCATGACTAGTTAGAAACCGGGTCAGTCATGTTGTGTGAGCCGGCCGGGACTCTGTAAACCTCCGGATATTCACCTGTGTATATAAAGGTGAGACCCGGCGGCGGGTTATCTCAAGAAACAACCAATCGAGAACTAGTTCAAGCATATTCGCTCCCTTGTAATCGAAACTCAAGCAATACAACTAGAAGCAGGACGTAGGCTTTTACCTCATTGAGATGGGCCGAACCTGGGTAAACTCCTTGTGTCCTTTGTCCTTTTCAACCCCTTCAAGCTAACCTAAGTTGTGATGGCTCCACACCTAAGTCCTTTCACAAGGGCATCTGCCGTGTTAAATCCACGATAGTTGGTGAGGGAGTCCTGGATTATGGGGTCCCCGGGCGTCTAGGCTATGTGACGTGGGCCAGACTGATGAGCCATGAAAATACAAGATGGAAGGCCTTCCCTCGTGTCCGGATGGGATTCTCCTTTGCGTGGATGGCAAGTTTGACGTTCGGATCTGCAATTTCCCTTCTCTATAAACCGACTATGTACAACCCTCGGCCCCTCTGGTGTCTATATAATCCGGAGGGTTTAGTCCGTAGAGGCTATCACAAATCATATAGGCTAGACATCTAGGGTTTAGCCATTACCATCTCGAGGTATACCAACACTTGTAACCCCTATACTCATCAAAGTCAATCAAGCATGAAGTAGGGTGTTACCTCCATTAAGAGGGACCAAACCTGGGTAAACATCGCGTCCCCTGCCTCCTATTACCTTCGATCCTCAGGCGCACAGTTCAGGACCCCCTACTCGAGATCGGCCGGTTTTGACACCGACATTGGTGCTTCCATTGGGAGTTCCACTGTCCCGTCGACAGAAGGTTCGATGGCTCGTTCGATCATCAATAATGATGCCATTTCTAGGGAAGCTTTCCTCCCCGGACATATTTTTGCATTCGGCGGCTTCCTTCTCCGTGCCAACTCAATTGGCCACCTCGAACAGATTGATAGCTACGCCCCTGGTCATCAGATCAATTTCGGGAACCTAAACTATGTCGCCGATATTTGAGGAGACTTGATCTTCAAAGGGTTCGCGGCCCCGATCACCGCTCTGGCCTTAGATCCGGAGCAAACTACCAGGTCCAAAGATGGGAGTTTGGAGGCCACCGGAGTCTCTGATGCAAACCGCACTGTCGAGGATCCGGAGGCGATTGTGTCCACGATGAACTCGGAATCAGACTGGGTTCCCCCTATCATTGAAAGGCCGGACTCGCCCCTGGACTCCAGATCCGAACTCTCGAAGTCCGTGCCAAGTGAGCGTGACCAGGAGGCTTTCGCCCCGGCCAGCCCCGCGGACTCTCATTTCCCTATCCAAACCTCACTTTTAAGTGAGGCTCTGGACTTAATGCGATCCCTCGCCAGCATAGAGGAATCACCTCTGAATTATGCCCAACCCAGACTAGGGGCTGAAAGCAGGGAATTTTACATCCCACCCACTACCCACTTCATAGCCACTGTCGAAGATTTAACCGACATGCTGGACTACGCCTCCGAAGACATCGACAACATGGATGACGATGTCGGAGACGAACAAGGCCAAGACCCGCCAATCACCGGACATTGGACGACCACCTCCACATATGACGTGTATATGGTGGACACACCCAAAGAGGATGACGACGACGGCAGGAAGGATCCGGTTGAGGACAAGCCCGCTGAGGCACCTCCAAAGCGTCGACGTCAGCGGCGCCGCTCAAAATCGCGTCGTGAAAAAGACAGCAATACCGGCATCGGAGACAATAACACTCCGGAGAACACCGAAGTCCCTGAAGAACCCGTCGATCCAACATCCGAACAAGATGATTGGGAGGATGGGCAAGTTAACCCTGATGATCCAGTCGGGAACGAGGACTCGGAGGATAGTAACTATCTACCAATCTCCGAGGATGATGTGAGCCTCGGTGACGAAGACTTCATCGTGCCAGAGGAACCACTCGAGCAGGAGCACTTTAAGAGCCAGCTAATCGCCACTGCGAGAAGCCTAAAAAAGAAGCAGCAACAGCTCCAAGCCGAAGAGGATACACTCAACGATAGATGGACCCTGGTCCTGGCTGCCGAAGAGTATGGCCTTCAACGCCCAGCAAAGAGTTATCCGAAGCGTCGGCTACTACCACAATTTGACGATGAGACCCTCGAGCCCATACCGCCAAGACACGGCCGTGCTGATGAACCAGACCGGCCGCCACGCGGGCAAGATAAAGCGGCCACCTATGCCGAAAACCAACCCGCACCACCCCGCCGTAGAGGCAGAGAGACAGCGGCTCCATGATACACCTACGACCTATGACAGGACCTGGACAATAGAGCGGGCCAAGCCAGATCAACCTATGGATCAAGGGGGCATTCCCCAACGCGAGAAGACGACCATCAGGCCTGGCGCGACAGGCACAATCTCACCCAGGCCGAAAACCGCATACGGACTTCACCCAAACTACATCGTGACGTCGCCCGATACAGAGGCGCCGCACACCCCTTATGCTTCACCGATGAGGTAATGGAGCACCAGTTCCCAGAAGGGTTTAAACCCGTAAACATTGAATCATACGATGGAACGACGGATCCCGCAATATGGATCAAAGATTTTCTTCTCCACATCCACATGGCTAGCGGTGATGATCTCCATGCAATCAAGTACCTCCCCCTAAAACTCAAATGACCAGCACGACACTGGTTAAACAGCCTTCCAGAAAACTCTATTGGCAACTGGGAAGATTTGGAAGATGCCTTTAGAGACAACTTCCAAGGTACCTATGTTCGGCCCGCAGATGCCGATGACCTCAGTCACATAGTCCAGCAACCCGGAGAGTCAGCCCGGAAACTTTGGACTAGGTTCTTAATTAAAATGAACCAAATTATCGATTGTCCGGACGCCGAAGCCCTCGCGGCCTTTAAAGAAAGCGTTCGTGATGAGTGGCTCGCCCGACACCTCGGCCAAGAAAAACCGAAGTCTATGGCAGCTCTCACCGTACTTATGAACCGCTTTTGCGCGGGAGAAGACAGCTGGCTAGCTCGTAGAAGCAACAACACCAGCGACCCCGGCACCTCCGAAGCCAGAGATGGCAACGGCAAGCCACAATGCAACAAACACAAGCGTCGAAGCAACAAAGAAGATACCGAAGGCATGGCGGTCAACGCCAAATTCAGTGCCTCTAAACCCGGTCAGCGGAAGAAGCCATTCAAAGGGTACAAAGATGGTCCATCTAGTTTGGACAGAATACTAGATCGGCCCTGCCAGATTCATGGCACCCCTGACAAGCCTTCCAATCATACCAACAGAAATTGTTGGGTCTTTAAATAGGCTGGTAAGCTAAATGCTGAACATAAGGGGAAAGGGCCGCCCAGCGAGGACGATGATGAAGAGACTCGCCCACCGAACATAGGGGGATAGAAGAAATTTCCCCCCGAGGTAAAAACGGTACAGTCTTAACCTGCTTTATCAGGACACTGTCCGTAAAATGGGTATTGATCCGTCAAGAGTCAAGCCCACTAAAACTACCTTTAAAGGAGTCATATCCGGCGTAGAGGCCTGCTGCACGGGGTACATAACACTGGAGGTAGTCTTCAGCTCACCGGATAATTTCCGAAGCGAAGACTTGATGTTCGACATCGTCCCTTTCTGCAGCGGCTATCACGCACTGCTCGGACGAACCATGTTCGCCCGTTTCAATGCGGTTCCACACTATGCTTATTTAAAGCTCAAGATGCCCGGACCACGTGGCGTAATAACAGTCAATGCAAACATGGAATGCTCCCTCCATACTGAGGAGCATATTGCGGCACTCGCAGCTGAAGTACAGGGTGGCCTTATCAAGCCGAGTACTACACCGGTAGTCAAGCCCCCAGACACTGTCAAATGAGTCCGGTCTACCCTGTAGAATGACAGTCCGGCTCGTCCAGAGCTAGATTAGCAATCCTGCCTCCATCAAAACCCCAACCTGATTGCGGCATATGTACCGCGTGTACATAACTACGCACTAAAGATACCATGGGCAAAGACGGAGGCACACTAAAAACAGGATCCACAATATGGCTCGACCCCATCCGGACCCTCATATTCTTCCCTTTTTCTTCTTCTTATTTTTATTTTTCAGGTTCTTTACAACCCACATCACCTTTCGATGGCACTAGGGGCCCTTTTCCAGGCCCCTTATGTATGCTCGATCGTTGATCCTCTCAAAGGATCATACACCAAGGCGAAAAGCGGCGCAGACGTGTGACAGAGTGTCCAAAGGATCTTCAAGATCGCCTTTTCCTTTTTTAGGACCCGTATAAAGCTTTCGCTTGTTCCCAAATCCTTGGCATGTAAGCTAATTATGGCATTCTCTGTAAGAGTACGTTTAACATATCAATCAAAATATAGCGGAAACATTTTTGTCCTACCTCATTCGGTATTGGCCTACTCCATAATCTGTAGTCCGTCTTCATGACTGTTTGACATATACACATTGGCATTAATTGCGAGGGGCTTTATTTGGCCACAAATATTCAAAAACAAAAAGTCTGAACACTTTCATAGTACACTTCATCGTCCCGAATACCGCATTATATGCATCGGCTCCATGTCTTTGGTCAATACTTGGGTTGCCCGGCTCCTGTGGTTACCACCTTACGTTCCGCTTGTTCGGCTAAGGTAGTAAAGGGACAACTACTGCGATTGTGTTTCTGGCTCGTCCGGTCAAACACCTCAGTAGAGAAAGCTGAAAACTGACTGTCATGATATGGCGAGAGCTGGTCAACGGTTCGGTGACTTATTAAATCTTTTGTGTGTTTTTCCATGTTATACGAAGGACTGGCTTCGGTTCAGTCACGCGCTTAAGGCATCCTTGTTCTGACAGCCACATGCGCACCAGGGGCTAGCCCTTAGCCCCACCGTCAAACTCCTATGGCTAAGTTAAAGTGCTAAAGCCGCATAGTCTAATTGCCTGGTTCGCCACGTAAGTCACCTCCTGAATGGACCAACACGTTGGGTCAAGAGTGATTACACGTTACTCCGAACACCTCCGTAGCATCTACGTGGGGGCTGAAGCCGGCGACTGGCAAACTTTCAGAATAATAAAAGACGACCGCACAGGAGGTATGTAGTTCGGATAAAAGCATAAATATACTACAAAGCTTTGGTATATAATATCAAAAGGGCACCCTCTAGGACATCTTCAAAATAACACTCCGGCTTGCGGTGGTCCTTGCCTCCAGGCGGACCCTCAACTGCCACGACGGCGTCCTTCATCTTCGCCCAGTGCATCTTGACACAGGCAAAGGCCATCTGCGCACCTTCTATACACGCCGAGTGCTTCACAGCCTCAACTCGGGGCAAGGCGTCACCGAGCTGCTTGACCAGGCCGAAGTAGCTGCTAGGAATGGGTCCGGCTGGCCATAGCCGGACTATGATGTCCTTCATGGCCAAACCAGACATCCTATGCAGCTCCGCCAGTTGCATCATCTGGTTGTTCAGCAGCGCTGGCCGCTCCGGCGCCAGGTACTAGGACCAGAAGAGCTTCTCCGTTGTGTTCCCTTCTTGGGCCCGAAAGTACTGTGCGACGTCGGCAGCACTCCTCGGGAGATTCGCAAAGGGGTCTGGAGCACTCCATAGTCGATTTAGCAAAGCATATATTCGACCGCCAAATATACTCTGTAAAAGAAAAGGTTTACCAGCCGCTATCCGTCTGGCCTACTTGATCTCCTCGCGAGCCACCCGGGACTCGCTCCACGCCTCCTTTGCCTCTTGAAGAGCCTTGGTGAGTTCGATCGTTTGAGCCTTATTACTCTCCTCCAAGGACTCACACTTGTTGGCGGCATCCTCGAGCGCCTGCTCCACTTTGTTCACCCGCTCCTCACACTTACGATGGGTAACCTTCTCGGCCTCTAAATCCACAGCCGCTTTGTCAGCGGCCACTTGGCTCACCTGCGCCTTCTCCTTGGCTTCGGCAAGGGTACTTTTGAGGGTCTCGACCTCGGTTGCGCTGCCTGCAATCATACACATAGACGAACATGAGGTTAAACTCTGAGTTGGCATTACAATTCAGGCTTGTAAGGGATCTTTTCAAAGAATACCTTGTGCCTCATCGAACCACTTGTGCATGCGGTCGATCTCATCTTCAGCCAGCTTCAGCTTCCGCTTGAGTTCGGAAACTTTAGCGGCCTGGGCGGAAGCAGCTAACAATGAAGCATGTTTATCAAAATAGACAAGTATGTTATCTCCGGCGAATATTTGATCCTCTGTCCGGCCTCTTTTTCAAAAAGCCGAACAGAGTCTTAGGGGCTACTATCTATACACAGGCATATTTATTTGCACATGCAAATGCGGCTAAGAATATTACATTGCATACCTCAAAGCCTGTTAATAGGCTGGTGAAAGCTTCGTTCAACCCGCTTTTGGCGGACTGAATCTTCTCAACCACCGTACCCATCAGGGTACGGTGCTCCTCCACGACGAAAGCACGTCAAAGTGCTTCCCTCAAAGTGTCCGGCGCCTCCGGATTGATGGAGGTCATCGGTGGAGTCGGCAATCCCCCTCCTTTAAAGGGGGCTGCTCATTCGATTCCGGAGCCGTGGGGGTCTCAGGAGTAATATTCGGCTGGGGGCCGAACTGGTCCGGGCCCCCGTCGTCAGTTTCCATGGGGGTTGTGCCCCCCATTTTCTCGGCAGCCGAGGCATTACCCTCTGGTGCCGTTTCAACGGCCTTCCGCACCTCTCCCTGACCCGGAGAGGTCCTTTGGGATAACACCTCGGTGTCATCCGCGACATGTGGCGGAGAGGCTCGCGGAGGCGTTTCGCTCTCCATCATCTCCGGCGCCAAAGAGTTTCCCGAAGACGATGATTGTTGGGGAAGATCACTGGCTGGACTGAAGTACATAAATGATATGTTATCCTACAATTTGTAAAAAGCTGGACATATGCATAGTATCTTTGAGTACTTACGATTAGGCCAGGGGCTTTGCCCTGGGGCGCCACTGCGGGATGGCTTCGGCATCCGATTCGGAGCCATCCGAGAGGGATATCTTCCCCCTTTTGGACGCCTCCGCCTGTGGGTCAGCGGAGGCCGCCCTCTTCTTTTTCTTCTCCTTGTGGGGAGAATTTCTCTCTTCCTCCTCCTCCTCTTCGTCTTCATCTCCCTCATGGGAGGAGAGAGCTTCGGTATCTCCGGACACAACATCCGAAGTACCTTTACGACGGAGGCCACTTTTGGCCTCCTTCCCTTCTTCTTGGCCCTCTTCTCCGGCGCCTGGTATGGCGTCGGGACCAGCATCCTCGTTAGCAGAGGAATGGCTGGATCTTTGGGTAGCGGAGCCGGACATCGCGCTCCACCTTGTTTGTCCAGCCCCGAGGGAGGAATGGAAAGCTCGACATACCCCTTGGATTTACAAGTTGAAGTTATTTTCAGAAATCAGAAACTTACTGGAGTGGCTGGATGAGCGCAATCAAGGCCGATGTCTCTAGTCGTCTCCGGCCACGACTTTTGGGCCTTGAAAAGCAACTTCCAGATGTCTTCGTGCATTGTGCCAAAGAATCGCTGCAGGGTCCGGGGGCCAGCCGGATTGAACTCCCACATGTGGAGAGACCAGCGCTGGCAGGGGAGAATCCGGTGAAAAAGCATCACTTGGATCACATTAGCAAGACTGGCGTTTTTCTCCATCATATTCTTGATGCACTTCTGCAGCATCATCACCTCGTCGGACGATGACCAATCCAGGCCCTTATTAATCCATGATGCCAGCCGCATTGGAGGTGCGGATTTAAACTCACGAGTGGCAGCCCATGTGGTGTCGCGAGGTTCCGTGATGTAGAACCACTCTTGTTACCTCCGCAGTTTGAGGCAAGAAACCTTTTCAATACACCTGGGGCAGGACCAAGTAACCCGCCCGGTGTGACCCGGACTGCTGAGGCACCTGTGGCCGAGGCGGCGGCTCAACCTCGTATGACAGGTCAACCTCGAATGGACTTGACCCCGCCATAGAGAGTGCCAACACCCCCGGGTCATTATTACAACCCACTGGATAATATGATTGCTGCAGCTTCTCAGCTGGCGGCTCTTCTGATAGAAGGCGAGTCCCCCGCTGCGATAGAGACCCGGAATGCCGTGGAACTTCTTGAGACGATGGTGGCTCAATAGGCGGCTTACTCATACAGATGTGAGCGAATTCATTCAACTCCGCGCCACAGTCGAAATTACAGCCGGCGCATTGAATCGCCGGCGGTTTCCGACAGCCAGCGGCATCATAACCCGCCTCGCAACGATGACCCGCCCCGTGAGGATAACAATGTCCAAGCCCTTATGGGTCAGTGATACGTCTCCAACGTATCTATAATTTTTGATTGTTCCATGCTATATATTATCATTCTTGGATGTTTTATAATCATTTTATAGTCATTTTATATCATTTCGTGGTTCTCCAATTTCTGTACGTTGCAATTTCAAACACTACTCATCATGTTCACTGAAGAAAATTTATCTGCACTTAAGAAAACTGATCATGTTCTCTGAAGAAAATTGATCTGCTATTAAGAAAACTAAACATGTTCTCTGGACTGATAGCATCAAGTTAATTGAATGCATCAAGAGCAATTGGTCCAGATTTTGGCAAAATTACGAGTTAACTAAATGCATCATCAAGAGCAACGGGACCAGATTTTTGTTGTTATGGTCTAAAATGGGAGAAGGAAAAAAATGTTATGCCTGTCAATTGTTGAATTATTCAGAGATCCATGTTCTGTATCCAGGATAATGCACAATTGCAGTGTCCATGGATCACAGGATAATCAATTGCAGTGTTAAATTCAGTCCGTGTGTACTCCAAGTAGTGATTTTAAATCCAGTCATCAAAATACAGTCAATTTTTCTACGCAATCTGCAGATGAGTGTAAATTCAATCGATAACTTGCACTAAGGAATTTGTTCTCCAGGTAGAGATGAGTGTAAAAATGGTCCAATAATAGTAGTGTCATGGTAAGGTTGCGGGATGATGGATATCACAGCTGCGGAATGCAGATCTGTATGCAACAAACAAACAGTTCCCAGGGATCAACACTTGCATGACAAACTGTTCAAAACTTCAGGCACTGTGAGCAGCGTATGCTCTGCTTTGCTTACATATCTGTAGAACAGATACGTGAAGAAAACGACGAAGAGGAACTGGATTGTCGGTGTACTAGAGTAGGGGTACCCTAGTATCCCGTACTCGTGCACGGACAGTTGCAGCCTCCCGCGGAAGGGTTTGCCTGGTCACCGCCAAGATCCTCCGTGGCTCCTTTGGATCCATTCAAGAACAAAGTATTTTACTAAGAAGACAAGGCCCCGGCAAGAGGAGCTTGCCGGGAAGGCCACTCAAGGCATGCAGAAGACAGGGCCCCGGCAAGAGGAGCTTGCCGGGAAGGCTCGGAGCGCGACAAGCCTCCGGACGCGACAAGGATTCGGCCGCGGCAAGGTGCTTGCCGCGGCAAGCAACCTCTCCGTCTCCGCCCAGCTCATCCAACAACGTGTCGCCATGGGATCATTCCATGCGGCGTGTCAAGAGGTCAGGCAGCAGCGGAGAGCGGCGATAAGCGGCCGACAAGCTTGCCATCGTGGCGGCGGTGGCGCTTTGACGGTCTCTGTTGCCTTTGTTTGGGCGACAGCGACGGGCATTTATTGCTTTTGTCCCTTGCCGTCACGAGTTAGGTATTTTGCATCTTTAATCGCTCGGTAGGTGTACCAACTCCTGTTTTACATTTGTACCCTCGCCTATGTTGCCACCGTCGGAGACCCCTTGAGCATATAAAAGGAGGCCCATGCGCAACGTAGAGCAGGTTCGGTTCATTCGACTCACTCGAGACCAGATACGCTCACGCTAGGTTTTGTAGCTTGCATCGCTCCCTAGCAAGAACACAATACAACAAACAAGCAGTAGTAGGAGTTTTATCTCTCCGGAGAGCTCGGCTGGGTAAACTGCTCGTGTGCCTCGCCTCGATCCGCTCTTCGTGCGATCTCCGCCCCTCCGAACCACAAGGGGCCTGGTCCGCCCGGCCCCATAGGTGGTCGTGGGTACGATCAGCCTCCCGACATCTTTGGCGCGCCAGTAGGGGCGTCGAGGCTGTGTGAATCTGATCCGACGTTCACACGAGCAGCGTCCTCAACATCTTCCTCAACATGCCACCGAAGAAGAAGGCTTCGCGGCAGCAGAAACCGTCTGCGTTGTACCCACCCTCACCGCAGCAAACGGGTGGTGGGGCAGACGCCGGCGGAGGAACGGGCGCCGACGAAGGTGTTCGTGACGTTGCCAAGTCCAAGGACAAGGCCCCGCAAACCTCGGCGTCCGCGCATCCCCCGCGCCCATCTCAAGAGACGCGGTACCAACAACGTCATGGCGTTCACAATGCCATACGTTTGTTGGATCGAGACCCTCAAGACCAGCATGCGCGCCAACATGCTGGCACGAGTGAGATACGGTCGCCTGGACGGGGTGCTGCTCCTTCTAACATAGTTAGAAGTCCGAGCATATCCTGCTCCTCGCACCGTTCGCCAATGCCACCCACTACTCCAGCAGAAGCTCTGGCGAGAGCTCAGCTGCTCCTCGACTACCTTCCAACGGCCGACAGGGTCGACGAGTGGAGGGCCACTATCCAGAGCCTCATCGGCTTTGCCAACGGCGACGCTCGCGGCAACCAACGCCCGTCGTTGCCGCGGCAAGACAACAAGGCACGAGCCGGTGGCGGCAGACTGTCGGAGGTGCAACTACCATGCACTCTCCGCCCCGAAGGCCAAGATCGCCGACTCACCGGATCCACCTCGACAGCGACTCCACCGCGTCGTCGGATCCGCGAGGTCGCCGCGATCAGCGCCAAGTTCTTCATGAACGACAACAAGAGGACGCCGAACTCGCATCGAGCGCCGGAGAGAAGCGCCGACGTCAGTCCGGCTGCCGCCATGGCCTTCTGTTGACATGCGCGCGCCCGGAGGAGCCAGCGACTTGCCGTCTGTGATAGGTTGCCCTGCGTTCACTCGTGAGCTGCGGCAGGTCCAAAGTGGCCCAGCCGGAAAACTTCAAACCAGATGTCTGGAGAAGTATGATGGCAGGGCGCATCCATCGAGTTCCTCGGCATCTACACCATCGCGGTGCGAGGCTGCGGGGGCGGGACGACAAGATCCTCGCCAACTACTTCCCGCTCGTGCTCAAGCCCAACGTCAGATCTTGGCTCATGCACTTGCCGGACAGCTCCATATCCTCTTGGGCAGATCTGTGCCATCGGTTTTTTGGTGCCTTCACAGGTGGCCACAAACCTCATGGCCAAGAGAGTGACCTTCATCTGCTCGCCCAGAAGGAAGGAGAGTCCCTGCGCAAGTTCATTCAGAGATTCAGCCATGTGCACTACAACATCCCAGATGTCCACCCCGCCGTGGTGATCAGCGCGTCTCATCGAACGTCTTGAACCGCAGGATGAGGGAGGAGATGGCGATGTGCAAAGTCAAGGACGTCGGTGAGCTGCGCATTGGCCGACAAGTGTGCACGCTACGAAGAAGGAGGAGACTCCGGAGAGAATGCGAAGCAAGATCTCGGCGGTGAGGAGGCTGCCCGGCAAAGAAGGGCCAAGCGAGGCAACAGAAGAAGAAAGGTAGAGAAGTGCTAGCTGTTGAGCAGTCCGGCAACGGAGGTGGCGACAAGAACGCCAAGGCTGGTGGCTCCGGCAAGGAGGTTGCCGACGCCAACCACCGATGGTGGCGGGCGGCCCGACAAGCAGTGACGGCTCCGGCAAGCGATCTTGCAAGATCCACCGCACCAAGGGCCACGACCTCCAGAGCTGCAAGAAGGTTGAGCAGCTTGTTGAACAATAGAGGGCTGAGTACGAGCGCGCGACAAGGAGAAGGCCCAAGAAGGTGCTGGGGAGCAAGCAAGAAAGCGTCCGGCCGGGAGGACGCCTTGTGGCAAGGCCAAGCAGCGGCAAGGAGACAGACCTCCCAGCGGTCGCGACAAGGATGAAGATGATGACGACGACGAAGATATGGAAGACGCGGCGACACCGATGAGCAGGAGTTTGAAAGCCACAGAGGTCCTCTGCGTTGTGGAGGTGCTTCCTGCATACCTCCCACCGCCAACTCAAGCAATGGATGCGGAGGTCAATGCAGCGGAACCATTCGTAGAGTCACGCAAGCCTCTGAAGTGGTCCAGCACGCCTATCGTCTTTGATATTGAGGACCACCCTGATCGCATAACTGCGGTCGGGTGCTTGCCGATGTTGGTCTCACCAACCATCTGCAACCTCAAGGTCACCAAGATGCTAGTTGACGGCGGGGCTGTCTTGAATCTGATCTCCTCCGCGGTGCTCCAGAAGCTTCAAATCCCTGACAGCGAGCTCGAAGAGACCGGCACCTTCCAAGGAATCAATCCGGGAAGGAGCAAGCCGAAGGGGAAGGTTACGTTGCCGGTAACATTTGGCGCCGAGCTGAACTTTAGGACTGAGAGGGTCACATTCGACGTTGCCGATTTCCCATTGCCTTACAATGGGATACTTGGCCGCCCAAGACTCGCCAAGTTCATGGCAGCCTCTCACTCGCCTACAACTTACTCAAGATGCCAGGCCCGATAAGCGTCATCTCTGTCCATGGCGACAAGAAGGATGCCCTTATCTGTGCCGACAAAATCTACCGGGATGCAAAGACATGACAGATTACCATACACTTGTTACCGAAGCTCCCGGGGGGAAGAAGACAAAGTCCAAGTCCGGCAAGAGCCCTGATGCCCACTCTGGCAAGCGCACCTCTTCAGAGTGCTGCGCTACCGTCGAGGACGCACCATCGAGCTCCACCGGCAAGTGCAAGAAGAAGATGGTACCTCCGCCCAAGACCAAGAAGGTGCCCGCCAAGGAGGACGGCACTGGTGGTACCTTCACCATCAGTGCCTCTCTCGACCCTAAATAGGAAGGCGCGCTCGTTGCTTTCCTGCGGGCGAATGTCGACGTGTTTGCATGGCAACCGTCGACATCCCCGTGTTCCTGTGAAAGTGATTGAGCACCGCCGCCGCTTGTCCTCATGCACGGCCCGTCAAGCAAAAAGTCGAGGAAAGCAAGCGGTGGGCGCCAAGAATTCATAGCGAAGAGATCAAGAAATTGGAAGCAAGAGGCCTTGTCGAGGAGTGCTCCATCCTACGTGGTTGGCCAATCCACAGTCGCAGTCGTGCGCATAAGCAAATGGAAAATGGAGACTTTGTATTGACTTCACGGATGTTAATAAAGCTTGTCCCAAAGATCCATTTCCCTTACCACGCATCGACCAGATTGTTGACTCCACGACTGGATGTGATTTGCTTTCGTTTCTTGATGCATACTCGAGATACCATCAGATCTTCATGGCTGAAGAAGATGAGGAGAAGACCGCATTCATTACACCATGTGGCACATACTGCTTTATCACGGATGCCTTTCGGTTTTAAGAATGCCGGATCTACATTTGCAAGGGTAGTCCATGACGCTTTTGAGCCGCAAATGCACAGAAATGTATAAGCCTACATGGATGACATAGTGGTCAAAAGCAAAGACAAAGCAACTCTGGTTCAAGATTTGGACGAGACCTTTGCAAATCTGCGCAAGATCAACCTCAAGCTCAACCCCGAGAAGTGCGTGTTTGGAGTCACTTCCGGAAAGCTACTCGGGTTCTTCCATCTCGGCCCGAGGGATTGAAGCCAATCCCGACAAGATCAAGGCCATTGAGTAAATTGAAGCACCAAAGCGCGTCAAGGATGTACGAAGACTTGCCGGTTGCAATTGCTCTCAGAGGTTTATTTCTAGGTTCTGTTGAGCGCCTCGCCATTTTCAAGATTTTGAAAAAGGCAGGTCCAATGAAATGGACTCCGAAGCGGAGGCTGCGCCGCAGACTTAAAGAGATACTTGTCCTCCACTCCGACACTTGTCGCACCTAAACCACAAGAGAAGTTGCTGCTATATATAGCGGCAACCAATCAAGTGGTTAGTGCTGCGTTAGTAGCGGAGCGGGAGGCGGATGACGAGCCGGCTACCACAGAAAACACATCCGGCGACAAGCAGGGGGCTTTGCCGACAAGCTCTGGTCCCGACAAGGACGAATCCGCGCAGACGCATGAACAGATGCAGAAAAGGATGGTGCAGCGCCCAGTTTACTTTGTCTGTTCCCTCCTGCAGGGGGCTAGGTCAAGGTACTCTGGTGTGCAGAAATTGCTTTTCGGCCTCCTCATGGCCTCGAGAAAGCTGCGCCATTACTTCCAAGCACATGAGATCACAGTTGTCACTCGCTTTCCGCTCAAGAGGATACTGCAGAATCCAGAGGCAACAGGCAGGATTGTCGAGTGGGCACTGGAACTGTCAAGCTTTGGTCTCAAGTTTGAAAGCACTTCAACTATCCAAAGCAGAGCATTGGCAGAATTCATAGCGGAATGGACGCCAACGCCAGATGAAGAGATTCCGGAGACGAGCATTCCCGTCAAGGAAGCAAGTAAAGAGTGGCTAATGTACTTTGATGGTGCCTTCTCGGCTGCAAAGGCGCCCGTCTTTGGCGTCTTGCTTATCGCACCCACGGAGAGCACCTCAAGTACGTAGTCCAGATGCACTTTCCCAAGGAGCAAGCAACAAACAATACCGCAGAGTATGAAGGTTTGCTTGCCGGTCTCGAGATCGCCAGAGACCTTGGGATCAAGAAGCTTATTGTCGTGGGTGACTCGCAGCTTGTCGTCCGCCAAGTGAACAAAGATTATCGAGTCCGTTGATGGAAGCCTACGTCGATGAAGTGAGGAAGCTAGAAGAGCACTTTGACGGCCGCAAATGGAACATGTTCCAAGAGCTCGTAATGACATTGCCGACGGCCTGTCAAAGTGTGCTGCACTTAAGTTGCTGTGGAACCAGGGATTTTCGTGCTCAAGCTGACTCAACCAACCGTAACACCGCAAATCAAGCTGGACAGAGCAAGAAGAGGAAGTTGATCTCTGGTGACTACTTCCGCAGAGCTTCCCGAAGCCGTCGTTATGAAGGTCCCCAAGATCAACACCAACTTGATCTTTGAGAGGCGGTCTGCTCCGACAAGCCCCAGGGTTTGTTTCGTTGAAGCAGACGCTTCCGACAAGTCTTGCTCCGGCAAGCTTGCCGGGGAGCATCAAGCTCCAGCAGAGCCGCAGGTTCTTGCCGTAGAAGCTGACGTTCCCGCAGCAGCAGATGTGCTTTTAGTCCTCGTTGTCGAGCCACAAGCTCCAGCATGGGCGCAGCCGATTGTCCTTTTCCTTCAGACAGGAGAACTTCCCGAAGAACAAGAAGAAGCGGAAAGAGTAGCCCGGCAGTCAAGTATGTACCAGTTTGTCGATAGCATACTGTACAGAAGAAGACTCAACGGTGTGAAATTGAAGTGTATTCCTGTGGAAGATGGATGAAGCTGTTGGCGAGAGATACACGGAGGCATATGTGGTCACCACATTGGCGCGAGAGCACTTGCCCGAAAGCTTTCCGACAAGGTTTCTTCCGCCGACAGCCCTCCGGATGCAATCGCACAAGTAACCAAGTGTGAAGCGTGCCAGTTCCATTCCAAACAGATACACCAGCCAGCTCAAGCTCTCCAGACGATCCCTTTATCCTGGCCCTTTTCGGTCTGGGGGCTCGACATCCTCGGCCCTTTCCCCGAGCTGTCGGGGGCTTTGAGTACTTGTACGTCGCCATCGACAAGTTCACAAAGTGGCCGGAAGTGGAAGCAGTGAGGAAGGTGACGCACAGCCGATCAAGTTCTTGGTCGATTGTTTGCCGCTTCGAATCCCTAACAGGATCATCACCGACAACGGCACACAATTCTGGTCGCACCTTCATGCAGTACGTCCAAGATCTTGGCGCCAAGGTCTGCTTTGCTTCTGTTGCTCACCCGAGAAGCAACGGTCAAGCAGAGAGGGCAAATGCTGAAGTGCTGCGGGCTCAAGACCATAACTTTCGAAAGGCTGCACAAGTGCGGAAGAAACAGGATCGATGAGCTGACGGTGTTTCATTGTACGATCAGGAAGACGCCAAATCGAGCCACCGCCGTACACCCTTTGCTCTAGTCTATGGAGCGAAGCAGATTCTCCCCACGGAACTCGTATCACGGATCGCCTCGAGTGCTCGCTTCACGATGAACTTGAGCAAGAGCAGCTGCGACAAGATGACGCTACCGCTCCTTGAGGAGGATCGTCTTCAGGCTGCAGGCGAGCTGCTACGCTACAAAGAAGCTTTGCGTCGCTACCATAGCCGCAAAGTTAGTGCCAGAAGTCTCGAGGAAGGCGACCTTGTTCTTCGGCGCATTCAGTCCGCCAAGAATTCAAACAAGTTGACGCCAAAGTGGGAAGGCCCTTATCGGGTGAAACGAGTCACTAGGCCTGGCGCTGTCCGCCTTGAGACCGAAGATGGCATCCCGGTGAGCAACTCCTGGAACATTGAGCATCTTCGTAAGTTTTACCCATAGAGGCGCGGTTCAGGAACCCGTTCCGGCAACCACCTTTTGTACAAGTCTTGCCGCTGTTGCATGTAATCCTTTGTACAAAGCCGGGCGCAGACCGATGCATCGATAAAGCTCATGTGTTGCGCACAACTTGTCAAATTCATGCTTTCATCATTTTATTGCATGTTTTGGCTAACACTTTGTGTAGCAACCACACCCGGTAAGCAATATCGAGCCGCTGGGCTCCATAACTTTATTTCCTCTTCTTCCTCTTTTCTCAAAGAAAGGAAGGCTCCCTCGCGCACAAGTTAACCAGTGGGGAAGGAGAAGATAATACTATGGACCGTGCACCGCCGAGGAAGTCTAGCCTTATCGGAAGCAAAAGACAGAAAAGCTAAGTTGCCAAAGTTTGAGCAATCAATTTTTAAATTTTTAAGTTATCTTCCTCGAACGAGAGTACTTTGTATGGAAAACTTGTCTTGTGAGAGGAACCAACTCATGAGCTAGTCGGCGCCCTTACTTTGTTTCGAGTCCGCTCAACAACTTAAGTGAGCTGCGGCTGAGTCGCGACAAGGTTGCTTGTCGGGGCAGCACTTGCCAAAGGCTGCCGACGTTCCGCACACAGGCCATGCAAAGGTGCCCGCACCGACAAGTCCCCCAAATGCGTAGGGCGTAAACGCATAAAGGAAGGAATCAAGTAGAGGAAAAAACGTTGCATTGATCGCCTAAGATAGAGTATAAAACAAAATAACTTGTAGCTGATCTAACAAAGTGTTCTAAACATGATAAGAAACGACAAGGGAAGGATAAAATTTGCGGCCTAGTCTAAGCGGTCGCCATCAATCCGCTTGATCTTGTTCACCTTGTCCACAATGGGTGCGACAAGGGCTTTGAGCTCCTCCATGTTGGCATCTGGCGGCAAGGATCTGAGGACGCTGTTAAGGTTGAGGCCCGGATTGCGGAAGGCCACCTTTATCAACACCTTCTCGAGGGCTCCTGACAGATCTGGCGTGATTCCTCGGCCACCGCTTTGGGACCTCTTCCCGAGTCGCTGGAGGCCCGTCACCACGCCTTTGAAGAATAAACTGAGTTTGGCGCTGGGTTGGAGATGCTCGTCGGAGGAGTATGCAAGGTCCGCCATCCCAGCTCCATCATTTCGTTGTGGATGTCGCAGCGGTGTCCACAAGACCTTGATCCAGGCTCCACACTCTCCCTCAAGGCGCTCTGAGTGGAGACAACATTCGCTAGCAGCTCCTCCTTGGCCTTGATTGTCTCCAACAGGCCCACTTCCCGCTCTCTGGCGCCGTCCAACGTCTGCGTCAGAGTGCTCAGCTTCAGCTCAAGATCCGCCTTGGAATCCTTGGCGGCATCGAGCTCCTTGACCCTATCAGCGAGACGACTCTGCAGCTCGCCAAAAGTGTAGGCGTCCTTCTCGCGCTCGTGCTTGAGCGCAGCAAGCTCTTCGCCGCTCTTCTTGAGGCTGGCCTCCAGCTGTGCCACCTTCGCCTTCAACTCTTCCTTGGCGGCCTCGGCGGCTGGGTAGCATCCTTCGCTTCCTTAAGCGCCCCGCCAAGTGACTCCTCGCGCGCGGCAAGGTCTTCTTCGTGGCTGTCCAGGTTGACCTTCCGCTGCGCCAGCTCGCTTTCCTGCGCGAAGAGCTTCTCGGCAGCCAGCCGCTGCTCCTCCTCAGCTGCGGCCTTCTCAAGGATGAAGGCCGTGCGCTCTTCTGCAAGTTGCCCCGCGCTTCTGCTACGTCGCGGAGAGTTTCTTGGTTGGCGCTCGGAGCTCTTCTGCAGCGCTTCTCCATGTCCGCCTCGCCCTCGCGACAAGTGCTTCCCGGGACTCCAACTTGGCTTGCCGGGCGCGGTAGAGCGACAACAGCTTCTTCAAGAATGCCCTCCTAAGACTTCGCCTGCTGCTGCTTGGCGCGTCCACCTGGCGTCAGCCCAGCGGAGGCGAGTAGTTCGCCGTCGAAGGTCTCTCCTTCGACCGGGCGCCTGAGCTTCGGCTCCTGTGGAGCTTGATGAAGACACCCTCGCCCGGCCTTCAAGTAGGCGCCGGGCTGGGAGCTCCTCGAACTGTAGCTTGTGGCAGCGGGGAGTCGGTTGTTAGTGCAGCGCTGGCGCTCCCTGCGGCCTCGGGCCGTCAGTCTGATCGCCCGACCCTCGCCCGGCTCCTGCGTCGGCAGCCTCGGTGGCCTCCTCACGACAGTTTACGTCGGCGACGGCTTCTTCTTCCACAATGACGGCCTCTTCTTCCATGACGACGGCCTGCGTCGGTGTTGTTGCGCTTCCTCCTCGCCGGCGACCTCGACCTCCATCGGCTCTGCGTCAGACGAAGAAAGAGCAGTCAAGCAAATGTTCAAAAAGAGAAATAGAAGAAAACAAGCCCAAGGGAGATTTTCGTGTAAGGAAATTACCTGCAATGGGATCCGCAGCCACGGCCTCGACCACTGGAGGGTCACTGGCGCTGTCCCTTGCCGGGGTGGCCTCCCTTGCCGGAGTGGCCTCCCTTGTCGGAGGGTACTCCCTTGCCGGAGAATCCTCCCTTGGCGGCGTAGTGGCAGCAGACAGGATTTCGGGGGCGGCTTCCGAGCCCTCCTGATGAGGCTGCTCTGCTCCTACACAAGCAAACAATCGGGTATCAACGAAGAAGGAGCGCCCCTGCACACCTAACAATAAGGAGAAAGCCGAACACTTACTTTGGGGGCTGTCTTTGGGGCTGCTCTGAGGAAGGGTTCTTGGTCCGGCAAGGGGTCTCAGACGCCTCCTCTGTTGCCACAGGTGGATCGTCCTCAACGACGACCGTCGAGATCTTAGCCCTCTTCGACGCTCTTCGGGCCAGCGTCACGAAAAGGAAAGAGTCCGAGCAAGCAAATTAGATTCAAGATGAAGCAATAAAATTCAAGCAATACAAGCAGAATCTCAAGAGCTTACTCTTCATCTTCCTCCTCGGAGCTGGCCGGAGAAGTAAAACTCGGCTCGCCTCCCGGTGCGACGAGGCGCGGCAGTAGGCTCTCTTGGCCGCCATGGAGGCGTCGGCGGTGGCTGGGAAGATCCCGCCCGCTTGTCGCAGTAGCAGTGAGGCGCCCAGCAACATCGCTGTCCCTTAGAGCGCGTCAGCGCGCTGCTTCTTGTGGGCCGATCTGCCCCGACTCGTCTCCGGCCTTGCGGAGACGCCTCTTCAGTGAGCCGGGCTCACTGGCGGCAAGTCGCTGGGTGGTGGAGAAGAAGCGCCCGCGGCGGGTCCACTCGACCCGGCCTCGGGCTCGACAAGCTCGTCCTCGCCGGCGGTATCCCTTCGCTCGGCAAGGCTTGCCGCCTTCGCAGCGTCCACCTCCTCCACGGTGTACCCGAAGGCCCCAATGGCAGCGGCTGCTGCCGCCTCCTCCACCCTGGTGGCAATACGCGCCATCTCCTCGTCGGTGGTGTCGCGAGTGAGCTTTTTCTGCTCGTCGGAGCGGATCGGCACTTCTTCCAAGTCGTCGAAGAACTGCTGCACGACCTCGTCGGGGCTCTCGCCAGTTGGAGCGATCCCATGGGAATCGCTGCAACGGCATCATGGCGCGGATGCGGTCGAGCGCCGAGTTGTTGCACAATGGGACGACCCCCCTCGGCAACCTAAACCACTCAGGGTGATCGGGGTCGTTCTTGAACAGCTCTAGCAACATCGCATCCAGCTCTAAGACGGTGAAATTCTAGTTCAGGCCCGGGCGCAACCTCATGATGTCTGCCGCATTTTGGAACTCCCAAGCAGGCCTCCTCCTCTCCTCGCAAGGGAAGCGATGCAGCGCGAAGGAAGTCTGCGCCAACCGCGCCTACGGTTAGTCCGGCAAGCCCGAGGCGCAAAATCCGGGTCACAGCTATCTTCAACCTAGCATCCTCCGGCTAAGTTACTCCAATCTCTGCCACACTATTGGGGTTTGGCGACGACAAGGAAGGGCTGCGGGTTCTCCTCTACGACCCAACACCAATTGGCTCTCCACTCCTCCCACTTGTTGCGGAACTCCCCTTCCAGATAGGCTTCTTTCTTACCGATCCTGGAGACCCAAGCTATCCCTCCGGCAAGTGGCTCTCCTCTCTCAACGCGGGGCACGAAGAAGTGGCGGAAGAGTGCCACATTTGGGTGGATCCCGACAAAGTTTTCACAAAGGTGTGCGAAAACTGCCATGGTCAAGACGGCGTTGGGGGTGAAATCAAGGAGGCGGAGGCCATATGTGTTCATGAATCGCAGAAGAACTTCGGAAAAGGCGGGCAAAGCCCGCAATAGAAGAAAAGGGCAAAGAAGGTACCCAGTTGGGGCCAAATCAGAGGCGGAGGCGGGGAGTACCTTCGTGCGCGGATGCGCACGCGTCTCCGTCGACCAAAAGAGGTAGAAGACATCCCGCAGCTCCTTTGCGCCGAGCTGAGGGGGGAAGATGGCCTGCTCCTTGCGCAGCGCCGCGACCGCTGTGCCTCGGCCGACTTGACGCCCTTCTCCTTGTCGGCTTTCGGAGCCATGGCGAGGGCGGCGGAGGAGGCCGACGGCGGTGAGTGCGCTTGTGGCGAAAGAAGTGGCGGGCGCTGCTCTCTTCAGCCGGAGAAGAAGGGGGAGCGGCGGTGGTTTTCTTGACAAGACAGCAATGGCGGAGTGGACGGCCTGCCCCTGTTTCCCCCGCTTATAAAGAGGGGGAGGGGGCGGACGTCCCGCTTTTCCTAATAAAGAAACCCCCACGACCACGCCCACGATCTCTCGCACGACGCCACGTTCGGTGCGTGCCGTTAGTGGGGGTCGTGGTGGGTCCGGGGCGAGTTGCGGCGTGATCGAGGCCGCGTGTGACCGTGCACTGTTTTGGGCCTGGCCCGACAGCGCTCGGCACTTCGGCAGATGTCTGACCCAGGCCGGGGCTCTGTCGGTGTACTAGAGTAGGGGTACCCTAGTATCCCGTACTCGTGCCGCAGACGATTGCAGCCTCCCGCGGCGGGGTTTGCCTGGTCACCGCCAAGATCCTCCGTGGCTCCTTTGGAGCCATTCAAGAACAAAGTATTTGACTAAGAAGACAAGGCCCCGGCAAGAGGAGCTTGCCGGAAGGCCACTCAAGGCATGCAGAAGACAGGGCCCGGCAAGTGGAGCTTGCCGGGAAGGCTCGGATCGCGACAAGCCTCCGGACGCGACAAGGATTCGGGTCAAGGCAAAGGCGCTTGCCGACAAGCAACCTCTCTGCGTCTCCGCTCCAGCTCATCCAGCAACGTGTCGCCATGGGATCATTCCATGCGCGCGTGTCAAGAGGCTGTGCAGCCAGCGGAGAGCAGCGATAAGCGGCGCTGACAAGCTTGCCATCGTGGCGGCGGTGGCGTGACGGTCTCTGTTGCCTTTGTTTGGGCGACAGCGACGGGCATTTATTGCTTTTGTCCCTTGCCGTCGAGTTAGGTATTTTGCACTGCATAATCGCTCGGTAGGTGTACCAACTCCTGTTTTTACGTTTGTACCCTCGCCTATGTTGCCACCTGTCGGAGACCCCTTGAGCATATAAAAGGAGGCCCATGCGCAACGTAGAGGAGGTTCGGTTCATTCGACTCACTCGAGACCAGATACGCTCACGCTAGGTTTTGTAGCTTGCATCGCTCCCTAGCAAGAACACAATACATCAAACAAGCAGCAGTAGGAGTTTTATCTCTCCGGAGAGCTCCGAAGCTGGGTAAACTGCTCGTGTGCCTCGCCTCGATCCGCTCTTCGTGCGATCTCCGCCCCCCTCCGAACCACAAGGGGCCTGGTCCGCCGGCCCCATAGGTGTTCGTGGGTACGATCAGCCTCCCTGACATGGATCGCCACGTAGATCCACACATCTCCTCGTCACTGCAGATACACACTATTTCAAATTAGTTACCATAGCAATGAGGGTTCCATCAAGGCAATCATATCAAAAATTTCAGTATGTGTTCTGAGGTGGGCGGTGGTTAAATGATGCAGTACCCATGCTTGTTGTGGTTAGTGATGAGAAGAGGCCTAGGATGCATGAGAAGGGCAGCAAAATCGCCAGGGCGGCTAAGCCGTTATGCGCAACCTATAAGACACCAGCAACAAAAGAATTTATCGACCATATGTAAGGAAGTTTTATAAGAAATCAACAAGAGAGGGAGGGGTCTAAAATACCAACAATTGCTCCAAGAAGCAGAAGTATGCCAGGATGCTGATGACCACAAGGATAGGTGTCCCATGCCACAGCCTGATTAACAAAATGGCAAAAAGAATCACACGTTAGGTTACATAAATGATCAATCAATGACTGCACTATATGTTTTATTATTATACTATTAGCAAATTAGCACACATAATTCCAAGTCCAGAAGAAATTATATGTTGATCTGTCACAAAGTAGGTAAGATTATCAACATGCAAACTTGTTCTCCTCAAACAAGGTTGCCAAACTATGTGGCCAAATTGCCCATATAATACTACGAAGTCCCTCTCCAAAGTATCACAGGTCTTACCTGAATCCAAATGAGGAACACAAACATGTCAAGTAACAACAACACAAATTCAAGTTGGGGAGGTTGATGCCCTTGGTCTCCTCCACAGATCAGACAAGCATGATGAACCACTATCCTAGAAACTAACATAAGATAATTTCAATATTCAGAATGTGTACCTACACTAGTTGTCAACAAGAAATACAGTAAAAGTTGAAATGTACTCATGGCCCCTGCTTTTGTTTGCTTTTTAATTCATGGCCCTGGTCCCTGCAAGAAAAAGAGAGATGTAGTAGGACCTGTAGTTGCTGAAAACAAAAAAAAGATGTACGCAATAAAAAAGGATGCTAGCTTCAGAAAATTCAGTTAGCAGTATATAGGATCATTCAGTTAGATCATTGATAGAAATTTGTGCAAATCCTAGCACAATCTATAGAAAAAATTGACAGCTTATGAACAAGGAGTACTTTTAATATTTACTTTTCCCTTTCTTGGTTTCTTTGCTTTTTGTCTAGGTTTCTTCATGGTTTTCTTGTTATAATTATATGCTAACCATTCATCTCTTGTAGACGCTTGTTATGAGATCAGACAGGAGCACACAACTATGGATTTGAACTTGATCCCGGAAGAGGAGGATGAAGCTCAACAAGAAGAACAAGCTCATCAAGGTGATGCTATTGATTTGAACTTGATCCCGGAAGAGGAGGATGAAGCTCAACAAGAACAAGCTCATCAAGGTGACGCTATTGATTTGAACTAGATCCCAGAAGAGGAGGATGAAGACATTGAATTGAATTGGTTTCCTGAAGAGGAAGAAGCTCAAGAGGCACAAGAAGATGCATTAGTGGAAGAAGATTAAGAGGCACAAGAAGATGCATTAGTGGAAGAAGCTCAAGAGGCACAAGACGAAGCGGGAGAAGCTCAAGAAGCCAATGCACAAGGCAACCCAAGAGGGATGGACTTGATAGACAAGGAGAGATATGGTGTTTACTTTGCTCTGCGAGTAATCAAGCTTAGAGATGGACATGTTCACATGTATGACAGGGTGCTCATTGCGACTATGCTGAATGTTCACCTACGAACAGTTACAAGAATATGGAATCTAGCCAAAAGACAACTTGCTGCAGGACAAGAAGTTGATTTTTCAAGCAAGAAGAATAACCGTGGTAGGAAGAGGAAAGAACTAGATCTGTCGAGAACAACTACAATCTCTTTGAACAAAATAAGAACAATCCATTCTCTTGCAAGGTGTTTAGGTGTTCCCCGGTCAACCCTACAAGACAGATTTCAGTTGCAAGAGTTGAAACGCATCACGAGCACCATCAAACCCACTCTCAAGCCAGAGAACAAGATAGCGAGACTAAAGTTCTGCCTATCCATGATGGATGAAAGATGGATATCAAGTCCTTGGCCTAGTTTCAAGCCAATGACAAATATGGTCCACATCGATGAGAAGTGGTATGACATGACCCGAGTGAAGAGTAGCTACTATGTACTACCTGGAGAAGAACAACCAAATCGAACTGTGCACAATACTCATAGCATTGGGAAGGTAATGTTTCTAACAGCTGTGGCCAAACCTCGCTATAATGAAGATGGGGAGATGACATTTGATGGAAAGCTTGGAATCTGGTCGTTCGTGATAGAGACCGAGGCACAACGAACAAGCCACAACAGAGATAGGGGGACAATAGAGTTGAGGCCCGTCAAAGTTACTAGACCTGTGTGCAGAAACTACCTGATCAATAAAGTAATCCCTGCCATTCAAGACAAATGGCCTTATGGTGACGAGGACACAAAGATCTTCATTCAATAAGATAATGCAACACCGCATGATCTCCCTAACGATGCTGGTTTTCTAGAAGCCGGGGCACAGACAGATCCGGATATACGACTATTGCAACAACCACCGAACAACCCTGAGCTCAATATTCTAGATCTTTGTTTGCACTGCTCCCTCCAATCCCTAACCGACTGCAGAGCGCCTATGAATATCTGAGGAACTGATGCGAGGTGTAGAGGAGGAGTTTGAGAAATACGATGCCCATAAGCTGTTCAAAAAGCTTTATGACGTTGCAAGCAGTCATGGTGGAAGTGATGAAAGATCAAGGAGGAAACAACTACAAGATGCCGCATCTGCATAAGGAACATCTCTGAGAATGCTTGAGAGGAAATAATCGGTGTATACTGCAGTCCTGAGCTAATTACTGACACCAAGGCCATTATAGAACAAGGAAATGAGTAGATAGAGAAAGAAAAAAGAAAGGGAAAGGGAAAAGGAAAAGAAAGGATAGGAGTATGTGATGTGTCATGTGTATGGCTTGTGTCGTGTGAATGTATTATGTCATGTGTACAATGAGAAAGGATAGGAAAAGAAAGGATCGAAGTATTTGGATTTTTTTGAATAATTTGAATTTATTTTCTTTATTGGGATTTATTTGAATTTATTTGAATTAATTGAATTTATTTGAATCATTTGAATTTATTTTCTTTATTTGGATTTATTTGAATCATTTGAATTTTTTGCTTTATTTGGATTTATACAACATTTGTCCAATTGCAAACATACCAAAAGTTTCCAATTGGACACTAATGGCAAGATGCAAAATGGTGCTAGTAAATTCAGTTCTGCAAAAAACAAGACTGAAACAGGGTAGTGTTGAGCATGTCCTAGCACTAGCAGCAAATTCAGGCCAGATTTAGCCAAATTGGAAACATTATTCCTGTAGAAACAATTCAAGCAGCACAAAACTCCAATTGAGGGAAATTATTTGAATTATGCACCTTCAAGCAGCACATATACTCTAAAGGGATTGTGGTTGTTCTCCTTCTGTTCACTATGCTCTAGAAATTTACTTGGAGTATATGTCATTATGCTCTAGAAATAAGAACAAGGGAAGTCAATTTCAAACTGATAGAGTGCAGAAAACTGCCACAATCCCTTAACTAAGAGTTGATAAAAACATGTCCCTAAAACTTATTCAGTCAGTTAGATCCCCTGCTAAGTTAACTGAATTATTCGGTGTGTTAGATCTGAACAAAGCCTTTGAAGTGACCTGCCTACTAACCCTCTCTCTTCTTCAGTAAGATCTGAACAAGACTATATCTATATACTGTTAAAGGTTCAAATTCAGATCACTACATCATCCAGTTTGGCACTACACGCAGCTCTAAATTAAGACTAAATTAAATTTGACACAAATGCAGTACTACCTCTTTGTAGGCTTGGAAGGCACAGACATACAGCACTAGCATTTTTGTAAAAAAATCTACTCCCTCATATATCAATGTTGACTAAATTTTTTAAGCGCTCTCCCTAAAAATCACTAAAGTAGAATATCTTCAACAAAATGTACCCTGCAGCTTTGTTCAATTGGTACAGTCAATAGTGGGTTTTGTTCAATTGATCGGGAGTAGGAGATCTTGGTGTCAAACCAAAAATTCAGTTACGCACATTGTTAGTTCTTACCCTCATTTTTTCACATTGGTGAAAGAGCCTGTCATTGCAAATCCAGTTAAGTGTTTGCTTGCTTTAGTTTGATAGAAATATTGTCCTTGTAAACTTGCTGCAAGGTCAGCATGTCCTATTACAAATTGAGATATACTCTAGCTGCAGTACTCTTAGTGATCAAAATTGCAAGCATGTCAAGTCAGAGAAGCGTGTCAGCTAACTTCAGACTTAACAATAAAGATGAAAATTTCGGACTTGGCAGTACAAATTCAGACTTGGCATGAGATAGATGAGCACGAGTAGGACCTGAAGGAGGAGGAGCCTGCGATTTTGAGGAGGATCTGCCTTTGTTGGGGCCGACTTCCACAGCCGCCGTCGTCGTCTTCCCCATGCCGTCGTTGCTGGTGATGTTGAGGAGGGCCTGGAGGAGGAAGAGGAGCTAGTGGATTAGGGGCTCGAGGACGAGAGCGCACGCCCCATGCCGTCGCCATGCTCCAGATCGAGCGCCAATTTGTCGTCATCCTCCAGATCGAGCGGCGCCTCGTTGAAAAGAACCTCACCGGAAGAAGGGATTTTTAGGGAGAGGAGGAGTTACGCATGACTGGCGAGGCCGCGGCATGGAGGAGGGAGAAGAGGGGCGGGGGATCTCAGTGGGGTGAGCGAGCTCATAGGCGCGGGGGAGCTCACCGGCGCGACACGGCAGGGAGGGGAGCAGTGCAACATCGGGAAGCTACGTGGAGGGGAGTGATGCTGCGACAGGACAAGGACTGCGGGTTTGGTCGGACAAAAGTGGAGGATTTTTTTTTGCAAAAATGTCATGGAGAGAACTTTTCCCGGACGGAGGGAGTAGATGGTTTCCTCTCTCTCATTTGATTCTCAATACAATGGTCTCTTGGAGATCCATACGATGTAACTCTTTTTGCGGTGTGTTTGTTGGGATCGGAAGAACTTCGAGTTTATGATCAGATCTATCTTTTTATCCATGAAAGTTATTTGAGTATTCTTTGATCTCTTATATGCATGATTGCTAATAGCCTCGTATTTCTTCTCTGATATTTGGGTTTTGTTTGGCCAACTTGATCTATTTATCTTGCCATAATAGAACATGAGGCCGCAGACGAAAGGGTGGAGGGGAAACCCTAGTCCGCGAAGAAAGTGGGGGATAAACACCACCCTCTCATTGGGCTCCGGAGTAGGGATGATCTCCTTTTTGGCAGGGAGCCGATGCGCCATGTTCGCGGCCAAATATCCTGCTTCCCGGAATTCCTTGACGTTCCTCTCCGTGACGGAGGAAGCCATCCACTTGCCCTGCGAGCCGGATCTGGACATGGCTGGAGTGTATGGTGGGGACGGAAAAGATCGAAACTTGGGCGCTAGAGCTCGAGGACGGAAGGGCTGAAGAAGAAGAAGGCGTGGGGTAAAAAGTGTTGGGGAACGTAGTAATTTCAAAATTTTCCTACGATCACGCAAGACCATGGTGATGGCATAGCAACGAGAGGGGAGAGTGTCCGTCCACGTACCCTCGTAGACCGAAAGCGGAAGCGTTATAACAACGCGGTTGATGTAGTCGTCGTCTTCACGATCCGACCGATCCAAGCACCGAGCGTCACGGCACCTCCGAAGTTCTCGCACACGTTATTTCGATGGCGATCCCGGACTCTGATCCAGCAAAGTGTCGGGATGAGTTCCGTCAAGACGACGGCGTGGTGGCGATGTTGATGCTCCACCGACGCGAGGCTTCGCCTAAGCTCATGACGATATGACTTCTCCGGCGCAGGGCTTCGCTAAGCTCCATGACGATATGACCGAAGTGGAATATGGTGGAAGGGGCACCGCTGCGGCTAAGGAAAGATCCGTAGATCAACTTGTGTGTATTGGGGTGCCCCCTGCCCCCGTATATAAAGGAGCCAAGGGGGAGGTGGCCGGCCCTAGAGGAGGCGCACCAAGGAGGAGTCCTACTCCCACCGGGAGTAGGACTCCCCCCCCTTGTCCTAGTTGGACTAGGATTGGAGGAGGGGGAAAAGAGGGAAGGGGGCGCCGCCCCCCTCTCCTTGTCCTATTCGGACTAGAGGGGGGAGGGGGGCGCGCAGCCCACCTGGCCGGCCCTTCCTCTTCTCCCTTGTGGCCCATGAAGGCCCATATACCCCCGGGGGGGTTCCGGTAACCCCCCGGTGTTCCGGTAACTTCCTGTTTTCACTCGGAACCCTTCCGAAGTCCAAACATAGGCTTCCAATATATCAATCTTTATGTCTCGACCATTTCGAGACTCCTCGTCATGTCCGTGATCACATCCGGGACTCGAACAACCTTGATTGCATCAATACTTATAAACTCATTATGAACTGTCGCCAGAAGCGTTAGCGTGCGGACCCTACGGGTTCGAGAACTATGTAGACATGACCTAGAACCATTCTCGGTCAATAACCAATCGCAGACCCTGGATGCCCATATTGGTTCCTACATATTCTACGAAGATCTTTATCGGTCAAACCGCATAACGACATACGTTGTTCGCTTTGTCATCGGTATGTTACTTACCCGAGATTCGATCGTCGGTATCCAATACCTAGTTCAATCTCGATTATCGGTAAGTCTCTTTACTCGTTAAAGTAATACATCATCTCACAACTAACTCATTAGTTGTAATGCTTGCAAGGCTTTAAGTGATGTGCATTACCGAGAAGGCACGGAGATACCTCTCCGGCAATCGGAGTGACAAAACCTAATCTCGAAATCGCCAACCCAAAAAGTACCTTTGGAGACACTGTAGTACTCCTTTATAATCACCCGATTACGTTGTGACGTTTGGTAGTACCAAAGTGTTCCTCCGTAAACGGGAGTTGCATAATCTTATAGTTACAGGAACATGTATGGGTCATGAAGAAAGCATTAACATACTAAGCGATCAAGTGTTAAGCTAACGGAATGGGTCATGTCAATCGGATCATTCAACTAATGATGTGACCTTGTTAATCAAATAACAACTCCTTGTTTATGGTTAGGAAACATAACCATCTTTGATTAACAAGCTAGTCGAGGTAGAGGCATACTAGTGACATCTTGTTTGTCTATATATTCACACATGTATTATGTTTCCAGTTAATACAATTCTAGCATGAATAATAAACATTTATCATGATATAAGGAAATAAATAATAACTTTATTATTGCCTCTAGGGCATATTCCCTTCAGTCTCCCACTTGCACTAGAGTCAATAATCTAGATTACAAAGTAATGATCCTTACACCCATGGAGTCTTGGTGCTGATCATGTTTTGCTCGTGGAAGAGGCTTAGTCAATGGGTCGCAACATTCAGATCCGTATGTATTTTGCAAATCTCTATGTCTCCCACTTGGACTTGGTCCCGAATGGAATTGAAGCGTCTCTTGATGTGCTTGGTCCTCTTGTGAAATCTGGATTCCTTTGCCAAGGCAATTGCACGATATTGTCACGGAAGATCTTCATCGGTCCCGATGCACTAGGTATGACACCTAGATCGGAAATGAACTCTTTCATCCGGACTCCTTCATTTGCTGCTTCGAAGCAGCTATGTACTCCGCTTCACATGTAGATCCCGCCACGGCGCTTTGTTTAGAACTGCACCAACCGACAGCTCCACCGTTTAATAAAAACACGTATCCGGTTTGCGATTTAGAATCGTCCGGATCGGTGTCAAAGCTTACATCGGCGTAACCATTTACGACTAGCTCTTTGTCACCTCCATATCGAGAAACATATCCTTAGTCCTTTTCGGTATTTCAGGATGTTCTTGACGCTGTCCGATGATCCATTCTGGATTACTTTGGTACCTTCCTGCCAAGCTTACATTAAGCATACGTCGGTCTGGTACACAGACATTGCATACATGATAGAGCCTATGGTGAAGCATAGGGAACATCTTTCATTTTCTCTCTATCTTCTGCTTTGTGGTCGGGCATTGAGTCCGACTCAATCTTACACCTTGTAACACGTAAAAAACCTTTCTTTGCCTGATCCATTTTGAACTTTTTCAAAACTTTATCAAGGTATGTACTTTGTGAAAGTCCAATCAAGCGTCTTGATCTATCTCTATAGATCTTGATGCCCAATATGTAAGCAACTTCACCGAGGTCTTTCATTGAAAAACTTTTATTCAAGTATCCTTTTATGCTATCCGGAAATTCTATATCATTTCCAATCAGTAATATGTCGTCCACATATAATATTAGAAATGCTACTGAGCTCCCACTCACTTTCTTGTAAATACGGGCTTCTCCAAAAGTCTGCAGACAAACCCATATGCTTTGATCACATTATCAAAGCGTTTATTCCAACTCCGAGAGGCTTGCACTGCACCATAAATTTATCATGGAGCTTGCACACTTTGTTAGCACCTTTTGGATCGATAAAACCTTCTGGTTGCATCATATACAACTCTTCTTCTAGAAATCCATTCAAGAATGCAGTTTTACATCCATTTGCCAAATTTCATAATCATAAAATGCGGCAATCGCTAACATGATTCGGACGGACTTAAGCATCGCTACGGGTGAGAAAGTCTCATCGTAGTCAATTCCTTGAACTTGTCGAAAACCTTTTGCAACAAGTCGAGCTTTGTAGACGATTACATTACCATCGGCGTCGATCTTCTTCTTAAAGATCCATATATTTTCAATGTCTTGCCGATCATCGGGCAAGTCAACCAAAGTCCATACTTTGTTCTCATACATGGATCCCATCTCAGATTTCATGTCTTCCAGACATTTTTCGGACACTGGGCTCACCATCGCTTATTCATAGTTTGTAGGTTCGCCATGGTCAAGTAACATGACTTCCGAATAGGATTACCGTACCACTCTGGTGCGTATTTTACTCTGGTTGACCTCACGAGGTTCGGTAGCAACTTGATCTCAAGCTTCATGATCATCATCATTAGTTTCCTCACTAATTGGTGTAGTTGTCACAGAACCATTTCTTGTGATGAACTACTTTCCAATAAGGGAGCGAATCTGATTATCTCATCAAGTTCTACTTTCCTCCCACTCACTTCTTTCGAGAGAAACTCCTTCTCTAGAAAGGACCCGAATTTTAGCAACGAAAATCTTGCCTTCAGATCTGTGATAGAAGGTGTACCCAACAGTCTCCTTTGGGTATCCTATGAAGACACATTTTTCCGATTTAGGTTCGAGCTTGTCTGGTTGAAGTTTCTTTACATAAGCATCGCAGCCCCAAACCTTAAGAAACGACAACTTTGGTTTCTTGCCAAACCACAGTTCATAAGGCGTCGTCTCAATGGATTTTGACGGTGTCCTATTCAACGTGAATGCGGCCGTCTCTAAAGCATAACCCCAAAACGATAGCGGTAAATCGGAAATCGACATCATAGATCGCACCATATCTAGTAAAGTACGATTACGACGTTCGGACACACCATTTCTCTGTGGTGTTCGGGTGGCGTGAGTTGCTAAACTATTCCACATTGTTTCAAATGTAAACCAAACTCGTAACTCAAATATTCTCCTCCACGATCAGATCGTAGAAAGTTTATTTTCTTGTTACGATGATTTTCCACTTCACTCTGAAATTCTTTGAACTTTTCAAATGTTTCAGATTTGTGTTTCATTAAGTAAATATACCCATATCTGCTTAAATCATCTGTGAAGGTGAGAAAATAACTTGATACCGCCGCGTGCCTCAACATTCATTGGACCACAAACATCGGTATGTATGATTTCCAACAAATCAGTTGCTCGCTCCATAGTTAGGAGAACGGCGTTTTGTCATCTTGCCCATGAGGCACGGTTCGCAAGTACCAAGTGATTCATAATCAAGTGATTCCAAGCCCATCGGTATGGAGTTTCTTCATGCGTTTTACACCGATATGACCTAAATGGCGATTGCCACAAATAAGTTGCACTATCATTATCAACTCTGCATCTTTTGGCTTCAACATTATGAATGTGTGTATCACTATTGTCGAGATTCAACAAGAATAGACCATTCTTTAAGGGTGCATGACCATAAAAGATATTACTCATATAAATAGAACAACCATTATTCTCTGATTTAAATGAATAACCGTCTCGCATTAAACAAGATCCAGATATAATGTTCATGCTCAACGCTGGCACCAAATAACAATTATTTAGGTCTAAAACTAATCCCGAAGGTAGATGTAGAGGTAGCGTGCCGACCGCGATCACATTGACTTTGGAACCATTTCCCACGCCAAGATCGTCACCTCGTCCTTTGCGGTGCTCGTCTATTCCGTAGTCCCTGTTTGAAGTTGCAAATATTAGCAACAGAACCGATATCAAATACCAGTGCTACTACGAGCTCTAGTAAGGTACACATCAATAACATGTATATCACATATACCTTTGTTCACCTTGCCATCCTTTTTATCCGCCAAATACTTGGGGCAGTTCCGCTTCCGATTAATAAGGTCTGCTTGCGGTAAAAACACTCGATTTCAGGTTTAGGTCCAGACTTGGGTTTCTTCTCTTGATCGACAACTTTCTTGCAGTTCTTTTGAAGTTTCCTTCTTCTTCCCTTTGCCCTTTTCTTGAAACTAGTGGTCTTGTTGACCATCAACACTTGATGCTCTTTCTTGATTTCTACCTCCGCGGCTTTTAGCATCGCGAAGAGCTCGAGAATTGTCTTAGTCATCCCTTGCATATTATAGTTCATCACGAAGCTCTTGTAGCTTGGTGGCGATGATTGGAGAATTCTGTCAATGACACTATCATCCGGAAGATTAACTCCCAGCTGAATTAAGTGATTGTTATACCCGGACATTTTGAGTATGTGCTCACCGACGTAACTATTCTCTTCCATCTTGCAGCTATAGAACTTATTGGAGACTTCATATCTCTCAATCCGGGCATTTGCTTGAAATATTAACTTCAACTCTGGAACATCTCATATGCTCCATGACGTTCAAAAGCGTCGTTGAAGACCCGGTTCTAAGCCGTAAAGCATGGCACACTGAACTATAGAGTAGTCATCAGCTCTGCTTTGCGAGACGTTCATAACTTCACGGCTCGCATCTCTGCAGCAGAACTGTCACCCAACGGTGCTTCCGGGGCGTAATTTTTACGTGCAGCAATGAGGATAATCCTCAAATTCTGGACCCGATCCGTGTAATTGCTACCATCATCTTTCAACTTTGCTTTCTCAAGGAACGCATTAAAATTCAACGGAACAACGATGCGAGCCATCTATCTACATTAAACATAGACAAGCAAAATACTATCAGGTACTAAGTTCATGATAAATTTAAGTTCAATTAATCATATTAAAAAACTCCCACTTAGACGGTACATCTCTCTAGTCATCTAAGTGATCACGTGATCCAAATCAACTAAACCATGTCCGATCATCACGTGAGACGGAGTAGTTTCAATGGTGAACATCACTATGTTGATCATATCTACTATATGATTCACGTTCGACCTTCGGTCTCCGTGTTCCGAGGCCATATCTGTTATATGCTAGGCTCGTCAAGTTTAACTTTGAGTATTCGCGTGTGCAACTGTTTTGCACCCGTTGTAGATGGACGTAGAACTTATCACACCCGATCATCACGTGGTGTATGCGGGTACTACGAACTTTGGCAACGGTGCATACTCGAGGAGAACACTTCTTGATAATTTTTAGTGAGAGATCATCTTATAATGCTACCGTCAATCAAAGCAAGATAAGATGCATAAAGGATAAACATCACATGCAATCAATATAAGTGATATGATATGGTCATCATCATCTTGTGCTTGTGATCTCCATCGCCAAGCAATCATGATCACCATCGTCACCGGTAGCGACACCTTGATCTCCATTGTAGCATCGTTGTCGTCTCGTCAACTATTGCTTCTACGACTATCGCTACTCCTTAGTGATAAAGTAAAGCAATTACATGGCGTTTGCATTTCATACAATAAGCGACAACCATATGGCTCCTGCCGATTGCCGATAACTCGGTTACAAAACATGATCATCTCATACAATAAAATATAGCATCACGTCTTGACCATATCACATCACAACATGCCCTGCAAAAACAAGTTAGACGTCCTCTACTTTGTTGTTGCAAGTTTTACGTGGCTGCTACGGGCTGAGCAAGAACCGTTCTTACCTACGCATCAAAACCACAACGATACTTCGTCAAATAGACTCCGTTTAACCTTCTCAAGGACCGGGCGTAGCCACTCAGTTCAACTAAAGTTGGAGAGACAGTCTTCCGCCAAGCCATCTATGTGCAAAGCACGTCGAGGAACCGGTCTCGCGTAAGAGTACGCGTAAGGTTGGTCCGGATCGTCTCGTCCAACAATACCGCTGAACCAAAGTATGACATGCTGGTAGGCAGTATGACTTGTATCGTCCACAACTCACTTGTGTTCTACTCGTGCATATGACATCAACGCATAAAACCAGGCTCGGATGCCACGGTTGGGGAACGTAGTAATTTCAAAATTTTCCTACGATCACGCAAGACCATGGTGATGGCATAGCAGCGAGAGGGAGAGTGTCCGTCCACGTACCCTCGTGAGACCGAAAGTGGAAGCGTTATAACAACGCGGTTGATGTAGTCGTCGTCTTCACGATCCGACCGATCCAAGCACCGAGCGTGCTGGCACCTCCGAGTTACGCACACGTTCAGCTCGATGGCGATCCCGGACTCCGATCCAAAGCAAAGTGTCGGAGGATGAGTTCCGTCAACCTGACGGCGTGGTGACGATGTTGATGCTCCACCGGCGCAGGGCTTCGCCTAAGCTCCATGACGATATGACTTCTCCGGCGCAGGCTTCGCCTAAGCTCATGACGATATGACCGAAGTGGAATATGGTGGAAGGGGCACCGCACACGGCTAAGGAAAGATCCGTAGATCAACTTGTGTGTATTGGGGTGCCCCCTACCCCCGTATATAAAGGAGCCAAGGGGGAGGTGGCAGGCCCTAGAGGAGGCGCACCAAGGAGGAGTCCTACTCCCACCGGGAGTAGGACTCCCCCCCCCTCTCCTAGTTGGACTAGGATTGGAGGAGGGGGAAGAGGGAAGGGGCGCCGCCCCTCTCCTTGTCCTATTCGGACTAGAGGGGAGGCGCGCAGCCCACCTGGCCGGCCCTTCCTCTTCTCCCTTGTGGCCCATGCAGGCCCATATACCCCGGGGGGGTTCAGTAACCCCGGTGTTCCTAACTTCCTGTTTTCACTCGGAACCCTTCGAAGTCCAAACATAGGCTTCCAATATATCAATCTTTATGTCTCGACCATTTCGAGACTCCTCGTCATGTCCGTGATCACATCCGGGACTCGAACAACCTTCGGTGCATCAATACTTCTAAACTCATTATGAACTGTCATCGAACCGTTAAGCGTGCGGACCCTACGGGTTCGAGAACTATGTAGACATGACCTAGAACCATTCTCGGTCAATAACCAATAGCGGAACTTGGATGCCCATATTGGTTCCTACATATTCTCTGAAGATCTTTATCGGTCAAACCGCATAACGACATACGTTGTTCCCTTTGTCATCGGTATGTTACTTACCCGAGATTCGATCGTCGGTATCCAATACCTAGTTCAATCTAGATTATCGGTAAGTCTCTTTACTCGTTCCGTAATACATCATCTCACAACTAACTCATTAGTTGTAATGCTTGCAAGGCTTTAAGTGATGTGCATTACCGAGAAGGCACAGAGATACCTCTCCGAGCAATCGGAGTGACAAAACCTAATCTCGAAATCGCCAACCCAACAAGTACCTTTGGAGACACCTGTAGTACTCCTTTATAATCACCCGATTACGTTGTGACGTTTGGTAGTACCAAAGTGTTCCTCCGTAAACGGAGTTGCATAATCTTATAGTTACAGGAACATGTATGGGTCATGAAGAAAGCATTAACATACTAAGCGATCAAGTGTTAAGCTAACGGAATGGGTCATGTCAATCAGATCATTCAACTAATGATGTGACCTTGTTAATCAAATAACAACTCCTTGTTTATGGTTAGGAAACATAACCATCTTTGATTAACAAGCTAGTCGATAGAGGCATACTAGTGACATACTGTTTGTCTATATATTCACACATGTATTATGTTTCCAGTTAATACAATTCTAGCATGAATAATAAACATTTATCATGATATAAGGAAATAAATAATAACTTTATTATTGCCTCTAGGGCATATTCCCTTCAAAAAGATGGGTCCTTATCCTCTTATAAAGGCAGTGAATATCAAGCGCCCCCCTCACAAGCCTTAAAACTCGCCTATTCCCAAGGGGTCGTGTGAACGTCACGGTTGGATTACCCAAACCCGTATTAATGAGAATCCCGCAATAAGGGGACACGATCTCTGCTTTGACAAGACGTGTCAATGGAGACCGCACCTCGAAATGCGAAGTGGGAGGCCAAAAAAGGTTCAAAATAATAGTAAGGCCAGACGTAACGACTCGCCGAAAAAGCTGTCAGTGGATCTGATTTATTTTGTTTAAGTATTTTTCCCTTATGGTTGGGGGTTGTAACCATTATACGGAGCCGGATACAGTTCACTTGTTCATAAAACTGCTTTGATGTATTCAGAGGAGGAACCCGCCTTGCAATGCCGAAGACAATCTGAGCGTCACACACATCGTCATTGAAGCCTGGTTTAGGGGATACTGAGGGAGTCCTGGATTATGGGGTCCCCGGGCGTCCGGGCTATGTGACGTGGGCCGGACTGATGGGCCTTGAAGATACAAGATGGAAGGCCTTCCCCCATGTCCGGATGGGACTCTCCTTTGCGTGGATGGCAAGTTGGACGTTCAGATGTGCAATTTCCCTTCTTTGTAAACCGGCTCTGTACAACCCTAGGCCCCTCCAGTGTCTATATAAACCGGAGGGTTTAGTCCGTAGAGGCTATCACAAATCATATAGGCTAGACATCTAGGGTTTATCCATTATGATCTCGAGGTAGATCAACTCTTGTAACCCCTATACTCATCAAAGTTAACCAAGCAGGAAGTAGGGTATTACCTCCATTAAGAGGGCCCAAACCTGGGTAAACATCATGTCCCCTGCCTCCTATTACCTTCGATCCTCAGACGCACAGTTCGGGACCCCCTACCCGAGATCGGTCAGTTTTGACACCGACAGTTGGCGCCCACCATGGGGCCAGAGCACGGTGGTTTCGAGTTCTTGAAGGGCAGCTTCTCAGGGATCAAGGGATATGCCGTGGGCCGGATGACCAAGAGCCACCGCAGCAAGATCTACATTGATGATGCTGGTTGGGGCCCCGAGGCCGACTCCATTGAGTACGGGTACCGGGCCCCTTCGGTGGAATTCACGTCTTCATTGGCAAGATCGGCGAATCAGAGCCCGAGCCGGATTCCTGCACCAACGTCATTGAGACGGCCTGGCGTGTGCAACACTCCAGGGTTTGACCCGGCCGGAAGTGCGCTTTCATTGGCTTTGTTCATGGTGCAGATCTTGAGGAAGGTTGTGTGTCTGGTGGAGAGACAACCATCTATTCAGGTGATGAGTCTTCAACCGGCGAAACCGAGTCGATCTATCAACTACAAGACGACGGGCTTGGGGGCTACTCCAATGGAGATAGTATTCTGGAGCCCTATGAGCCGCCGAGTAGAGCCACAATCTTCATGGCCGACACGCAACCAATGTTACAATCATCAACCGCTGCGGCCATGATGTCCGGTTCGACTGCTGCTGCAACGGCTGGTGCAGACGGCTCTGCGCGTCCGCCGGCTCAAATCTTATCCGAACTCCCGGATGCCTTGGCGACTCTCTTGGCTGTATAGGTGACTCCAGCGAATCAAGTGCAGCATAATGTGGAGGTTGCAAAATTACGAGATGAGGTGCCCAAGGCCCGAGAGGTTCTTGAGGCAGAAAACGTCAGGATGGCCACAGAGCGAGCCGCCCTGGAGGCTGAGACGCGAAGGATAAGGGCAGAAGCCTTTCGCTTGAGCCTGGACCAAAACGCGTCAAGCGCTGTTTTACGAAGGACACAATAGAGACGTTTACCTCCGCAGTTTAGGCAAGGAACCTTTTCAATACACCTGGAGCAGGACCAAGTAACCCGCCCGGTGTGACTCGGACTGCTGAGGCACCTGTGACCGGGGCGGCGGCTCAACCTCGTATGACAAGTCCGCCTCGTATGGACTTGACCCCGCCACAGCGAGTGCCAACACCCCCGGGTCATTATTACAACCCACTGGATAATATGATTGCTGCAGCTTCTCGGCTGGCGGCTCTTCCGATAGAAGGCGAGTCCCCCACTGTGATAGAGACCCGGAATGCCGTGGAACTTCTTGAGACGGCGGTGGCTCAACAGGCGGCTTGCTTATACAGCTGTGAGCGAATTCATTCAACTCCGCGCCACAGTCGAAGTTACAGCCGGCGGTTTCCGGTAGCCAGCGGCGTTGTAACCCGCCTCGCAACGATGACCCGCCCCGTGAGGATAACATTGTCCAGGCCCTTATGGGTCAGTGATACATCTCCAACGTATCTATAATTTTTGATTGTTCCATGCTATTATATTATCATTCTTGGATGTTTTATAATCATTTTATAGTCATTTTATATCATTTCGTGGTGCTCCAATTTCTGTACATTGCAATTTCAAACACTACTCATCATGTCCACTGAAGAAAATTGATCTGCTCTTAAGAAAATTGATCATGTTCTCTAAAGAAAATTGACCTGCTATTAAAAAAACTGAACCTGTTCTCTGGACTGATAGCATCAAGTTAATTGAATGCATCAAGAGCAACTGGTCCAGATTTTGGCAAAATTACGAGTTAACTAAATGCATCATCAAGAGCAACTGGACCATATTTTTGTTGTTATGGTCTAAAATGGGAGAAGGAAAAAAATGTTATGCCTGTCAATTGTTGAATTATTCAGATATCCATGTTCTGTATCCAGGATAATACACAATTGCAGTGTCCATGGATCACACGATAATCAATTGTAGTGTTAAATTCAGTCAGTATGTTTTTGAGAACTGATGACAGTGAGTAACTCTCACTGCCTTTATATTAAGCTATAAGGTTAGGGGGGGTTAGAGTGTCCAGCACTGTACAAATTACATGGTGGTGTGAGAGAGGGGGAGGGGGGATTAGCTAAACAACCCAACAAAATAGAAAATCAAAGCAAGTTGACTATTGAAAGAATGTAGGGGCCTTGCTCCTGTTTTGATCTATGAACCAGCATAGCAAAGTCCTTCTTGAATCTGTTCCTCCAGGAATCAAAAGAAGGCTGAATCCCTCTGAAGTGCTTGTCATTCCTCTCCTTCCAGATCCCCCAAGCAGCAACTGTAAAAACTTCTAAGAACATTGGCCTTGCCCACCTATTCTTGCCCTCATGCACCATTTTAATCCAGTTAGTGTCATTTGGGCAATGTATCCCCAGTGCAGCCCAGCACCTCTGACTGAAAGGGCAAGTGAAAAAGAGATGAACAATGTCTTCCTCGGGCGGGTGGTTACAGAGAAGACATGCATAATTGTCATTATGGATTCTGAAATGCCTTCTCCGAAGCATATTCACAGTATTCAATCATCGATCAACAACAGCCACAGGAACACCTTCCATTGCATTGTGCACTTGGTTTTCCATATCCATCCAAAGATCTCATCCGCTTGTACCTGATTAAAGCAGTGGACATAATATTTGGAAGATCAAAAGTCTGTGTCCCCCCAAACACAAGACCACACATCCCTGTCCTTAGTCATTGAGATTTCAAGGGTTTCTGACTGTATTTGAACTACCTCATTCTTAGCCTCCAAAGATAAAGGCAAGTGGAACACATCTCCCAGTCTCTCCGAAGACAGGAGATGTCTCATAGGTATATCTGGATCTCTAGCAAAGGAAAATGCTCTCGGGTATCTGTCTTGAAGAATATATGTGTTCCAATTGTCCTTCCAGAACAAGATCGTGTCACCAGCAAACACTTCTGATTTAGTGACCCCTCTGTATATATCAGATATTGACATGAGATCTCTCCACCAGAAGGATCCACATGGGTCAGAGGCATGCGGTATTTTACCCACATAGTAGGTATCCCAAATCAAATTGACCCATGGAACATCATGTTTGTTATAAAACTTGTGAAGTTGTTTCAACAAGAGTCCCTGGTTTTGGGTCTTAAGGTCAATGATCCCCAGACCTCCTTTACTTTTTGGTTTGCACACCATATCACAGGCTGCCAATGAGCCGCCCTTAATCCCATCGCCGGAATTTCTCACCCAAAGACACGATCTTCGCAGTTTATCAAGGTGCTCAATGATTTTAGGGTTTATCTTGATGGAAAACATGGCATAAACAGCCAAGGAAGTGACCACAGAGTTGAGCAGCGTAAGCTTGGATCCATAGTCCAGAAGTGAGGCTGCAGCAGGCATCTTTCATTTGAGCGGAGGAGACCATTGGCATCAAGTCATTCACACTCGGGCGCGTGGTGCCCATGGGCAGGCCTAAATACGTGAACGGCATGTTGCCAATAGAGCAACCAAAGATTGTAGCAATTTCCCATGCCAACACCTGATCAGAGTTGATGGGTACTAAAGTCGACTTGTGGAAGTTTATTTTTAGGCCCACCGACTTCGCGTAGTCAACTAGGATGGATTTCAGAACTTGCGCTTGCGAGACAGAGGCCGGGAGCACAACGATCGTGTCGTCCGCATACTGAATTACAGGGTAATTGCTGTCGGAAGTGGGGAGAGGTAGTTGTAGCAATCCATTCCCTGTGGCATCATTGATCGCTGACTATAGAAGGTCAGCTGCGAGAACAAAGATCAGTGGAGACAAAGGATCTCCCTGTCGGACCCCACAAAGGCAATCAAACTGTTTCCCTAGGGTTCCATTAAGCAACACCGAAGAGCTACCAGAAGAAAAGATGCATTTGATCCATCCCAACCACCTCTCATTGAAACCCATATGTTTCATGATCTCAATCATTGGTTCATGCTGGATGGTATCGAAGGCCTTCGCAAAGTCGAGTTTCAGGATACAACAAGCTCTTCCCGACGACTGGCATTGGTGTATGTATTCAAACGCCCAGGCCAGGCAGTCCTGGATCGATCTTCCTTTCAAAAAACCATATTGGTTCCGATGAATGATCTTGAGAACCAGTTTCTGCAAACGGTTAGCCAGCAATTTAGTTATCAATTTCAGACAACAATTGAGAAACGTGATGGGTCTGAAATCATTAGCGGTCTCTGGCGATCGGGTTTTGGGATGAGAGTTATGAAACCCGAGTTCAGACTCCTGAGATCAATGGCACCATCATAGAAATCGTTGCATAGTCTATAGAAGTCGTGTTTGATAATGTGCCAGCATGATTTCAGAAAACACCCGTTGAAGCCATCCGGGCCAAGGCGCTCTATCCGATGGCATCTCTCTAACAACTCTGTCAATCTCCTCGTGTGTGGAAGGCGTGGTGAGTTCCTCCAGCCCCTCCACCTTTTTAATGATTCTAGATCAAACTTCATATCAAACTCTCCTTTCGTGCCCAATCTCTCCCTGTATGTACTGAACAACTCATTGGCTTTTCCAAAATGATCAGTTACTACCGTGCCATCCTGAAGTTTCAGCAAGGATATGGAGTTCTTGCGATATCGTTCTGAGGCCGCAGAATTTTTTTTTTTGGTGTTGTCACCTCCACAAGAAAACCATCGGACCGTGTACCTCTTTTTCCAATATTCTCGTTTATAGTCAAGGAGGGTAACTAGATGTTTTTTGAGAATTTCTCTGAAGTTTGCTTCCGGTACTGTGAGGGATCTTTTGTCTTCGATATTGTCAAGTTCTAGAAGAGCCCAGTTGGAATTATCAATACACAGATTCAGCCGAGAGATCTGTTTACTCCAATGCTTAAGGGCGTACCTTAAATTCTTAAATTTCTTGAACAAAAGTTGAGCTAAATTCGGTGCAAAGTAATGTTTCTCCCAGGTGGATCGCACCAGCTCAAAATAGCCCGGATGAGAAATCCAGAAGTTTTCAAACCTAAATATCTTACTCTCAGGAACCGAGGATTCAATCGAAATCATAAAAGGGTATGATCGGAATCTTTGGTTTGGGAAGGGACCTTGTGGTGTTGGGATAGTTGGAAGTCCGGTTGGATGAGGTGAAGAACCGATCAATTTGTTCGAAAGATGGATCGGGACGCATATTGCTCCACGTGTATTGCCTGCCCTTAATTGGTAACTCAACCAAAGCCTGAGAGTGAATGAAATCATTAAACGTGAGCATATCATTAACATCCCCTTCTGGCTTGTTGCGATTATCTGGCGCTCTAATATAATTGAAATCCCCACAGATTAACCAGTCCTCATCGTCAGGTATATCCAGATCAAACAGCCATGACGTGAAAGTGGATCTACCTGGCCCAGCGCAAGGTCCATAAATATTAACAAGTTTCCAGGACTTGCCAGAGTGCACAGAAGTTAACTGAATGCCCAACGCAAAAAATTCAGAGCAAAACACACATCCAGAGAAAACAGAGCTATCCCATAGCACAATAAGACCACCGAAGCCCCTTGGGAGGGCACAACCTCAAACTTATCAATTTTTTTGGGACAGAATAGTTTAACAAAAGCTAGATCAAAAGTAGCACGCTTAGTTTCTTGCAGACAAATAACTGAACATCCACTACTACTGATAGCATTACACAACGCCAAAAGTTTCTTGTCGGAGTTAATCCCCCAGACATTCCAGCAGAGAACTTTCCACACCTTAAGCTGCATCAGGACCACCAGTACCGCTCTTCTGCACACCTTGCATAGCAAGCAGCTTGTCTTCACTTAACTGGCTCGGATGAACACCACACATATTAGTCCCAATGGACTGAATAGCATGGATAGAAGTAGGAGGTGGGACATGCTCGGATACCTTGTCATTCACGCTAGCATTAGAAGTGCCAGCAGTGGAAGGGCCAATAAGAGAAGGATCTTTCCTGGGCTTGACATTGGAAGTTGGCATTCTCTTATCAGAAAGTGGGGGCACCCTGAACCCATCGTATTTGTTTGTGCGTGCACTACGACGAAGGAGAACAGTGTCCACATTGGTTGGTTCCTTGAGCATCATACGCCCGATTGGGCCTGCAACATGATCCACCGAAACAGGGACGTCCAAACTCACAGTGGGGACCGGCTTTGAGGTTTCGAGAACAGGCAGTTCAGATGTAGAATCTTCGAACAAAGCAGACAGAACAGTCACATTACCCACCTGAAAAACTGAACCAAAGATGCGCCCAAAAACATCAATTTCTGGCCGCATATAGGCGAGCAGAGCCATGCACACACGATCCAGTTGAAGCTGAATACCAGTGAAAGGGTTGAGAGGGAAGCATGCTGTTCTAGGGAGCTCAATGGTAGTATAGCTCTGGTATATATCCTCTTTAACATGCCCCCCATCCACGAAAGCAAATCACTGTCAGCAACAAAGAACATAGCAGAAACAGCGCCTCCAGCTCTAACAAAGGCATGAGTGGCAGAGGGAACACCATTGATGAAGTTATCAGCCAACTCATCTACATAAGAAAACTCAGACCACACATCAGACAGATTGTCAACCAGATTGTGTTCTTGTGGCACACCATCCATCAGAGACGGACCATCATACTCAAAATAAGTTCTGAAACTGAACCCTGTGTACGGCAGTGGCACCACTAGCCACGGACTCCAGCCATTGCCTTGTCCTTGTTCCTGGACTTGCTCATTGCCATTCCACGCCACCTCATTAGCTGCTTGTTGGGCCTCCATCTCATTGATTCGAGCTTGCTGCATGATCGTATAGTAAGGCAGAGTGTACGGATGCGGGGATGCATTCAGGAGAGGCGGAGTATCCTCTATTCCTTGCAGGCCAGGTACAGTATCTTTGCCGTTCAGAACATATACTGGGACAAACCAAGAGCGACCCAATCCCGGCAGTAAGCCAACTTTGGTGACAAGCAGACTATGAGGAACTTCTGCAATATCCTTAATGTGGCATTTGACAAGAACCCTAGATTTATTCTCGTTCGGTCTTGGCCAAGAAAGCAGTTTGCCAAAACGAGAAACCGCCTTATGAACATAGTGTTCAGTCATGTAATCCATAGGAAAAGCAAGCATCAAGATCCAGACTTCATATTGAAAAGCAGGCATTCTCATGTTAATCCCTTCGCCATGAGGGATTAAAGTGAAGTAAGAATCATCAGTTAATGCATGCGGCCCCTCTCTAATGGCGTCATCTCTACTCTGAACATCAAGAAAAGCAACACAACCTACTGTGATCGGATAGACAAACCCGTCCTCAATCTGATACTCCAGATACTCTCTAATAATCCGGCAAACTTCCTCTAACCAGTACCTCTTCTGATGATCTGGAACAGGGGGAGTGATCTCAATCAGAGCGTACCTTTCATGGTTCAGCGGTGCCTCATCCACCACCATGGTTCTCCTCTGCAGACGATGATCTGGCCCTCGCTCAAAATACAGTCAATTTTTCTACGCAATCTGTAGATGAGTGTAAATTCAATCGATAACTTGCACTAAGGAATTTGTTCTCTAGGTAGAGATGAGTGTAAAAATGGTCCAATAATAGTAGTGTCATGGTAAGGTTGCCAGGATGATGGATATCACAGCCTACAGATGTAGATGTAGATGCAGCTGCAACAAACAAACAGTTCCCAGGGATCAACACTTGCATGAAAAACTGTTCAAAACATCAGGCACTGTGACCAGAGTATGCTCTGCTTTGCTTACATATATGTAGAACAGATGCAAGAAGAACATGACGAAGAGGAACTGGATCGCCGCGTAGATCCACACATCTCCTCGCCACTGCAGATACGCGCTATTTCAAATTAGTTACCATAGCAATGAGGGTTCCATCAAGGCAATTATATCAAAATTTTCAGTATGTGTTCTGAGGTGGGCGGTGGTTAAATGATGCAGTACCCATGCTTGTTGTGGTTAGTGATGAGAAGAGGCCTAGGATGCATGAGAAGGGCAGCAAAATCGCCAGGGCGGCTAAGCCATTATGCGCAACCTATGAGACACCAGCAACAAAAGAATTTATCGACCATATGTAAGGAAGTTTTGTAAGAAATCAACAAGAGAGAGAGGGGTCTAAAATACCAACAATTTCTCCAAGAAGAAGAAGTATGCCAGGATGCTGATGGCCACAAGGATAGGTGTCCCATGCCACAGCCTGATTAACAGAATGACACAAAGAATCACATGTTAGGTTACATAAATGATAAACCAATGACTGCACTATATGTTTTATTAATATACTATTAGCAGTTTAGCACACATCATTCCAAGTTCAGAAGAAATTATATGTTGATCTGTCACAAAGTCGGTAAGATTATCAGCATGCAAACTTGTTCTCCTCAAACAAGGTTGCCAAACTATGTGGTCAAACTGCCCATATAATACTACCAAGTCCCTCTCCAAAGTATCACAGGTCTTACCTGAATCCAAATGAGGAACACAAACATGTCAAGTAACAACAACACAAATTCAAGTTGGGGAGGTTGATGCCCTTGGTCTCCTCCACAGATCAGACAAGCAGTATGAACCACTATCCTAGTAACTAACAGAAGATAATTTCAATATTGAGAATGTGTACCTACACTAGTTTTCAACAAGAAATACAGTAAAAGTTGAGATGTACACATGGCCCCTGCTTTTGTTTGCTTTTTAGTTCCTGGCCCTGGTCCCTGCAAGAAAAAGAGAGATGTAGTAAGACCTGTAGTTGCTGAAAACAAAAAAGTATGTACGTAGTAAAAAAGGATGCTAGCTTCAGAAAATTCAGTTAGCAGTATATAGGATCATTCAGTTAGATCATTGACAGAAATTTGTGCAAATCCTAGCACAATCTATAGAAAACAATTGACAGCTTCAGAACATTCAGTTAGCTTATGAACAAGGAGTACTTTTAATATCTACTTTTCCCTTTCTTGGTTTCTTTGCTTTTTGTCTAGGATTCTTCATGGGTTTCTTGTTATAATTATATGCTAACCATTCATCTCTTGTATACGCTTGTTATGAGATCAGACAGGAGCACACAACTATGGATTTGAACTTGATCCCGGAAGAGGAGGATGAAGCTCAACAAGAAGAACAAGCTCATCAAGGTGATGCTATTGATTTGAACTTGATCCCGTAAGAGGAGGATGAAGCTCAACAAGAACAAGCTCATCAAGGTGACGCAATTGATTTGAACTTGATCCCGGAAGAGGAGGATGAAGACATTGAATTGAATTGGTTTCATGAAGAGGAAGAAGCTCAAGAGGCACAAGAAGATGCATTAGTGGAAGAAGCTTAAGAGGCACAAGAAGATGCATTAGTGTAAGAAGCTCAAGAGGCACAAGATTAAGCGGGAGAATCTCAAGAAGCCGATGCACAAGGCAACCCAAGAGGTAAGGACATGATAGACAAGGAGATATATGGTGTTTACTTTGCTCTGCGAGTAATCGAGCTTAGAGATGGACATGTTCACATGTATGACATGGTGCGCATTGTGACTATGCTGAATGTTCACCTGCGAACATTTACAAGAATATGGAATCTAGCCAAAAGACAACTTGCTGCAGGCCAAGAAGTTGACGTTTCAAGCAAGAAGAATAACAGTGGTAGGAAGAGGAAAGAACTATATCTGTCGAGAACAACTACAATCTCTTTGAACAAAAGAAGAACAATCCATTATCTTGCAAGGTGTTTAGGTCTTCCCTGGTCAACCCTACATGACAGATTTCAGTTGCAAGAGTTGAAACGCATCACGAGCACCATCAAACCCACCCTCAAGCCAGAGAACAAGATAGCGAGACTAAAGTTCTGCCTATCCATGATGGATGAAAGTTGGATATCAAGTTCTTGGCCTAGTTTCAAGCCAATGACAAATATGGTCCACATCGATGAGAAGTGGTATGACATGACCCGAGTGAAGAGTAGCTACTATGTACTGCCTGGAGAAGAACAACCAAATCGAAATGTGCACAATACTCATAGCATTGGGAAGGTAATGTTTCTAACAGCTATGGCCAAACCTCGCTATAATGAAGATGGGGAGATGACATTTGATGGAAAGCTTGGAATCTGGCCGTTCGTGATAGAGACCAAGGCACAACGAACAAGCCACAACAGAGATAGGGGACAATAGAGTTGAGGCCAGTCAAAGTTACTAGACCTGTGTGCAGAGATTACCTGATCAATAAAGTAATCCCTGCCATTCAAGACAAATGTCCCGACGGTGACAAGGAGACAAAGATCTTCATTCAACAAGATAATGCAACACCGCATGATCTCCCTAATGATGCTGGTTTTCTAGAAGTCATGGCACAGACAGATCTGGATATTCGACTATTGCAACAACCACCGAACAACCCTGAGCTCAATATTCTAGATCTTTGTTTCCACTACTCCCTCCAATCCCCTAACCGACTACAGAGTGCCTATGAATATACAGGAACTGGCACAGGGTGTAAAGGAGGAGTTTGAGAAATACGATGCCCATAAGCTGTTCAAAAGCTTTATGACGTTGCAAGCAGTCATGGTGGAAGTGATGAAAGATCAAGGAGGAAACAACTACAAGATGTCACATCTGCATAAGGAACGCCTACATAATGCTGGAGAGGAAATAATCGGTGTATACTGCAGTCCTGAGCTAATTACTGGCACCAAGGCCATTATAGAACAAGGAAATGAGTAGCTAGAGAAAGAAAAAAGAAAGGGAAAGGGAAAAGGGAAAGTAAGGATAGGAGTATGTGATGTGTCATGTGTATGTATTATGTCATGTGTATGGCTATTGTCGTGTGAATGTATTATGTCATGTGTTCAGTGAGAAAGGGTAGGAAAAGAAAGGATCGAAGTATTTGGATTTGTTTGAATCATTTGTATTTATTTGAATCATTTGTATTTATTTGAATCATTTGAATTTATTTGAATCATTTGAATTTATTTGATTTATTTGGATTTATTTGAATCATTTGGATTTATTTGCTTTATTTGGATTTATACAACATTTGTCCAATTGCAAACATACCTAAAGTTTCCAATTGGACAGTAATGGCAAGATGCAAAATGGTGCTAGTAAATCCAGTTCTGCAAAAAACAAGACTGAAACAGGGTAGTGTTGAGCATGTCCTAGCAATAGCAGCAAATTCAAGCCAGATTTAGCCAAATTGGAAACATTATTCCTGCAGAAACAATTCAAGCAGCACAAAACTCCAATTGAGGGAAATTATTTGAATTATGCACCTTCAAGCAGCACATATACTCCAAAGGGATTGTGGCTGTTCTCCTTCTGTTCACTATGCTCTAGAAATTTAGTTGGAGTATATGTCACTATGCTCTAGAAATAAGAACAAGGGAAGTCAATTTCAAACTGACAGACTGCAGAAAAACTGCCACAATCCCTTAACTAAGAGTTGATAATAACATGTCCCTAAAACTTATTCAGTCTGTTAGATCCCCTGTTAAGTTAACTGAATTATTCGATGAGTTAGATCTGAACAAAGCCTCTGAAGTAACCTGCCTACTAACCTCTCTCTTCTTCAGTAAGATCTGAACAAGACTATATCTATATACTGTTAAAGCTTCAAATTTAGAGCACCACATCATCCAGTTTAGCACTACACACATCTCTAAATTAAGACTAAATTAAATTTGACACAAACGCAGTACTACCTCTTTGTAGGCTTGGAAGGCACAGACATACATCACTAGCATTGTTGTAAAAAATTCTACTCCCTCATAAATCAATGTTGACTAAATTTTTTAAGCGCTCTCCATAAAAATCACTAAAGTAGGAAATCTTCAACATACTGTACCGTGCAGCTTTGTTCAATTGGTACATGCAATAGTGGGTTTTGTTCAATTGATTAGGATTAGGAGATCGTGGTGTCAAACCAAAAATTCAGTTATGCACATTGTTAGTTCTTACCCTCATTTTTTCACATTGGTGAAAGAGCCTGTCATTGCAAATCCAGTTAAGTGTTTGCTTGCTTTATTTTGACAGAAATGTTGTCCTTGTAAACTTGCTGCAAGGTCAACATGTGATGTTACAAATTGAGATATACTGTAGTTGTAGTACTCCTAGTGATGAAAATTGCAAGCATGTCAAGTCAGAGAAGCGTGTCAGCTAACTTCAGACTTAACAATAAAGATGAAATTTTTAGTCTTGCTAGTACAAATTCAGACTTGGCATGAGATAGATGAGCACGAGTAGGACCTGAAGGAGGAGGGGCCTGGGATGTTGAGGAGGATCCGCCTTTGTTGGGGTCGACTTCCACAGCCACCGCCGTCGTCTTCCCCATGCCGCCGTCACTGGTGATGTTGAGGAAGGCCCAGAGGAAGAAGAGGAGCTGGTGGATTAGGAGCTCGAGGACAAGAGCGCTCGACCCATGCCCTCGCCATGCTCAAGATTGAGCACCAACTTGTCGTCATCCTCCAGATCGAGCGGCGCCTCGTCGAAAAGAACCTCACCGGAAGAAGGGATTTTTAGGGGAGAGGAGGAGTTATGCAGCGAACTGGAGTGGTGCAGTGGCATGGAGGAGGGAGAGGAGGGGCGGAGGATCTCAGCGGGGTGAGCGAGCTCATCGGTGCGGGGTAGCTCACCGGCGCGACGCGGCAGGGAGGGGAGCAGTGCAACATCGGGAAGCTACGGGGAGGGGAGTGACGCTGCGACAGGACAAGGACTGCCGGTTTGGTCGGACAAAAGTGGAGGATTTTTTTTTGCAAAAATGTCATGGAGACAACTTTTCCCGGACGGAGGGAGTAGATGGCTTCCTCTCTCTCGTTTGATTCTCAATACAATGGTCTCCTGGAGAGCCATACGATGTAACTCTTTTTGCGGTGTGTTTGTTGGGATCGGATGAACTTCGAGTTTATGATCAGATCTATCTTTTTATCCATGAAAGTTATTTGAGTATTCTTTGATCTCTTATATGCATGATTGCTTATAGCCTCGTATTTCTTCTCCGATATTTGGGTTTTGTTTGGCCAACTTGATCTATTTATCTTGCCATAATAGAACATGAGGCCGCAGACGAAAGGGTGGAGGGGAAACCCTAGTCTGCCGAGAAAGTGGGGGATAAACACCACCCTCTCATTGGGCTCCGGAGTAGGGATGATCTGCTTTTTGGTAGGGAGCCGATGCGCCATGTTCGCGGCCAAGTATCCTGCTTCCCGGAGTTCCTTGACGTTCCTCTCCGTGACGGAGGAAGCTATCCATATGCCCTGCGAGCCAGATCCGGACATGGCTGGAGTGTATGGTGGGGACAGAAAAGATCGAAACTTGGGCGCTGGAGCTCGAGGATGGAAGGGCTGAGGAAGAATAAGGCGTGGTGTAAAAAGATGGGTCCTTATCCTCTTATAAAGGCAGTGAATATCAAGTGCCCCCCTCACAAGCCTTAAAACTCGCCTATTCCCAAGGGGTCGTGTGAACATCACGGTTGGATTACCCGAACCCGTATTAATGAGAATACCGCAATAAGGGGACACGATCTCTACTTTGACAAGACGTGTCAATGGAGACCGCGCCTCGAAACGCGAAGCGGGAGGCCAAAAAACAGTTCAAAATAATAGTAAGGCCAGACGTAACGACTCGCCGAAAAAGCTGTTTGTGGACATGATTTATTTTGTTATTTTGCCCTTATGGTTGGGGGTTGTAACCATTATATGGAGCCGGATACAGTTCACTTGTTCATAAAATTGCTTTGATTTATTCGGAGGAGGAACCCACCTTGCAATGCCGAAGACAATCTGCGCGCCGGACACATCGTCATTGAAGCCTGGTTGAGGGGATACTGAGGGAGTCCTGGATTATGGGGTCCCCGGGCATCCAGGCTATGTGACATGGGCTGGACTGATGGGCCGTGAAGATACAAGATGGAAGGCCTTCCCCCGTGTCCGGATGGGACTCTCCTTTGCGTGGATGGCAAGTTTGACGTTCGGATGTGCAATTTCCCTTCTCTGTAAACCGGCTCTGTACAACCCTAGGTCCCTCCGGTGTCTATATAAACCGGAGGGTTTAGTCCGTAGAGGCTATCACAAATCATATAGGCTAGACATCTAGGGTTTCGCCATTACGATCTCGAGGTAGATCAACTCTTGTAACCCCTATAGTCATCAAAGTTAATCAAGCAGGAAGTAGGGTATTACCTCCATTAAGAGGGCCCGAACATGGGTATACATCATGTCCCCTGCCTCCTGTTACCTTCGATATGGATCCTCATTCACTTGCTAATATTTTCAAAAGATCCAATTATGATTTACCAATTCTAGTGAATTGAGTTCACTAGATTATCTTTATGAAGTTTTGCTTGAGATTTATGAATCTGAAAATTGTGATGAAGTGTTAAACGAAGAAGTTTATGAAGAGATTCATGATAGCTCCTTGAATGAAAATCATGATTGCAATGATATTATTATAAATTCTATTAATTTCAATTGTGTTAGTGATATGCAAAACCCCAAGCTTGGGGATGCTTGTTTTGTTATGTCCACTACTTATTGCAATGATCATGATTGGGGTGATAATGTTTCTTATGATCTTGAAAAATTGTTTATGCCTCATGATGAATATTCTATTGATAATAATGTTTGCAATAATATTGAAAGTGGGTTTGGAAGAGCATCAACTTTAGGTAAAAATAATCCCATTTATTTGGAGAGTGTTCAATCTTATGAAATTTTCGATAAAAGTGGGCTTGGAGAGGTCATGACTTTATTTGATGATAATCCCACTATTTTGGAAGAGTGTCAACTTTGCATGCATGTGGATCATGAAGAGAAAATTTTATGTGATAGCTATATTGTTGAATTTGAGTATGATCTTAATTATGAGGGAGGAAAATATGGTCATAGAAATTTTCATGTTACTAAATTTCCTCTCTTCTTGTTGAGATTGTCAATGCTTTATTCCGTTTCCTTGCATATGCTAGTTTTTGCTTGTTTTGATAATTTGCTTGCTTATAAAATTCCTATGCATAGGAAGTATGTCAGACTTAAAAGTGATTTTCGCATGCTTCATGATGCTCTCTTCGTGTTTCAATTCTTATCTTTCATGTGAGCATCAATAAAATATTGTGCCGAGCTAGGGGCGTAAAACTATAGCGCTTGTTGGGAGGCAACCCGATGAATAAAATTTATTTTTGCTTTTTGATTTTTGTTCTTGAGTGCTTGCAATATTGTGCTACTGTTATGATTGTGTTTTTTGTGTTTTATTTAGTGTTTGTGCCAAGCAAAGCCTTTATGATCTTCTTGGGTGATAGTTGTTTGATCTTGCTGGAAAAAAACAGAAACTTTCGCGCCCAGAGAAACAATTGTTAAAACTCACAGGAGCATGATAAAATACCCATTATTTTTGCAGAAGATTAATATACAAATTGTTCATGTGGTCCTAATTTTTTCAGATTTTTTGCAGTTACAGAAGTATTCAAAATATCCAGATTACTACAGACTGTTCTATTTTTGATAGATTCTGTTTCTTTGCGTTGTGTGCTTGTTTTGATGATTCTATGGTTTTCTTTGATGAGTTTTTGCCATAGAAAAGTTGGAATACAGTAGATATAATGCGAGAATAAAATATGAATTGGTTTGATACAGTACTTATAGTAGTGATTTGCTTTCTTATACTAACAGATCTCACGAAGGTTTTGTTGGAGTTTTGTGTGATTGAAGTTCTCATGTTATGGGTTATCTTATGATGGATGAAGGAATAAGGAGGAAGAAGAGCCTAAGCTTGGGGATGCCCATGGCACCCCAAGATATTATACAAAGAGAAGCAAGCAACTAAGCTTGGGGATGCCCCAAGTGGCATCCCCTCTTTCTTCTAACGACCATTGGTACTTTACTCGAAGCTATATTTTTATTCGTCACATACTATGAGTTTTGCTTGGAGCGTCTTGTATGATATGAGTCTTTGCTTGTTTTGTTTTGATTTTTAAGTCTTGAATCTTTGCTGGACACACCTATTTGAGAGAGCCGAAATTATGCCATGACTTGTTAGAATTGCTCTCTATGCTTCACTTAAAATTTTATGATCTATGGATTTGCTCTAGTGCTTCACTTATGTCTTTTTGAGCACGGTGTGCTTAGTTATTTTTTAATAAATGCTCTCTTGCTTCACTTAGATTTATTTGAGAGTTAGTATTTTTTTAAATTCTCTCTTGCTTCACTTAAATTAATTTGAGAGAAAGAAATATTATGCTCATGATCTTCACTTATATTTGTTTGAGCTTATCAAAAGCAACACATGAAAATTAGTTCCAAAGTGATAGATATCCAAGAAGGATATAATAAAACTTTCATGAAGATCATTGGACAAAATAAACTTGATTCCTTGTAATAGTTTTGAGGTATGATGATGTGATATGTGAGTCATGTTGATGAGTAATTATGCTTTAGTAAGAATATTGGTGTTAAGGTTTGTGATTCCCTATGCAAGCACGAAAGTCAATAGTCATGCAATGAAATTACATCCTACTTATGGTGCATTATTCGGTGTTAATTATGCTTAATGATCGCTTATGAGATTAATTGTTTCTTGGTTGGCCGCTTCTCAATCTTTTGCTAGCCTTCATTTTGCACTAAGTATGATCACTACTTGTGCATCGAAAAACCTTTAAACCAGTTTTGCCACATGAGTCCACTATATCTACCTATATGCGGTATTATTTTGCTGTTCTAAGCAAATTTGTATGTGCCATCTCTAATTTTCAAAATAAACTTATCTTTTGTATGTTCGTACCGCTCGTGAAGCGGTGAAGGGTGGCTAATATTTTCCATGCTAGATGTGTTATTCTCACGATGAGTGTTTATTCACTTGTCATTGCATGAGAGTAAGGCAAAGGTATTAGGGATGCCCAGTCCCGAAATGAAAAATGAATTTACTTTATGTTGTCAAATAATAAATTCCTTGGAAAGTGTTGGTATGGAGGGCACCCGTGGATACGGTTAGCCATGGAAAGTGAAAGTATGGTTGAAAAAGGAATAAACTTTATTTTCTGTTTGGGAACCTCCTATGATATATCTAGCATGGAAAGTGTTGGGAACTCTAAGTCATTTTCGTTGGTGGGAAAAGCACACCTCCCAAAATGTTTTATCTCTAAGTTTTTCGCTTTGAGCTCTGGCACCTCTACAAATCCCTACTTCCCTCTGCGAAGGGCCTTTCTTTTACTTTATGCAATTTTTATTTTTCAATTTGAGTCCCCATCTTCTCTTATAAAAGCACCGACTAGGAGGCACTATGATCGTAAGTATTGGGTGTAGCTAATATGCGAGTGTGTTTCATGAATGGATCAATGATTAAGCATGATGGGCTAGGGATAACTTATTTTAGCATTGATATTTTGAAAGACATGGTTGCTTGTTGATATGCTTGCGTATTTAAGTCATCACGCCAAAACTAGACTATTGCTTTGAACCATATAAAAGTCCAAATGTCCATGCTATAAAGAAAAGAATATGAGATGACATGTTAGGCAGCATTCCACATCAAAAATTCTATTTTTATCATTTACCTACTCGAGGACGAGCAGGAATTAAGCTTGGGGATGCTGATACGTCTCCAACGTATCTATAATTTCGGATTGTTCCATGCTATTATATTATCATTCCTGGATGTTTTATAATCATTCTATATCATTTTTTGGTACTAACCTATTGACATTGTGCCAAGTGTCCGTTGCTATTTTCTGCATGTTTTTTACATCGCGGGAAATCAATACCAAACGGAGTCCAAACGCAGTGAAAATTTTTGGAGATTTTTTTTGGACCAGAAGACATCCAGTGGGTCGGAGAAGCGCCTGGGGGTGCTCTGAGGGGAGCACAACCCACTAGGGCGCTGGTGGTTCTGGAGGCCCAGGCACACCCTGGTGGGTTGTGCCCACCTCGGGTGCCCCCTGAACCGACTCTTTGCTGTGTAAATAACCCAATATTCCAGAAACCCTAGCGGAGTCGACGAAAATCAATTCCAGCTGCCGCAGAGTCCAGAACCACCAGATCCAATCTAGACACCATCACAGAGGGGTTCACCACTTCCATTGGTGCCTCTCCGATGATGCGTGAGTAGTTCTTTGTAGACCTTCAGGTCCGTAGTTAGTAGCTAGATGACTTCCTCTCTCTCGTTTGATTCTCAATACAATGGTCTCTTGGAGATCCATATGATGTAACTCTTTTTGCGGTGTCTTTGTTGGGATCGGATGAACTTTGAGTTTATGATTAGATCTATCTTTTTATCCATGAAAGTTATTTGAGTCTTCTTTGATCTCTTATATGCATAATTGCTTATAGCCTCGTATTTCTTCTCCGATATTTGGGTTTTGTTTGGCCAACTTGATCTATTTATCTTGCAATGGGAAGCGGTGCTTTGTAGTGGGTTCGATCTTACGGTGCTTGATCCTAATGACAGAAGGGGAACCGACACGTATGTATCATTTCTACTAAGGATAAAACGATGGGGATCTATTTCTACATAAATAGATCTTGTCTACATCATGTCATCGTTCTTATTGCATTACTCCGTTTCTCCATGAACTTAATACACTAGAGATGCATGCTGGATAGTGGTCGATGTGTGGAGTAATAGTAGTAGATGCAGGCAGGAGTCGGTCTACTAATCTTGGACGTGATGCCTATATAATGATCATTGCCTGGATATATTCATGATTATTTCAAGTTCTATCAATTTCCCAACAGTAATTTGTTCACCCACCGTTTGCTATTTTTCTCGAGAGAAGCCACAAGTGAAACCTACGGCCCCCGGGTCTCTTCTTTAATATATTTTCCTTTGCGATCTATTTTCCTTTGATTTTTTTCAGATCTATTAAACCAAAAACACAAAAATACCTTGCTGCAATTTATTTTATTTGGCATTCGATCTATCAATGTTTAAAACTCTCTCACGTCCGTTTGCCTATCTTTGGCGCCGTTGCCCGAAAGGGATTGACAACCGCTTTAATACGTCGGGTTGCGAGTATTTGTTATTTGTGTGCAGTTTCTGTTTACGTAGTGTTGCTTGGTTCTCCTACTGGTTCGATAACCTTGGTTTCATCACTGAGGGAAATACCTACCGCGCTATGCTGCATCATCCCTTCCTCTTTGGGGAAATACCGACGTAGCTTCAAGCCGCATCAGTCAGGCTAGAGAATGTCAAGAGGCGCAACTGGCGGCTCAATTAACGGCTCATCAGCAGTTACAGATAAACCCTTCAGCAACTATGGGGGCAGGGATGACGTCTAGGACGGTCGGGGTGCCGTGTCTAGCCCTGGCTCTTCGCAATGAGCGTTTGCCTAAGGATTTCAAGGGCCCTCGTAAGGTGCCCAATTACACAGCTGATCAATATCCTAAGGCTTGGATTGAGAGTTACGAACTGGCTATGGAGTTGTTAGATGTTAACGATGTTGTGTGCGCCAAGTATTTCACAATGATGCTTGATGGGCCAACTCGAACCTGGCCGAAAGGGTTACCCGCCAATTCTATCAATTCATGGGCTGAGTTGAAAGCACGTTTTATCCAGAATTTTAAGGACACATGCAAGCAACCCCTATCAATTATTGATTTGGATGCTTGCGTACAATGAGAGGATGAATCGGCCCACCACTGGGTTCGCTGGGTTTCAGCCATTATCCACTCGTCGGATAGCATCAATGTCGGCTCTGTTGTTGTGATTCTGGAGAAAAGTTGCCATTTCACTCCCCTGAAGCAGAAGTTGGCGTGGCTTAAACGACACTGCAATGACATGGGAGAGCTCATGGCGGCTCTCATCAAATATGCCGACCCCGACGACAGCAGAGATCCTGGATCGGATGATGAGAAAACCAATAAGGGGAAGAAGAATGGCAATAACAAGGGTGAGTAGCAAAACGTGACAGGTTCCAGCCAGGGCAATGGTGTCAAGCGTAAGCAATTGGATGGCGGGTTAGACTTTGTGGTCAACACCAATGTGTAACGTAATAATCAGCGTCATAAGGGCAAGCCGCTATTTGGAGGACCGAGGTTTAACCTAGAGGCGCTGTTGAATGTGCCTTGTCCAAAACATAGTTTCAAGGATAAACCATCGACTCACCTATGGAATGATTGTTTTATCATGAAGGAACACAAGAATTTCGGCTTTCATCAGAACCATAATAACAATAATGGCCCGCCTGGCGGGTCGGGGCCCGGCTCACACGGGCCCAGCTTCGGGGGTGGCGGTTTAAGTTCTGGATATCAAGGACAGGGTAATCAGAGTGGTTACAACCAACAACCCAGTCAGGGTAACTAGCAACAATAGTCAGGATACCAGAGCAATCCGAAGCAGCTTAATGGAGGCTAGTATCATGTTTTCACCATTAGTCTTTGCTAGCAAGATCAGAAGTTTCATAAGCGCGCAGTTAATTCAGTTGAGCCGGCGACGCCTCAGTACTTACGGTGGTCAGAGCAGCCAATTGTATGGAGCCATGAGGATCACCCGTCTCGGGTTGACAATCCGGGTCAGCTGGCATTGGTGGTTGCCCCTCAAGTTGGGGGTTATAAATTTACTAAGGTGCTCATGGACGGTGGCAGTAGTATTAATATCCTTTATTATGACACCTTTCGCCGTATGAATTTGACTGACAAAAATCTTAAGCTGTCCTCTACAGTCTTTCACGGTGTAGTGCCTGGTAAGTCGGCATACCCAGTTGGTAAGATTGCCTTAGAAGTGAATTTTGTTGATGATTATGATTATAGGGCAGAGACCTTGTGGTTTGAGGTGGTTAAGATTAGAAGCCCTTATCACACCTTGTTTGGTCAGCTGGCTTATGCCAAGTTCATGGCACAACCTTGTTCTGTGTATCTGCAGCTAAAGATGCCAGGATGTAAGGGTACCATTACGATCCATGGTAATAGAAAAATTGCTTTGGAGTGTGAAGAAGGTGATGTTGCTTATGCTGAGTCTGCTTGTGCCACGGAGGAACTTAAATTTTATAAAGATAACGTTGACCCGGCTGATATGACCCCATTAAAGAAGCCAACCACGGAGCAAGACCCTTTGTTGAAGTTTTAGTCGGCGGATGATACCAAACAGGTTGATTTTGTCCCTGGCGACTCATCTCAACTGTTCACTATCGGTGCTAATATGGATCCAAAATAGGAAAGCGCGCTCATCGAGTTCATCCATGAGAATCGGGACATCTTTGCATGGAAGCCTTCAGACATGCCGGGTGTACCGAGAGAACTCGCTGAGCACAATCTTAAAATTGATCCTAAGTTTAAGCCGGTCAAGCAGTTCCTTCGCCATTTTAATGAAGAGCGTTGCAAGGCCATTGGAGAAGAGGTGGCCCGACTCTTAGCGGACGGGTTGATCGTGGAGGTTTTCACCCGGAGTGGTTGGCTAACCCGGTGCTAGTACTTAAGAAGAACGACATATGGCATATGTGTGTGGATTACACAGACCTCAATAAAGCATGTCCAGCTGATCCTTTTGCTCTTCCCCATATTGATCAGATAATAGATGCCACGACGGGTTGTGAGCGTTTGAGTTTCCTGGACGCTTATTAAGGTTATCATCAGATTAAGATGGCAGTTAAAGACCAAGAGAAGATGGCATTTATCACACCTTTTGGAGCTTTCTGCTATGTGTCTATGCCTTTCGAGCTCAAGAGTGCACATGCGACTTATGAACGTTGTGTCTAGAATTGCCTGCATGATCAGATTGGACGCAATGTTCATGCTTATGTGGATCATATTGTTGTGAAATCCAGGAAAAAGGAGACTCTGTCGGATGATTTAAAAGAAACCTTTGACAATCTCCGGGTCTACAAGATGATGCTTAACCCGGCCAAATGTGTTTTTGGCGTACCTGCAGGTAAGCTTTTGGGTTTTCTGGTCTCTGAGAGAGGTATCAAAGCTAACTCGGAGAAAATCAAGGCTATTACCTCCTTGGCTAAGCTGGCGTGTATCAATGATGTTCAATGTTTGGAGGGTCGTATCGCCACCTTGAGCCGGTTCATAAGCCGCCTAGGAGAAAAGGCAATTCCTTCATACCAGATGATGAAGAAACAAACCACTTGTTTGGAGTGATGCGACTAATGAGGCATTTGAGGCGCTCAAGAAACAGCTTGCTGAGCCACCCGTCCTAGCAGCTCCCATTGAGAAAGAACCTTTTCTTTTATACGTGGCGGCTAACAGCAGAGCCGCCAGCGTGGCGGTTGTAGTGGAAAGAAATGAAAAGGTAAGGAGTATCCAGTCCAAAGGCTGGCTTATTATGTCAGTGAGGTGTTAATTGAGTCTAAGCAGCGATACCCACATTGGCAGAAGCTAGTATATGGAGTATTCATGGCCGGTCGCAAGCTGAAGCATTATTTTCTTGGTCATCGTATTACTGTGGTTAGCTCTGCTCCTTTGGGAGATATTATTCAAAACAAAGAGGCAACAGACCAAGTGGCCAAGTGGGCCATTGAGCTTCGACCCCATGGTTTGAAATATATGCCAAGGACAGCTATCAAGTCTCAAGCTCTGGTGGATTTTATCAATGACTGGACAAAATTGCAGATGCATGAGCAGAAGCCGGATAACACATACTGGACAATTCACTTTGACGGGTCTCGACAGCTGGAGGGCTTGGGGGCTGGAGTTATTTTGACTTCCCCACGAGATGACAAGTTTTCTATGTTTTAAGGCTAATGTTTCCTTGCACTAATAATGCAGCTGAGTATGAGGCCCAGCTCCATGGCCTTCGGATGGCTAAAGAGATGAATTTAAGCCGGGTCAGGTTTTTCGGTGACTCAGACTTGGTGGCTCAGCAAGTTTCAGTCACTTGGGATTCTAAAGACCCACTCATGGCGGCTTATCGCCGGTAGGTTGATAATATTGCTGGTCATTTCAAAGGTTATCAGGTGGAGGATGTTGATCGCAGGGAAAATGAGGCAACTGATGTTTTAAGCAGGTTGGGGTCTCAACGTAAGCCTGTGCCCCGCAATGTTTTTCTTGATGTATTGAATAACCTTTCGGTCAAGTTGCTGACAGAGGAGGATCTTGCTATTCCCGACCCGGAGGCACAGTTGGTGGTGGCTCTCCATACTATTGCTGATTAGACAGTTCCATAGTTGGCTTACATGACCCGGGGCGAGTTTCCTGAGGATGAAACTTTGGCCAGGCAGATAACCCGGTGGTCTAAGTCTATGACCATTGTCAATGGCGAGTTACACCGTTGCAGTGTTACAGTCATATTCCAACGTTGTGTCTCTCCTGAAGAAGGTCGTGATATTCTAAGGGAAATCCATGAAGGTGATTGTGGTCATCACACTGTCTCTAAGTCTCTGGTGGCTAAAGCTTTTCATCACGGGTTTTATTGGTTGACGACTCATGCTGATGCAGAGGATCTTGTTAGTAAGTGTGATGGCTGTCAGAAATTTTCTTGACGGGCTGACGTGCCGGCTCAAGAATTGAGGATGATTCCAATTACTTGGCCATTTGTAGTCTGGGGGCTTGATATATGGTTGGACCTTTCAAGAGGTCTAATGACAAGAAAACACACCTCCTGGTGGCAGTTGATAAATTTACCAAGTGGGTTGTGGCAGAACCGATCAGCAAAAATGTGATGCTGTGACGGCGGTTTAGTTCATAAAGAAAGTAATCTTATGTTTTGGTTACCCTCATAGTATCATAACTGATAATGGCACTAATCTGTCAATAGGAGCATATCCGTCTTGATGTTTCTTCGGTTGATCATCCACAGTCTAATGGTCAAGCTGAGAGGGCTAATTAATCAAGAAATTTTGAGAGGTATAAAACCCTGACTTATGGTTGCTTTTCAAAGAACGCCGGGTTGTTGGGTCGAGGAATTACCTTCAGTCCTTTGGAGCATCAACACCACCCCCAACGGTTCAACAGGTTATACGCCTTTTTTCATGGTCTACGGGGCAGAGGCGGTTCTTCCAAGTGATATCCGTCACGACTCGCCTCGTGTGGCGGCTTACGTTGAATCTGACAATGAGGTAGCACGTCAAGATGCACTTGATGTGCTAGATGAGGAGCGTGACCTTGCAGTAGCTCGTTCAGCGATATACTAGCAAGATTTGCGTTGCTACCATAGCCGCAGAGTTAAGACCAAAACCTTTCAAGAAGGCGACTTGGTGCTCCGGTTAATCCAAGACCAAATGGATATGCATAGGTTATCCCCACCTTGGGAAGGACCCTTTGTGGTCAGCAAGAATCTGAACAACGGGTTATACTACCTCATTGATATACGAGAACATAAGGACTCCAGTAAGTCGGAGGAGGAGACTCGCCGGCCATGGAATATTGCTCATCTTCGGGCTTATTAGACTTGAGCCACCGGCTCTCATGCTGTACATACTTTTATCAATGAATATATTATGATCAATATAATAAATCTAGCATCCCTGATAATTCAGGGCCTTTGTCCTTTCATTTCTAAGCATCCGAGTCTTTATTATTTGTTCATAAGGTTACTTGGGGGCTTCCAACCCACCGGGTTTAGCTTTCTTACACTCGTGACCAGGCTAGATGCCAAAACCCGAGTCTTGACCTGCCTGTTTGCATTATGCTACTCCACCACGTGATCCTGAATGACTCGCCGTACTCTTGATAGTCAATCTTTTAACCAAGACCCTGAACTCGTTAAGGTTAAAACGGCGGTTTATCATGTGAGGGCTGGCTTACAGTGAGCGAGGCCGACTCTAAGGCTGTGCGGCCTATGAAAGCACTCGAATCTTAGCGGTTGTGCGGCCATGAAAGCACTTGAATTTTAAGGTTGTGCGGCCTGTGAAAGCATTTGAATTCCATTTTTGGACATTTTGGATTTGCATTCCTTGTAGAATTTTTCTTCTCAAGTACAGTTTGTACAACTTAGGCCATGCAGCCTTGATTATATGACTCATAAGTGAGCATATTTGGGTCTGATAACCCGCAGACTTATGTTCTATTATGGGCTAGACTTTCATGATCTAGCCCCAAACTCCTTCCTCAACATCTCGGCATTCATTATCGTGTGTGAGGCCTTCCTCCGCATCCAACCCCACTTCGGACTGTGGCTCAAAATCTTCAACGTGAAGCCGAAGGTGGTGGATGGCCAGCACGCGGAGTGCGGAGGCACCATGGTGAGCAAACTGCCCAATGTCACATGGCCCAAGGGTACTTTTGTGGAGACCGTCAAAGAGTGGCAGAAGCTGTGGTTCTATATCATAGAGCCTCGCGATGCCGCTTGGGCCGCAGTTCCTGAATTCAAATCCGGAGCTCCAATGCGTCTCACCTCCTGGCTAGAGAAGGGCCCAAATTGGTCTTCTCGGACGAGCTGATAGCGCTGCAAATGCGCATTCAAAGCATGTTGGACAAAAACATCAAGCTCGTCGATGTGATCCAGGTGATGCTAGTTCGCCGGATCCTCCCCTGCCAAAGCCGAACCTACCCTTTATGGGAATTCGATCCGGAGAAGCACCAAACCTTGGAAAGGCTCTTCGGAACCACTCACAAAGATGCCTGGAAGTTGCTCTTTAAGGGCAATGAGAAGCCGCCGGCCATAGAATCGGACCGCGGACACGATCTTGCCCATCCTGCCAGTGCAGTAAGTCTTTCATGTCTCGAGGCGCATCCTCTACTTGCTTGTTAAGGAAGATATATAAACTTTACTATCTTATTTTTTTAGGTATGGACAGAGAAAGCGGAGCGGATTCAATGTTCAGCTCTGCTGCCCGAGGAACCAGTCATTCCGCTCCTGGCGAAGATGCTGGTCCCGGCGCCCTATCAGGCGCCGGAGAGGAAGGCCAAGAAGAAGGCCAAGGGGGTCCGGAGTGGCCCCCGCCGCAAGGGAGCTTCGGACGTGTCGTCCGAAGACAAGACTCACTCCTCCGCCGCCGAAGACGACGACGAGGAGAGGGAAGAAAGTAACTCTCTCCCTGATGGGGGGAGGAAGAAGAGGGTGGCCTCCACAAATCTAGAGGCGAAGGCGCTCAAGAGGGGGAAGGGCCCCCTCGCGGATAACTCCGCGTGGGACGTCGACAGCAGTCCAGAGCGACGCCCTCGAGAGAATCCCCTGGCCGCATCGTGAGTACCGAAAGACCCTGTTGCATCCCTATATCCGACCTCTCTATTTCACAGTTTTAACATGTTTATGCAATTGCAGTTCGGCCCACGATAGCTCCATGCGATCCTCATCAGGAGATTCATTGGATTCAAAGGCGATGGCCAGCGAGTCACCACCGACGGCTCACTCTCCCGAGGCCAAGGGTGACGCCGAGGTGCTGTCCCGAAGGACCTTCCCCGGCCAGGGAGAGGTTCAGGAGGTCGTCAAGGCGGCGCCAGAGGATGACTCCTCGGCCGCCGGACACACGGGGGGAAAAGCCCCCATGGAGACTGGCGATGGGGGCCATATCCAATTCGGCCCCCAGCCAGATACCATCCCGGAGACCTACATGGCTCCGGGGTTGAGCGAGCAACCTCCTCTGAAGGGAGGAGGTGTGCCTATTGCGCCAGTGACCTCTGTCCAACCAGAGGCACCGGATAATCTGCTGGAAGTGCTACGAGGCGCTTCCATTATGGATGAACACCGTGTCCTTATGGGTTCGGTGATTGAGAGGGTTCAGTCCGTCAAGAGCGGACTCACCGAAGCCTACAATAGCCTGCTGACAGGTTTTGAGGTAAGCGATGCAACTTTATAAAAAGAATGTCACAGTATGGATAGTAGCCCCTGAGACTCTATCCGGTGTTCGGAAAGAAGAGCCAGAAAAAGGATCAAACAGTTTTTCGCAAGAGACTAACCATATGCGCCTATGTGCTTAAGAAGGCATCGTTGCTAGCTGCGTCCGCATACACTGCCGTAGTCTCCGAACTGAAGCAGAGACTGGAGCGGGCCGACGATGAGCTTGGCCAAGCAAGGAAGCAGCTAGAAGACAAGCGAGGTATGTAATGACCTGCTGTATATTCAGGAAGGATGAATGATGTATATTGACCAGAGTGCCCTAATATTGGTAGGCACGACGACCGAGGTTGAGGTCCTTAAGAAGGCACTGGCCGAGACCGAGGACAAAGCTGCTAAGGAGCAAGTCGCTCGCAAAAAGCACGAGGCCCGGCTCAATGAGGTCCAGCAGGAGCTCCAGGATGCCATGAAGAAGTGCGAGACCTTGGAGTGCGATGTTTGGTTCAAAAGACCGAACTCGCCAAGGCTCACCAAACCGCGGAAGATGCCCGAGTTGAAGCCCAGGGCGCCCTCCAGGAGATCTAGGAGGCCAAGAAGATCGCGGCGGGTAAGGCATTTAGTATGCAAAGCAAGCATGTGAAGAAGAGGTATCTCTTACTAACCCGGATTTAGAGTTCTCCAGGGGCCTTTGCGGATCTGCCGCGTAGTGTTTCCGACACTGCGGAATTCTTCCGAGCCGAAGAGGGAGCTCAACGGAGAAGCTGTCCTGGTCGCAATACCTTGCGCCAGAACATCCGGTGCCCTTTAGCGATCAGCTAAAACAACTGGTCGAGCTGCATAGGGTGGCCGAACTGGCCATGAAGGATTTAATAATCCGGTTGTGGCATGCCAATGCTATACCCAGCAGCTACTTCGATCTCGTGAAAGCGGCTGGTGAATGCCTTCCCTCGGCTGGACGTCGTCAAGCGGTCGGTCTGCATCGAGGGCGCGCACGTGGCCTTCTCCCGTGTCAAGGTGTGGTGGGAGAAGATGGACGCCGTCAAGCTTGTGACCGAGGGGCCGCCTGAGGGCAAGGAGCACCGCACACCCGAGCGGTATTTTGAAGACGTCCTGGAGGGGTCTCGTATTGTGGCGATGCAATGTGCGCAAGACATTGTTTTTGAATGAATACATTCATGTTGTCTCTGCCTTGTATGATGAAACAAAGTTGTTATGTAATATAATGTTTGTCATGTTTGAAAAAAATTTACCTCCTGTGCGGCTGTTGATACGTCTCCGTTGTATCTATAATTTTTTATTGTTCCATGCCAATATTATACAACTTTCATATACTTTTGGCAACTCTTTATACTATTTTTGGGGACTAACATATTGATCCAAAGGCCCCAAAGGCCGCCTCGCTTGTTGCATGTTTTTGTTTCGCAGAATATCCATATCAAACGGAGTCCAAACGGGATAAAAATGGGCGGAGATTATTTTTGGAATATTCGGAGAATGTGGGAAGAAAAATCCACGCGAGACGGTGCCCGAGGGAGGCACGAGGCAGGGGGGCGCGCCCCACCCCCCTGGGCACGCCCCTGACCCTCGTGGCCCCCATGTAAGGCGGTTACTACTCTACTTTGGCTGCAAGAAAGCTAATTTTCAGGAAAAAATGTCGGCGAAGGTTTCAATCCAATCGGAGTTACGGATCTTCATATATATACGAAACAGTGAAAGGCAGCAGAACAGAGCGCAGAAACAGAGAGAGACAGAGAGACAGATCCAATCTCGGAGGGGCTTTAGCCCCTCCCATTCCATTGAGGCCAAGGACCATAGGGGAAACCCTTCTCCCATCTAGGGAGGAGGTCAAGGAAGAAGAAGAAGAAGGGGGCCCCTCTCCCCCTCTCTTCCGGTGGCGCCGGAACGCTGCCGTGGCCATCATCATCACCGCAATCTTCACCAACAACTTCACCGCCATCATCACCAACTCTTTCCCCCTCTATGCAGCGGTGTAACCTCTCTCTTACCCGCTGTAATCTCTACTTAAACATGGTGCTCAACACTATATATTATTTCCCAATGATGTATGGCTATCCTATGATGTTTGAGTAGATCCGTTTTGTCCTTTGGGTTATTTGATGATCAAGATTGGTTTGAGTTGCATGTTTTATTATTTGTGCTGTCCTATGGTGCTCTCCGTGTCGCGCAAGTGTGAGGGATTCCTGCTGTAGGGTTTGCAATATGTTCATGATTTGCTTATGGTGGGTGGCGTGAGTGACAGAAGCACATACCCGAGTAAGTAGGTTGTTTGCGTATGGGATAAAGGGGACTTGATGCTTTAATGCTATGGTTGCGTTTTACCTTAATGATCTTAAGTAGTTACGGATGCTTGCTAGAGTTCCAATCATAAGTGCATATGATCCAAGTAGAGAAAGTATGTAAATTGCAATAATGATTATCGGTCTAGTTATCGATTGCCTAGGGAAAAATAACTTTGTCGTAACAAAAAGCTCTCTACTAAAACTAATTTAGTTGTGTCTTTATCTAAACAGCCCCTACTTTTTATTTACGTGTTCTTTATATTCTTGCAAACCTATCCAAAAACACCTACAAAGTACTTCTAGTTTCATACTTGTTCTAGGTAAAGCGAACGTCAAGCGTGCGTAGAGTTGTATCGGTGGTCGATAGAACTTGAGGGAATATTTGTTCTGCCTTTAGCTCCTCGTTGGGTTCAACACTCTTACTTATCGAAAACTGTTGCGACCCCCTATACTTGTGTGTTATCAAGACCTTTTTCTCGCGCCATTGCCGGGGAGCAATAGCGTGGGGTGAATATTCTCGTGTGTGCTTGTTTGCCTTATCACTAAGTAATTTTTATTTGCCGTTCTTAGTTGTTCTTTATCTTTAGTTATGGATATGGAACACAAAATACCAAAAAAATTAGGTTTACTTGCTACTCATGGAGATGGGGAACCTCCTAAAACCCTCGATGCTCGTTATGTGACAGATATTATGTACTACTTTGATAATCCAGAGAAAACCCCATTCAATCTAGTAATGGGAGACACGTTGGATCAACGTGAATACTTTAGGGATTATCGCTTGACTCAAAAAGGGAAACTATTACGGGATCAAGTTTATTTGTTGAAGTGGTATGCTCGGCAAGTATGCTTGAGATATGATTATACTTGTTGCTCTAGGATGAAGGCTCCACACCTTCCCTTTTCATGCAAATTTAATGATAATGAAACCTTGGCTACTTATGCTAGAGGTATATATGATTACTATGATGTGGAACAAATAGAAGAATTTGTTGCTTTTATGGGTGCTTATGAAATTGAATCTATGTTCAAAGAGTTTGAAAATCTTTATGATGATGTTTATAGACCTGAAAATTTAGCTATCCTTAAATATCGCTATGGGAATTATGAATTCAATTCCGATATTGATGCATTTATTGAGATAGTCTCCGCTGTCCAAGAAGAGACTAATATTTTGCAGGAATCTATGGAAGAAGAAATTGATGAAACTGTGAGCTCATTGGATGGAAAAGATGATGAGGAGAGCGAAGAACAAAAGGAGGAAGAGCGGATTAGCTACCCGTGCCCACATTCTAATGAGAGTAACTCTTCAACTCATACATTGTTTAATTTACCTTGGTGCTTACCGAAGGATGATTGCTATGACGATTGTTATGATCCCGTTGATTCTCTTGAAATATCCCTTTTTGATGATGCTTGCTATGCTTGTGGCCAAGATGCCAATATGAATTATGCTTATGGAGATGAACTTGCTATAGTTCCTTATGTTAAACATGAAATTGTTGCTATTGCACCCATGCATGATAGTCCTATTATCTTTTTGAATTCTCCCGACTACACTATATCGGAGAAGTTTTCACTTATTAAGGATTATATTGATGGGTTGCCTTTTACCATTGCACATGATGATTATGATGAATATAATGTGCATGTGCTTGCTGCTCCTACTTGCAATTATTATTAGAGAGGAACTATATCTCCACCTATCTATGTTTCCTACATGATAAAATTGCAAGAAACTGTTTATACTATGCATTGGCCTTTACTTTGTGTGCTTGAATTGTTCTTTTATGACATGCCGATGCATAGGAAGAGAGTTAGACTTCGTTGTTGCATGATATATGTTGATTTGTGCTCACTACTAAATTATAAATCATTGTTAATTAAAATTGGCTTTGATATACCTTGGGATCCGGGTGGATCCATTACTTGAGCACTATATGCCTAGCTTAATGGCTTTAAATAAAGCGCTGCCAGGGAGACAACCCGGAAGTTTTAGAGAGTCATTTATTTCTGTTGAGTGCTTTCATATAGTTTAAAAACAACAAAAATAAAGAGGGGAACCCAAGACTTTCTCAAAAAGAAAAGCGAAAGTGAGAAAGACGAGCATTGTTGATGTGGGAGCTAGCCTTGAACTTTGTTCATGCTCACAGAAACTTTGTGAATCTTGATTACAGAAACTTTTCAATAAAAATAATTATCTCCTTGTACAATTCCATTGTATTATAAAAATAATGTGCCAAGGTTTGCCTTTAGGATGTTTACAATGCTAGTTGGTTTGTACGGTGCAGGACATAAACTTTGGCTGTAGTGCGCGATTTTACATTTTTTACTAGAACGTCAAATGGTTCTGATTATTTTTGAAATGTCTTTCTATAAAAATTGTTTATTTTTCCTATTTTTTCAGAATTTTTAAAGTATAATAAGTATGGTGAATGTTCAGATTATTACAGACTGTTCTGTTTTAGATAGATTCTGTTTTTGATGCATAGTTTGCTTGTTTTGATGAAACTATCAATTTATATCAGTGGATTAAGCCATGAAAAATTTATATTACAGTAGACACAATGCAAAAACAAAATATGAATTGGTTTGCAAAAGTACTTAGAGTAGTGATTTGCTTTATTATACTAAGGGATCTTACCGAGTTTTCTGTTGAAGTTTTGTGTGGATGAAGTGTTCGATGATCGAGAAGGTCTCGATGTGAGGAGAAGAAGGAGAGGAAAGAGCTGAAGATTGGGGATTCCCAAGGCACCGCAAGTAAATATTCAAGGATACTCAAGCGTCTAAGCTTGGGGATTCCCTGGAAGGCATCCCCTCTTTCTTCAACAAGTATCGGTATGTTTTCGGATTCGTTTCATTCATGTGATATGTGCAAATCTTGGAGCGTCTTTTGCATTTAGTTTTCATTTTTCTTTTATGCACCATGCTGGTATGAGATAGTCCTTGGTTGATTTAAAGAATGCTCATTGCACTTCACTTATATCTTTTGAGTATGGCTTTATAGAATGCTTCATGTGCTTCACTTATATCATTTGAAGTTTGGTTTGCCTGTTTCTCTTCACATAGAAAACCGCCATTTGTAGAATGCTCTTTTGCTTCACTTATATTTGTTAGAGCATGGGCATATGTTTTGTAGAAAGAATTAAACTCTCTTTGCTTCACTTTTATCTATTTAGAGAGATGACAGGAATTGGTCATTCACATGGTTAGTCATAAAATCCTACATAAAACTTGTAGATCACTGAATATGATATGTTTGATTCCTTGCAATAGTTTTGCGATATAAAGATGGTGATATTAGAGTCATGCTAGTGGGTAGTTGTGGATTGTAGAAATACTTGTGTTGAAGTTTGTGATTCCCGTAGCATGCACGTATGGTGAACCGTTATGTGATGAAGTCGGAGCATGATTTATTTATTGATTGTCTTCCCTATGAGTGGTGGTCGGGGACGAGCGATGGTCTTTTCCTACCAATCTATCCCCCTAGGAGCATGCGTGTAGTACTTTGTTTCGATAACTAATAGATTTTTGCAATATGTATGTGAGTTCTTTATGACTAATGTTGAGTCCATGGATTATACGCACTCTCACCCTTCCATCATTGCTAGCCTCTCTAGTACCGCGCAACTTTCGCCGGTACCATAAACCCACCATATACCTTCCTCAAAACAGCCACCATACCTACCTATCATGGCATTTCCATAGCCATTCCGAGATATATTGCCATGCAACTTCCATCATCATCATATACATGACTCGAGCATTCATTGTCATATTGCTTTGCATGATCGTAAGATAGCTAGCATGATATTTTCATGGCTTGTTTGTTTTTTGATATCTTTGCTACGCTAGATCATTGCACATCCCGATACACCGCCGGAGGCATTCATATATAGTCATATCTTTGTTCCAGATATCGAGTTGTAATATTGAGTTGTAAGTAAATAAAAGTGTGATGATCATCATTATTAGAGCATTGCCCCAGTGAGGAAAGGATGATGGAGACTATGATTCCCCACAAGTCGGGATGAGACTCTGGACTTTACAAAAAATAAAAGAGGCCAAAGAAGCCCAAATAAAAAGAAGAGGCCAAATAAGCCCACCAAAAAAAGAGAGAAAAAGAGAGAAGGGGCAATATTACTATCCTTTTACCACACTTGTGCTTCAGAGTAGCACCATGTTCTTCATATAGAGAGTCTCTTGAGTTATCACTTCATATACTAGTGGGAATTTTCATTATAGAACTTGGCTTGTATATTCCGATGATGGGCTTCCTCAAATGCCCGAGGTCTTCATGAGCAAGCAAGTTGGATGCACACCCACTTAGTTTTCAGTTTGAGCTTTCATACACTTATAGCTCTAGTGCATCCGTTGCATGGCAATCCCTACTCCTCACATTGACATTGATTGATGGGCATCTCCATAGCCCGTTGATTAGCCGCGTTGATGTGAGACTTTCTCCTTTTTGTCTTCTCCACACAACCTCCGCCATCATATTCTATTCCACATATAGTGCTATGTCCATGGCTCATGCTCATGTATTGCGTGAAAGTTGAAAAGGTTTGAGAACATCAAAAGTATGAAACAATTGCTTGGCTTGTCATCCAGGTTGTGCATGATTTGAATATTTTGTGTGGTGAAGATGGAGCATAGCCAGACTATATGATTTTGTAGGGATAACTTTCTTGGCCATGTTATTTTGAAAAGACATGACTGCTTTATTAGTAGGCTTGAAGTATTATTGTTTTAATGTCAAATGATAGACTATTGCTTTGAATCACTCGTGTCTTAATATTCATGCCATGATTAGATACATGATCAATATTATGCTAGGTAGCATTCCACATCAAAAATTATCTTTTTTATCATTTACCTACTCGAGGACGATCAGGAATTAAGCTTGGGGATGCTGATACGTCTCCGTCGTATCTATAATTTTTTATTGTTCCAAGCCAATATTATACAACTTTCATATACTTTTGGCAACTTTTTATACTATTTTTGGGGACTAACATATTGATCCAATGCCCAGTGCCAATTCCTGTTTGTTGCATGTTTCTGTTTCGCAGAATATCCATATAAAATGGAGTCCAAACGGGATAAAAATGGACGGGTATTATTTTTGGAATATTCAGAGAATATGGGAAGAAAAATCCACACGAGACGGTGCCCGAGGGAGGCACAAGGCATGGGGGCACGCCCCACCCCCCTGGGCGCGCCCTGACCCTCGTGCCCCCCCCCCCCCCGTAAGGCGGTTGCTGCTCTACTTTGGCTGCAAGAAAGCTAATTTTCGAAAAAAAAACCTCGGCGAAAGTTTCAATCCAATCGGATTTACGGATCTATATATATATATATATATATATATATATATATATATATATATATATATATATATATATATATATATATATATATATATATATATATATATATATATATATATATATATATATATATACGAAGAGGTGAAAGGGCAGCAGAACACAGCGCAGAAACAGAGAGAGACAGAGAGACAGATCCAATCTCGGAGGGGCTTTAGCCCCTCCCATGCCATGGAGGCCAAGGACTAGAGGGGAAACCCTTCTCCCATCTAGGGAGGAGGTCAAGGAAGAAGAACAAGGGGGCCCCTCTCCCCCTCTCTTCCGGTGGCGCCGAAACGCTGCCGTGGCCATCATCATCACCGCAATCTTCACCAACAACTTCACCGCCATCATCACCAACTCTTTCCCCCTCTATTCAGCGGTGTAACCTCTCTCTTACCCGCTGTAATCTCTACTTAAACATGGTGCTCAACGCTATATATTATTTCCCAATGATGTATAGCTATCCTATGATGTTTGAGTAGATCTGTTTTGTCCTTTGGGTTATTTGATGACCAAGATTGGTTTGAGTTGCATGTTTTATTATTGGTGCTATCCTATGGTGCTCTCCGTGTCGTGCAAGCGTGAGGGATTCCTGCTGTAGGGTTTGCAATATGTTCATGATTTTCTTATGGTGGGTGGCGCGAGTGACAGAAGCACAGACCCGAGTAAGTAGGTTGTTTGCGTATGGGATAAAGGGGACTTGATGCTTTAATGCTTTGGCTGGGTTTTACCTTAATGATCTTTAGTAGTTGTGGATGCTTGCTAGAGTTCCAATCATAAGTGCATATGATCCAAGTAGAGAAAGTATGTTAGCTTATGCCTCTCCCTCAAATAAAATTGCAATAATGATTACCGGTCTAGTTATCGATTTCCTAGGGACAAATAACTTTCTTGTAACAAAAAGCTCTCTACTAAAACTAATTTAGTTGTGTCTTTATCTAAACAGCCCCTACTTTTTATTTACGTGTTCTTTATATTCTTGCAAACCTATCCAAAAACACCTACAAAGTACTTCTAGTTTCATACTTGTTCTAGGTAAAGCGGACGTCAAGCGTGCGTAGAGTTGTATCGGTGGTCGATAGAACTTGAGGGAATATTTGTTCTGCCTTTAGCCCCTCGTTGGGTTCGACACTCTTACTTATCGAAAACTGTTGTGATCCCCTATACTTGTGGGTTATTAGCCGTGTTTTGTAAAATCTGAGAGTTGGCCAGTCGTCGGCTTCTGCCCCCATGTAGGTAGTACGGGGGTGTTCAGGATGTAATCTAAACACTCTTGATCCAATTGTTTGGTCCTTGAAGGAGGTGTTTAGCGCAACGAACCAGGCAATCATACTATGCGGCTTTAGCACCCTCACTTAGCCATAGGAGTTTGACAATAAATATGTAGGAGCAGCGCCTAGTATCCGAACTAGGATGCTATAAGCACCTGATCGGGTAAGTACCGATCCCTCTCGTAATGCGGAAAAAATCTCTAACGATTTGAAACCTCCGAAGAGCTCACCGGCTCTCGCCGCATCATGACAGTCAGTTTTTGGCTTTCTCTACTGAGGTGCTCATCCGGGTAAACCAGGGCACAATCACAGTAGTTCTCCCTTTACTACCCTAGACGATATAGCGAAACGTAAGGTAGCAAGCACAGGAGCTGGGCAACCCAACTATTGACCAAAGACATGATTCGGAGCCAATGCATATAGTGCTAAATTTGGGGTGCCGAACTATACTGTAAAATGTGTTCCGACTTTGTTGCCGTATTGCGGGGCGCTATGAAGCCCCTGGCAAATTGAAACATACCAAAGTGTACGGGTGCTATTTGATAAAGTTATCAAAAAAGAAAAGAAGAAAGGGTAGTAAGCTAGAGCCTCAGAATTTGGGCTGCAAACTGTTTCCATTATAATTTGAATAATGCGTCAAAGCACATTTATACAAGTAGTGCAATAGGCAACAGGCTATTCTAACATGCCACAACCAAGGGCGAGCTGCGTGTGGGTACTGAAACTAGGTAGAGTGATCGTTAAAGAGACCACCTAGAAATTCCCCAATACGTCCATGCTTCTTGCCGTCTTGGTGTATTTATCCTTCGAAAGGATCGGGGGTCAGGCCGTCAGGGAAGGACTGTGGAAAAGAAACCTGAAAAGGAGAAAAAAAAGAAACAGTGAAAGTATGTGTATCCGGGGGCGGTTGAGCCGTATTGTGGATCACAAGCTGGTTATGCCTCCATCCCTGCCCAGTGTAGTTTTAGTGCGTAGTTATGTACGCGCGGTACGATTGCCACCACTTGGTCGGGACTGGGACGGAGGCTGAATTGCTAGTCGAGCTCTTGACGGGGCGAGCTGTCCTGCTGCAGAATAGTCCAGACTCTCTTGACAGTGTCCGGGAGCTCGGCCGCCGAATTAAGGTTCTGCTTGAAAAGGCCGCTCTGAACTTCTGCTGCTAAGGTAGTAGTGTGCTCCTCGGTGCGGAGGGAGCGCCCGTGTTTCCATTAAGCTATATGGCCTTGGCGTGGTGCAGGCATCTTGAGCTTGAGGTAGGCGTAGTGTGTCACCGCGTTGAATCGAGCAAATGCAGTTTGTCTAAGCAGTGTGTGATAGCCACTGCGAAAGGGGGCGATATCGAAGATTAACTCCTCGCTTCGGAAGTTGTCCGGAGATCCGAAGACAACCTCAAGTGTGATTGAACCCGTACAGTGGGCCTCTACACCTGGTATGACTCCTTTAAAGGTAGTCTTTGTGGGCTTGATATGTGATGGATTAATGCCCATTTTGTGCACTGTATCCTGATAGAGCAGATTGAGGCTGCTGCCACCGTCCATGAGGACTCGCGTCAGGTGGAATCCATCAACGATTGGGTGGAGGACCAGTGCGGTTGAACCGCCATGATGGATACTGGTCGGATGATCCCGACGATCAAAAGTGATCGGGCATGATGACCATGGATTGAATTTTGGGGCGACTGGCTCTATCGCATATACGTCCCTGAGTGCGCGCTTGCACTCCCTCTTAGGGATGTGTGTAGCATATATCATGTTCACCGTTTTGACCTGAGGGGGAAACTTCTTCTATCCCCCTGTGTTCGGTTGCCGGGGCTCCTCGTCATCATCCTCGCTTTGTGGTCCCTTTTCCTTGTTCTCGACATTTAACTTGCCGGCCTGTTTAAAAACCCAATAATCTCGGTTGGTATGATTGGCTGGTTTGTCTGGGGTGCCATGGATCTGGCACGGATGATCGAGTATGCGGTCCAAGCTGGATGGTCCTTGATTGTTTCTTTTATATGGCTTATTCCGCTGACCGGGCTTGGAGCCACTGAATCTGGCATTGACTATCGTGTCATCGGTGTTGTCGCCGTTGCTTCGGCGTTTGTGTCTGCTGCGTCGGAGCTTGCCGTTGCTATTTTTGACCTCCGAGGTGCCCGTTTCGCTTGCCGTGTTTTTGCTACGGGCCAGACAACTATCCTCACCCACACAAAAGCGGGTCATGAGTGTCGTGAGGGCTGCCATGGACTTCGACTTTTCCTGGCCGAGGTGGCGGGCGAGCCATTCGTCACGGATGCTATCTTTAAAGGCCGCTAGGGCTTCGGCATCCGGACAGTCGACGATCTGCTTTTTTTAGTTAGGAACCTAGTCCAGAATTTCCTGGCTGACTCTCCAGGCTGTTGAACTATGTGACTTAAGTCATCGGCATCTGGTGGCCGGACATATGTACCTTGGAAGTTGTCGCGGAAGGCGTCTTCCAAGTCCTCCTAGCTGCCAATAGAATTTTCATGCAGACTGTTTAACCAATGCCGAGCTGGCCCTTTGAGTTTTAGTGGGAGGTATTTGATGGCGTGAAGGTCGTCTCCGTGGGCCATATGGATGTGGAGAATAAAATCCTCGATCCATACCGCGGGATCAGTTGTTTCATCATATGATTCAATATTTACGGGTTTGAACCCTTCTGGGAATTCATGGTCCATTACTTCGTCAGTGAAGCAAAGAGGGTGTGCGGCACCTCTATACCGGGCCGCATCACGACGTAGCTCCGATGGAGTCCGTCTGCGGTTTTTGGCCCGGGCGTGACTAGGCTTGTCATGCCCGAACAGGTAGCTGTGGTTGCATGTCGAGGCACGTCCACGTGATCCATAGATCGATCTAGTATGTCCTGCTCTACTGTCCAGGTCCTGCCGAAGGTCATATGTATAACCCCGAGCTGTTTTATCTCTATTTTTCCGTTGAGGTGGGGCGGGCTGCTGTTTGCTTGAACTGCCGCTTTATCCCGACCGCATGGTGGTCCGTAAGCCGCATTGTCCCGACCACGTGGTACGGGCTCCGGTGCCTCCTCATCGAACTGAGGTAGCAATTTGTGCTTCGGGTAACTCTTGGCTGGGCGCTTGAGGCCGTATTCTTCGGCTACCAAGACATCTATTCATCTATCGTTGAGCAGGTCTTGGTCAGCTGGAAGCTACTGCTGCTTCTTTTTCAGGCTCCTTGCAGTGGCTATTAGCCAGCGCTTGAAGCGCTCCTGCTCGAGAGGTTCCTCATGCACGATGAAATCCTCGTTGCCGAGGCTCACCTCATCCTCGAAGAGCGGAAGATAATTACTGTCCTTCGAGTCATCATGTATGGCCTGTTCATCAGGGATAACTTGCCCATTTTCCCATTCTTCCTGTTCGGAAGTTGCCTCAACAAGGTCTTCATTTTCTTGACATAAATGCGAGTATTGTTTTCTCCCGTGCCGGTATTACTGTCTTTTGCATGACGTGACTTAGAGCAGAGCCGCTGACGCCGGCGCTTAGGCTATGTCTCCGGAGGTTTATCCTTGACTGGGTCTTCTGTGTCATCGTCGTTAGATTCTTTAGGTGTATCCATAATGTACACGTCATACGAAGAAGTGGTCGTCCAGCGTCCGGTAAACGGCGGGTTTTGGCCCTGCTCCTCGTCTGCATCGTCGTCCATACCATCGATGTCTTCGGAGCCATAATCGAGCATGTCGGTTAAGTCCTCGACAGTGGCTATGAAGTGGGTGGCGGGTGGGAAGCGAAATTCCCCGTCATCAGCCTCCAGTTCGAACCGGATATAGTTCTGTTGTGAGTCCCCCGCTAAGGATAGATTTTTTAATTAGTTCAGCACGTCGCGTAAAGGCGAGTGCCGTAAGATGTCCTTGGCGCTGAATTCGACGATCGATGACTAATCCAGCTCGACGTACGCGGACGCACATGCTTCGGAACTTATAGACGGAAACGAGTCCGAGGTTCTGGTGACACAGATATCACCCGAGGTTAGGTCTGTGTGCGGCTCCAACGTTGCGGAGTCTGCGGCTTCCGTGGCGGGGTTGAGCTTCCCGTCCTCAGATGGCATGATCTGCTCCGGATCTAAGGCCAGAGCGGTTACAGGTGCAATTTCCTGGGTATGGTCCGATGACAAATTTAAGTCATGTTCATCGCAGTGACAGGGAGCGGCTGCCGTGGTCTCGAATCCGTCGAAGATCAAGTCTCCACAGATATCCGCGACGTAGTTCAAGCTCCCAAATCTGACCTGATAGCCAGGGGCGTAGCTGTCGATCTGCTCCAGGTGGCCAAGTGAGTTGGCCCGCAGTGCGAAGCTGCCGAATACGAAGATTTGTCCGGGGAGGAAGATTTCCCCTTGGACAGTATCGTTGTAGACGATTGAAGGAGCCATCAAACCTTTTGGGGATGGCACAATGGAACTCTCAATGAAAGCACCAATGTCGGTGTCAAAACCGGCGGATTGTAGGGGGTCCCGAACTGTGCGTCTAAGGTCGATGGTAATAGGAGACAAGGGACACAATGTTTACCCAGGTTCGGGCCCTCTCTATGGAGGTAATACCCTACTTCCTGCTTGATTGATTTTGATGAATATGAGTATTACAAGAGTTGATCTACCACGAGATCGTAATGGCTAAAACCCTAGAAGTCTAGCCTGTCTGACTATGTCTATCCTCCGGACTAAGCCCTCCGGTTTATATAGACACCGGAGGGGATTAGGGTTGTACAAAGTCGGTTACAGAGAAAGGAATATTCATATTTGGACGCCAAGCTTGCCTTCCATGCCAAGGAGAGTCCCATCCGGATACGGGAGAGAGACTTCGGTCTTGTATCTTCACAGCCCATTAGTCTGGCCCATGTCCGACAGGCCGGACGCCCGAGGACCCCTTAGTTCAGGACTCCCTCACCCGCCCCTCTCCCTTATATAAGGAGGGGCAGGGCACCCCAAGAGGGATAGGCCGAATAATCTTGAGGGCTAGACACAACTAGAGGAGAACCGGTTTATGCGGCGACTCCCTCATGAGCATACGGAATACGACCTAGCCACAAACATCATGTAGGGTTATTATCGGATGATGTTTCCCGGGGCCCGAAGCTGTCTAAATCTTGTCCCGTGTGTTAACTCACCTCGACGATCTCCTCGCGTCTCTCAGTTCTGACCAACCCCTCTCAAGCTTCTACGTAAATGCGTTGGCCTCATGACTAAGTCCTTCTCACGAGGACATCTGCCGTGACAAATCCATGACAGTTGGCGCCCACCATGGGGCCCACGCACGATGGTGTTGAGTTCTTGGAGGGATTTATCTTAGGGATCGAGAAGTTTGCAGTTTTCCGGCTGAGCCGGTTTGGAAGGATTTGCATCAACTTCAAGTTCATCAGTCCAGATTTAAGATCTGTGAGATTTAAGTTTATAATTTCTGCTACAGATTCAATAGTCGTGTTTGATGGCTGTTATGTAATACATCAGCTCACAATGGATCGAGCCCAGAAGCGTTTCGTCAGGCGTCACACTTTTTTCCTGTTTCCAATCGAGCCAAGGACAAGCTACATCAGGATCGGGCTGCAGCTGCTACATCTCATCAAAACCAACCGCGACCCAGAGATGGATTGGTTAAACCACCGTGTTTTGAAGGACTCGAACATGGATAAGTCAAATCAGCCACGAGGGCCTGACCAAGTCACTTCCACCACCCGTGGGTTGGGCGCTACTGACCTATAGTTTTTGTACACAAGCAAATCGCCAAGATGCATCCGCCGGGTCGCTGTCGTGTCATCTCTCCTTTGAGCAATAGTTTAAGGCCGAGTCGATTTACACACAGGAGCTGAGGTGATTTGAGTTTATGGCTGCTGCTGCCAGTGCCCAGTTGTAGGGCATCATCTATCAAACAAATTTGTTGTCGATGCTCCATGTCAAATCAGAAGGTTCCAAGTCCCAAGGTAATCAATAATAGCTGCCACTGTTACTTTATGACGTGTGGACTTGAAATGAGTCCAAGGAATCATCATGAACTATTTCAACTAGTACTCAATCACATGATTATGTGAAGTGGCGTACGGACGTAATCAGATTTATTCAAAGTCGAGAGTTATTTGCTGGAATTTTTGGGTCGTTTCCAACAAATGGTCGAGACATCACGACTCACATTCAAGACATATGACTTTATTCAAAAAAGGGCGTGTCAATTTTTTCGTCAGGTTGCCCGACAACGAACACGAGTGCCGACCTGTGGTGACTGACAGTTGGTGAACTCACCGGCCTGATAGTTCAGTGACTTTAAATGAAAAACAAATTCCCAACCGGTTTATTAAGGCGGACAGAAACCGGGTCATATATTTTTCATCTGTGCGACGGGTACCGCCGGATGGAGGCATTTTAAAAAAATCAGCCATGAAGTATGTGGAGCTACTAATTCAGAAGTGCCAGAGCCGTCGGGGCCATGTTGAGTCGCCACTGCCGTGTTGTGCCGCCAGAGTCACTGGTCTACCTGAGCCGCCGGGGCTATTTTGAGTCGCCGGTCTACCTGAGCCGCCTCCGCCGCGTTGGACGGATCATTCGTCATCCGAAAAAATCAGGTGATATCCATCCAAAGGTTGTTTTATTAGCACATATTGTTTTTTTGTCAAAAAACAGTTTATCTTTGCCTTGGTCTGCAATACTGTTTACGCAGGACAATTGTTCACTACAAGAGCGATGGTCGTGTCATGGATCTATAGCTTGCGCCACCATTATTATGCGATAGCATCTGGCCGTGCCATGATGCTTGACGAATATATGTGCAAACTGCCGTTTTTACGACCCAATTTACATCAACATGACGTGGTTGACTCGCTCGTCTGCTGCTGACTTATCAAGCGCTGCGATTGACTTCGCCCGTCATGCTGGCTTACAACGCCGCGGCCGGCTCATCCGTGATTTATTTCAGCTTCACCGTGGTGATCATCAATTCCGCGGTGGATAATTTTTGGCCTAACATATTAGGTGAAATCCATCCATTATATTTTTATATTACATATTATTTTCTTTAAAAGAGCAATTACTCTGGCTTGCAAGTTCTCCAGTGCAGGACAAGTTGTCTACAGCAAAAGGGACTATATCACTGAGTTGTTGAATAATTCATACCGGTTTATGTCACAGTCAAATATGGAGAATCTTAAGCCAACTCCTCGACTCGTCTTGAGACTCAGGGGCTACAATGACATGACTCGGCAGAATTGGCTGGTTTCAGTGAATTCAAGAACTCCGGGTCATTGGAGGGAAAATAACCCGGCCCCGGAGGCTACTGCCCTATTGGTGAAAATTTAAAGGCCGTCAGAAAAATTTCCGGCTTAAAATGAAGGATTCCAGTTTAAAATCCGGCTCAAGGGAAAACTGTCTCTCACAAAGCTTTGAAGCTCTCAATATCCGGGTTGAAATTCCTATTAAAAAGAATTCATCTCTCACAAGTTCGAGTTCTCAGAAAAATTAAAGGTTGCCAAAGAGAACTTGCTGCCATGATGCGCGGTTCAAACATGGGCATCCTGCCTTATGGGCTTATCTTATTATGATCACTTGGGGGCTTTCTGCTCACTTAGCATAGCTGTGACTACCCTACTGATCCGGCTTGAACGCAGTTGCTACAACCTACTTGGAGGGTTGATGCCCGGGTTAAAGGGACCAAAGAGAGTCTGCTGCAGAGCACGGCTCAAACATAGGTACCCTGCCTTGATTACAAAATACTTGGGGGCTTATACGCCTTGTTGAAACTGACTTGAGGATTTTCTGCCCAAGTTAAAAGGTTACCAAAGAGAACTTGCTATGGTGTGCAATTCAAACATAGGTATCCTGCCTTAATGGCTTGATATATGTTACTTGGGGCCTTCCTGCTCATTAAGCATAGTTATGACTACCCTATGGATCCGGCTTGTACGCTCGGATTGAATTATTATTTGGGGGCTTCCTGTTTAATGAACAGAGCTTTGTTTACCCTTATAATTGGCTTGGACGCCAGGTGTATTCACCAAAAATCTGGGTTATCCTGCCTTTGTATGTCTTCCACTCCGCCCAGGTAATCCTGGAATGACTCGCCGTACTCTTGACAGTCAATCTTATAAAGACCCTGAACTTGTGAAAGTTAAAACGACGATTGGTCATGTGAGGCCCGACTTATAGGTTTGAATTAAGGATTAACTTAGTGGTTGTGCGGCCCTTGAATAGCACTTGATATTGAGGCTTGGCAGCCTATGAAAGCCTTGTTTTTTCTGATTTGTTGTTTTTAATGAACATTGTTTTGGTTCATGTCCTTGTACCATATCGACATATGGTTTAAGACTGATTCAGCCATGTAGTCTTATTCTTTATGAGTCATATTTGAGTATATCCGAGGTTTTGATAACCCGGCCTGGCTTTGGACGATTAAGTCGCCAGTGCGTCATGATTATGTGCTTGGAGTCCTGCGCTCTAAGCTTTGGGATGATACCCTTTGCTGTGTATGGTATTGTAAGCTGGCAGTATGAACCGATTTCATAGGCCATACCACCCTGATTATATGACTCATCATTGAGCATCTTTGGGGTTGATAACCCGCCCTGATAGCAGACTTTAAGTCGCCAGGATATTTTGCCTTGAGAAATCAAAATGATGATATTTCATGACTCCGGGTTGATGTTGGCCCTGAATTATAATTATTACAGCATCACCATGGTAATAATCTACAGGTATGTCTTTCAATAATGGTATGAATATTTTGGGTCTGGTAAACCGCCCTGGCTATGGACTTTAAGTCGCCAAGTGTATTTTGGATTGCGCAATTGGGATTATGCGCTTATAAATCTTTGGATTGTCACCCTCACTGGAAAAGCCGGCAATTTGAGCCAATCTTCCAGGTATATTTTTAAATTGTTGGATAAACATGCGAGGTTCGATAACCCGCCCTGGCTTTGGACTTTAAGTCGCTAGTATATTTTGGATTGCGCCACTGGAATTCATGCGCTTATAAATCATTGGATTGTTACCCTCAATGGGCATGGCAATGTAAGCCAGCAGTATAAATCAATCCTACATGTATGTTTTCCTGATTATATGAATTTGCGAGGTTTGATAACCCGCCCTGGCTTTTAACTTCAAGTTGCCAGTATGTTTAGGCTTGAATGGCCTTAATTCTAGTATTTTCCATAATTTCACAAGACTATATTATGTTTGGGTTGTTACCCGCCCTGGCTTTTGACATTAAGTCGCCAGGGCATATGTTGTTTAAACTCTGTGCGGAATTTGCAAAGCTATGACTTACATAAATGATTAAGTTCAAGCCCATCATCAAAGATTGAAATTGGTGTATCAAAAGGGTTATCAATTATTGATTTTCATAAAGGCTATAAGCCGCCGGGTTACAAAAATCCCGAATTACAATGGATGCACATTAAGTCGCCATTAGCCAAGAGCCACTGAGTATTTAAACTCTGGATTTACTCGTCAACAGACAAGATCTTGTGATTGTTTTCACGCCAGGTTATATTCTTCCTTTAATAGCCAGATATGGCTGGATTTTTCATTATGGTTGTTATAACCAGTATTGAATGATTGAGGATTTCAATGTCGCTTCAGCGCAATAGTTATTATTTCTTCATCGATAGATATGATTTATTCTACAATGGAAGGAATAGTCCCGAGTCACTGCAGGCACATGACCCAGCACTTGGGGGGCCACATTATTCAAATCATGATTATATCAAATATGGAAGTCCCATGTCGCTGCAAGCATGCACCGTGACACTTGGGGGCTAATGCAAAGTCATTTTTTGCTCGCCTTATTGAAGATCCGACTCATCACATCGTAATGAGCCGGCCCTTGGGGGCTACTAATTGCTCCTGTCAAAAATTCAAAGTACACAAGCTTTAATCCATTATATTGAAGGGTCCATTGCGCAGTTGGTAGAGCACAAGGCTCTTAACCTTGTGGTCGTGGGTTCAAGCCCTACGAAGGAGGCTACATCATATGATGTTATTTTCAATGAAGTATATATCAAGTCCCAGCTCAGTATTGCCTTGCTGAACCGGCCCTTGGGGGCTACACATGTTGAGGTTTTTTATGAGCGTAAGGCAATTACAAGTCCCAGGTTGCTGCAAGCATGAAAACCTGGCACTTGGGGGATACATATGTGGAATATTCAGTTTATGACTAGTGACTGAGATGAACAACCCGGATTTCTTCAAGGTTGTGACATTTTATATTGAAGCAAGTCTTAAGCTGTTACTACGCTCCCTTCTTAAGACTTGGGGGCTACAAGTGATATGCATATAAGGGAGGTACATTTTCGAGCTTGATGTTAGCAACAATTATGACCCGGTGCCACCAATATTTACAAACCGACAATTTTGGCAATGAGAAACCGGCAAGTTATACATCTTCAAGCCGGCTGAAAATCAGATGAGTATTTCAAGATCAATATTTTTGATAAGCATTGGGAGCTGAATCAAATGAATTATTCTTCACAATATTTTTTTGTCAGAAACTGATGTCAGCAAATTCATTAAGCTGGCCTATTAACCCGAACTTTTCAGAAGAAGTACCTGGGATTTTTGCATTGGCAAAGTTTAAAACATATCTGCTAAAGAAGATTTGCTATGAGATCATGGACATGTATATATCAACAAGGAAACGACAAGGAATTAACGATGATCAGGTGCCGGCTCAGAAGAACCTTCGACACGACGCATAATCTATCAAAGTTGGTCTTGTTTTGCAGGAGAAGTTTACCATGGATAAATCCAAGCTAAACTGGGGGCTAATGTCGGGGATATACCCCGGGGTATGACCCGGCTGGGATTTGGCGTTTCATTGGTAAACCACCCGGAGCTTGGTGACTCATGGGTGACCCGCCCAGAGCTTGGATACTTACTGGTCATGGCGACTCATTGATGACCCTGACGGCGGGTCAGATGGATGACAAGGCCCAAGGCCCAGAAGGCCGTCTCATGTTATGGTGGGCCGGCTTAAGAGGAAAGGCATGAGGAATATTTCCCTTACAAGGAATCAAGACCCGAACTTGTATCCGGCTTGTAATAAGAGATAAACTAATCCTAATCCTACTAGGACTCCATATGTAAACCGCCCCTCCAACTTATATAAGGAGGGGCAGGGCACCCCAAGAGGGACAGGCTGAATAATCTTGAGGGCTAGACACAACTAGATGAGAGCCGGTTTATGCGGCGACTCCCTCATGAGCATACAAAATACGACCTAGCCACAAACAACATGTAGGGTTATTACCGGATGATGTTTCCCGGGGCCCGAAGCTGTCTAAATCTTGTCTCCTGTGTTAACTCACCTCGACGATCTCCTCGCGTCTCTCGGTTCCGACCAACCCCTCTCAAGCTACTACGTAAATGCGTTGGCCTCATGACTAAGTCCTTTTCATGAAGACATCTGCCATGACAAATCCACGACAAGACTCTTAAGTCGCCAGGATAATTTTCCTTGAAAAATAAAAGTCATGAGATTTCATGCCTACAGGTTAATACCCATTATAGATTATAATTATCACGACATCAACATGATATCAATCTCCAGGTATGTATGAATATTTGGGAAATGTTAACTGATACGTCTCCGTCATATCTATAATTTTTGATTGTTTCATGCCAATATTATATCACTTTCACATACTTTTGGCAACTTTTTATATGATTTATTGGACTAACCTATTGATCCAAAGGTCTTGCAGACGATGTGACTGCTTTCTACATGTTTTTTGTATCGCAGAGTATCCATATCAAACAAAGTCCAAATGCAATAAAATTTCACGAAGAATTATTTTGGAATATATGTGATTTTTGGGAGTTGGAATCACTGTAAACGGAGGCCCACACGGATCACAAGACACCAGGGTGCGCCAGAGGGCCCTAGCGTGCCGTGGTGGGTTGTCCCCACCTCGTACTTTGGTTGGAGCTCTACTTCGGGCGCAAGGAAGCTTATATCCAGAAAAAATCGTGTTCAAATCTCAACGCAATCAGAGTTACGGATCTCCCGGAATATAAGAAACTGTTTTTGGTCAGATCTGGGGAACGCGAAACAGAAGAGAACAGAGAGGGCGATCCAATCTCGGAGGGGCTCCCGCCCCTCCGCTGCCATGGAGACCAAGGAACAGAGGGGGAACTATCCTTCCCATCTAGGGGGGAGGCCAAGGATGAAGAAGAATTAGGGGGCCTCTCTCCCCCTCGCTTTCGGTGGCGCCGGAGTGCCACCGGGGCTAGGATCGTGACTGCGATCTACACCAACAATCTTGCTACTATCAACACCAACTTTCTCCCCCTCTATGCAGTGGTGTAACACCTCTTTCCCCCGCTGTAATCTCTACTTAAACATGGTGATCAACTCCATATATTATTTCCCAATGATATATGGTTATCCTATGATGTTTGAGTAGATCAGTTTTGTCCTGTGGGTTAATCGTGATCTTGGTTGGCATGATTGTATATTTTATTTAAGGTGCTGTCCTACGGTGCCCTCCGTCTCGTGCAAACGTGAGGGGCCCCCACTGTAGGGTGTTGCAAAATGTTCATGGTTTACTTATTGTGAGTGTTGCGGGGGATGACAGAGCCCAAACACGGATAAGTGGGTTATGGCGTATGGGAGTAAAGAGGACTTGATACTTAATGCTATGGTTGGGTTTCACGACCTTAATGATCTTTAATAGTTGCAGTGCTTGCTAGGGGTCTAATCATAAGTGCATATGATCCAAGTAGAGAAAGTACGTTAGCTCATGTCTCTCCCTCATATAAAATTACAAGAATGATTACCGGTACTTGTTATCGATTTCCTAGGAACAAATAACTTTCTTGTTGACAAAAGCTCTCTACTAAAACTAACTTAGTTGTGTCTTTATCTAAACAGCCCCTAGATTTTATTTACGTGCTCTTTATTATCTTGCAAACCTATCTTATCACACCTACAAAGTACTTATAGTTTCATACTTGTTTCCAGTAAAGCGAACGTCAAGCGTGTGCGTACAGTTGTATCGGTGGTCGATAGAACTTGAGGGAATATTTGTTCTACCTTTAGCTCCTCGTTGGGTTCGACACTCTTACTTATCGAAAGAGGCTACAATTGATCCCCTATACTTGTGGGTTATCATGACCTTTTTCTGGCCCAGGTGGGTTGTGCCCACCTCGGTGGCCTCCCGCACCCCTTCTTTGCACAATAAATTCCCAAATATTCCGAAACCCAGCGGGGTTAACCTAGATCAGAAGTTCCGCCGCCGCAAGGCAATGTATCCACGAGAAACCAATCTAGACCCGTTCCGGCACCCTGCCGGAGGGGGAATCATCTCCGGTGGCCATCTTCATCATCCCGTCGGCCATCACGATGAAGAGGGAGTAGTCCACCCTCGGGGCTAAGGGTTTGTACCAGTAGCTATGTTTTTAATCTCTCTCTCTTGGGATCTATATCATGGGCTTTGTTAATATAGTCAGATCAGATAATGTTTCTACCCTCTATACTCTTGTTATGATGAATTGAATCTTTACCCTTTGAAGTTTTGTCTTGTCGGATTGAATATTCAGAGATGAGAACACATGATATATGTCTTGCGGTACGGATACTTGAGGTGACAATTGGGGTATCTTATTGATTCACTTGACATATGTTATGGCATTCAACTTGCGTATTCCCGCGGTGATATTGGGGTAATGTATGCATAGGGGTTGATGCACGTTTTTCTCCGGTTGAAACTTTAGGGTCTCTTTGTAGTTCTTTGTGTGGATTGAGTATTATGAATATGAATTTGCTTTGGTGTTATTCTAGTACGGACTCTAGGATAGATCGGACGAAAAAAATAGCTTTGTGTTATTTTAGTATGAACTCTTGAATAGATCAAACAGAAAGAATAGCTTTGAGGTGGCCTCGTACCCTACAAACAATATCTATATTTTATTCTCCACTAATAGGAACTTGGGAGTGATTGTTTGAGGGATAATCATATGATCCAGCCATGTTAGCATTGTTGAGAGATTGCACTAGCGAAAGTACGGACCCTAGGCCTCATTTTTAAGCATTGAAATACCGTTTTTGTGCCCATTTACTATTTGTTACCTTGCTTTTTTATTTATTCAGATTATAAAAATATATTTCTATCATCAATATTACACTTTTATCACCATCTCTTCGCCAAACTAGTGCACCTATACAATTTGCCATTGTATTGGGTGTGTTGGGGACACAAGAGATTTATTGTATTTGGTTGCAGGGTCGTTTGAGAGAGACCATCTTCATCCTACACCTCCCATGGATTGATAAACCTTAGGTCATCCACTTGAGGGAAAATTGCTATTATCCTACAAAACTCTGCGCTTGGAGGCCCAACACGAGTCTACAAGAATAAAGTTGCGTAGTAGACATCAAGCTCTTTTCTGGCGCTGTTGCCAGGGAGTTATAGCGTGGGGTGAATATTCTAGTGTGTGCTTGTTTGCTTTATCACCAAGTAGTTTTATTTCTTGTTCTAAGTTGTTCTCTGTCTTTAGTTATGGATATGGAACACGAAACACCAAAAAAATTAGTGGTACTTGCTACTCATGGAGATGGCGAACCTCCTAAAACCCTCGATGCTCGTTATGTAAAAGATATTATGCACTACTTTGATAATCCTGAGAAAACCCCATTCAACTATATAATGGGAGTAACGTTGGATCAACGTGAATACTTTAGGGATTATCGCTTGACTCATAAAGGGAAATTGTTATGAGATCAAATTCATATGTTGCATTGGTATGCTTGGAATTTATGCCAGAGATATGATTATACTTGTTGCTCTAGGATGAATGCTCCACATCTTCCCTTTTCATGTGAATTTAATGATAATGAAACCTTAGCTTCTTATGCTAATGGTATATATGATTACTATGATGTGGAACAGATAGAATAATTTGTTGCTTTTAAGGGTGCATATGAAATTGAATCTTTGTTTGAAAAGTTTGAAGATTTTGATGATTCAGTTTATAGACCTGAAAATCCTGCTATCCTTAAATATTGCTATGATAATTATAAATACAACTATGATATTGATGTATTTATTGAGCATAACTCCGCTGTCCAAGAAAAGACTAATATTTTGCAGGAGTTTATGGAAGAAGAAATTGATGAAACTGCGAGCTCATTGGATGAAAAAGATGTTGAGGAGAGCGAAGAACAAATGGAGGAAGAACTGATTGATCACCCGTGTCCACCTTCTAATGAGAGTAACTCTTCAACTCATACATTGTTTAATGTCCTTCATTCTGATCGAAGGATGAATGCCATGATAATCGCTATGATCCTGTTGATTCGTTGAAATATCCCTTTTTGATGAACTTGATGCTTGTTATGCTTGTGGCCAAGATGCCAATATGAATTATTTTTATGGAGATGAACTTGCTATAGTTCCTTAGGTTAATAATGAAATTTTTGTTATTGCACCCACACATGATAGTCTGATTATCATTTTGAATTCTCCAAACTACACTATATCGGAGAAGTTTGCTCTTTTTAAGGATTACATTGAAGGGTTGCGTGCTACCACTACACATGATGATTTTGGTGAATATAATGTGCATGTGCTTGCTGCTCCTACTTGCAATTATTATGAGAGAGGAACTACATCTCCGCCTCTTTATGTTTCCAACACGAAAAAATTGCAAGAAACTGCTTATGCTATGTATTGGCCTTTACTTGATGTGCATGAATTGTTCTTGTATGACATGCCGATGCATAGGAAGAGAGTTAGACTTCGTCATTGCTTGATATATGTTGCTTTGTGCTAACTACTAAATGCCAAATCATTGTTGATTCAAATTGGCTTTGATATACCTTGGGATCCGGGTGGATTCATTACTTGAGCACTTTATGCCTAGCTTAATGGCTTTAAAGAAAGCGCTGCTAGGGAGACAAACCGGAAGTTTTATAGAGTCATTTATTTCTGTTTAGTGCTTTTATAAAGTTTAAAAACAAAAAAATATAGAGGGAAACTTAAAACTTTTTCACAAAAGAGAAGCGATGGGAAGTTAGGCATTGGAGAAGTGAGGGTCGACCTTGAACACTTGTGTTCATGCTCATGGAAACAATGTAGAATTATTCATGAAGATTCTCACAAAAATAATTATCCCGTTGTACAATTTCATTGTATTATACAAATAATGTGCCAAGGTTTGCCTTTAGGATGTTTAGATTGCTTGTTGGTTTGTGCAGTGCAAAACAGAAACTTTCGCTATAGTGTGTGATTTTACATTTTTTACTAGAATGTCAAAAGGTTCTGAAACTTTTTGCAATATATTTATATACAAATTTTTTATTTTTCCTAATTTTTTCAGAATTTGTGGAGTACCCAAGTATGGTGAATGTTCAGATTACTACAGACTGTCCTGTTTAAGACAGATTCTGTTTTTGATGCATTTGTTGATTGTTTTGATGAAACTATCGATTTCTATCAGTGGATTAAGCCATGAAAAAGTTATATTACAGTAGCTAAAATGCAAAAACAAAATATGAATTGGTTTTCAACAGTACTTAGAGTAGGGATTTGCTTTATTATACTAATGGATCTTACCGAACTTTCTGTTGAGTTTTATGTGGATGAAGTGATCAAAGATCGAGGAGGTCTCGATATGAGGAGAAGTAGGAGAGGCAAGAGCTCAAACTTGGGGATGCCCAAGGCTCCCCAAGTAAATATTCAAGTAGACTCAAGAATCTAAGCTTGGGGATTCCCCGGAAGGCATCCCATCTTTCTTCAATAAGTATCGGTATGTTTTCGGTTTCGTTTCGTTCATGTGATATGTGCAAACCTTGGAGTGCCTTTTGCATTTATTTTTCATTTTTCTTTTATGCACCATGATGGTATGAGATATTCCATGTTTATTTGTAGGATTCTCATTTCACTTCACTTATATATTTTGAGTATGGCTTTATAGAATGTTTCATGTGCTTCACTTATATCATTTGAAGTTTGGATTGCCTGTTTCTCTTCACATAGAAAAATGTTATTTGAAGAATTCTCTTTTGCTTCACTTATATTTGTTAGAGCATGGTCTTTTGTAGAAAGAATTAAACTCTCATGCTTCACCTATATCTATTTAGAGAGTCAAAAAGGAATTGGACAATTGCATGGTTAGTCATTAAATCCTACATAAAACTTATGGATCTGTGAATATGATATGTTTGATTCCTTGCAATAGTTTTGCGATATAGAGATGATAATATGTGGGAGGTACTAGTAAACAGTTGTGGTTAGTAAGAATATTGGTGTTAAGGTTTATGATTCCCAAAGCATGCACGTATAGTATCTCGTTATGCTATGATGTTGGAGCATGATTTATTGTTGATTGTCTTCCTTATGAGTGGCGGTCGGGGACGAGCGATGGTCTTTTCCTACCAATCTATCCCCCTAGGGGCATGCATAGTAGTACTTTGCTTCTAGGGCTAATAAACTTTTGCAATAAGTATATGTGTTCTTTATGACTAATGTGCGTCCATGGATTATACGCACTCTTACCTTTCCGCAATTTGCTAGCCTCTACGGTACCGTGCATTGCCCTTTCTCACATCGAGACGTGGTGCAAACTTCGCCGGTGCATCCAAACCTCGTGATATGATATGTTCTATCACACATAAGCCTTATTATATCTTCCTCAAAACAGCCACCATACCTACCTATTATGGCTTTACCATGGCCATTCCAAGATATATTGCCATGCAAGTTCCATCTCTTCCGTTTGAAGACTTGAGCATTCATTGTCATATTGCTTTGCATGATCATATAGCTGACACAGTAGTTGTTGCTCAGCCACCGTTCATCATTTTTCATACATGTTACGCTAGATCATTGCACATCCTGGTACATTGCCAGAGGCATTCATATAGAGTCATATTTTGTCATAGGTATCGAGTTGTAATTTTTATTTCTTTTGAGTTATAAGTAAATAGAAGTGTGATGATCATCATTATTCATTTTTAGAGCAGTGCCCCAGTGAGGAAAGGATGATGGAGACTATGATTCCCCCACAAGTCGGGATGAGGATCCGGACAATGAGAGAGAAAAATCTAAAAAGAAAAAAAAGAAAAAAAAGGAAAATAAATAAATAAACAAAGAGAGAAGGGGCATTGTTAGTATCCTTTACCACACTTGTGCTTCAAAGTAGCACCATGTTTTTTATATGGCGAGTCTCCTATGTTGTCACTTTCATATACTAGTGGGAATTTTCCATTATAGGATTAGATGCACACCCACTTAGTTTTCATATTGAGCTCTCATACACTTATAGCTCTTAGTGAATCCGTTGCATGGCAATCCTTACTCCTCGCATTGATATCAATTGATGAGCATCTCCATAGCCCATTGGTTACCCGCATCGATGTGAGACTTTCTACTTTTTGTCTTCTTTATATTTACCCCTATCATCATACTCTATTCCACCCGTAGTGCTATATCCATGGCTTGCGCTTATGTATTGCGTGAGGGTTGAAAAAGCTGAAGCGCGTTAATAAGTATGAACCAATTGCTCGGCTTGTCATCGGGGTTGTGCATGATAAATACTTTGTGTTAAGAAGACAGAGCATGACAAGACTATGATTTTGTAGGGATAGCTTTCTTTAGCGTTGATATTTTGAAAGACATGATTGTTTGTTGGGATGCCTGAGTATTGATGTCTTTATGTCATATTATAGACTATTGCTTTGAATCACTTATGTTTTAATATTCATGCCATGACTAGACATATGATCAAGTTTATGCTAGGTAGCATTCTAAAAAACTATCTTTTTATCATTTACCAACTCGAGGACGAGCAGGAATTAAGCTTGGGGATGCTGATACGTCTCTGTCATATCTATAATTTTTGATTGTTTCATGCCAATATTATATCACTTTCAAATACTTTTGGCAACTTTTTAGATGATTTATTGGACAAACCTATTGATCCAGTGCCCAATGCTAGCTCCTGTTTTCTGCATGTTTTTTGTATCGCGGAGTATCCATATCAAACGAAGTCCAAATGCAATAAAATCTCATGGAGAATTATTTTGGAATATATGTGATTTTTGGGAGTTGGAATCACCGCAAACGGAGGCCCACACAGACCACAAGACACCAGGGCGCGCCAGAGGGCCCTAGCGTGCCGTGGTGGGTTTTCCCCACCTCGTATGTTGGTTGGAGCTCTACTTCGGGCGCAAGGAAGCTTATATCTGGAAAAAAATCATGTTCAAATCTCAGCGCAATCGGAGTTACGGATCTCCCGAAATATAAGAAATGATTTTCGGTCAGATCTGGGGAACGCAAAACAGAAGAGAACAGAGAGGGAGATCCAATCTCAGAGGGGCTCCTGCCCCTCCACCGCCATGAAGACCAAGGAACAGAGGGGTAACTCTCCTCCCCATCTAGGAGGGAGGACAAGGATGAAGAATTAGTAGGAGGGCTCTCCCCCCCCCCTCGCTTCCAGTGGCACCGGAGTGCCGCCGGGGCTAGGATCGTGACGGCGATCTACACCAACAATCTTGCTACCGTCAACACCAACTTTCTCCCCCTCTATGCAGTGGTGTAACACCTCTTTCCCACGCTGTAATCTCTACTTAAACATGGTGCTCAACTCCATATATTATTTCCCAATGATCTATGGTTATCCTATGATGGTTATCCTCGTGATCTTGGTTGACATGATCGTGTTGCGGGGGACGAAAGTAGCCCAAACACGGATAAGTGGGTTATGGCGTATGGGAGTAAAGAGGACTTGATACTTAATGCTATGGTTGGGTTTCATGGCCTTAATGATCTTTAGTAGTTGCGGATGCTTGCTAGGGGTCCAATCATAAGTGCATATGATCCAAGTAGAGGAAGTTTGTTAGCTCATGCCTCTCCCTCATATAAAATTACAAGAATGATTACCGGTACTTGTTATTGATTGCCTAGGGACAAATAACTTTCTTGTTGACAAAATCTCTCTACCAAAATAACTTAGTTGTGTCTTTATCTAAACAGCCCCTAGATTGTATTTACGTGCTCTTTATTATCTTGCAAACCTATCTTATCACACCTACAAAGTACTTCTAGTTTCATACTTGTTTCCTAAGCAACGCGTCAAGCGTGCGTAGAGTTGTATCGGTGGTCGATAGAACTTGAGGGAATATTTGTTCTACCTTTAGCTTCTCATTGGGTTCGATACTCTTACTTATCTAAAGAGGCTACAATAGATCCCCTATACTTGTGGGTTATCATTAACCCGCCCTGGCTTTAGACTTTAAGTCGCCAGAGTGTTCTGGCTTATATGGCCTTTACTAATAGTCTTTATGTCAGATTTTTCATAGACTATTATATCGGGGGTTTCGTGACCCGCCTTGGCTTAAACCGCTAGGTAACATGCGGTTCGCTTGTATGCAGGCAGTATGAACATATTGATCTGACCCACATGATTGAAAATATTATAAGCATAGTGGCAGATCATAAATGTCAGATCGGCGGTTTAAGCAGTTAAAGCTAGCTTGCACGATGGCATGACAGATCATTGTTTTCAAACCTAGACTATTACAAGGCCACCATGGACATGAATAATTGGAGCAAAGTGTTTTAGCATAGGATGACTATGTCCCCGATCTGAGAACCGCCTGATCTCAGTTATCTTCGTTGCGGCGGGTTGATGATTCCGGGTCATCCCGCTCCTGTTCTTCTTCTTCCACCATCTGGAGGTCAGATGAAGTCCAGTCGATGCCAGTTAAGGCTTCAAATGATGCTTCATCATTGATAATCAGGGACAGATCAACATCAGGAGAAAAAGTATGCTTACGCGTTGGAGGGGTGAGATCCACGACGTCATAAGTCAGTGCTTTCACTTTGGCATTCTTCATGGTGTATGTTGACTGGTACCTGGATAAATCAGCTTCCTCGTCCAGCTTGCATGCCAAGGGACGCATCTCCTTTACACACTTTGCAAAGTCCGTCTGATAAAAAAAAACCCATCTTCTTTAAGACTTGGACAGCCAGTGGCCATCTCCTCCGGGTCTAATTCGGCTTGCCACGCTTCGGCTCGGGTAAAAGCTGTAACGGCAACAGCACGGGCAGCTGATCGCTTTATCTCTTCCAGTTTTTGAGGCATTACAGACAGTTTAGCTAGCACCTCCCTGAGGAAGTAAGGCGGATGTTTACCATTGGAGATAGCTACAAGAGTCCTTTGCGTACCAGTGTACAATTGTTCCACCAGAGTATAAACAGCTTTAAGCTTCAGCAACATATCCTGGCCAAGATTGGCGCTCCTGGGGCCTATTGATTAAACATGCAGATGAGTCACCTGGCGGATTAAAATGAAAAAATTAGGAAAGGTTAAAAGATTATGAACTACTTACCAAAGATGGCAAAGGTCATCTGTGAAATTTGGCATTTTAAGCCAATCAGCTCTTTAGTGGTCTCCTTCAAGGAAGATTCAGCAGATTCTGCCCTTTGCAGTAAGGCGGCCTTCTCCTTCTCCCAGGCAGCTCTCTATGTGGAAAATCCGGCTTTGAGTTTATCGTTCTCATCCAGACTAAATTTAAACTTGGAGTCAGCTTTGTGCGTTTCAGCTTCTTGATGTTCAAGCTTGTTCTTCAACTCCACCAACTGAGACTCATTCTAGCTTAAGACATCCTGCACGTAAGCATCAAAGGTTATAAGTATATCAGTCAGGATATAATTTCCATACAAGTCCAAGCACATTGCAAGCAATACACGTGGCACTTGGGGCTAATGCATGAGGAAATTCTTTTTAAGTTGCATTACAGAAGATCCGGTTCATCTTTATCAAATAAGCCGGCCTGTGAGTGCTGTAATGTGAAGTTATACTTTGCAGGTACTAAAGATGATCCAGCTCATCTTTATCAGATAATCCGGCCCATGAGGGATATGACTCGCAATTTCCATTGACATATTGATTAGTCTTAACCATATTCATACTATTTTTTCCTATGGATAAGACTTGGGGGCTGGATGACTATATATACAGGGGAAGCAGATGTTTATACCTAGTATTTCTGCCACATTCTCTTCACTAAATTAGCTTCAGGTCACGACTGGTATGCAGATGACTCAGATAGCCGGAATATAACTCATTGACGTCCAAATTTGAGTAGCTCGCAACAAAATTGGTTTTGCTCTTCTCAAAGGCAATTAGTTCCTCCTTGGCAGAATGCTTAGCCAAAACGGTGGGATTTCCTGGTTCTGTATAGCCAGTGCCAGTAACCAAGACATCTTCAATGCTTTCTTCGGCAGTTTTGGTAGGACTTGGCGGCTTAGCACTGGACGGGTCAACACCTATTGGATCCACTGTAGTGTCATGAGTTTCTGGTGGCGGGTCACCGCGGTGTCTCCGGATTCTGATTTGAAGCTTCTGATATTAGCGTCGGTTTCTCTGGCTCATTGTCCTTTGGATCTTCGGCCGGCTTGCTTACCTTGGCTATACCACTGAAAATAAGACATACGGGGATGTGAATATATAAGTTTAAAAGTGTTAAAACAAAGAGGTCAAATGTTGTTACCCAGGAGCAATCTTGAAGGGAGGCATTTGAGTCCCAGTTGAGTCGCCAGAGGATGAGTGAGAAGTTCCCTGATAATTTGAGTCGGAAGGATTAAGTGGTTAACGGATAATACCGTCTTTGGAAAGGAGAGGATTGAACTCTGAGGCACCTCTTTTCGGCGTTTCCAAGTGGCCGGCGTGTTGGGTAAGCCGGAAGAAAGCTCTCCGCCTCCGCTGTTTCGAGTTGTGCGTCGGGCTTCATGTTGTTGCTTCTTCAAAATAAAGTTTGGATCCAAGTAAGCTAAAGGGTGAGAAAACCTTACTTTCGGTGTCACTTGCCGAACTTTATGTCTTGGCAAGGGCTCTAAGTCAGAGGAAATAATGGTTACCTCTTCAACATCTGCTTGGCTGATCTCCGCGTCATCCTGAGAGGAATCGGTGCCAATAAGATGCATAAAAAAGAAGCCAAGAGAATGAAGTTCTACCTCCGACTCGTCATCCAGGCCAAATAACTCTATTACATCTATTTTCTTCTTGGTTTTCTTTGAAGCCTTGTTCTTTGCCCTGGCCTTTTTTGTCGGCTTATCCCGTAGTTTTTTTTTCCATAAGGAAGAATCGGCCTGAAGAAAGCAAGTGATAATAAGGAGTGTGCAAAGTATGCGAATAAATGAATAAAGTAAAATGGCCCGGAGCACTTACAGCTAGAGCCGGGTTAAGAGCACAAAAGGGATTCAACCCTGTTTTGCTCTAGTTCTCTAAGCTTTCCCCAAGCAACGCCTTAGTCATTTCATTGATCTCTTTATCTTGTAGACGAACTTGACAATGACACTGTGGATCTTTGACATCGCAAGTGTATTCGCACATTAAGCCGGGCCGACGGCTCAAAGGTATGATCCTCCAAGCGACCCAACATCAGACCAAATCAACTCCTGTTAATTCGTTAGCCAGCAAGGCTCTTACCTCCAAAAAAGTAGGTACATACTTAGCCCGTTTAGCGGAGCTGATCTGATCTGGAAGTGGATGTTTTGGGCTAAACCGGTAGTCGCGGAAACCCGACAGATGATTTTCGCTAGGTGGAGATGTGTCTTGGAAATAAAACCAGGTCTGATTCTAGTCTTTGGGGTAACTGGGAAGTGTGGCTGCGGGGAAGATAGCATCTCTTCGCCGTTGAATTGAAATTCCACCAAGTTCTAGGCTGGGCCCATCTAAACTCAGTCTCGCGGTTCAAATAATTGTACTCTCTGAAAAGGTCAACGTTGGGCTCTTCTTGAAGGTATACTTCACAAAATACTTGAAAATTGTAAATGTTGGAAACGGAGTTGGGTCCAATATCTTGTGGGTGAAGTTGGAAGAGGTGCAGTACATCAGGAAATAATTTTGAGCCGGGCGGTAAGAAACTACGGATCATATGGTCAGCAAAAACTATGACCTCACCTTCCTTTGGCATAGGTCTAACTTCTTTCCATGGAACTCGCCAGTGGATAACATCTTTGGCTTCTAGGATGCCCATTTGAACATATTCGTTAAAATTTTGCTCCGTGACAGTGGAGGCGACCTAGTTGCATGAGGTGACAGTCTTAGTCATTTTTTATCACGTGAAGCCTAAGAAGGAAGTAATGGCCGGTCAAATTCGTGATGATAAGCCGCCCAATGGTCAAGAAAGCAAGTTTATTATGCAAAATTGGTTATCTGCAAAGATTTGTTGCTATGGACGAAGAAAATAAATGGCATGCACTACAAATGAAAGACACTTCCGTGATGATACGAGTTTGTCACAGTAGGTCATGTTTTCTGTCATGCATGTACACCCATGGCAATTTTATGACAGAATCAAGATAGTCATACCTGTGCTGTCGTAGAAGTGTTCTATGACATTACCAAAATTATCATCACGGAAGTGTCCACTTCCATGACGATAAGTCGCGCGTCATAGAAGTTCTTTCGTCAAGGGTGACTGACATGTGGCATCCACCGTAACGGGACACCATTAAGCTATCAGGTCTGGTTTTGCATCCGATAACCCGCTAATAGCCCGGACCAATGAGGATTTTCCACGTGTAAAATTCTCATTGGCCGGAGGAAACACGTGTTGGCTCACCGTTTGGACAAATGTCATCCATTCATTGGACAGGAGGCGCCTATGATACGTCGACACGTGGCATGGCCCAACAGAGGCCCATTCCGATGAAAAGGCTGGCCCATTTGACTTGGTCAAACGCTAACGGGCCGACCCACGGAAAGCCTGTTAACGGCATGTTCGTATATAGCCCATTTACGGCCCGCTAACTCACGGCCCGTTACGGCCTACTAGAATTAAGCCCCATAGCTTTATCTGGGCCATCCAATATGATTCCAACCCGTTGTAACTTCCGGCCCATGTATGGCCCATGATGTCTTTCGGCCCATACGAGGCCATTTGTAACTCTTGGCCCATTAAAGGCCCGTGGTGAATCAGGCGCGCAATGAAAAGTGTATCGCTTTATACCCATTAATGGCCCATTATTCCATTGGGCCATTTCCAACCCGTGTTATGTTTCGGCCTTCTCAGGGCCCATTTATTCTTGGCCTTAGTTCCAGCATTCGGTTACTTACGACCCGTTACTGGCCTTTTCTACTTGTGGGCCAAATTCAGCCAGTGGTTACAATCGGCCCGCTTGCGGCCCGTTAATCTGTTGGGCCGTTTTCGTAGCGTTATCAAATACGGCAGATTAACGACGGCTCGTTATGGTCGGCCCATGAACAGACGATTCCAAATATAGCCCGTTTACGGCCCATAATGCGGCCTGTTATTGGCCATGTTTGGCCAATCGATCATACGACCCGTAGAAGGCCCATTGATGCTATGGCCCGTAGAAGGCCCATCGTTTCTATGCCCTTAAAAGGCCCATTGTCTCTACGGCCCGTAGGAGTCCCATGGTAACTACAATAAATATGGAGCCCATGGTTACTATGGACTAGTTTTAAAAAATAGGTTATTGCGGCCACTAGCAAACCGCGGAAAAGAACTGCACTGACCACAAGCAAACAAATAAACAAGACAACAAGGAAATAAATAAGAAAGCAACTTACGCTAGGCTATCACGGCTATTACACATATTACATCCACTGGGCATCAAAGTTCGCCACCAGTGCAAATATAGGGAACAAAGCCGCATATCATATACACTGGTTGTCAAACTTGGCGACCAGTGCAAATAAACGCCGCAGCAAAACAAGTCCAGAACTGAAACCACTTCAGAAGAGCTCAAGAAACAATATCCTGGGTACCCATAATTCTGGCAAGATGCTTAGGAAGCTTACTAACTTTCTCTTGTTTGGCACTTAAATCCTCCAGCACTTGTTGTTGCACAAGAAAGTACGCATCTGAATTCTGCAGGGACTTCCTCAGTCCTTGACTTCTTGTCAGTAGCATAGCCGATCGATGCCTTTCAGCTTGTAGCTAAGACCCAAGAAGCCAAGTGATTCGTGCAATGAGTTTGAAGAGCTTGTGCAGCGGTGATCGCCAAGAATTTGAACACTACATCAACGCAGGACTATGGGGTTTTCTCACTGTCTACAAGATCGTTTTTATCACCTTTCTTGGAGACCAACAGGGCTGTCTCACTATCTTGAACCTTATCTACATTACTTTCTATACCATTGGTGGGGTGCTCTTCTCCAATATTCTGTTCGCATACTACAAGAGAAAACAAGTAGACACATCACATGTTTAGCATGTAGTATACGAAACTCATTTTGGTAAACCGATTCAGTAGTAAGGTGGACAGGACAACAACATGAAACAAACATATATCTATGTACTATGGTCACTGTATTGTCCATATCATTCTAGTTTGTGTTGCCTAATCAAGATAGAGACACAATTCAACTCATATATTTTTAAGACACAGCAGCATAGACAGAATATAAGTGTGCACAGCATTGGCAACACTTGTAATGTGCATCACATGAGAACATAACTGTTTATACAACTGAAACTGAAATCAACATAGATCAAGAAGTTAGAACAACAATCCAGTTAAAGAAATAGGTTTAATACATACATGTTGCGCCATTGGAGTTTCAATTGGATCCTTCAAATTTGAAAGTAGTTGGTATGAGTAAATACAGTGATCCAACAGCAAAGGAGTATGGACCATAGATATGGAATCTGACCTGAGAACAGTTGCTCTTCTGCTTTAAACGTGGAGTTTGGGTTCGCTGTGGTGGTCCTCGTGCTTTGGGCACTGCAGTTGCTTTACAAACTGTGCGTGTGGGGGTACCCTGTGGTGGACATGGTGCTTTGTCAACTAGAAGTGGGTTACTATCCGCAGGGGTTGGGGTTAGATGGGTTGTAGCTGGTTCTCTGCCCAACGGTGTAAGTGTGCAATCTGGAAGAGTCTCGATTATGTGTGGTGGGGCTAGTTTGTGGGCTAGTACAACCATGGTTCTATCTGCATCGACGGGTAGCACTGTCTTTTGTGAAGAACGGGTTTTTGCTCCCTTAGATACTACCATCACCCCTCCAATTCAAATGGCTGATAAACAGGAAAAGAAATTGAACGTACATACATTGTATGATAGACAGATGTGGTAATTCACATATATATTGTCTAACCAAACATGACAGCATGACACAATTTCACATATATGATGCCTAACTAAACATGATAGCACGACACAGTTTCAGATATATGATGGATAACTTAACAGGATATAATGGCATAATTCAACATATGATGAGTATCTAAACAAGATGACATGACGAAACTATATGATGTCTTTCTCAAATAGGTTGGGATGAAATAATTCACATCCATGTTGTCTAAGTATACAGGATGGCATGATACAATTGACATAATTGATTCATATACTAAGCGGTGGCACTGCATGTATGATCTCTAAACTAAGCAGATGGAATTCAATATTGTGCATATGATGTCTAAACTAAGCAATGCAAGACACCATATGCATGATATGAGAAATATAAACATTGCAACTTAGAGCATACACCTCGGTGGGATATAGGACCTGGTCATCTGTCTCCAAATCCTCCTCCGAGGAGCTCCTCAGAACCATCGAGATATATGCTTCAACAGTACCATTACCGCCTCAAGACCTTGTTTTCACTCCCGATTTTTCCATAACCGGCTCAAATGGCTGATACACATGAAGAGTAGTTCAATATACACATATTGTCGACAAATGGAATACGTAATAAAAAAAGATGGCATGAGATAATTCACATATATGATGCCTAGCTACATGGCGGTGCATAATTCACATATATGATAATCGGTCAAAAACATGGCATTGCATAATTCACATATCTGATATAGAAAGCAAATCAGAGGCATTCACACAAAGCATGTCTAATCTAAGCAGATGGCATGGCAATTCAAGACACCATATGCATGATATGAGCAATATAACCCTGCCAAGTTGGAGCATGCACCTCGGGGAATACGACCGTCATCTGTCTCTCAATCCTCCTCCGAGGAGCTATCTCAGAACCAAAGAAGAAATCTGCATCGATAGGTAGCACTGACTGCTCAAAATACCTTGTTTTCACTCCAGATTTTCCCATGACTGACTGAAATGGCTGATGCACAGGAAGAGTAGATGAATGTATAAACATTGTTGACAAATGGAATACATTATGAAAAATATATGGCATGATACAATTCACATATACGATGACTGGCTAAACGGGACGGCATTGCATGATTCACGTATATGATGCCTGGCTAAAGAAGATGGCATTGCATAATTCCCATATACTCCCTCCGTTCCTAAATATTTGTATTTTTAGAGATTTCAAATGGAATACCACATACGGATGTATATAGACATATTTTAGAGTGTAGATTCACTCATTTTGCTCCGTATGTAGTCACTTTTTGAAATCTTTAAAAAGACAAATATTTAGAAACGGTCGGAGTATGATATAGAAACCAAACAGGTGGCATTCACACAAAGCAAATCTAAACTAAGCTGATGACATATAAGATGTATAATGTAAGCAATGTGAGGCGCCATATGCATGATATGACCAACATCATCATGCCAGGTTAGAGCAAACACCTCAAGTGGTAAATAGGAGTGGTCGGCTCCCTCTGAATCCCCATATGAACAGTTATATTCCTCTAGAATACAATCTGGAATGGCGGGAGGGGGTCCACTTCACCCACCATGGAGCGGTGTCTGCATGACATTATATTCCCACGCAACGGTCTTCTCTTTTTCTCTACATGTTCAGTACAATTGTGTACAATAACTGACATGCATAATAAAAAAATAGTTAGATTTTGTAAGGCCTAAGGGGTGCATGCAGAAATCAAGACTGATGGTGGCAAACGAGTGGATAGATCCAAAACTAATGATAGCAGGTAGATTATAGCTTCAGTTTTAAAAAGATAGAGAATGGATCATCTCATCGCTTGTTGTCCACCCAACTCCTCAGAGCTGCCGGAGGTCATGCAAGAAGAGAAGCGCGAGCGAGAGCAAGAGCAGAGCAGCAACACGAATGAGAGCAAGAGCGGAGCAGCAGCGCGACCGACAACAATAGTAGAGAAGAGCAGTAGCACGAACGAAAGCAAGAGCAGTGCAACAGCGCGACCTACAACAACAAAAGAGCCGCAACGCGAGCGAGAGCCGGAGCAGCAACAGTAGCGCGAGCGAGAGCCGGAGCAGCTGCAGCTAGTGCCTGTGTGGAAGTCGCCACCGAGGAAGCAACGACATGGGGGAGAGACGCCGTGGATGAAGTGGCCGGCGACGGCGCCATTGATGGAGACCCGACATGGCTGCTCTGTATCAAGCACCGACAACCCTGTGAGATCGAAAAAAGATAAAATGCAGCGGTGGGTGCAGAACCTCCTTGGTGGCGCCGAGTGGGCCTCGGCTTCATCGGAGGAATTGGTGAGGGTGATGCGGTTCCGGTGGGGCAGGCCAAGACGACGCAGTAGGAATGGAGGTGGCGTGATAGACGAGGCGAACATCGGGGCAGCTCCTTGGAGGTGGAGGACGGGGAGGCTGATCCGGCGGGACGACGAGATCGATGACAGATCCTCATCCGGTGCGGTGGATGAGGGACGGTGAGCTGTTGCGGTGGACGACGTCGTCGGGGAAGAGTCTCCGACTGGGCGGCAGTCGGGAGGCCAACGGAGGAGCATGGGGTTTCGCGGGTTTTGGCGGCCTCGGTGTATGAATGGGGGGCGAAGGGGAAGGTAGGGGGAGCCATGGCTTAGGGACACGCTTGTCCGAAATGTAGGGTAAGTTACCAGCGTACCCCCACCTGTTTTGACACCATGACATCGAGCCAGATTTCCTACCGAGGGTAGAAGTAGGATTTCGCTTATGTCCGGGCTATGGACCCGATTTCGGATGAGGAGGAAGTTTTCGCACGCGTCAAAATTTTGGGATAACAAGGCGCGGAGCGGGTTGAAGAGGCGGGAGTTTCAAAGCAGATGAGACAAAAGATACTCGAGCTTGAAAAATTCGGGATAACAAGGCGCGGATTCCTTGTTCGGCAGAACAAACTTAACGTGTATAAAAAAACAATTCATACAATACACAAGAGAGTGATGTCCCCTTTTACTATATTGCTATAGATGTCATTGAAAAAACTACAAGAAAAATGTAAAAAAAATCGGGAAAACAAGATTACCCTGTACAGTACCAAATCGATTCGCACTTCCCTCAGCAAGAACAAAAACCAAATCAATTCCCTCCAAAAAAAAGAGTCATGTCCCTTTTTATATGATTACAAATGCCATGATATCCAATTTAAAATTTTGAATCCACGTTATGTTGAATTCGAATATATCGTTAGGTGACCTTGCGGTTTATAATGGATGTAGTCCTACATTTTGATCTTCCATCATATATGAACATTTTACTCCACCCTATGAACATATATATTGTCGTCTACCATATGGACTAAATTTGAATCAATTTTCCTTATTTGAATACGATTGTTGTCAAGTTATACAATCATTAAATATTATCTTGATAACAAAAAACATGCATATAGCAGTAATCATATTTCACTAGGAACTACATGTACCATACGATCTCCAATTCAAATATTTGTATCCATTTTATATTGAATTCAAATAAGAGTACATTGGTCTAGGTAGCGAGATGTTCGGGATAGTCTAAAACCTGTTTTCATATGTCTATCTTTTAGCTGAATTGGGACAAGTTTTGGTATAAGCTTCTTGCAAAACCGGAGATCCTCTCAACAAGCCTCGTGGTTCCGAGAGGGAACGTGTCACCTTTGTGTGCGAAACGATATATGCTGCCTCCCTCGTGATTTTCTTTACAGAGGCAACATAGAACTATATGAGTGCCCTGCTATATTTTGGAATTATTCCGGGTTCGTTTGGACTTATTTATACATTAATTGAGTTTTTGGACATTTAATGTGCATAATCCAAATTTGAACTGCAAGCACATGCTCCGGTGCAACAAAGTTGGTCGAAAAATCACATGTGTGTCCTTGGGTGAATTTCTAGGTCCCATGCAAGAAACGGGAATCAAATTCGAACATCTTGGCGTCGTGACTCGGCCGAGAACATTGAGAAACTTGGTTTTAAAATTCATGTAAATCCAAAACTCGCCTGGAAATCATGACACTTGGCATGGTGTCATGTCATGGCACTAAAATGTTGTGGTAAAAAATTGTACGATTTGGAACAAGTTTTGGTATAAGCTTCTTGCAAAACGGAGCTTCTCTCAAGAAGGCTCGTGGTTCTGAGAGTGAACGTGTCACCTTTGAGTGTGAAACGATATACGCTGCACCTCCTTGAGTTTCTTTACAAAGGCAACATAGAACTACCTGAGTGCCCTGTTAAATGTTGGAATTATTACGGGTTCGTTTGGCCTTTTTATACATTAATTGAGTTTCTGGTCATTTAATGTGCATAATTAAAATTTGAACTACAAGCACATGCTCCCGTGCACCAAAGTTGGTTGAAAAATCACATTTGTGTCCTCGGGTGAATTTCTAGGTCCCATGCAAGAAATGGGAATGAAATTCAAACATTTGGGCATCGTGGCTCGTCCGAGAACATTGAGAAACATGGTTTTAAAATTCTTGTAAATGCAAAACACGCATGAAATCATGAAACTTGGCATGGTGTCATGTCATGGTACTACCAAGCTATGGTAAAAAAATGGCCGAATAGGAACAAGTTTTGGTATAAGCCTCTTGCAAACTGGAGCATCTCTCAAGAAGGCTCGTGGTTCTGAGATGGAACGTGTCATCTTTGAGTGCGGAACGATATACGCTGCCCCCCTTGAGTTTCTTTCCAGAGGCAACATAGAACTACATGAGTGCCCTATTAAATTTTGGAATTATTTCGGGTTCGTTTGGTCTTTTTTATATATTAATTGACTTTCTGGTCATTTAATGTGCATAATTCAAATTTGAACTACAAGCACATGCTCCCGTGCACCAAAGTTGGTTGAAAATCACATGTGTGTCCTCGGGTGAATTTTAGGTCCCATGCAAGAAATGGGAATGAAATTCAAACATCTTGGCATCGTGGCTCGGCTGAGAACATTGAGAAACTTGGTTTTAAAATTCTTGTAAATCCAAAACACGCCTGAAAATCATGAAACTCGGCATGGTGGCATGTCATGGTACTACCATGCTGTGGTAAAAAAATTGGCCGAATCTACCATTCTTAAGAAGTTGCTCCCCACTACTTCCTATTCTCTCACCATGCACACTGTCCACATCAGCCATGTGCCACATCATCCTATATAGACCTAAGCAGCCTGCCACATCAGCAAGTTAAACTAAAAAAATCATTTGTTTTCATTTTTTTCTAATAAATAATCATCTCCACGTCACCCTTGGTTTCCTCAATTTATTTTCTCCACGACACGGTTGATCTCCTCTGGTATTGCCCTCTATCTTCCGGGCTCCTCGGTTACACACTTCCACTCACGCCAAAAAAACTGAAACGCACGCCCTGGTGGGGAAAGAAGTTAGTCTTCCCAGCGCGTCGTTCTTCTTCTCTCATTGCATCTATCGATCTCTACATACTCCGCTACCTGCCAAGCCTTCAAGGTCTGCCACCACCAGAGATTTGTTGTTGCTGTCAACCTGGATCCCCATGGTCACCACCGCCGTCGGCTCTACTGGTCTGTTGCCGGGTGCCGGCGTCCTCTTCCAAAATCACCTGGATTAGAGGTTGGGACTCTTCTCCCTCTCAGTATCCTTAGATCTGCGGTTATTTTAGTTGGCTTGGTTGGAACTTCTGATTTGTCTGTGCTAGGAAGTTCTTTTCTGTCCACAATCTTCTCCTCTGGTAGCAAGTCCATAATGTTGGATAAATATATCAGAATACACCCTTCAGATATGTGATAGTATAGCCCATGATGAAATAATGCACACGGATCCCAATTTCAAAGGTTTGATTTTATTTCCTTAATTTGCTGGCACATTACAACTTATACAAATGCCTTATGGTGTTGAACTGAATGTTCTCCCTCCTCTTGCAGTGGTAACTAACATAGTTTCTCTCCCATATAAGCAGTTGAGCTTCTTTCTTCCTGCCGTCTCCACAGATTATGGTCCACAAATTACAAATTTTCTCAGATAATTTCCCTTGATGGGATGAATTTGAGGTCTCTGTTGTGGACACCCGTTGTCTGTTGGTCCTGCACATGTTAGCTGGGACACATCTGAAGCCCTTGAAGTTGCATCCTCTCTGGACCAACTTATGCTTGCAGCCTCAAACTGGTATTCTTCCATGCAGAGACTTTTGTCGTACAGTACTTTGCACACAAAAGCAGGTGATAAGGAATTGCAATACAAATTTTCTCAGATCATAGATTGGTGTCAGTCCTGACAACTCCATCCTTCTCGGAAAAACATCACAGCTCCACCGCACCAATGTAGAGTGTATATCTGACTTTAATGATTAGAAAATCAGATTGTTTCTATCTCGTCTGGTCCATTTTTTATATAGAAAATTGCTAGGCTTTTTCTTAACCACATTGGGCTACCCTGTTTACACTCGGGTGATAGGAAGTTCTTCACATGAATGTGCATTTGATAAGATTGTACTACTTAACTGTCTTTCATTGTAATGTTACATCTACAGTTCTCGCCATCGCAAGCGACTCTGCCGCTCCAGTCACCCGTGCCACCCTATTCGCCCTCTTCTCCTTGGCTGCAGGGCTCTGCCTTGCTTAGGATCGACCATCACGTTGCTCTGCCGACTGCCATCCATTTGCAGTGTCCTATCAACACCAATCTTCCATTGGCAAAGGTACAGTTCAACCTGATTCCTCATTCATAAAACTCCTCTTTACCATGTGGCTCCTGCTATCGGTCCGAATATTCTTTCAGTACAGTACAAGCCGACCTGATTTGGCGTATCACCGCAGCCTTCAATCCGCCTCCAAGCGGTCGACTCGCCTCTCAACTTTGTTCTAAACTTGCATGGACGCTGCAATCTACCCGCAAACTCGACATGCTCCAACCACCTATATCCCAGGCCTTAAAAATCTTCTCAACATGTATGTGTGCTGCAGCCAGCAATCCAAGTCTATAAAGCTAATCAATATCAGAACAGAAGCGCTTCACAATCCTGGACACCGTCGAGTTTGTTGCCCTCCAAACTCAGGCAGGCAATCCGGAACATTAACTCACATGCTTTGTTCTTGGCTCTACTATGCCTTTTGTGTAGTATTTGTGGTCCTTTTTTCTTATCATAAACAGAGCTATGTAATCTCTTTTAATCGTCTACCTTTTGTAAGCATCAAGATGCATATATTATTTATATTTTAATGTCATTCTATTTTTCATGGATTGTATTAATACTCATCCCCTTTTTAGTTTCCATCACTGACATTTCCTGCCAATATTGCATTGCAGTTTCGTTGAGATGGATGGCTAACTCTCTGTCCTCTGAACTGTTAGATGAGAGTTCCTGCCAATCACCGATGCCTATTTGATTTGCTGAATATTTGTTTGCTCTTTTTGTGAGATGTTTTGGATGGAGAAATGATTTCGTGCTCACTATATTTGGTCACTTACAACTGAAAGACTGGTAATATTGATATTTCTAAAAGGAAAATGGAAAATATTTGTATTTGTATTGTATATTGCTCAATCTCATGAGATGTGTTAAATTTATCTGAGAGACAACGTAGTTAACAAGTGTATTCAAATTATCATAATTTCATTTGTGTAATTATCCAACTTTTATGCTATAATTCCCGCAGCAACGCGCGGGGTGTCATCTAGTAGGAACAAGTTTTGGTATAAGCTTCTTGCAAACCGGAGCTTCTCTCAAGAATGCTCGTGGTTCTGAGAGGGGACGTGTCACCTTTGTGTGCATAATTCAAATTTGAAATACAATCACATGCTCCAAAGGCACCAAAGTTGGTTGAAAAATCACATGTGTGTCCTCGGGTAAATTTCTAGGTCCCATGCATGCAAGAAATGGGAATGAAATTCAAACTTCTGGGCGTCGTGGCTCGGTTGGAAACATTGAGAAACTTGATTTTTTAATTCCTGTAAATCCAAAACACGCATGAAAATCATGAAACTTGGCTTGGTGTCATGACATGGCACCAGCATGCTGTGGTAATTTTGTTGTCCGATTTGCGAAGGAGCACACATTAACAATTAAAAAAGTCATTTTGAACAAGTGTTGTCACGTTACAATCGGAAACACAAGTATTATTGAAACCGTGGGCATTCTATTTACCATTTACGTCCCCTTTTTTATAAGCTAGGAGGCTTCGTGCAGGGTAGCTATTTGAGTACAGGAGGCGTGCGATCAGACCCCTGCGCGTGCTTATCGGGAGGAGAGCCCTTTGACCTCCATCTGCCGTCCACCTCTTTCCCAAGGTCTCCATTAATGGCGCCCGAGCCTGCTTAATGGCGTGGCTATGTCTCCTCGACTGAGATTTAAGAGAGAAAAAAGAAAATCTGAAAAGAAATTTTTGCACGGATCTTGATGTAAGATCCGACGGACCTATATAGCATCTACTACGACTTATAGCAAGACTGATGAATATATAAGGACGACGACAATGGATAATAATTGTCTTACATAATTAGGAAGATAATTAGAAAAGCCACATGCGGCCACGCCCGAAGGGCAAAAGAAGAAGGAAGACAATGATCTGGCTCGCTGATCTCTACTTTCTTGACGCATTGCTGCAGGCCGCGGGAACTAGTCTCCGCGTCGATGAGCTCTGTCGTGTCCTCAAGATGCTGCATGAGAGCATCCACGGATTCCTCCACCAGCCTTTGGCGCTCGATGCAGAGCATGTCATTCTCGTCCATAAGTTTCTTGACGACGACGCCGGTCCTCTTCCACAACGCACTGGTCTCCTCCTGCTGCTCTGCACTTCGGACGATCTTCGCCCTCAGCAGGTCGAGCTCGGCCCGGAGCCTCTCATTTTGCCCTCCCTCAGTTGTCGGATGACGCCGATAGCCTGTTCAAAGGAGGCTTTCATGTCGTCCTGCAACCTCACCCAGCCGGAGATCTGATCCATCTGGCTATGGATGATCGCATGCATGTGCGTGTAAGAGTCGTCTCCTGCCCGCGAGACATTTTCCCAGGCCGCCGCGGCGCGGCGGGACATCTTTGCTGCATTCGCGGCACAGCGGGACATCTCTACTGCTTCCGCAGTGCGACCGGAGCAGCCTGCTGCATCGATGGCGTGGCGGGACCTCCGTGCTACTTCGGCGGTGCGGCAGGACCTCTGTGTTGCTACTTCCGCGCGGCGGGACATGTCGGCTGCTTTCGAGGCGAGGCGGGACATCTCTCGTGCTTCCGCTTTCATGCTCGCCTCTCCCTGGTGGTAATCTCTCGACCCAGAACTCACGCTGGCCATGGAAGACGCAAGGGAAGGATGCTAAATGACTTGTTTGTTTTTGTGGATGAGGAGTTGAGGAGGAATGTGCAGTCATCTTGGCATAATAGTGTTTATAACCGAGTACTAATACGCTCCTAAGTGGGAAACCAAATAATCCCAAAACTCTTAGGCCCAGTGCATTAACTTCTACCACGTTTCTTGTTTCTTGACATATCAACCAATAAGAGATGTGGGTGTGATTGCTTTTAATGACTTGAGACTACCAAACATGATATGCAGTGGTTAGTTCGTTGCATGCAATGCTATTAATTAGCAGATAAACATTAAGTTCTCTCGTTTTCCCCTCCTCCTTGGTCACGGTGACGACGGAGGGAGTAGGTTGTGATCAGTGTGAACAGGTTTGCAATTAAATATAGTGTGGTAGTAGTAGTAGTAATTTGGAATGTGACGAGACGCGATGGTTTAGTTTGGAAGTGCGGCACTATTCCCGAATGGCATAACGTGGGCACGTTTTCTCAGCCGTGGTGTAGCATATGCCATGGTACTAGTTCTTTTTCTACTGCTGTGTACGTGCAATAACTGGCACCGTCGGATACATATCTTACGCTTATTGGGGCGTTCGACGGGAATAGCCTCGTGGCGAGCTATAGACTAGTCTTTTTTTCAGACGCATTACACCTATCTCTCGCGACTTCTTGCACGCACCATCTCTAGCTCCCTAGATCGATGCCACCCACATACACTTGTACTATGAATTTAGTACGTTATACAGGAAGAGAAGAGGTGCACGCACGCACTCGTCCTCTCTCACACACGCATCTGTAGCTACGAATTGTAGTGTTCTCAACCATACAATTGGCTCTATCATAGGTTTCACGTTCCTCCTTGGCCTTGGGATAGTACTAGATGTCTTCATTTATTACTTTGTGGACTCATTTTGCATTGGAAAGCGCTATGTGATGGTAACATATTATGTTACTCTATTTGCCTCTCTCTTCATTAATTACTTGCCACCTCATTATTTTTGCTTATGTGGCATCTATGCTACTACCTATGTTACTCCCACTACGACCAGCCTTATGCGCAGAGAAATTAGGATCGGAGGGAGTACTACTAGTAGTAGTACTACTTTGATGTATCGCGTCAACTCGCACAAGTATGCAACACTTCCTGAACAAACAAGCATATAAGCTGTTATACTTACTTCTTATAAGATGTTATACTTCTTACCCAAAGGATCTTTATACTATCGAACAGACACAAAATATCCGCTCGACTGTTGGAAATTACTTAACTGCTGATCTAATTCGAAGTAATTGCTGCATCGCCACCAAAGCCCACCATCTCTTAAGCTAAAGTAGACCGAGCTAACCCCTATATTAGCATATTACTAAGATAAATAGAAGGCATTGTAGAATCATTTAGGACGTGATCTTGTCAATCTGAATGTGGAGGGACACCAGCTTAGCCCCGGCCAGCAGCTTGGGTGGAACTGTGAAGAAGGTCAGCTCGTGCACGGCGATGTCGCAGGGATCCTTGCTGCTTGTCACCTCCATTTCCACCTTGACGGCGTCGGTCCTGCCTTTGGGCTCCCCCGGCGGGCCGTTCGCCCACAGCTTGGCAACGTAGTGCGGCAGTGGGAACGAACCCGCTCTAATGCAGACGACTGACATGGAAATAGGCGCGCCGATGTCGAGCACGCCGCCGACCAAGAAAAATGGCGGCCGTCCTCCTCCGCGAACAGCAAGAGCCGTGGCTCCGACAGTGGCACTTGCAGCTGGAGCACCTTGTCAGATCTTGGATCCTATGCACGGGCATGGGATGCACGCAGTCTTGATGTGGTGGGAGAGCGCGGCGGTGGGCCTTTGTAGCCGCTTGAGCCAGCACGGGGCATTTGCAGGGCGCGAGCGGACACACACTCTGGTGATCGGCGAGCTTGTGGTAAGTGACGTAGAGCCCACAGCCTTCCTGCAGGCACTCCATCCTCACCGAGGAGAAGACGGCATCCACCGCCGTGTTCCGCACGTCGAAGCCACCGCCCTTTTCGCACTGCACTTTGCACCGCCGCTGGTTCTGAGGCGCTCGACACGGCGGTCGGCCGCAGCGATGCCCTCCCTTGCACTGCATGAATCAATCAAACAGCACATCAATCAAGAAACCTGCACCTTGCTCGATCAGCTGAACGAAGGAGGTGTATTCGAACCTCATACACTGGAGGCTTCAAGGGGCGGAGGCACAAGGGGCAGTGGAGCAAGGTGATCGAGACCATAACGAGCTCCATCGTCGGGTCCTGTTCCGTCTGCTTGCTCTCGCCCTCCTAGTGCACAACCATCTCGCACTTTATTAGGGTCGGGGCATTACAAAGCTTTACCGTCACATATTCATACTACTTCAAGGTTCATTAAATCAACACATGCAAGTATCAAAAAGAGAGTCACGGCATGTATGCATGCTTTGTAATTAATGCATCAGTAAACGCAAATTATTGAAATATATCGAGTGCAGTGCTTTGATGTGTCGCGTCAACTCATACAAGACCAAGAAGTTTGATTGCTACAACTCCCTCTCGCCTTAACTGCACCTGCCTTTGGCTGCATGATAGGTGGGCCACCCACCTATTGGGCCCACCTGTCATAGACGCAAAGGCAGGAGCAGTAAGTCAATGAAGTTGCGTCCCTCCCTCGCCCATGAGCGTGGTGGCTGGCAGGACTAGGAGAAGCTTACATTAGCTACGCTCTCCCTCCTGCACGCGGTGGACATGCAGCAGTTCAATCGGTGTCAGATGGCCAGAAGCATACTGTAGCACTCCTCCACTACAGTAGTACTCCATCATTGCTTGACTTCCCGAAGAGGCGAAGAGCCAAGCGCGGCCCGGACGCTCGTGTGGCAGTTTCATGTGTAGAGTAGTCTAGGATAGCGTGTACCATGCCTGTAAGCTTAAAATCGTTGGGGTCGGCTCCATGATTTTTTTATTAAAAAAATCTTCTGGCCCTACCTATCATCCTGGTGATTCTAGTTTGCACGCTCATCTGGTCAAGACAGGAATATATATTTTAATTTGTGGTGGGATAAATGTTAGAGGTTGCAGCAAATGGAGTATTGTACACTACGGGTCTTTCAGCCAAGTTTAGAGGCAACCGTGTGGGGCCAGTGCTATGATGTGTCGCGTCAACTCGTACAACGAGGAGAAGCTTGATTTTACTACTACACGCCTTCTCCCTCGCCGATGCGCACGGTGGCTCGCAGACGAGGACAGGCTTTTGCTTATAGTACTACAATAAGCTATCCCTCCCGCTCGCGGTGGACGGACATGCAGCAGTGGATTCGATACTGTAGAAGTAGTAGTAGTAACATCATTGTTCGTCTTCTCGAAGAGGAGAAGAGCCAAGCGCAACCCGAACGTGGCAGTTGCGAACCTTGGAGCACACATATAAATAAACGAGACCAACCCGGGCTCGACTAGCCTGTTGGCATTTTTATAGAAGAAAACTCCGTGAGCACCAAACGCTCAAGCCGAGACTTGAACCTTGGTGGGCTGGCTGCGAACTCCCGCGCCTTGCCAACTGAGCTATGCTCAGTTCTCAGGAGCACGCATATAGGCAGGCTCTTGCGTGAGACAAAATTGCTATGTGAGCCCACTATTACTTGCTAGTATAGCCCTGTAAACCAGAAAGGAGTATTTGCCTTTCTAGAGATTTCAACAAGTGACTAGACTACACCGAGACGGAGTACATATGGAGGAAAATGAGTGAATCTCCACCGTAAATAAATATGTAGTTCTCTCGTTTTCCTCTCCGCCTTGGTCACAGTGCACAATATTGAGTATACTAGTACTATCATCTTGAAATTTACGAAGTCACCATAGGCACCTCGTCGTCGACGGGAACATCTCCTGACACGCGATAGACGCGAGCGGTTGTCGCCTCCATAGGTGCTTGAATGCCAAGGAGGGAGAGGGTAGCGGTTCCCGAGACGTTGAACAGTCAATGATGCATCCTCAAATTACATGCAGAGGGAATTAATTGGAGAAGCAGAATAGAGCCAGGACGATGTGAATGCAATAGAGTTTGGATTCTCATATAAAGGCGCCCCACCACTCCAATCAATCTACTCCTAGTCTCTGTGCAACACTGCTCACTCCAATCCAAGACCAAGTGACTAGAAGCCAGAAGCACCTATGGAGGCGATGGACACGAGCGGCAATCGGTCATGCCAAATCATCAAGGCGCCGCTCAAGGCCCCAAGACCGCAAGCGTTTCAGACGGTCTTTGGCGACCGCCGATGTCGTAGCCCTCGCCGATGCCGACTTCACCTCTCGCATGGACGACATGATGGTCAACTCCATCCGCAAGTTCACCGCCGTCAAGAAGCGCACGGACGACCTTGCCGTACTGCTCCAGCTCGCGCGCCCAGGCTCCTCATTGCCTGCCACCCTCATCAGCCTCCATGGTGACAAACTCTTTCAAGCCCTAGTGGCCCAGCAGGTGCCGGAGGACGCGACAAAGAATGTGCACCTCGAGGCCGCGCTCGTCGTGTAGCGCCTCACCATGCAAGAAACCATCGACCTGCACATCCACGTCTACAAGGAAATCGTCTACATAGGCCACTACAAGGCCAGCGAGGACAGAAAGACGTTGGCCTTGTTCAAACGGCTGGAATCTTTGGACGCCATTGTTCAGAAGCACGTCGACCTGGCCACGAAAGCCGCTGCTACTTAGCCGCCGTCCAGTGGGCCGACGCCCTGAGTCGAGGAGGTGGACGTCGTCGATGGATGCATCTCTTCTTCTTGCCTCCTGTAACCAGCACTGCATCGCCTCGTGGCCTTAATGTTTTATTAGTACTAGCAAGATGCCCGTGCGTTGCACATAACATCAAGATGCATTTGTATGACTAGTTTATCTTGTGAAAGAAAAGGATGAACGAGGGAAGGCCTTATTTGCAAATGTGGAGAGGTGTGTGGGTACCTTTTTGCAAAATTGCCATAGTTTCCTTCCTATCCGTCAGATATAAATCGGACGGCCTATGTTGCAGGATGGCAGGCACACCATCATCACCAACTCTGTTTTTTATAAGAGTGTAGATATAGGTATAATATAGGAGTATATTGCATTTTTATTCCAGTAGTAATGTTTTCACTGTGAGGTGGGGCCGCAGTTGAGCAAACCGACCATCGGCAAACCCCCACCCCGCCCACCGGGCTTCGACTGAGTTTAGAATTAGAAGAGAGAAATGAGGGAGAAGAGCCAGCTGTAGCACAGACGCAGTTGTCAGATGGGACTCGCGTTGATAGAATAGGAGTACTGAGCACTCGTACCTCTTTTTCTAGGGAAAAAGCAGTTGTATGTCTAGCACTACCACTAGTTGGGTGTGTGCGACCTATACCTGTCATCCCTTTAGATCACCTTTTCGAACCGCAGCTACGCTTCACCGTAGATATTTTTTCATGCATTTATCCTCCTATATGTACTCCTAGGCTATTTCCACGTGCTCCCTTTCGCCGACATGTGGGACATAGAGCATCTGGGTCATAGTGCATGCATGACTCGGAGAATATGCCGGGGTACTTTACATTTCAGACCTCACAAATTACATGCAAACCCCCCGCAGAAGAATAAATAAATATATGAATTACTACATGAAACCGGATTATTTTTGTAGAAACCGCAGCACGTCATTAAATTTTGGACATAACACGTTTATAAAAAACTACCGACCCTAAACTAGTCTAAGGGCCTCTTTGATTCACAGAATACTTAAAACACAGAAATGGGAAAAGTATGATGGAGATGAACCGAGACGAGGAGAACTCTAACTCAGTTAGAGGTTAGAGTTAGATTCTAACCCTGGACCAACTCTAAACCAAAGAGGTGTATGGATAGCAGGGTTAGATTGACAATAAATGTTCTTTCTCAATCATTTGACTACTTTGGACCCTATTTCCTGCCGGATTTGGTGTGGCCGGCTCTTGTGTGGCCTCCTCCAGCTCACAATTGACATAAACGAACCATCTTTACAAATCAAGCATGCAAAACATGATAAATTTTACTTTGTCCATACAATTGAGATATCCCGCTCAAACATACAAGTCCTCAATCAAGCTTCACAAAAAAATACACTCCATGAAACAAAGCATGAGCTAACTCATCACGGAAGTCATTCACGATAGGGATGGAGCCCGGAGCCCCTCACGCACCCAGGGAGGAGCTCGTCATCGTCGCTCTGGAGGAAGGCTCTGTAGATCCCAAGCCACGGGAACCGCTCCGACGCCAAGGCTATGAAGTTGAGGTCGACACCGGCATGGGTAGCAGGGCCACTTGCTGACGACTGCAAACCGAATCTTTGGGCCACTAGAAATAATGCAAGCCTGAAACTGAAATACCTAGAAAGGTGAACTGAATCTTTGGGCCTCTAGAAATAATGCAAGCCTGAAACTGAAATACCTAGAAAGGTGAACTGAATCTTTGGTCCTCTAGAAACAATGCAAGCCTGGAACTGAAATACTTAGAAAGGTGAACTGATTCTTTGGGCCTCTAGAAAGTGCAAGCCTGAATCTGAAATACCTAGAAAGGTGAACTGAATCTTTGGGCCTCTAGAAAGATTTATTACCTCCTCAAGCAACATCAAACAATTCCATGCGTGCACCACAAATCTATACCAAGTTTAATCAGGATCTACTTTTCCAAATCAAAATTAGCGGTAGAGCGAGCAAGATCAATGATATGGCTGTGAGACAGAGAAGGAACGAACAAACTCACCCCTCTAGTGGCCTCCTTGGTAGATGTGCCACCGCCGCGCAAGACAGAGGGAGAAAAACGGCCGGTGAAGGGGGAGCGGGGCGAGCTTCAAAGGCCGGACGGAGAGGGCGGCCGGAGGAGAGAGAGGGCGAGCGGCAGAGCGGCGCTTGGGCGGGCGGCCTGATGGGGAACAGAGAGGAGTCGTGCGAGGGGGGAGGGGGAGGGAGCGATCTGGTGCGGGCAGGGGAGATTTTTTTAGTTCTCTTTTAGTGGGCCCGAGGACAACTAACCCAATTAGAACCTCTCCATCGGGCTAGTTATTTTAGCTGGGTTAGAGCAAACTAGCTCAAACGTACTAACCCCTCCTGTTTGGATAATTTGAGGCTATTTCAACCCAAACTATCTCTAACTCAGGGATCCAAACCAAGAGGAGTAGTACTGGACCATGGCACATTGTTTTTTATGGCCATATCAGCATGTTGTTTTCTACTGCTGATTCACTGGGTTGCCGAGGTTCGCACTCCTCCGACGTGAGTAGTAGTACTACTACTCCCTCCGTTCCTAAATATAAGTCTTTTTAGACATTTCAAATTGACTACAACATACGGATGTATGTAGACATATAGATTCACTCATTTTGCTCCGTATGTAGTCACTTGTTGGAATCTCTAGAAAGACTTATACCGCATGATTCTTTGCTCCTTCTTACTACTACGTACTACTTCGCCGACATGTGGGAGAGCCAGCAGCATCCTGCATCTGGGTCGACGTAATACGTGTCATGAACCAGATTAGAGTGCAGAACGGAAGGGGGGCATCACCCCGGTCATACCGCCAGTAATTCATGACTATAGTGAGTAGTCATATCACAAGTCTTTCCAGCAGTAACGCGCCGTCAAATCACACAGCCCGACCTTTCCAGCAGTAAGTAAGTTGAATCCGCTACTCCCTCACCCTCCTCGCCTCTCTGTCAAACCGCCAAGGTGAAAACTACCGCGCGCACTGCCCGGGAAAAGCCCCTCCCTCAACTTTTAACTACGTGAAAATAGTTCGAGCTTGTTGGTTCTATATAAATACTAGTACTATATGTTTATTCACCCGTGGGGTTGTTCAATGAATGGAGGGCCGGGGAGCACAAGTGAACAATACTACTACTACTAGTAGTAGTAAGTAGGAGTCGTACAGTTAGTCACCTTAAATAGAGAGTTTCTTTTCTTTAATGCCACGTACACAAATTGAAACGCTTGTTATGGAGAGAAAAAGATAATCACTCCACTATATATGTACGCAGGGGCCTGAGTGCTTGCTTTAATAGGGTTGGTCTCTTCATTCTCTCATCCTCTCCAGATATAAAGAAGACAGCGGTAGCGACATTTTGTCTCTACTCACCGCTGGTCACAGATCCGTCCGGATCCCTTCGGCTGGTGTGTGTAGAGGACAAGGTGCATCGTTCACGCGGTCATCACCGACGAGGGAGGAAACCCATAGCTGCCGGAGGGGCCCGATCCTCTGCCCGTGCCGTTCTCTCCGACACAAAGCCGTCTCGGGAGGTCCTCCGACCCTTCTTCCTCCATGCCGTATTGTGCGCAGATCCGACCTGCCGCCGCCGACATCCCGACGACCCTCAGGTATAAGTTCTTCGAAAGCAGCCTTGCTCTACTGCCCCAGCTCCCCACGTGTCTGCATGTGCATCTTTTTCTACTCCCATCAGCTCTTCCAAAGCCACCTAAATTTTTAGTATTATTAGAGGTAAAGCTACTTCATGGTTCAAATCTAGGACTTTGTACAAACAACGAAGAAAGGGGGGGAATTTGTAGCATGAATCTAGGACTTGATTCAAAGAGGAAATAATATGGTGAAAGTAGTAGAGACCGGATACCCAACCTGTCTCTTGGTTGAAAAGGGAAATAATGGGAAAACACACTACAAAAGGAACAAATCTATTATTGGTTGAAAAAAGGATAGAAAGTGGCGGCTGGTGGACAAGTCAACAGAGTATGTCTAGGATTAGATTTGTTGCCCTCACATAGTACAAGGTCTCCAGGATTAGAATTCCTGCCCTCACATAGTAAAAGGTCTCAGGATTAGATTTGCTGCCCTCACATAGTAAAAGGTCTCCAGGATTAGATTTGCTGCCCTCACATAGTAAAAGGCTCCAAGATTAGATTTGCTGCCCTCACATAGTAAAAGGTCTCTAGGATTAGATTTGTTGCCCTCACATAGTAAAAGGTCTCCAGGATTAGATTTGCTGCCCTCACATAGCATGAACAAACTCGGCATCAGCACTTTATGCCTCCTTGTAGGTACATTGTGCTGATGCGTCCACTGTCGCATGCCCTTATACCAACCTTTTGCTGTTGTTAATGTAAGGGTGCATGTAAAATGAAGCGATCACACTCTTACCTTAGGGACATGTCTAACTAGTGTTATTGTTAATCTAATGCCTCCAATGATAAGATGCAATTAAACTGTGTTACAAATGGTACTCCTACTGTTTTCCCCAGTATGATAAGTAAGTTGCTCCTTTACGCTGCTGAGTGTCCTGGTGTCCCCACGGTCCCATGCCCTTAAACCAACTCTTTAGCTGTTGTTGATTACTGTATCAGGTAAACACAAGCAATGCCACCATTAAAGTAATCCCATATTTGAGGAATCTCATTGTTGATCGTAATGCTTCTGGTAACATGAAGCATTGCCGACGTTTTAAAATTTCTACTGTCCTTGCGTGATTGCCATGAACATAATTAAGATGCTTCTTTTCATTTCGTATATTCTTATTGACCAAGAATCGCTTACTTTCTATCTTTTTGTGCAGATAGGGATATGCATTTCACCTTGTTACTATTGTGACCTTTTGGTGAACTGCACAAAACACTTTTTTTTGGAATGAGTGTCTTGTGCATTTCAACTAAGATGTCACGTGGGCAACACCTCTCAATTTTGGTGTAACTGCACAAAATAGTGATTGGAGTTTCCAAAATCTCCGTCAAGTTCTGCTGGTAATCTCGTGCAACATTTTATTAGCCTTTGCAAGATGAGTCGTCACTGTCACCACAATGGCACTTTATTTTAGTGGAACTACACAAAAGGATAAGAAAATTATAGTTGCACCTTACATGAGCCGGACAGCCAACCTTAATGTTCCTCAATTTTAGTGCAACTACTAAAGAAGAACACCTGACTCACGAGAGCAAGTACTTCTTGCTAGCTGAATGATACAATCTTTGCTTCATTTCAGGTAAACTGCAGAAAAAGGCGCATGAATTGAATCATGGAACTCCAGGCAGGCCTCATCCGAGTGGAGCTGCAGGTTGAGTTCAAGGAGGCCACTATTAAAGTGAAATCATGCTCTTCTTGTTTGTGCTATGCAAACAGGAATACTCAACTACAGATGTTGTGACGGTCAAGAGCATTCGCCAAGTTCTTCGATTGTATGACATGGCTAGCCAAGATGGATTTAATTCCGATATTCACTTTATCAAAAGGCTCTAATGGGTTGGTTCTGAATCTTGAAAGATGGGAATCAATGAGATGTGTAGGCATCTTTGTTGTACTTATTATTTGAATCTTATTTGTTGGTTCTGAATCTTGCAAGCTGGGAATCAATGAGATGTGTAGGCATATTTGTTGTACTTATTATTTGAATCTTATTTGTTGGTTCTGAATCTTGCAAGCTGGGAATCAATGAGATGTGTAGGCATCTTTGTTGTACTTATTATTTGGATCTTATTTGTTGGTTCTGAATCTTGCAAGCTGGGAAACATGGCATGATGATGCAGAGGAAAACAACCATAACAAACAGTTCAAACTTGGTAGTATTATCTTTGTGAAAGTGTGACAAATGTGCTGATGTGCGTCCTGAGAATAATAATTCTATTATTTGTGCATGTTGATCATGTGGCACTGATAGAACGAGCCAATGCGTTGCTTGTTTTAAGTATAAATTTCTATTAAAGCTAATTAAATTTAAGTAAAGTGACGACTAAATCATGTTATTACAGTACCAATACAGACCCGCTCGTGAACCGACGTGTGGCCGGAGTAGGTTTCTTAATGGAGGCATTTGAATGCGTTGAGGGTGAATCTTTTGTCGGGCGTGCAGCAGACGAGGGATGGGTAGTAACTGTTGTCGCCTATACACACTCAGTTTACTGTTGAATCCAGTTCCCCAAGAGCTGAAAAATGAACTGTTGTCGCCGCCTACACACTCGTTCACTTGAAGAGACTCCAATGGTGATCCGAGGGGTGAGCCTGCTGGATATGGATTTCAGCAAGGAGTTCCCCTTTGAGTTTGCCATTCTGTCCTATGGTTACACCAAGTTGAATGTGATGTACACCAATGATCCGGACTCGGTGAAACTCTGCCTCGCCGAGTTCAAGCAGTACCTACAGGACGAGAGAGCACAAGGTTGCAGAACTAGACCTTGTGCCCATCCATTCGACTCCTGACAGGGACAAGCAGATCGCCATCGCCCAGGTATGTGTGCGGGACGAGGTTCTCATCTACCACTTCTGTAGGGCCATCAGAGGTTCTGGAGCATTTGCCCGTTTCATCGGCAGCGCCGACTACACCTTCGCTACGGTGGAGAGCAGGAAGAACGCGACAATTCGGCCATCTGGTGCAACAAGCTTGTCGACATCCAGAAGCAATACAAGATCATCAGCAACGGGCAGGAGAAGGACTCCGTGGTTAATCTCGCCGAGACCATCATCGACCCCTGATACGCCAACATGAAAGAAGACAACGATACCAAGGACCTGAACACGTGGTAGGTACCTCTAAATCTAGCCTACATAACCTACGCGGCCAAGGACGCATACGCATGCTACGACATGTACATGCAGATCTTGGACATGACGGCGTGTCTGCTTCCCGTAACCGACGAGTACACGGACAGCCGCAATGTCATGATCAAGTGTGCCAGGAAGGTCTAGATGTTGTACTTTATCTGTTTATAAGCACCTTTATCATCTGAGTGTTTCATGCATTAGCCTATGTGTCGTAATTATCAGTTTTGTCCGAAATATTTCTTTTAAGAACCCATTAACCTGTTTGATTTTTTTAGTGGCTATTTGCTTATGTATGTAACTAGTTCACTTGTCCGTTAAAAAAACTAGTTCACTCGGCTGATGTGCTTTGAATCTCCTTCCTCCAAACATATTCCCCTCCTCAGGTGGACCCAGCAGGTATCGTACACATACATATGGGACCAACCACCTATCCATTTGTATTTCTTTATTTTGTTCAATCTTTCGTCTTCTTCCTATACAGCAGTTGGCCATCCCTCTACTACCACACATTTTCCGGCGGCGGCAGCTCCACCTGCCCACCCTGCACCCGAACAAGTCAACCCTCGTTCCCTCCGCGTGCGTCTTCCCCCACTACGGTTCGTTCGGTCCGAGGTCTCGACGTCGTCCTCCGCCTTGGTGCTCTAGCCGCGGCGCCGCCGTCTATCATTCCCAACATGGTGAGCAAAGCAAGAGGAATCGGGAGACAACTATTCGTCGAGAGGCTGACAGTCCCGGGCCCACCAGGTCCATGGCCTAGGTTTTGTTGTTTAACATGGGCAACCCACGACATGTTTCAACATTTTTTGGATCCAGCAGGTATCAAGCGGCCTCTGGGCCTCCCAACCTAGCTTGTCTATAACATCAGCAGCCCAAGTTATGTTTGTTTTTTCAAGACGACGCACAACTCAGTTCTATTTTCCTATAAGAATGCAAAACTGAACATGTTTTCTATAAGAATGCAAAACTGAACCTTTATTTTTCATTTTCATTAATCCTATATTTGACGAATGTCATTGTTGATTGTAATGCTTCCGGTAACATGAAGCATTGCTGGCGTTTTAAAATTTCTACTGTCCGTGCGTGATTGCCTTGAACATAATTAAGATGCTTCTTTTCATTTCGTGTATTTTTCGTATATTCTTATTGACCAGCAACTGTTTACTTTCTATCTTTTTGTGCAGATAGGGATATCCATTTCACCTTGTTGCTATTGTGACTTTTGGTGAACTACACAAAACACCTTTTTTTAATGAGTGTCTTATGCAGTTCAACTAAAATGTCACGTGGGCAACATCTCTCAATTTTGGTGGAACTGCACAAAATGGTGATTGGAGTTTCCAAAGTCTCCGTCAAGTTCTGCTGGTAATCTCGTACAACATTTTATTAGCCTTTGCAAGATGAGCCGTTACTGTCACCACAATGAGATGAGAATGTTGCAAGCTGGGAATCAATGAGATGTGTAGGCATATTTGTTGTACTTATTATTTGAATCTTATTTGTTGGTTATGAATCTTGCAAGCTGGGAATCAATGAGATGTGCAGGCATCTTTGTTGTACTTATTATTTGGATCTTATTTGTTGGTTATGAATCTTGCAAGTCGGGAAACACGGCATGATGATGCAGAGGACAACAACCATAACAAACAGTTCAAACTTGGTAGTATTATACGTGTGGAAGTGCGACAAAGGTGTTGATCGTAAAGCGCCCTGAGAATAATAATTCTAATTGTTGTGCATGTTGATCTTGTGGCACTGATAGAACGAGCCAATGCATTGCTTGTTCTAAGTATAAATTTCTATTAAAGCTAATTAAATTTAAGTAAAGTGACCACTAACTCTTCTTATTACAGTACCAATACAGACCCGCTCGTGAACCGACGTGTGGCCGGAGTAGGTTTCTTCATGGAGGCGTTTTAATGCACCGAGGGTGCATCTTCTGCCGGGCGTGCAATGGGCGAGGGAGGGGTAGTAACTATTGTCGCATGTACACACTCAGTTTACTGTTGAATCCAGTTCCCTAAGAGCTGAAAAACGAACTGCTACCGCCACCTACCCACTCGTTCACTTGAAGAGACTCCAGTGGCGATCCGAGGGTTGAGCCTGCTGGATATGGACTTCAGCAAGGAGTTCCCCTTTGAGTTCGCCGTTTAGTCCTATGGCTGCACCAAGTTGAATGTGATGTACACCAACGATCCGGACTCGGTGAAGCTCTGCCTCGCCGAGTTCAAGCAGTACCTACAGGACGAGAAAGCACAAGGTCACAGGAGTAGACCTTGTGCTCATCCATTCATCTCCTGACAGGGACCAGCGGATCGCAGTCGCCAAGGTATGTGTGCAGGACGAGGTTCTCATCTACCACTTCTGTAGGGCCATCAGAGGTTCTGGAGAATTCGCCCTTTTCATTGGCAGCGCCGACTGCACCTTCGCTACGGTGGAGAGAAGGAAGAACGCGACGATTCGTCCATCTGGTGCAACAAGCTTGTCGACATCCAGAAGCAATACAAGATCATCGGCAACGGGCAGGAGAAGGACTCCGTGGTTGACCTCGCCGAGACCATCATCGACCCCTGATACACCAACATGAAAGAAGACAATGATACTAAGGACCTGAACACGTGGGAGGTACCTCTGAATCTAGCCTACATAACCTACACGGCCAAGGACGCATGCGCATGCTCCGACATGTACAGGCGGATCTTGGACATGAGGGCGTGTCTGCTTCCCATAGCCGACGAGTACACGGACAGCCGCAGTGTCATGATCAAGCGTTCCTGGAAGGTTTAGATGTTGTACTTTATCTGTTTATAAGCACCTTTATCATCTAAGTGTTTCATGCATTAGCCTATGTGTCGTAATTATCTATTTTGTCTGAAATATTTCTTTTAAGAACCCATTAACCTGTTTAATTTTTTTAGTGGCTATTTGCTTATGTATGTGACTAGTTCACTTGTCCGTTAAAAAAACTAGTTCACTCGGCTGCCGTGCTTTGAATCTCCTTCCTCCCAACAAATTCCCCTTCTCAGGTGGACCCAGCAGGTCTCATACACAGACATATGGGACCAACCACCTATCCATTTGTATTTCTTTATTTTGTTCAATCTTTCGTCCTCTTCCTATACAGCGGCTGGCCATCATAGCCTATGGCTTTGGCCAGGCCATCCCTCTACTCCCACACATTGTTCGGCAGCGGCAGCTCCACCAGCCCACCCTGCACCCGAACAAGTCAACCCTGGTACTCCCCTCTGCCCGCGTCTTCCCCTGCTCTAGTTCGTTCGGTTCGAGGTCTCGACGTCGTCCTCCGCCTTGGTGCTCTCGCTGCGGCGCCGCCGTCTGTCGTTCCCAACATGGCAGCAAAACAAGAGGAATCGGGAGACAACTGTTCATCGAGAGGCTGACAGTCACGGGCCCACCAGGTCCATGGCCTAGGTTTTGTTGTTTAACATGGGCAGCCCACGACATGTTTCAACATTTTTTTGGATCCAACAGGTATCAAGCGGCCTCTGGGCCTCCCAACCTAGCTTGTCTATAACATCAACAGCCCAAGTTATGTTTGTTTTTTCAAGACGACACACAGCTCAGTTCTATTTTTCTATAAGAATGCAAAACGGAACCTATTTTTCATGGCGACTCCCACGCCCTCCTTCCACCTGGCGACTCCAAGGGCGAACTCACCAGAGATCCATGGCATCTCATCCTCGTGAGCTCCTCCGGCCATCATGGCCCCCCCTCTCCTGGATCTCTCACCAGGAGTGGGATTTGCTGATCAGGTCAGAGCTAGATTCTCCACCCATGTTAATTGCCTTGACCCACAACATGCTTTTCATCTAGTTGTCTCGTTTAGTCATTCTTCCTTCCCTCTCACCATTGAGAATGTCAGCCATGCGCTCCAATCTTGCATCGGTGGTTTACCATCTGGACTTCATGTCATTCACATTCGTGGGCACATTTTCAAGTTTTCTGTCATCACTAAGGCGGTGGGATTTGTGATCTGCCGTCTTAGATCTTTTAGATGCCCGCTTTTCTTTTGCCATTTTCACCTATGGGGTTTCGGCGGGCTAGCATGGATCAGAGAGTACCAAAATTGGCTCTATGAGCTAGATCATGAATGGTCTTTGGTAACCAAATCCCCTCGCCGTATCCTCACCGGTGTAAATTCCATCCCCGTAGGCCGCCGCCACCTCCCTCCTACTCCGATGGGCAGACCACTCTCCCATGCAAACCACCCTGCGCCTTCGTCGGATCACGAGCCATCTTCGGGCATGACCGGTACCATTCAAATTTCAAATCCTATCATCACCCCCATGGCCCAATCTTCCAACCCACAGCCCACTGACCCATCCCCACCTCTTTTAGCCCATGCTGGCCAGCCACAACAGGCCTCGGCCCAACCCGCTCTCATCTCACCTTATAACCTAGCCCTTAATCCCCCGCCTACCATTATCCCACCAAACCAAGACGACCATAATACCATCTCCTCTGGTTTATCTATCTGCGGTAAATGCTATCTTTTGGCCACCTTCGTGCGGATTACATAAATTAGTTTAGATGTCGTAGTTGTTATAGATACGACCATATATCTCGATTTTGTTCAACTCCAAAAAAAATCCCCCGTTTATCGGGAGAAATCCCACCTACCTACCAACCCGCCGCATGTGCCCGATAACCCACATGACGACTCGTCTCCCCAAAACCCCCTTCCCCCCTCGACCAGCCAGCTCACCTTGCCTTTCGCCTTGCTCCCCCTTGAAACCCTGCTCTGCCCCTTCGTCTTTCTCCACCGCCCAACCAAGCTCCACCGAAGCCATGGCCACCTACCCCTGCGACCCCTTGCCCGTCCTCCAACCAGGCACTACCATCACGGATGCTAATGGAAACCGACGCTGTCGCACCTACCACTACCTCGGCGGCGAACCTCTGGTCCAATCCGGAGATTGAGCCATGGTCTCCCTCGCCCCCCACCGAACCCTAACCAGTTCGATACCGGTGCCATGCTCATCAACCACTTCCTCGACCATGAGCGTGGTTTCCGCATCGCCGAGATCTCTCGCTGTGGGATGGGTGCTGCTCTCGTCCGCTTCCGTCATGCATGTGACATCAACACCGCCATCGCCAACAGCTCGTACTTCGTCGGAGACTCTGTTCCGCCATGACCGAGGTATCAACCATAGGGATTGTACTTTTACAATGACCGAGGTATCAACCATGATGGTGAACTTCCCGCTTGAGGCATGGAGACCTGACAAAGTTAAAGAGTCAGTTAGTGGATTTGCTAAGTTCTTAGTTTGGAACAGAGACATGTCAAACAGAGCACATATCCTAGTCAAAGTCAGAGTGCCTGATCTGCTTGAAAATACCTGTTAGCCATGTCATTTGTGAGAGTCTTGATGATTATGGTCATCGGAGGTTGAAAGGATTGATATAGTTGACTAGAGGGGGGGGGTGAATAGGCAACTAACAATTTTTAGCTTTTCTTTACCAAATTAAACTTTGCATCAAAGTAAGTTGTCTAGATATGCAACTAGGTGGACAACCTATATGATGCAACAATCACAACCACACGAGCAAGCAATGAGTAGAACACAAGAAAGCTTGCACAAGTAAAGGGATGAAATAACCAAGAGTGGAGCCGGTGGAGACAAGGATGTGTTACTGAAGTTCCTTCCTTTTGAGGGGAAGTACGTCTCCGTTAGAGCGGTGTGGAGGCACAATGCTACCCAAGAAGCCACTAGGGCCACCGTATTCTCCTCACACCCTCACACAATGCGAGATGCCGTGATTCCACTATTGGTGCCCTTGAAGGCGGCAACCGAACCTTTACAAACAAGGTTGGGGCAATCTCCACAACTTAATTGGAGGCTCCCAACACCACCACGAAGCTTCACCACAATGGACTATGGCTTCACGGTGACCTCAACCGTCTAGGGTGCTCAAACACCCAAGAGTAACAAGATCCGCTAGGGATTAGTGGGGGGAATCAAAGTTCTCTTGGTGGAAGTGTAGATCGGGGCCTTCTCAACCAATCCCGAGCAAATCAACAAGTTTGATTGGCTGGGGAGAGAGATCGGGCGAAAATGGAGCTTGGAGCAACAATGGAGTTTAGGGTTGGAAGAGGTAAGTCTTCTTGGAGAAGAAGACCCCCTTTTATAGTGGGGGGACAAATCCAACTGCTACTCCACCACTCAGCTCATGACCCACGGAACTACCGCACCACAGGCGCGGTACTACCGCATGGGCCTGCGGTACTACCGCGGCGGACCGCGGTACTACCATGGGCACGACAGAGACCAGACCTGGCAAAAAGGAGCACTAACAGGGCACGGTAGATCCGCAGAAGTGGTACTACCGCGGCCCCATGCGGTACTACCGCAAGGCAGCCGCAGGCCAGGCTCGGTCGACACAGATGTAAAAAATTACATCCGTGACTACCTCCGCTGAGAAATTGTCGTGCAAAAATCCAACACGGAACTACCGCGACCAAGGGTGTGGTACTACCGTGAAAGGTGCGGATGTAAAAATTACATCCGCCCTTACCTCCGCACTTGCTACTGAACCTGGCCTGGCGTCACGGTACTACCGCGCCGCAGCACGGTACTACCGCGGGGAGCGCGGATGTAAAAAATTACATCCGCGCGAACCACCGCTTGAGCAGCGGTGCCAGACCAGAGCTCGCGGTACTACCGTTCTGAGGAGCGGTACTGCCGTGGGAGCCTACGGTACTACCGTGCCGGAGCACGGTACTACTGCTGGCTCCTACGGTAGTATCTGTCAGTAGAGCAGTACTACCGCTAGCCTGAGAAGAGCAAGGCGGAGGCCTTCAAATCGCAGAGACAAGGTGAGACGGAGGAACACTCCAAGGAGCTCGAGGAAAGGCGGTGCAAATGGGAATGTGTACGTGAGACTCCACCCAAACCTTTCCAAAGCAGACCCCCTCTTAATAGTACGGCTCTCCTACGACTCAACTCCACCGAACCGAACCGTAAAGAAACGCCATCTTCAATAATCTTCGAGGGGCATCAAATCGTCTTGTGTTTAGTCGTGAAGAATCTGAAAAGCTCAATACACACGATTAGTACGCAAAGGCATTGTCATCAATCACCAAAACTACTTAGGGACAAAAGTGCCCTTACAATCTCCCCCTTTTTGGTGGATTGATGACAATACGGGTTTTGCACAAAGGAGATGAAAATAGCACAAGCAAACCCCACATCTCTAAAATATAGATGAGCTCCCCCTAGATTCGTGATAGAGAGTAGAGTGCTTTGGACTGCACGGCACGAATACTAGGATCACCACTCCCCCTATATTTTAGAAACAAAGCATATCTTGCAATGGTAAGGCTGAATAGCATGATATAGCACAAGCTCAAAAGATGATAAGGTACGATAGAGTGCATATGTCTTACACCATATGATAAACTTAGTCTCACAAGAACAACCAAATCAAAGCAAGCAAGTTCAACGACGGAAAGCAAAGAAAATGACGAAACACACAACACACACGCAAATCCTACACTCTCTCCCCCTTTGGCATCGCGACACCAAAAAGGTAGAGAGGTCACCTACAACAAAGGTGGTAGCTCAGGCGGAAAAGGACTCCTCGTCTTCAGATTCCGCAGCAGGAATGGACTCCTCCTCTGAATCGGTCCACTTGTAGCCCTGCTTCTCCATCCAGGCAGTCTCTGGGGTGATGTGCTTCTCAGAACCGCTGGCCACATCCTCCCCGCAAGCCCTCAAGATCCTGATGTCGCGACGGCAACTCTCCTTCTGAGAAACATGGTCCTTGTACTGACCCTGAACCTGCATGCAGAACAGCCTCTTCGTCTTGTTCTTCAGCTTCTTTACCCAAGAGGGCTCAGCAGAGGGAGGCGAGAAAGCAGAACGGTCAGCAGCAGCCTCTTCCCCCCCCCCCCCCCAAGTTCCTCCTCATCCACAACCCTCCTGGCAGCCTCAGCAGAAGTGGTAGTGTTAGCCCATTGTGGCTTGATGCGGAGCCTGATGGACTCATGACGAATCCACCCTGGAGCTTCAAACTCGTCAGTGGGAAACAACCTCTCCCATGTCGTGGAGATCAAGTGGAACAGGTAAGGCCCATAGATGGGGACCTTACGGTTGAACACGGCGAACAGAAGCTCACACCACATGATATGGGAGACATGAAGTGGTTGAGTCTGAGCCTGACGAGCCTCCTCGCAGATAAGCATCATGTCAACGAGGTAAGCATGTACCTGGCCCATGTCCCCAATGCGTGGGAAGAGGGTGTTCCGAAAGAGTCGATGCATGATGTCAAGGAAGGGATTAAGCACCCATGCAGTCTTCTTGTTGGGAAGAGTCTTCGGAACAAGGAATGGCATGAGTTTGTTCTTGTTGGCAGACTCAGAGTTGGCATGAGGGCGAACTCCAACTAGCGTGTTGAGCCCTTCATCTGGAACGTTAAGCAACTCCATGAACTCCTTCCAAGTAGCAGACAGTCGGCGACCATTAGTCATCCAAGTCATGGTCCTTGCATCATCAGTGCTGAAATGGACGGAAGCAAAGAACTGTGCGATGATCTCTGGATCAATATCCTTGTGGAAGGTGAGTGTCGGTGTCAAAACCGGCGGATCTCGGGTAGGGGGTCCCGAACTGTGCGTCTAGGCGGATGGTAACAGGAGACAAGGGACACGATGTTTTTACCCAGGTTCGGGCCCTCTCGATGAAGGTAATACCCTACTCTGCTTGATTAATATTGATGATATGGGTAGTACAAGAGTAGATCTACCACGAGATCAAGGAGGCTAACCCCTAGAAGCTAGCCTATGGTATGATTGTTGTTGGTCCCACGGACTAAAACCCTCCGGTTTATATAGACACCGGATAGGTTAGGGTTACACAGAGTCGGTTACAATGGTAGGAGATCTACATATCCGTATCACCAAGCTTGCCTTCCACGCCAAGGAAAGTCCCATCCGGACACGGGACAAAGTCTTCAATCTTGTATCTTCATAGTCTTGGAGTCCGGCCGTGACGATTGTCCGGCTATCCGGACACCCCCTAGTCCGGGACTCCCTCAGTAGCCCCTGAACCAGGCTTCAATGACGATGAGTCCGGCGCGTTGATTGTCTTCGGCATTGCGAGGCAGGTTCCTCCTCCGAATACTTCATAGAAGGTTTTGAACACAAGGACAGTGTCCGGCTCTGCAAAACAAGTTCCACATAACACCGTAGAGAGAATAACTTTTGCACAAATCTGCTGACGTACTCCGCGGCATGACATCACACCACGGCCAGGCCTTTATATGAATCGTTTTTTACTGTTCCACCTCAGCGCGTTTAGCGAGGCGGTTTCCTTGGAACGTCTTATCAAAGCATAGATCATGCCCCCTTATTCCGGGATTCTCATCAATACGGACGTGGGTAACCCAACCGTGCCCGTTGGCACGCCTCCTCTATCAAATGCGAGCCCTAGTCGACCACGGGGTGGGCTCTTGGTATTCAACCTCTTTATAATGAGACCAAGGCCCTCTTCTTTTTACACCCTCCATCAAGTTCGCCTCGCGCTTCGAGTTCCAACACCCAAAGCTTCAGATTCGGGCGCTTCGGACTTTCGACGATGTCCGGCTCCGATCAGCACGGCCGATGTATGTCGTCCTCCGTCACAGAAGAAGATGTGCTAAAGCTGCGAGACGCCAGGTATCTGACCGGCGAGATCTCGCATAGGCTGCCTGCTCGGGGCAGGTCATTCCCACTCCCGAGCCCGGCGAGAACGTGGTGTTCGTGTCCCACTTCCTTCGGGTTTAGGCTTCCCGATGGATCCCTTTGTGCGGGGCTCATGTTTTATTATGGGCTTGATTTCCATGACTTGAATCCGAGTCCATCCTCCATATCTCGTCTTTCATTGTCGTGTCTGAGGCCTTCCTCCATATTATCCCCCACTTTGGATTGTGGCTCAAGACCTTCAAGGTAGAGCCAAGGATGATCGAGGGCAACAAGCAGAGTCTTGGAGGGGCGGTCATAAGCAAATGTGCCTGATGCTCCATGGCCCGAGGGCTCTTTTCAAGAGGAGCTTGGTTTGTGGCAACGAGAGTGGTTTTATATCACCGCTCCCGGGGCACCAAATGGGCGGCGCTCCCGCTTCCGGCCAGGTCCACCACAGCGGCTGGCATCATGGGTCAACAAGGGGCTCGACTGGGGGCCGTCCAAGGACGTTCCCTTGCTGCAGGGCCGTATTCGAGACCTCCAAGAGAGGGAGATCAATCTGATTGCAGTGGCACAGGTTATGTTGATCCGGCGCCTTCAGCCCTGCAAGAACGCCGCCTCCGCCTGTGGGAATTCAATCCGGAGGGACCACAAGCTCTCCAAAATTTTATGGGCACGACGCCCGTGGAGATGTATAAACTGTTCTTCGGATCACAAGACAAGTGTCTGGACCTGACTGAGGACGCAGGACTAAGCTGCAATCGCCTAGATACTCAAGTAAGTAGTCCTGTAATCGGACAAGCCGTTCATTCATTTATCTTATATATATGCCCTTTAAAGGAGCCGTTTCTTTGAGCAGGAGTGGATTGCTAAGGCAAAGTTAATAAGGTGTCCGGCTCCCCTCCCGGAGACCACGCCGGATCCCATGCTGACCAAGATGTTGAAGGTCGCGCCTTTTGAAGAAGGCGAAGGAGGGAGCGGGGAAGCAACTGCCTCTACGAAGGAGGCTATCAAGGAAGGAGGGATTAAAAGTCCCGTCTTTCAAGGAGAGAAGAGGACCGCTTCGGAAGATCCGAAGGTCAAGGCCTCAAAGAGGGGAAGGGAATCTTCGTCGGAGAGTCCGGCGCTGGGAAGTAACCCAGCCCCACTATTTCCCAAGGATCAGCCCTCCAAATGAGCCGTAAGTAAAAAAGAAGGGGTCTTGTAAATAAGGAACATCCCTGTATTTATTTATGAAGATAAACGAAATTGTACCTTGTAGTTCGGACCTCAGCCCTTCTCAGCAGAGCTCGTCTTCGGGGGATCTTCTTCCGGAGATGATGGAGAGCGAAACGCTCCACCTGTCGCACCCTCATGTGAAGCGGACGACCCGGAGGTGTCGTGGCGGAGGGTTCCCCCAAGTCCGGCGGGGGCGGAAGGTCCGGCGCCAAGTGGCGTGCGGTCGGAGGAGCTGAAGGATCTGCTCGGGCGAGCGGCTATTTCCGAAGATCACTGTGCTCTAATGGGTACGGTGATTGAAAGAATTGCATCCGCAGAGTGGATTGCATGAAGCCGTCGAAGCTTATCGACGGAGTTTGAGGTACGCAAAAATGATGTACCTTCGGCGCTTATGCATATAAAATGCGCCTGTATAGATAGTAGCCCCTGAGACTCGGTATGTTGTCAAAATTGATAACGTGCCGAGGATCGAATTCTCAGTTATAACGCATCGCCGCTCCTAAACAGGTGGCGGGGCGTCCAGTGGCCAGCCGGACTGATGAATATGCCGAACTAAAGCGGCAACTTGATGAGGCGGATGCGGACATCGCACTGGTCAATAAACGGTTTGACGAGTCACAAGGTATGCGACTTCTATGCGGACACCTGGTAAGGGAGCTTGACGCCCATGTCTTACTATTCGTATGCTTAATGCAGATGGTGCCGCTGCCGTGGAGGAGCTGCGGGCGGAACTCTCCCGAGCGAAAGAGCAAGCCAGGATTAGTAATGCGGCCGCTTTAAAGGCGGCCGAAGAGCTAGAAGCCGAACGGGCTGCTCACTGCCGAAGCAAAGAGGAAATAGCCGATATGGCCAAAAAGTTGAGGAATACTACCGATCGCTGCGAGGTTCCTGAAAAAGAACGTCAAGTGGAACAAGAGGGCCTGAAAAAGGCCGCCGCCGAATCCAAGAATGCCCAGTCGGCTTTGAGAGCTGCCAAGGAGGAGCTGAGTCAGGCCGGAGCCATTGCGGCTGGAAAACCGTTTCTGCTGCGGAGGAAATATACGGATCCAAAGTATGCTTAGTTGGATAAGTTGTGGAGTTCGGAGGATGCTTATCTGGACTTGGCGGCGAGCGCCGCGGATGCGGTTGAGCACTTCCGGGGCCAGAAGGGGCATAGAAGGGAAGAGCTATATTGGTCGCAATTCCATAGTCTGGAGCGTCCTCTACCGCTGACCGATCGGTTGGCCAAATGGGCCGAGCTGAATCGATTGTCCGGATTTGCCATGAAGCATGTCTTGACTCATTTGTGGCCGGGCGGACCCCAGCCGAAGAGCTATTTTGGTTTAGTGCAGCAGTTCCTTGGTGCGGTACCGCCAGACGACGCAATGAAGCGATCGGCGTGTATTGAGGGAGCGCGGATGGCTCGCCCGTGTCAAGACATAGTGGGCGAGATGAAGGCCACCGACGTTGCATCCCAAGATTCGGACAAAAGCCGAGTACCGCCGAGCACTACTTTGAAGAAGTCCTGCGGGCGCTCGTTTAATAGAGACGCAGCGATGCTCAAGGATATTATGTTTAAATGACATGTATGATTTGTGAAAACAATGTTTCAATATAATATAAGAGCTTTTTATACTTGTGCGTTCAAGTAGTAAACTACTCCTCGGCGGCCGTTTATGTATATGTGTATATAACTCGAAGATGGCAGTCCTTGGCTTCATTCCCACGCAAATAGTGCGGGGTGTTTGCAAAGAAAGCGCTTTTTCACACTTAATCCAACGTCTTGGTCCTGTTAAGGAGGTGATAGTGTAGCAAACCGCAACCGGACTATAATGCTTTATCACTTTCACTTAGCCATAGGAGTTCGAGGGTGGGGCTACTATATAGCCCACAGGGGCACCGCACTCTCCCGAATTCGGGTGCGTATGTGCCTGACGAAACCGGTCCTTCGTTAATGCGAGGAATCCTAAACATTCCAAAGTGAGTCATCGAGTGGTTGACCAGTCTCTCGCTATATCATGACGGTCAGTTTTGGCTTTCTCTACTAAGGTGCTCGCCCGGCGAACTGGGCACAATCGCAGATAGTTCTCCCTGGTGCCGCATTAGCCGTGAAAATGGAACGTAAGGCAGCAAAACACATGATCCGGGCAACCCAACATTTGACCAAAGACATGATTCGGAGCTGATGCATATAAGGCCTAACTCGAGACGCCGAATACTCCCTAAGGTATTCGGTCTTTATGAAAATGGGCAGAATAATGCCCTAAGCCCCTGGTGTCCAGGTACGCGCAAAAATTCTGGTGCGGCCAATGCCAAAATGCCAGCCTCCTCCTCGGTTATAGTAAGGAACCGGGGGATGTACATCAACAAGAGATAGTAAAAAAGGTTTACGCAGGGTCTTAATCTGAAAAGAATCCTTGCAACGGGTCCCTACTGCACGTCTGCGCCTGTTTCTCCGTTGTGCCGTATCCTAGACGGGTGTAGCACGCCGTTCGTCTGTAAAAGAGAGGAACTTAGTTTCAAAAGAAAAAGGATCGTGCAAAATATGTACTGCACATTAAATAAACAGAGTACGATTCGAAGAAGTGAATAAAATTGAGCTTTAGTGTCTCTTATGATATATGCGTGCAGCCCCTTGTATGAGGGTACGCCGCTAGTAGGCGCCAGACTCATCTAGCCGTGTCCGGGGTTTGAATGACCTACTCAGTTTCTTGGACTAGCGGAGCCGGATAGGTGTGGGGCTGTCAAGGCAATCTCACGTTCTTCCGTGCTCGAGTAACACTTAATACTTCCTTTTAATGAGATGATGCCACGTGGACCGGGCATTTTAAGTGTTAGAGAGGCATAATGCGGTATTGCGTTAAAGCGGGCGAAAGCTTCGCGTCCCAATAGTGCTTGATGGCTACTTTTAAATGGGGCGACATGGAAGACTAGCTTTTCGTGACGGAAGTTGTCGGATGAACCGAACACAACTTCTAACAGTATGGAGCCCGTACAATGGGGATATGGGCCTGGCATTACTCCTTTAAAGGAGGTGTTGCTATGGCGAATTTTGGTTGGGTTTATCCCCATCCAGCGGATTGTGTCCTGATATATCAGGTTTATGTCGCTGCCGCCATCCATGAGGACTTGTGTAAATTGGCATCCGTCGATTATAGGATCCAATATCAAGGTAGTCCATCCTGCGTTCCGGATATTTTCGGAATAGTCCTGATGGTCGAAGGTGATTGGTTTTGACAACCAGTGTGCGGCGCGCCTTTTAGTGGGCGCCACTCTGTTTTTCCCTTTGATCACGTGAAGTGAGTTTACTGTTTTAACCTCTTGTGGGAAATTCTTTTGTTTTCCGGGGCTCTGCTTGTGGTGCTCGTCATCATCTTCACTTGGTATGTCGAGCCCCTTGTGTTCGGCGTTGAGTCTGCCGGACTGCTTGAAGACCCAACAATTTCTGTGGGTATGGTTTGCAGCCCTCCCAGGAGTACTGTGGATTTGACATATCTTGTCCAAGATTTTGTTGAAGTTGGAAAGCTCATCGCTATTGTCCTTAAGGGGCAGTTTTTTGTTGTTCTGCCGTGAGCTTTTGAATCCGGCGTTGACTGCCGTGCTCTTTGCACTGTTCCTTTTAATCCGGCGCTGGTCCTTGTTGCGACATGGTTTCCCATTTCCATCCCTGATTTCGGATGTACTTGGGTCACTGGTGCTGCATCTTGCTAGCCAGCTGTCCTCTCCCGCACAAAAGCGGGTCATGAGGCTTGTTAATGCGGCCATTGTTCTTGGTTTTTCTTGGCTGAGGTGTCTGGCGAGCCATTCGTCTCGGACGTTGTGTTTGAAAGCTGCTAAGGCTTCGGCGTCCGGACAGTCAACTATTTGGTTCTTTTAGTAAGGAACCTGTTCCAGAATTTCCGGCTGACTCTCCGGCTGTTGAGTTATGTGACTTAGATCGTCTCAGATCCTGAGGGCGGACATAAGTCCCTCAAAAATTTGCCCAAATGCATCCTCGAGCTCTTCCCAGCTTCCAATGGTATTTTCGGGAGGCTTTTAAGCCAATGCCGAGCTGGCCCTTTGAGTTTAAGGGTAAGTATTTTATGGCGTGGAGATCATCTCCTCTAGCCATGTGTATGTGGAGGATGTAATCCTCAATCCGCACTCTGTGGTCTGTTGTTCCGTCGTATGCCTCTATGTTTACGGGTTTGAATCCACCGAAATTCATGATCCAAAGCACCTCATCGGTGAAACATAGGGGTGTGCGCGCCTCTATATTTGGGTGTGCCGTGATCTTCGAATTTAGGCGTGTTGCATTGCTTTGACGAGCCTGCTTTTTGGCCCATAGATGGACCCGACTGGGCCATCCTTTTGATGTGAATCCTTATGCGGATCGCATATTGGCTTGTGTGCGCGCCATTCGCCGCTCTTTTTTGCCGTGGGGTCGCCCATCCGACCGGTGGCCTTCTTACTTTTTAATTGTGGGGGCTCTAAGGCCTCCTCGTCAATTCGGGCAAGAGCTTTCTTTTCGGGTAGCTCTTTGTTCGGCGTCGCCGTGCATTTGTTCAAGGGTGTCGAATACTTTGCTCCATCTGATCCCGAGTGCATCTTCCGCTGTTTTGAGCTTCCGCTTCGCTTTTTCAGGCTACGCCAGCGATGGCGGCAGCCTTTTCTGGAGGTCATTTTGCTCCAATAGTTTGTCCGACGTGAGATTGTCCGGACTGTTGTCTTCGCCGGGGACAGATTGTTTATCCAAGTTGTCTTGTTCGGACGATTGCTCGATAGCTTGTTCGTTGTCCACCGGTTCGCCCTACTCTATGGCTGGGTCTTTGTTGAGGCGGGACTTTGTTCGGGCGTTTACGCTGCCGTTTTGACTGCTTTTCGAGGGATTTATCCTTCGTAGCGTCCCGTTGTTCCTCGTCTTCATTTCTTTTAGGTGTATCCACCATGTATACATCATGGGATGAGGTGGTTGTCCAGCGTCCTATAGGTGCTGGTTCATTGTTGTCTCCTACATCGTCGTCCATACCGTCGATGTCTTCGGAGTCGAAATCGAGCACGTCGTGTAAGCTTTTCGACGATTAGCTCTGAGTGGGTGGTGGGTGGGCGTTGAATTTCTTCGTCGTCCGCATCCCAACCTTCCTGACCGTAGTCCGGCCAGGGCTCTCCGGATAAAGAGAGAGACTTTAGTGAATTCAGGATGTCGCCAAAGGGCGAGTGCTGAAAGATGTCCTCAGCAGTGAACTCCATAACGGATGCCCAATCGGATTCGATTGGTAGGGGCGCAGAGGGTTCGGAGTTCGGAGAGGAGTCCGGCACCCTGGAGTCAAGGTCTTTGCAAAGGACAGGGATAGAGTTTGGCTCAACCGCCGTAGAGATCGTAGCCCCCGAGGCGGTGTCCAACCACTCGTCCTCGATCGGGGAATCCGGCTCCGGATTAAGGGTCGGAGCGGATGCTGGTGCGGCCTCGAGGGCACTGTTCGGCTGCTGAGCTAGATCATGCCCATCGAGACAGTGCGGGGCGCTCGGCCGTGGCTTGGATCCGTCGAAGATCAAGTCTCCGCGGATATCGGCCGTATAGTTCAAACTTCCAAATCGACTGATGGCAGGCGAAGCTTCGATCTGCTTCCAGATGGCTGCGAATTGGCCCCGCAGTGCAAAGCCGCCGAACACGAAGGTCTGTCCGGGAGAAAAGTCTCACCCTGGACCGCGTCGTTGTTGATGATCGAAGGAGCCATCGGGCCTATCGGTGACGGCATACGTAGGAACTCTCAATGAAAGCACCAATGTCGGTGTCAAAACCGGCGGATCTCGGGTAGGGGTCCCGAACTGCAAGGCGTCTAGGCGGATGGTAACAGGAGACAAGGGACACGATGTTTTTACCCAGGTTCGGGCCCTCTCGACGGAGGTAATACCCTACTCCTGCTTGATTAATATTGATGATATGGGTAGTACAAGAGTAGATCTACCACAAGATCAAGGAGGCTAAACCCTAGAAGCTGGCCTATGGTATGATTGTTGTTCGTCCCCACGGACTAAAACCCTCCGGTTTATATAGACACCGGATAGGTTAGGGTTACATGTAGTCGGTTACAATGGTAGGAGATCTACATATCCGTATCGCCAAGCTTGCCTTCCACGCCAAGGAAAGTCCCATCCGGACACGGGACGAAGTCTTCAATCTTGTATCTTCATAGTCTTGGAGTCCGGCCGTGACGATAGTCCGGCTATCTGGACACCCCCTAGTCCGGGACTCCCTCAGTGAGCAAGTGCTCAATGGCGAACTGCTCGACTAGATCCAAGGCCTCTCCAAAGTACTCATGGTGCTTGTCCTGCCTCATATGATGCATGTCAATGTAGTGAACTTCAACATAGTGATTCTGCTTGGCCTTGATCACATCCATGTATTTCAGATTCTGCTGCTTGTTCCAGAAAAGTTCATTGCCTCGTGTGCTAGCCCGGGGATTCACATAGGGATTGAGCTTCCTTCAAATGACAAACTCGGCCTGGGGCATCACATCCTTGCCCATGACAGGCTCCTTCTGTTTGTTGGCGTTGGTCTTGGTCCTGCATTGGGGAGCAGCAGAGGACCCCTCTGGAACATCATCTGGGTTGCACAGACGCTTTGACCCTGTGTCACGGCTGGGATTCGAGCGACGAGCAAAACCGGAGCCACCACCTAGACACAAAGACAGAAAGACACGCACGGGAACAAAACGGATCAAAACCAAACTGAGAGAAACACAAAACATGCAATTTGGACGAAACAAAGGAGCGCAGGATGAATCTACGGTAGTACCGGGCAGGGTTGCGGAAGTAATAAATTACATCCGCTCCAGCCGCGGTAGTACCATGCCGGGGTAGCATGGTAGTACGGCGCTCGGGGCGGAAGTAATTTTTTACTTCCGGACGCCAAGCGGTAGTACCGCACCTAGGTGCGGAAGTACCGCTGAGCGCCAGATCCAGGTGAGGCTGTGGTAGTACCGCCCAGAGGAGCGGTAGTACCAAGACGGTTTGAAAACCGCCACGGAGGACGCAGATCTGGATCTAGAACCCCCGACGACAACTTCAAGATTACCGTTGATCAAACGGAACTAATTTGACTATCCAAAGAGCATGGGACTACACTACCACTCTACAACGAATCCCACTTGCACAGATTTAGCCAAAAATCTCAAGAACACCACATGCATCGCCCCAAAACCTAAAAGCACATGGAAGGACAAAAGGAAGAGGCACTTGGGGAAAAACCTGGGTCCATGGCAAGAGGGCGAGGTGGGGAACGATCCCACCGGTCGGAATCCGAGGAGAGTGGCCGGAGACGGAGATCCGGCGAAGGCCTCCGGCGCCGTTCTTGGTCAGGAGAGAGAGAGACGGGGTGGGGAATAGAGATGAATGGGTATGGGGGAGTTAGAACTCCCCATGTCCCGCTCTTAACCCCCACCGCTCATGGGCGCCAAGTACCGTGGGTCATCAAGGTAGTACCGCCTGGCGGAAGTACTGCACAGCGGTAGTACCGCTCGTTCAGCGACAGTAAAAAAATTACTGCCGCGGAGGTAGCGGTAGTACCGTGCCCCTGGAGGGCCACGCACATAACATAGAGCCACCAACTCCTGCGGTAGTACCGTGACTCACCAGGGTAGTACCGTAAAACCAAGAAAGTGTAAGAACACACAAGAGAGAAGAGATAAAAAGGCAAAAACAACCTCCGGAAGAGACACCAACCACCTAAGAGATGAGCACACACGACGAACGAGACCAACTACGAGACACAACTTCTCCATGAGGAGAGCGGTGGCCGGAGCCACCTATGTTTGAGCCAATTGGTATGCCACCGCGAAGAATTATCCTTGGGCCCATGACCAAAACTCGTCTTTGAAGCACAAGTACCATCAAAAATGGCTAATGTGAAAGAGATGATCGATTTATGCATAATGGGGGGAGAGTTCATTGAGAGAACAACACTCCCCTATGTCCATGCCTACACCTAAACAAGACAACAAGTTGAGTATGGTGGGGTGTGCAAGGGTTCAAGCAACATTGCTCGAATCAATGATATTTAGCTCATGCCTTAACTCGCGAAATGTTGCTTCATCCAAAGGCTTCGTGAAGATATCTGCAAGGTTATCATGAGTGTTGACGTATTTGAGCTCGATCTCCCCTCGACTAATGTGATCCCGGATGAAGTGATACCGAATCTCAATATGCTTCATCTTGAAGTGTTGCACTGGGTTGAGAGAAATCTTGATGGCACTTTCATTGTCACACCAAAGAGGAACTTTGTCACAAATGACACCGTAATCCTTTAAAGTTTGCCTCATCCATAAAAATTGTGCACAACAACTACCGGCTGCTACATACTCCGCTTCGGTGGACGAGAGAGACACACAACTTTGCTTTTTGGAAGACCAACTTACCAAAGAGCAACCAAGGAATTGGCACCCTTCGGAAGTGGACTTCCTATCCACTTTGTCTCCTGCCCAATCGGAATCCGATTATCCTTCAAGCTTGATGTTTGCTCCTCTCGGGTACCATAGGCCAAAGTTTGGGGTATGAGCCAAATATCGAAGATTAAACGGACCGCCACATAGTGGCTTTCCTTAGGTGCTTGCTTGAAACCGTGCACAAATTCCCACACTCAACATGATATCCGGTCTAGATGCACAAAGATAAAGCAAGGATCCAATCATGGAGCGATATACCTTTTGATCCACCGCTTTACCATTGGGATCAATGTCAAGTTGACACTTAGAGGGCATTGGAGTGGAAGCCGGCTTGACATCGCTTAGCTTGAATCTCTTGAGCATGTCTTGAGTGTATTTGGCTTGGTTGATGAAGGTACCTTCTCTTCTTTGCTTTACTTCGAAACCTAGAAAGAACTTCAACTCTCCCATGGAAGATATCTTAAACTTTGAGGTCATTAGTGCGGCAAACTCATCATTGAAAGCTTTGTTAGGGGAACCAAAGATAATGTCATCAACATATAGTTGGCACACAAACAACTCCCCATTGACCTTCTTAGTAAAAAGAGTGGGATCAATGAGCCCAACTTCAAACCCGCGATCTTGTAGCAACTCGGTAAGGTGGTCATACCACGCATCGTGGGCTTGTTTAAGGCCATAGAGTGCCTTATCGAGTTGATACACATGATCGGGAAAGTAGGGATCCTCGAACCCGGGGGGTTGTTTGACGTAAACCAACTCATTAATCGGACCATTAAGAAAGGCACTCTTCACATCCATTTGTTGCAACTTAAAGTTGTGATGAGAAGCATAAGCAATCAACAAACGAATGGATTCAAGACAAGCAATGGGAGCAAAGGTTTCATCGTAGTCGATACCCTCGAGTTGGGAGTAACCTTGTGCCACCAATCTTGCCTTGTTGCGAATGATGGTTCCATGAGCATCTTGCTTGATCTTGAAAATCCACTTGGTCCCAATGACATTGTGGTTCCCCGTTGGCCTTGGCACCAACCTCCACACCTTGTTGTGCTCGAAGTTGTTGAGTTCTTCATGCATGGCATTAAGCCAATCCAGATCTTCAAGAGCTTCATATACCTTTTGGGGTTCAACACAAGAAACAAATGTGTGATGTTCACAATAGTTTGCCAATTTTCTATGAGTGCTTACCCCCTTTTGGATGCTTCCAAGTACATTCTTCATGAGATGACCCTTGGTGGTGAGCTTGGAACCAATCTTGGCGGCACAACGCTCTAAATTCCTCCTCGGAGGTGAGTTGAGTAGGGGTCACTTGATCATCTTGAGCGCCGTCTTGAGAATGTTCTTGATCTTGAACTTGCTCGGGGGAGAGAACTTGACCTTGGGCATCATTTGGTGTGTCAATATCGTCTTGCGCATGATCTTGCCCTTGGTCTTGTTCAATAGGTTGAGGGCCTTCACTTTGTTCTTCGGAAGCGTGTGGGCCTTGGGTTGGTGATGGCTCCACTTGAGTGGAGCATTGTCCTTCTCCTTCGGCCACAAGGGGTTCCTCAACGGGTAGGATAAAACCAACACCCATTCTTCTTATGGCTTGAGGAGGAATTTCATCACCTACATCACAAGGGCCACTTTGCTCCACTTGGGAGCCGTTATTCTCATCAAACTCCATGTTACACGTCTCCTCAATAAGTCTCGTGGATTTATTGAGGACACGGTAAGCATGGGAGTTTGTAGCATAACCAACAAATATGCCCTCATAAGCTCTAGCTTCAAACTTAGACAACCGAACACCTTTCTTGAGAATGAAACACTTACACCCGAACACCGAAAGTACTTGAGGTTGGGCATGTTACCGGTGAGTATCTCATATGGAGTCTTGTTCAAGCCCTTGCGGAGGTAGAGCCGATTGGATGCATGACATGCGGTGTTGATGGCTTCGGCCCAAAATTTGTATGGATACTTGAACTCCGCCATCATGGTCCTTGCCGCATCCATCAATGTCCGGTTCTTCCTCTCTGCGACACCGTTTTGTTGAGGGGTGTAGGGTGCAGAATATTGATGCTTGATCCCCTCATCACTAAGAAACTCATCCAAGGTGTAGTTCTTGAACTCGGTGCCGTTGTCACTTCTTATTGTCAAGATCTTTGCATTGTGTTGACGTTGTGCTTCATTTGCAAAGTCAATGACGGTTTGTTGGGTCTCGCACTTCCTCTTGAAGAAATACACCCAAGTATATCTTGAGTAGTCATCCACAATCACCAAGCAATACTTCCTACCCCCAAGACTATCAAAGGATGGAGGCCCAAATAGATCCAAGTGAAGGATCTCCAAAGGCCTCTTCGAGTGAATGATAGTCGTGGGAGGGTGAGCCTTTTCATGAAGCTTTCCTTCGATACAGGCACTGCAAGCACGATCTTTAGCAAAACTAACATTCGTTAGTCCATGGACATGGTCCCCTTGAGAAGACTTTGCAAAGATCTCGTATTGACATGGGCTAAACGGCGATGCCAAAGCCATCCCACATCAACTTTAGCCATTAGGCATGTCGCGGTCTTAGTGGGTACCTCCGAAAAGTTAATCACATAGAGACCGTTCTCGACATGCCCAACAAAGGCTACTTTAAGAGTCTTGCTCCACAAGAGGGCCACGATATCAATATCAAAGAAAGTGGCAAAGCCCATGATTGCAAGTTGACGAACGGAAAGTAAATTGTATGCAAGGGACTCAACAAGCATGACCTTCTCGATCGTGAGATCATGAGAAATGACAACCTTGCCGAGTCCCAATACCTTAGGCATCACCCCACTCGACATTGGTGGGCATAGAAGGAATCTTGTGCACGTCCACCACCAAGTCCTTGCTTCCGGTCATATGATTTGTAGCTCCACTATCGAGCAACCATGATCCTCCACCTAAGCAAACACCTACAAGAGATCAATGCTTGGTTTTAGGTACCAATTTTGTAATGGGTCCTTTGATGTTAGTAACAAGGGTCTTAGGAACCCAAATAGACCATTCAATGTACTCATGAGGAGAACCAACAAATTTGGCATAAACGTGCCCATCACTAGCACGGCATAACACATAAGAGGGATTAAAATCGCCGGCTTTGTTGGGAGGGGTGGCATTGCCCTTCTTGGCATCGCCACCCCTTGCGTTGTTCTTCTTCTCCTTGGAAGCACCCTCTCCCTCCCTCAAAGAAGTGTGCTTGAGAGGAGGGGTTCGTTTGGTCTTGTCATTCTTCTTCTTGTTCTTGGGCTTGGGTGCGAACCCAATCCCCTCCTTGGCCACAACTTCCTTTTGATTACTCAAAAGGTCGTTGAGGTTCTTCTCACCTTGTATGCATGTGACAAGGCCTTTCTCAAGTTGCTCCTTCAACTTAGCATTCTCTTCAACAAGATGCACATGCTCACAAAAAGGGTTAGCAGTATTTGCATTATCAATCAACACCATATGAGGAAAGGTGGCTTTCTCCTTGGTTAGCTTCACTTGGAGTTGATCAAGAGACTCTTTGAAGCTAGCATGAACACCCTTCAAGACTTTGTGAGCCTCTTCGAGAATGTCAAACTCCTCGTTGAGTCTAGCAAGATCAACTCCAAGATTTGCCTTCTCGGAGCTTAGCACACGAGACACAACAAGAGCATGATCAAGATATTTCTTTAATTTAGCATGATCATCGTTGTATGACTCCTCAAGAGCCAAACGAAGACCACGCTCTTCCTCAAGAGCATTGGAAAGATCCAAAATCTCATCGGCATAGTCACGACTATGCCCCTCCATCTTAGAGATGGTTTCTTCGTGAGCCTCGATCATGTCATTGGCTTCACCAAGTTGTTCCAAGAGAGCAACGAAGTGCTTCTTGGATTTGCCCTTGAGTTTACCCATAAAGGTCTCAAAATCATTCTCCTCCACATTAGTTCCCTCATAGTCATCAATGCAATCCGTCGAAGAAGAATGATCGATGATGGTAGTTTTGATGTTGGGGGTTACCTTGTTGGTGGCTTTAGCCATGAGGCACTTGGCGGTGATGCTTTCATTGGGTGAGTCGAAGAGAGACACCCGAGGAGTCGTCGCAATGGCAACGGAGGCCATGGCAACCGACTCACTATCTTCATCATCATCATCATCCTCATTGTACTCTTCTTGTACCACCAAAGCTTTGTGAGGAGCCTTCTTGGTGAAGTTGCTCTTGTTGGGGAAAGACTTGGCCTTGTCCTTACGGATGAGCTTGCCACCATTGTCTTCCCTCTTCTCATATGGGCACTCCGCAACAAAATGACTCACATTGCCACAATTGAAGCAAGTCCTCACTCGTTGCTTGCCCTTTGCACCACTTGAGTTGCTCTTGTTGAAGTTGGGCCTTGAGTTCTTCTTGCTCCAAAATTGCCTTGAAGCAAGGGCCATGTGTTCATGATAGGCATACTTCGTATCTTCGAGGTTGCTCTCCTCTTCTTCCTCCTCATCATCTTCTTCGACACAAACATTGGTCTTCAAAGCAAGGTTGGGCTTCTTTGCTCTTTGAGAGCGAAGCACCGCATTGTCGGCGGTCTTGTCCAAAATGCTCATAGCCACAAACTCATCCAATACATCACTTGAGGAGAAGGTGTGAATGTCCGGCCTTTGATGGATGACGGAGGACATGGCCTTGTGGTAGGGCATCATTGCCTTGAGGAATTTGCGCTTGATCCAATTGTCATCCGTGTCCTTGCTTCCATGATCCCGAAGAGAGACAGCGAGTTTGGTGACTCTCTGATAAAGTTCACGAGGTTCTTCATCTTCTTTCATTGCAAACTCATCGGCTTCATCTTGAACCACTTCATAATTGGACCGTTGAATGCTTGCGCTTCACCGATAAAGGGAAACCAATTTGAGACAAGCATCTTTGGCCAATGAGTAGGGCCGGAGATGCGGGAGGTCTTTGGGAAGGATTGCTTCTTGGATGATGAAGAGAGCAATTTCATTGAATTGATCATCCACGGCTTCTCTAGGAGTGAAGTTGCTCCGGTCATGCGGATAAAAACCTTCTTCAATGATTCTCCAAAGGTTAGTGTTCACATGATTTTAATGACGACCCAAGAATCAAAATCCTCCTTTTTAGCAATCTTAGGGGGAGGACCAACATGATTCAAATGAGTAGAAGGAATCGGTCCACCATAAACGGGTGGAGGTTGCACATGGGCAAAGATGCCGGTGCCATTTTTACCACTAGACATAGGAGCTTTCTCACTAGTAGCTTCCCCCTTGTCGGAGTTAGCATCCGTCTCCGTGTTGGCGGGATCACCCACTTTCACGGGCGCGGTGGAAAGTTTAAGCCCTTCTAGGAATTCCTTAAACATGTCCTTGACCTCGGTCGTCATGGAGGTTTTCAATGTGTCCAACGCCACATTGAATTCCTCACGTGAGATCAAGTTACCCCCATCTCCCATAGACGATATCGGATTCGCACCGGAGTGCTCTCCCACATCGTCTACGACGTCAACCATACTCTTTGGACGGTAAAGTCCTTAAAAAGAGACGAGGCTCTGATACCAATTGAAAGGATCGATATAGTTGACTAGAGGGGGGTGAATAGGCAACTAACAATTTTTAGCTTTTCTTTACCAAATTAAACTTTGCATCAAAGTAAGTTGTCTAGATGTGCAACTAGGTGGACAACCTATATGATGCAACAATCACAACCACATGAGCAAGCAATGAGTAGAACACAAGAAAGCTTGCACAAGTAAAGGGATGAAATAACCAAGAGTGGAGTCGGTGGAGACGAGGCTGTGTTACCGAAGTTCCTTCCTTTTGAGGGGAAGTACGTCTCCGTTAGAGCGGTGTGGAGGCACAATGCTCCCCAAGAAGCCACTAGGGCCATCGTATTCTCCTCACGCCCTCACACAATGCGAGATGTCGTGATTCCACTATTGGTGCCCTTGAAGGCGGCAACCGAACCTTTACAAACAAGGTTGGGGCAATCTCCACAACTTAATTGGAGGCTCCCAACACCACCATGAAGCTTCACCACAATGGATCATGCTTCACGGTGACCTCAACCGTCTAGGGTGCTCAAACACCCAAGAGTAACAAGATCCGCTAGGGGTTAGTGGGGGGAATCAAATTTCTCTTGGTGGAAGTGTAGATCGGGGCCTTCTCAACCAATCCCGAGCAAATAAACAAGTTTGATTGGCTAGGGAGAGAGATCGGGCGAAAATGGAGCTTGGAGCAACAATGGAGTTTAGGGTTGGAAGAGGTAAGTCTTCTTGGAGAAGAAGACCCCTTTTATAGTGGGGGGACAAATCCAACCGTTACCCACCACTCAGCCCGCGACCCATGGAACTACCGCACCACAGGCGCGGTACTTCCGCACGGCCTGCGGTACTACCGCGACGAACCGCGGTACTACCGTGGGCACGACAGAGACCAGACCTGGCAAAAAGGAGCACTAACAGGGCGCGGTAGATCCGCAGAAGCGGTACTACCGCGGCCCCATGATGTACTACCGCAAGGCAGCCGAGTGCCAGTTCGTCTACATGATGTAAAAAATTACATCCGTGACTACCTCCGCAGAGAAATTGTCGTGCAAAAATCCGACACGGAACTACCGCGACCAAGGGTGCGGTACTTATCAGAAAGGTGCGGATGTAAAATTACATCCGCCCTTACCTCCGCACTTGCTACGAACCTGGCTCAAGGCCACGGTACTACCGCCGCAGCACAAGATTATCATGGGGAGCGCGGATGTAAAAAATTACATCCGCGCGAACCACCGCTTGAGCAGCGGTGCCAGACCAGAGCTCGCGGTACTACCGTTTTGAGGAGCGGTACTACCGTGGGAGCCTACGGTACAACCGTGCTGGAGCCCGGTACTACCGCTGGCTCCTGCGGTAGTACCGCTCAGTAGAGCAATACTACCGCTAGCCTGAGAAGAGCAAGGCGGAGGCCTTCAAATCGCAGAGACAAGGTGAGACGGTGGAACACTCCAAGGAGCTCGAGGAAAGGCGATGCAAAAGGGAATGTGTACGTGAGACTCCACCCAAACCTTTCCAAAGCGGACCTGAAAGTGCAACTATCCCTAGGTGGTTTTGGTAATTCATAACAACATATAGCTCATTGAGCTAATGCTATTCCAAGACTATTGTTTCAGGAAAGCTCAATGACTGGCATGGCATGAATGATGAAAGTGGATCCCTCAAAATACTAAGGACAAATGATTGGCTCAAGCTCAAAAGCTCAAGACTCTTCATTTTACATTTTAGTGATCCAAGATCACATTGAGTCTATAGGAAAAGCCAATACTATCAAGAAGGGATGAGGTGTTGCTTAATGAGCCTCTTGCTTCATGTGCTTAGTGATATGCTCCAAAACCCTCAACTACTTCCCCACATCCACAAATGACCTAAACCTAAAGCCAAAATCGGTCACACAAATTCTTTCTATCCGGCGCCACCGATTCCAAAAGTCTTAGCCACTGCCACAAACCCTAAGCAAATCGGTCTTACTGATAGGGATCTCGGTCTCACCGAGATGGGGTTGCAATCTCTCTGTTTCCCTTCGTAACGTTTCGGTCTAACCGAAGTGAGCGATCGGTCCCATCGAGATTGCAATGTAAACTCTCTGTTTCCTTTTTGTAACATTTCGGTCTCACCGAAAAGAGCAAATCGGTCCCACCGAGTTTACCTGACCAACTCTCTAGAAAGCTTATTACCAAATCGGTCTCACCAAGTTTGTGTAATCGGTCTCACCGAGATTACGTTATGCCCTAACCCTAACCGAATCGGCCTCACCGAGATGCATGTCAGTCCCACCGAAAATCACTAACGGTCACTAGGTTTACTAAATCGGTCCGACCGAGTTTAACGATTCGATTCCATCGAGTTTGGTAAATTGTGTGTAACGGTTAGATTTTGTGTGGAGGCTATATATACCCCTCCACCTCCTCTCCATTCGTGGAGAGAGCCATCAGAACGAACCTACACTTCCAACTTACCATTTCTGAGAGAGAACCACCTACTCATGTGTTGAGGCCAAGATATTCCATTCCTACCATATGAATCTTGATCTCTAGCCTTCCCCAAGTTGCTTTCCACTCAAACCCTATTTCCACCAGATCCAAAACCTATGAGAGAGAGTTGAGTGTTGGGGAGACTATCATTTGAAGCACAAGAGCAAGGAGTTCATCATCAACGCACCATTTGTTACTTCTTGGAGAGTGGTGTCTCCTAGGTGTCACTTGGGAGCCTCCGACAAGATTGTGGAGTTGAACCAAGGAGTTTGTAAGGGAAAGGAGATCGCCTACTTTGTAAAGATCTACCACTAGTGAGGCAAGTCCTTCGTTGGCGACGGCCATGGTGGGATAGACAAGGTTGCTTCTTTGTGGACCCTTCGTGGGTGGAGCCCTCCGTGGACTCGCGCAGCCGTTACCCTTCGTGGGTTGAAGTCTCCATCAACGTGGATGTACGATAGCACCACCTATCGGAACCACGCCAAAAACATCCGTGTCTCCAATTGCATTTGAATCCTCCAAACCCTTCCCTTTACTTTCTTGCAAGTTGCATGCTTTAATTTCCGCTGCCTATACACTCTTTGCATGCTTGCTTGAATTGTGTGATGATTGCTTGACTTGTCCTAAAATAGCTAAAATCTGCCAAACTCTAAAATTGGGAAAAGGTTAAGTTTTTATTGGTCAAGTAGTCTAATCACCCCCCCCTCTAGACATACTTCAAGGTCCTACAAGTGGTATCGTAGCTTTGGTCTCCATTTGCTTTGATTTACATAGCTTTTGGTGGTCATAGCCTTGGTTTCACAACCTAGGAGAGTATGGCGTCTAGCGAGGGAAACTATCACCGTAGAGGTCCTTACTTTGATGGTACTAATTTTGCTAGTTGGAAGCATAAGATGAAAATGCATATTCTTGGACATAACCCCGCCGTTTGGTCAATTATTTTGTATTGGATTGCAAGGTGAATTCTTCGATGGGAGAGAACCGAACCGTGAAGCTAATGCGGAAGAATTGAAGATGCTGCAATACAACGCTCAAGCATGTGATATCATCTCCAACGGATTGTGCCCCGAAGAATTCAACAAAATCAGCCGTCTTGAGAATGCAAAGGAAATTTGGGATACTTTGATTGATATGCATGAAGGTACCGAGTCCGTCAAGGAATCCAAGTTGGATGTGCTCCAAAGTAAGCTTGACAAGTTCAAAATGAAGGATGGTGAAGGTGTCGCTGCAATGTACTCTAGGCTTGCTCTTATCACAAACGAGATTGCCGGCTTAGGGAGTGAAGAGATGACCGACAAATTCATCATCAAATAAATCCTAAGAGCATTGGATGGAAAGTATGATACCGTGTGCACATTGATCCAAATGATGCCAAACTACAAATATCTCAAGCCAACAGAAGTCATTGGAAGGATTGTTGCTCATGAGATGTCACTCAAGGATAAGGAGGAACTTCACAACAAGTCAAGTGGTGCTTACAAAGCCTCCTCAAGTGAAGCCCCCACATCATCAAGTGAGAAACCAACCTTCAATAAAGAATTGAGCTTAATGGTGAAGAACTTCAACAAATTCTACAAAAGTAGAAGCAAAGAAAGAAGCTCCAAGTCAAGGTCTTACAATGACAAGAGATCTTCTAGTCGAGAGTGCAATTGCTACAATTGTGGGAGACCCGGACACTACTCCAATGAGTGTACAGCACCCTACAAAAGAAGAGAAGATTCTCCAAGAAGAAGGAGCAAAAGAGAAGAATCACCACCAAGAGAGAGGAGGAGTAGAGATGATCGTTATGAACGAAGACCCTCACGGAGAAGTAAGGATTCGGAAAGAAAGGACAAGTCATCAAGGAGCTACACAAAATGAAGACATCAAGCTCATATTGGTGAATGGGTCTCCGGCTCCGACTCCGACAATCACTCCGAGAGAAGCTATCACTCCGACTCCGAATATACTCAAGATGAAGGTGTTGATGGTCTAGCACTTGTGTCAACCAACTCCTACGACATATTTGAATCACCAAATGAAGGAATTGGTAGATGCTTCATGGCCAAAGGTCCTAAGGTAACACACCCCGAGTATGTTGATTTTGATATTGATGAAGATGACTTTCTTGTGGATGATGATTTACTTGTTGACAACTCTAGTGATGAATACTATGATGAAACATCAATTAATCATGCTAATCAAACAAATGACAATGATAAGGAGAAAATTGAGCTTCTAACTAAAGAACTAAACACTCTTAAGTTGGCTCATGAAGCTATCTTCGAAGATCATCGAGAACTTTTAAGGGCTCATGAGAAGTTACGCTTTGAAAAGCTCAATCTTGAGCAAGAGCATGAGTTCTTAAAGGCAATCAATGATGATCTCCGCAAGAAAAGTTCTTCTTACATTGCCAAGCGTTTACTCTTATCTACTTACATGCCTCAAGTCAAGTCTAGTAACAAGTACAAGAAATATACTTCCTATAGTAGTAACAATAATAATGTCAAATCCAATGTTGTTGCTTCTAGTAGTTCTCTTGATTCCACTAATGATTCTCTTAGCCAAGTTACACTTGAGCAAGAAAATAGTTTATTGAAGGAATTATAGAGAAAGGTGTTTACAAGAGCCTTGCAGGAGTAAGCAATTCGAGGAAATTGTACGCAAGCAAGGAAGGCACGGAAGAATCAAGGTGTTGGTTTTGAATGAAAGTTCAACGCCAATGGAGTTGAGTGGGAAGAAGATCAATACCCCAAGACAAAGTTTGTTCCTCAACAAGAGAAGTATGATCCTACTTCCTTCAAGGGGACACAAGCTCAATATGATCTTCCACCACAAGACCACGAGAACAAAGGCAAGGACAAGCTTCAAGAAGAGATTGATGCATCTGAAGAAGCACCTAAAGCCTCGTTCGAGTGGGTCCCCAAGACTACGTCAAGTTCTACTTCATCAAGTACAACTACAACTCCAAGGATTCCCATCAAGATGATGTGGATCCCGAAGAAGAAGAACTAGAAAGTTCTTGAGGGTGACTCCGCCAACATTCTTCACTCATACCATTTTGGCAAGAACAAGTGCAATCAACTTTCACATCTTGCACTAGTTCAAGGAGTCACAAACCCTCATGTTGGTAAGGCAAGGGACAAGGTAACCTAATGTTTTCATGGACATCATCTTGTGTGTGCATCACTCCATGTCTATGGATATTCTTGTTTGTTCCTTGTGGGACTAACCCATGTAGGCAAGTTGAAAATGCAACTCACTCCAAAGGATTGCTCCAAATGATCTACATCAACATTGAGCATCTACATCTTCAACACCTACATGAAGTCATCATCGACAAAACCCAAGGTTAGTTCATCCCTCTAAGGGGGGATCTCACATCTAGGGGAGCTTAACTCTAAGAATTGAGTCAAAGCAACTCTAATGGTGTGAACACATTAATGCATTATGTAAAAGTGGTAACCCCACTTGAGCTTAAGCGATGAGTATGACCTATGATCAAATGTTCTCATTTGACTCCTAAGTCAATATACTCATATATAGATGACCTAGTCATCGCCAATTGCTTGATAGATGCTAAAATTGGTTGTCCATGCTTTGCCACATATTTCAATTGCCATCTTATTGTGTGAGCATGTTGGTGCATATTTTACTCATTCAAGGACATCCACTTGTTGTTTTGTTTGTTTGGATTCTTTTCTTTGTGCCAAGTGGATGGACAAGAATGCCTAAGAACCTTCTTTAGCTATCTATGCTTTTCTCGTCTCAAACTCCATTCATGCTACATCACAAAATTTGATCAAGTCAGATTCGAACCACTCTTTGTGAGGAGCACTCGAGTCCCCGATTCGTCAGAGACTTAAACTTCCAAAACCTCTTAGTGATTCTCTCGGTCCGACCGATCCTTCCATTTCGGTCCTACGGAGATCATCAAGTTGATCTAAGTTTTCAATCTCGGTGCAACCGATTTGAACTTTTCGGTCTCACCGATTTGTCAGAATCGAACAAGTTATGCATCTCGGTGCCACCGAGTTGTTCCACTCGGTCACACCGGCGAAGTCGAGCTATATATAGCCACGGGCAAAATTTTGGAAATTTCTCCGAAACCCTTCGCCCGCGCAACAGCTCGCTCTGCCATCGTGGTCTCCAGATCGTCTCCTCATCGCCAGCAGCCTCCTGTCGCTGGTCTCCGCCGCCGTCAATGGATTTCGTCCCCGCCGTTGCCACCGTAGCAAGTCCACCACCAAGTTAGGGTATGGACTTAATCTTTGTGCTATCCACGTCTGATTCCTGGCACATTGTTTTCATATTGATTCTTGCCACGATTGAAACTCTTCTATCCAGCCAAAGTAGTTCATAGATTAGATGTGATTCAAATTTTTAGGTTTAGGTTTCCGCCGAAACCATCTCGGACCCACCGAGTTGAAAAACTCGATCTCACCGATTTGGGTTATGCCATTGCACTAGTGACTCTCGGTCTGACCGAGAATTACTAATCGGTGCAACCGATTTGAGGATTCTGTGAAACCCTAGCAGTCTCGGTACCACTGAACTGAAACTCGGTCCAACCGAGATCATCAGTTTAGGTTCCAAAACTGCTTCGGTATCACCGAGTTTGAAAGTCGGTGGATCCGAAATGCTTTCTGTGGAAAACTAAGACTGAACTTTTGAGTCATTCTTTTGCAAAAACCTCTGCATTTTGTGATGCTCATATTTTCTATCTCATCTATAACTCTTCATATGGTCGTGATCAGCTTTTTGCAAGATGTCCGATCAAAGTGACAAAGCAATGTGTCAAGAGCAGATGGACTTGAGTGAGGGCACTAGTCCCTCAACTTTAGATGAAGGGAGCAGAAGTACTCCTAGCAATTTGCCTAAGGCTGCAACTAGGCAAAGAAGGAAAAGAACTTCAGATTCAGAGGATGAAGATTACAAAGCTGAGGAAGATGAGGCTACTTCCAAGAAAGAGGTGCTCAAGAAGGAATATGGCTCAAAGAAAGAATACAAAGCCAGGCATGAAGACCAAAAGGCCTGCAGGAAGGCAACCAATGGCCAAGGCTAGAGCATCAACTCAACTGCCTAAAAGGCCTGATCCCAAAGAGCCAGCTGCTCAAGGAAAGAAGAGGAAGGAAAGGGTCAAGATGACCATGGCCAAAATTGTTGGTCAACCTTCCATGATGGAAGAGGAAGAGCTTCTTGCACCAGCTCCAAAGGCAGCTAAGCTTATGGGAGATGCAATCAGATCGAGGGTGCAACATCCAAGCCCAAGGAAACACCAGAGCTGCCTCCAAGGCCAAGCAAGTTCAAAGAGGAATACTAGGAGTATTCCAATTTCTGAGAAGAACAAGGCCCCAAAGGCCCAATGTTGTCAAGATTCGTAAGAAGAAGGAAAGGTTCTAAGAAAGCTCAAGCCCAAGATACCAGACCACAATGATGCCCATCCTATGGCTGAGGACATGAGAATCAGGAAGGATTCAGGGCTGAGACTGTGGAGAATGGAAGATCCATATGCTTCAAGCAGAAGAACTGTTGTTGATTACAGGTTCCATACAAAGAAACAGCAGGACTTCTATGAAACAATTCTGTTGGACAAGAAGCCTATAGTCTGTGACATGAGGTGGGTTGACTGGAAATTCATCAAGGAAAATGAACAGCACTATCCTGGAGTGCAGGGCAGCTTTGTTGCTTGTGGAATTGCAGATTTTGTTGGACAGAAGTTCACCAACTGGAATGATGAGCTTATCATGCAGTTCTACTCCACAGCACACTTTTACCCAAATGGAAGAATAGTTTGGATGTCTGAAGGTACAAGGTACCAGTCCACTATTAAAGAATGGGCAAGTCTGATCAATGCCCCCAAGGAGAATGAGGATGACCTAGACATTTATGCAAAGAAGAAGTTGGGTCACAATTCAATGGCTCACATGTACAAGGAAATTCTAGACAAGGCATTAGAGACTCACAAGTTTGGATCAGTTCACTTTCTGCTGTCAAGATTGCCAACCATAAATTGGATTCTGAGGCACACTTTGTTGCCCAAGTCTGGTGACCATAACATGATCAGAGGGCATGCCATCAACATGTTGCATGTGTTTGATGTGCCACAGAAGTTCAAAGTCATGAGCCCGATCATTGAAACAATCAAGAGGACTGCAGCAGATCGTAAGAGGAGCTGTGGATATGCACCTCAGATTCAAGAATTGATAAACTCAAAGATGGGCACAGGAAAATATCAGTTGGATAAGGAACACTTTCCACTTTATCCAGACTTTGAGGACAATGAGGTTGTCATGAATGAAGATGATCCACAATCAGTTCAAGCTCAGGAGAAGAAGGAGAAGGCAAAGAGGGAGAAGGCTGCCAAGATGCCAACTCAAGAGGATGCATCTGAATATTTCTTGAAAACCAAACAGGAGCAGCTTGGTTACCTGATAGCATCATCTCTAAGGATTGAGAAGGGGTTGGCCACCCTAACTCAAAACCAGGAGAGCTTGGAAAGAATCATGGAACAAAAATTCTATGATCTAGATGTCAAGGTAACTGAGATTCAGTCAGTTGTGGAGCAGCTGCAGGATGACATGCAGGAGAGGAAGGGCAAGACTACCACCAATGTGTTTGCAAGAGTGCCCAGAGCGCAGAGGTCAGTTGCAGTGCCAGAGACAGACACTAGAGCAACAACTTCAGCACCAGCCACTGCCCCTCACGGTTCAGTGCAACCAGCTCCGGCACCAACTCCTCCAGCTCCATCCACTTCAATGAAGCCTTCATCCAAGCAGCCATCTCTACACCACCACCGTAAGATCAAGCCCGAGAGTCGATCTAGCACTATGCATTTACTATGAACTTTTTGGTAACTTGTTGCCAAAGGGGGAGAAAATGTATAGATCATAGGCTTCGAGAGAGAGAGAGAGTGTTGCTTTTGTTCTCTCTTGCTTTATTTGGTGGTTTTTCAATCTTTGTTTGCTTTTGGTTGAGATACTATGCTTGTGAGACATTGATGATCATGTGTTTGATCATAAGCTACACTTATGCATGCTTGATATTATCCTATCTATCTTATGTGATCACTCACTATGCTTGGTGATGAGTGCATATATTCATTGTTTATTATTTTGAGACCTCCACCAAGATGTATGTGACATGGAAGAGTAACCCATGAGCCTAATTCATTGTGCATTTGCAGTCCAAAGCAAATCTAAAACTATGCACAATTTTAGGGGGAGCTCTTGCTTATCACATACTTCTCAAAGCGACGATGTTATTTAAATTTTATTATCATTTGTCGAAGCTTTGATCTATATGTTTTCATAAATTACCAAAAAGGGGGAGATTGAAAGTGCAACTATCCCTAGGTGGTTTTGGTAATTCATAACAACATATAGCTCATTGAGCTAATGCTATTCCAAGACTATTGTTTCAGGAAAGATCAATGAATGGCATGGCATGGATGATGAAAGTGGATCCCTCAAAATACTAAGGACAAAGGATTGGCTCAAGCTCAAAAGCTCAAGACTCTTCATTTTACATTTTAGTGATCCAAGATCACATTGAGTCTATAGGAAAAGCCAATACTATGAAGAAGGGATGAGGTGTTGCTTAATGAGCCTCTTGCTTCATGTGCTTAGTGATATGCTCCAAAACCCTCAACTACTTTCCCACATCCACAAATGACCTAAACCTAAAGCCAAAATCGGTCACAACGATTCTTTCTATCTGGCGCCACCGATTCCAAAAGTCTTAGCCACAGCCACAAACCCTAAGCAAATTGGTCTTACCGATAGGGATCTAGGTCTCACCGAGATGGGGTTGCAATCTCTCTGTTTCCCTTTGTAACGTTTCGGTCTAACCGAAGTGAGCGATCGGTCCCACCGAGATTGCAATGTAAACTCTCTGTTTCCTTTTTGTAACATTTCGGTCTCACCGAAAAGAGCAAATCGGTCCCACCGAGTTTACTCCGACCAACTCTGGAAAGCTTATTACCAAATCGGTCTCACCGAGTTTGTGTAATCGATCTCACCGAGATTACGTTATGCCCTAACCCTAACCGAATCGGCCTCACCGAGATGCATGTCAGTCCCACCGAAAATCAATAACGGTCACTAGGTTTACTAAATCGGTCCGACCGAGTTTAACGATTCGGTCCCACCGAGTTTGGTAAATTGTGTTTAACAGTTAGATTTTGTGTGGAGGCTATATATGCCCCTCCACCTCCTCTTCATTCGTGGAGAGAGCCATCGTAATCTAACCTACACTTCCAACTTACCATTTCTCGAGAGAGAACCACCTACTCATGTGTTGAGGCCAAGATATTCCATTCCTACCATATGAATCTTGATCTCTAGCCTTCCCCAAGTTGCTTTCCACTCAAACCCTCTTTCCACCAGATCCAAAACCTATGAGAGAGAGTTGAGTGTTGAGGAGACTATCATTTGAAGCACAGGAGCAAGGAGTTCATCATCAACGCACCATTTGTTACTTCTTGGAGAGTGGTGTCTCCTAGTTTGGCTAGGTGTCACTTGGGAGCCTCCGACAAGATTGTGGAGTTGAACCAAGGAGTTTGTAAGGGCAAGGAGATCGCCTACTTCGTGAAGATCTACCGCTAGTGAGGCAAGTCCTTCGTGGGCGACGGCCATGGTGGGATAGACAAGGTTGCTTCTCCGTGCACCCTTCGTGGGTGGAGCCCTCCGTGGACTCAAGGCAAGCTACCCTTCGTGGGTTGAAGTCTCCATCAACGTGGATGTACGATAGCACCACCTATCGGAACCACGCCAAAAACATCTGTGTCTCCAATTGCGTTTGAATCCTCCAAACCCTTCCCTTTACTTTCTTGCAAGTTGCATGCTTTAATTTCGGCTACCTATACACTCTTTGCATGCTTGCTTGAATTGTGTGATGATTGCTTGACTTGTCCTAAAATAGCTAAAATCTGCCAAACTTTAAAATTGGGAAAAGGTTAAGTTTTTATTGGTCAAGTAGTCTAATCACCCCCCTCTAGACATACTTCAAGGTCCTACAGGACCCCCTCTTAATAGTACGACTCTCCTACGACTCAACTCCACCGAACCGAACCGTAAAGAAACGCCGTCTTCAATAATCTTCGAGGGGCATCAAATCATCTTGTGTTTAGTCGTGATGAATCTGAAAAGCTCAATACACACGATTAGTCCGCAAAGGCATTGTCATCAATCACCAAAACTACTTTGGGACAAAAGTGCCGTTACAGAGGTCATGGACCTGTGCCGTTTACATTCTACGCGCTGATCTGCTTGGTGCCATGGGGGGCGATGAGTATCCAATCCCCCCTAACGGTGTTATGCACCCCATGCCATTTGCCCCCTTTGGAGCTATTTGGCACGATGCTGATATTAATGATGGGCATAACCCAATTGCCGCACCTACTGCTCACCATGCACCTGATGAAGGAAATGAAGCTGATCCCATGGTCCAGACTCCACCACAGAGCCCAGAACAGGCACATGACATGCCTTTCCAGCCTGCGATGGAAGCAACTGATTCCTTCATTGCTTTGCATGACATGATGTCAAAAATTATGGCCGCTGCCCCTTCCTTACTTAAAAAGCTTGCTGGCTCCACTGTGATCAGTACCAAGTGCCAGCTGGTCAATGTTGAAGATGATCATGGCATCATGAAGAAATGCTTGTTCACCGTCACTACTGAACATCCATATGAGTCTGTGGCCACTTCAGTGCAAATATCTAAATTGACTGACTACTCTGGATACTGTAACACACAAGCTGAGGATCAGATTTAGTCACTTGCTCTGCTTGATTTCATTGCCAGCACCCACAACTCTCCAGCTGAGGTGTATCCTCACGTACCTGCAAATGTGATACCTACTGCCTAGACCACTCCTGCTGTTAACAAGAGAAAGAAGGTCAACGCTCCACTGGATGTAAATGATCTATGCCGCAGTCGTCGACTGGCGGGACTGAGTGTTGGGTTTAAGAATGAAGCTGCTACAGTCGAAGCCAAGGAGATAGCATGTTGCAAGAAGAATTTGTCTTCTGAATTTGAGCATGAGATCCGCAACCCTGACGCTGGACCACCCCCTGAGCTGCCTCTCGAAACCATCCAAGCGATTGCTATCAGGCAGTGTCAGATCCCTCCTGAGGATGTGTCTGGGGAGAAGTTGATGGCACAAGTTGATCATGAATAAGCCATTTTATTTCCGTTTAGGGCCTTGCTATGACAAGACCTTTTCTGGCCTTATGCCTCCCTTAGTTTTATCATGTCTCGGGATATTTACTTTTGCTTTATCTATGATCTTGCTATGTAAGGAGTTAAACTCCATTATTTGCTTATGTTGCTGGGAACTTGTGTTGCAATTATTTTGCTATCTGAGAAGTCTGAATGGTTTACTTGGTTATGGTCAGTTATGCTTCTCTATGAAATGATGTTTATATTACTAGCATGGCTTGTCTACACTCACCCTTATGATGGTTTCTGGTAATATTGAAATGATTAAGTCATTTTACTGTAGACTCACCTCCCTCAGTTTTTCCAATGAATAGAACATGGAATGTATTAAATTGAAATGTCAGAGGAATAAACTCTCAAAGCAGTGGGATGATTTAAGGGACAAAATTGATGAAAGCAACCGTGGTATTATATGCCTTCAAGAAACAAAAAGAGATGACTTTGACCAAAATTATCTCGTAAATTTCTCTCCTAGAAGATTTAATCAATATGCTTATACCCCTTCATTGGGCCTGTCTGGTGGGCTGATTACTATCTGGAATGGCAACCTATTTAGTGGTTCCATTGTTAGCCAGTCCTCATATCAGCTCACAGTCAAATTACTATGCAATCTATCTAGCCACATTTTCTATGTCAGCAATATATATGGACCATGCCAGAATGAGAACAGAACTTATTTCTTTGACTGGTTGGATAATATTGATGCTTCACAAATGGATCACTGGATTCTTATTGGAGATTTTAATTTAATCAGAAGTCCTCATGATAGAAACAGACATGGGGGAGATTCAAACAATATGCTTATGTTCAACAGCTTATTGCAGCAACTTGATGTTGTGGAAATTCCACTCAAAGGACGAAACTTCACATGGAGCAATATGCAAGACTCTCCATTGCTGGAAAAATTAGACTGGATCTTTACCTCAGCTAACTGGACTTTAACTTTCCCAAATACTCTAGCCCACCCACTTGCTAGAGTAACTTCAGATCATATTCCAATCCATATTCAGATTGGCAATGATATTCGAAAGGCCTCTATTTTCAGATTTGAAAATTATTGGCTTGAGTTTGATGGATTTTAGGAGACTGTCATACAATGCTGGAGCAGAAACCAACAGATGACAAATTATGCACATGATATTACATCAAGATTCAAATGCCTCGTAATGGGTCTCAAGAAATGGAGCAAGAACCTATCTAAACTCAATACTAATATCTCTGCTTGTAATTATGTCCTGTCTATGATGGATGGTATAGAAGATCAAAGATTACTGAGTACTATGGAAGCAAATTTCAGGGATATTCTGAAAAAGCACATTCCTAAATTATTGGAAGTTAAAAGAATCTACTGGAGATCTAGATTTGAAATGAGGAGTGTGAGACTGGATGATGAAAACACTGAATTTTTTCATGCCATGGCCACCCAAAGCTACAGGAAAAATTATATTACTTCTATTATTGGGGAGGATGCAAATACATATCAAAATCATGAGCATAAAGCTGCTATTATTTGGAAATCCTACAAAGACAGATTGGGCACATCCATTGACCCTCCCATGCTCTTCAATCTTGAAGAACTAATTCAGCCATAAGACCTGTCAGACCTTGAGGCTCATTTTTCAATGGATGAGATTGACCTAGTTATCAAGGAATTACCCTCTCACAGAGCCCCGGGCCCTAATGGTTTCAATGGCACCTTTTTAAGGAAATGTTGGGATATCATTAAGCATGACTTCTATACCATGATCTCGGATTTTTTGAAGGAAACTGTGATATTCATAGTATTAACACTGCTTTCATTACTCTCGTCCCAAAGATTACTAACCCAGAGAATACGAATGATTTCAGACCTATTTCATTGGTCAGTCTGCGTCTCAAAGTTATTACTAAACTTATGGCCAACAGAGCTCAGAAGATCATCACTACTATTATTCACCAGAACCAGTATGGGTTTATTAAAGGTAGGAATATACAAGATTGTCCGGGCTATGCATTTGAATATCTCCATTTATGCCATCAATAAAAAACCATCCATGATTCCCATCAACATTGATCTGCAATCTGTTACTATGCTTGCAAATACATTTGTCTGTAAGGTTGAAAGTCTTCCATTCACTTACCTGGGTTTACCCATGGGCACCACCAAACCTTCTATCATGGATCTCATCCCTGTCATATCCAAAATTGACAAACACTATCAGGAGTGACTAGATTCATGAATCATTCTGGCAGACTCACATATGTTAATTCTATTGTTGCCTCCATGCCCATTTTTCCATGTGCTCACTAAAAGTTCATTACACCATATTGGATCATGTGGATAAATCCAGCAAAAAATTTCTATGGTATGGAAATGAGATCAACAAAAAAGGTAAATGTCTAGCCAGCTGGGATACGATTTGCAATCCAAAAAATCAAGGAGGCCTTGGTGTATTAAATTTGAGAGAGCAAAACAAAGTCCTTCTTATCAAACATCTTTACAAATTCTACAATAAGATGGATATTCCTTGGGTCAAATTAATTTGGGAGGCACATTATCAGAATAATGAAGCTACCCACACTAACCCCAATAAATGATCCTTTTGGTGGAAAGACTGCATGAAAACTTTTGATCTATTTAAAGAGATGACTTCATGTGAGATAAAAGCAGGAAACTCCTCCATGTCGTGGGATGACAACTGGAATGGAGAGATCATGAAGTTGAAATATCCTGAGTTTCACGCTTTCTGCCTACATGAGAAAATATCTATTTGGGCTGCCAAAGGTATAGAAAATCTTTACAATTTATTCCAGCTACCACTATCCAACACTGCACACCAGCAATTTCATCTTCTGTCTGACCAATTACATAACATCAGATTCAATAATGATCATGATACATGGAATTTCTCCTGGGGTAACAGTATTAATATGACCAAGAGGATTTATGATTTCTTAATGAGAAATGAGGATGCTGTCGTGACCTTCAAATGGATATGGAAAACTTGCTGCCTGCCAAAGCATAAATTCTTTTGTTGGCTACTACTTCATGACAGAATAAACACATGTGATCTCCTCACTAGCAAGAATATGCATCTTGATTCGACTCAATGTGTCTTATGTAATGCAGAAGATATGGAAGATATAATGCATCTACTATTTTCCTGCCCATTTAGCCAGGGATTTTGGTGGAACATTGGTTTTGAATGGAACACATATCTGAATGTTCATGATATAATTGAAGCAGAACAAAGATATCACCTACATCACTTCATGGAAATTATGATAGTGGGTTGTTGGAGTATATGGAATCAAAGAAATGGACTGATTTTTGATGGAATCCCATGCTCAATCAATGAATGCAGATATGAATCTATCATATCCTTCAAATTAACCATGCTGAGAGCTAAACCCAGTCTCAAGGAGGGCATGTCATCTTGGATTGATAACATATAATTTTGTTTCCTTTCACTCTTTGTATTTTTTAATTAAGCTCTTCGGTTGTCTCCCCATCAACCATTGTAAAGACTATGCTACATTATGTTTCTTTATATGAAAATGACTGTTTTACGATAAAAAAACCTATGTTTTCTATAAGAATGCAAAACTGACCTATATTTATATATTAATTTATTACATATATATATAATAGAAACAACATAAGGTTCCGTTAAACCTGTCGTTCGTCCAACCATTTTATAGACCTTCCCACTTCCTTTATTTTTTTGTTCATTAATCCTATATTTGAATTTTCTCCCACTTTCTTTTTCGATGTAAACTGAGTTTTCTCCAGTACTTTTCCCTAGAACCAACTCAACTGTCCCACGTCTAGCCTAAAAAATAATAATACCCCACGTACTATTAACTCATCAAATTAAAATGATACTTTATATTGTAAGTTGAAAGTTCTTACAAAATAATAATAATAATTGTTTATATATAACTTGGCAAGTTAACTCCTAGTGATTGCATACATAACCTTGCAAAGATTTTACTGACCAATGCAGTAATAGATGTGCAATCATGTGTTTATGTTTTTATAACATTTCTCTGTCCAGCCCAACATTATATTTTCACCCAGCCCAGCAAGTCCGTGGATTTTGAGAAAAATGCAAATGGGCTTTAAATTCTACCATATATATAAACGGGCTGCATAGATGCTACATCATTGTTTCACCCATCCCACCAAATGGACTGAAAAAACAAATGGACTGACTGACATGTGGGCCAGTAGGTCGAAGCCTAAGAAGGCGTTGGATTTACATCCAATGGCCGACATTCTTCTTCAATGTCTCGTCTTCTTCCCCCAGCGCTGCCGGGACCACCTGCTCCAGCCTCCGGCCCAAAGAACAGAGTTTTATGACCTCAATAAACGCTACCCCGCCGATGGCCAGGCCATCCCTCCACTCCGCACCTCCTATTATTATCTGCCGAGTGTAGGGCCACCCCGCACCCGAAGCAGTCAAGTTTCCCACTCCTCTCCGTCTGTGACTCCACTGCCGCGTCTTCCCCATCTCCGGGTCATTCCAGTCTAGGGCCTCGCTGTCGTCCACCGCCTCGATGCGCTCGGCGCGACGTGGTCAACATACAAGAGTCATCAGAAGAGGACTGTACGTGGAGAGCCTGACGGCTGGGACCCACGAGGTCCATGGTCGCACACAAGGAAAGTTCCTCCTTATTAAGCTATTTCCTCCCCACGACAATTTGGGACCCACCACCGTATCTTCGCACGGAAGGAAGTGCCTGCTTGTTATGCGAGAAAAACCATTCCTCCCGATGACAGCTAGGACCCGGCAGATTTGGTGGCTGACTTGTGGGCCTACTAAGCAGACGTGTACGCAGGGCTTTGTCAACTTAATCAACAAATGATTCTAGTAGCTGGACCGTTGGATGTTATTCCAACAGCTGTGCTCCTTCTTCAACCTCTGTTCTTGCTCATGTGTCCCGTGGGCGGCAGTGCTGCCGCACACCCGAACCAGTCAAGTTTCCCACTCCTCTCCATCTGCAACTCCACTGCCGTGTCTTCCCCATCTCGGGGTCATTCCAGTCTGGGGCCTCGCCGTCGTCCACCGGCCTTGGCACTACTAGGAAAAGGGCTATAGATGGGATGGACACTAATGGCGCACCTGTCAGGTGGTGCACCATTACTATATACTAATGGCGCACCAGGTACATGGTGCGCCACTAGAAATAAATTTTTTTATTTTCCAAACATTCTAATGGCGCACCGTAGCATAGTGCGCCATTACTAGTGTTAACTAGTAATGGCGCATCGCCACACCGTCGCCATTAGAGTATATACTTTTTTTGCAAAACTTCTAATGGCGCACTGTGGTTGGTGCGCCATTAGTAACTGTGGTCGACCCCCGCACCTCCCCCACTCCAACCGCCGCCGACGCCCCACCGCACTCCTCCCTCGCCTCCACCGGGCCACGACACCCGGCCCGCACTCCTCCCCACTCCACCGCCATGGCCGAGCCCCGCACCTCCCCACTCCACCGCCACGATGTCCCACCGCACCTCCCTCGCCTCCACCGACCTCCACCATCGAACCCCAAGACGCACCTCCCCCACTCCACCGCCACGACGACCACCCGCACCTCTCCCCAAAGACCTCCCGGCCCGCTCCACCGTCACAAATGAATGCAACTAAAATTGCTAAAAAAACCAAATTTGATTATATTTTCAAATAACAAATTTGATGATATTTTCAAATAATAAATTTGATGATATTTTTTCATATTCATAAAATTTTTCAAATAACAAATTTGATGATATTTTTAAAAAAATTATTACTATTTTTATAAAAAAAATATTACTGTTATGATTTAAACAAGTTTGAACATATTTAAAAACGAATAAATATCAAACAGCATTTTAAATGCATAATTACAAAAAATGGGAAGCCTGGGAATCAAACCCAGGACCTCCTGGTGTGTGTGCTGCGTGCTGACCAGTCGGGCTAGTAGGGTTGTTCTGATTGAGTGGGGGTTATGTGGAATATAACCTGACTACTCGGTCTAGTAAATTCTAATGGCGCACCTGGGCGGGGTGCGCCATTAGAATGGTTGTACTTATGGCGCACTAGTGGTGCGGTGCGCCATTAGATCCCTCCCCCAGTTCACCAGTTTCCCTTGCACTGTTGCCTCCCTCCCTCCCTCGCCAGATCCACTCGACCCAACCGTACGCCGCCTCCCTTGCTCCGCCCCTCCGTCACACAGACGCCATCGGCGACGCCTTGGCCAGTGGTCTTGCGCTGCCCCGACGCCGCCGCCCTGACCCCCGCGGGACTCCACCCCCGCGCCCCCCGAACGGGATCGGCCGAGCGCGCGCCGCCCGCTCCTCTCCTCTCCTCCTCCCTCCGACGAGCGAGGGCCTCCTCCGGCCCCTGCAGCAGCCGGCGAGCGCGGCCCCGACGCGCCCACCCCGCCTGCCCCTGCCGTCCTCCGCCACCGGCCCCTGCTCTCCTTCGATCACAAGGCGGCGAGGATCTTGACGAGCTCGGACCCCGACCCCGACCCCTTCACGACCCCGACCCCTACCCCTCCGCGACTGTGTACCTCTCCTCCTTCCTCCTTCCTCCCTCTCTCCACCAGTCCCCATTCCCTCCCTCCCTCCCCTCGACCGTGGCAGTGTAGATTTTTTCCTCTTTGTTCTGCATAGGACCATGGTGCATCATGATCTTTCCCTCTTTGTTCTGCATAGGAGTAGATTTTTCGAGACAGTGTATGGGGTTTAGAAGAAATTTAGTTTGCAGTCAGGGTTGTACATTCGTTTTCAACATTTTGTTACAGTAGAGTCCTGCTTCCTATTAACCATAGCTTAGGCCGACAGCTTGGGCCACTTGTTGTATTTATAATCATCATTTGATTGTGAGTGCGCTCTGTAATGCCGGTTAACCTATCTATGTTCGTGCAATTTGTTCCATGTATAACCATTGATTATGCCTTTGAGGCGCTTAGTTAACCTCTCACCTATGTTCATGCAGGATATTATTCTTGGAAAAGCCATCACTGGTGACGGAATAGAAAGATAAGCGGTACCTATATTCAGACCCAATCTAACAGAGTAGTCAATGGATTCAAACTAGCTAAAGGAGATTCAAACTGCCAACAACCACTCATTTTTCAGTTAACTCCTTACAGTTCAGATCATATTTTGACTATCAACAATAGTGGACTTTTAAGGCTTTTTTAGAGGCAATACTAGTGGATATAGGCCTTTTTACAGGCAATAATAGTGGAATTTAAGGCTTTTTGGAGGAGTGTGTTTCATGCTGCCCCACAGTGATGAATTAGTCAGAATTATGTATGATTGTGCCTAAAGTAGATAATCTAAAGATACTGACAAAATAATTAGGGAGCATGTGTGAATCTAAAGTATATTGTCAACTTCCAACATTTGCTCTGTTGTCCATGTGGTTGAAGCAATGAAGTTGAGTGTGTCATTCTTGCTATGGTCATGTAAGAGAAATGCTCGCCTTGCTAATTTTACCATGAGATTTGGGGTAATCACTAGTTCTCGTCAAAGCAAGTGGTTTTCCTGAGCTATGCCTTGGTTAGAAAATGATGCATGATGGTTTGTTTAAAAGAGGAATAATCCTGTGATAGCACGTATCATGGGGTCAAACCTGGGACCCCTATTGTAATTTGATTTTGATTATTAATTTTTCCGTGAGCGAGATGAATTACGATGTTTGTGTTGTAATGAAACTTGAGCTGAAATAGAACTTGACAAATTGTCAAAGGAATATATGCAAAGGAATGTAAATTGACAGTTTTCTTGATTGAATTCAGTCCTGCATAAAGGAATATATGCAAATAATATACAGTCATTGTAATTTTTGGGAGTAATTTTTGGTGTCAAATCACTCAAGCAAGAATCGAATTTTTAAACCGAACTTGACACAATACTATTCAGTTAATTTGCTTGGACAAGAGTATTATGTAACACTACTTGACACAATACTATGATATGTCGCTCTGTCAGCCTTTGTAATTTGCACCTATATTATGTAAAACTACTTGATGATGTTAAACTGTAACTCCCTTTCCTTAGAACTGTAATTACTGAAGCAACAAATCCCATCTATATGTATAGCACACACAAGGAAATGACTATTCTGTGTTTTTTGTGTTTGTTTTTTATAGTCCTCTAGTAACTGAGCTACTGTTGTGTTGTTGTTCCTATACTGTAATTGTTTCAAATAAGACACTACCATGACTTAACGTTTACAATAGTTGTTTTCTTTGTATCCAATAGTCAGCGTATATTTTTCTTCAGAGGTAACTGGTAAAATGTTCAGTGTGTATGTCTGAACTTGAATGTCGCAATGTTGTTTTCTTCAGAGGCTACTGTCAAAAAATTGAGCTACTATCTTGCAAAGATGATGATCATCTTACTAGTTTGCTGGGTTTTGTCACCGACCATTGTGTCGTGATGAATTTGCAGGTACCCCGAGAGGCCCTTGAGTTTGCTGGAATGTTGATTAACTTCCGTTCCGGCAACTTCGGGTACTCCATATGTCCTATTTTCAGCAAAGGTCATGATGAAATTTTCCGTGAATTTTAGCATGATTTTGCTAAAAATCGGACATATGGGGTACTTGCTACTAATGCATGGGCCGGGGTATCTTAGTACTTAGTTCAGTAGGATCAATCGCCTTTATTCTTGTTGCATTAAACCATAGGTGGCAATAGAACCAAGTGATTAGTGCCAAGTGATTAGGCCCAACCTAGGGTGCCTCGGCATCGATAAACCCTAAATGATGAAAACTTAACTTAGCATTTAGCTTTTAGGATGCCTCAAGCGTCGACAAACCCTAAATGATAACAGCTTAGCTTTTAGGATGCCTCGGTGTCGACAAACCCTAAATGATGAGACCATGATCTTGTTCCTTGACAACAACCAACTTTTTGACCAAACTTTTTCCTATTTAGAGCGAAACATGGCCCACAACGATGAGGCCGGGCGGTTCGGTGGCAAGCAATTCGAGCTGTCCCAGAGATGGAGGACCAACCTCACCGCTATGAAGACGCCGCGGAAGACACCGATCCTGACTACACAACCCCTAGTGGCGTCGGGGATGACACCACTGACGGTGCCGCCGAGGATGCCACCACTGATGGTGCCGCCGAGGATGCCACCACTGATGATGGCGGCGCACCCACAGATGGCAGCCAACCGAAGAAGCAACGGAAGGACCGGCGCCCGAACGCGCACCGCCGTCGTATGTCGTGTACAAGGGTAAGGTTCCCGGAGTCTACAACGACTGGAAGGAGTGTCGGAGACAGGTTCACCGTTTCAGCGGTAACAGTTACAAAGGGTACACCACTAGGGCGAAGGCGGAATCTAGATACGCCCGCTATCTAGCGGGAGAGAGGAGGGAGCGTTGGAGGAACCGGATGAAGATCAGTTTCATCGCGATGATGCTCATCGTGATGACGCAGCTCTCTTCTATGTGATGGTAGTTTAGATGATCGATATCGACTTGTAACGTGAAGAAAAACTCGCTACTCGCGGTCTCGAGACTTGTAATGTTCTATCTTTATTCAGTCTTTTGAATTCGGAGACTAATATGATGAATTGTATTCGGAGACAAATCTTCTATTGTATTCGATGAATCTGCTGTTGCTGTGTGATGTTGTCTAAATTCTGTCCAATAATATATTTTGTAACCTGTGAAAATATCGTAAAAGAAAAAATCCCTAATATTCATACTAGTGGCGCACCACACAAGACACTAATGGCGCATCGTGATAATCACACTAATGGCGCATCACCTCTTTAGTGCGCCATTAGTATGCCAAAGCACATGGGTACATATGGCCCCTCGAGGCATTCTAATGGCGCATCAGGGCAATACTAATGGCGCACTACGTGGTGCGCCATTAGAACACCAGATTCTAATGGCGCACAGGTGGTGCGCCATTAGAAAAAATCTAATGGCGTGATGCTAGTGGCGCACCAGTGGTGCGCCATTAGAAGGCAAAACTGGTGCGCCACTAGCATGCCTTTTCCTAGTAGTGTGGTACACTCGACACGGTGTGGTCAACATGGTCAACAACCGAGAGTCATCGGAAGATGACTGTACGTGAGAGGTTGACAGTGGGGACGCATGCATCCTTTTTACCCTGAAAAATAATGTTTTCTCCCCCTGACTGCTGGGACCCACTAGCTACATCTTCGCACGCAAGGAAGTGCGTCCATATTACGGGCAAAAAAAATGATTCGTCCCCTGACTGTTGGGACCCCCAGCTACATCTTCGCATGCAAGGAAGTGCTCGATACCGGGACCCACCCGGTCGAAGCGTGCGTAGCGCGTTGTCATTCGGTCGCGAACGTAATGCATACATCGGTCGATGTAGAGGCGCGCACGTGTGGTAGTAGAGGCGCGCACGTGTGGTAGTAGAGGCGTGCACGTAGCATGTACACGTACATACAACGGCCAGGGTGCAAGAAAGTAAATACGGCCACGTACGTACATATGGGCGGGGTCTCGAATGCCTACTCGCGCATACATACGGCCAGGGCTTGTGTACATGGTTGTGGCTGGGTCGGAACAGAGAAACTGCATCGTCGTCGTGTTCGTGGGGAGGCAACGAAATGCATCGTGTTCATCGGGAGGCAACAAAACGCTTGCTGTTCATCGGGAGCCAACCGGCTTGGACGGAATAGGCGATGGAAACGAGGCCTAGCGTACCGCAGAATGGAGGAAACGGCCTTGTGTTCGATCGGCCATGGTGGAAACGGGATCCTGTTCATCAGGAGTGGTCTGGCGTACCGCAAAACAGAGGAAACGGACCTCCTACGGTCGAAACGGGGTCCTGTTGATCGGGAGGGGTGTGGCGTACCGCAAAACAGAGGAAACAGACTTGTGTTGGAGTGCTACGGTCAAAATGGGGTCCTGTTCATCGAGAGGGGTGTGGCGTACCGCAAAACGGGACTCCACGGGATACTGTTCATGTCCACCGTCGACCTCCTCCAGCCTCCACGAGCTCCTGTTCATCCACCGTCGACCTCCTCCAACCTCCACCTGCGACTGTTCATCCACGGGCTCCTGTTCATCCAGCCTCCACCGCGTGCTCCTCCACCGGGTACTGTTCAACCAGCCATCTCCACGGGGGTCCTGTTCAACCACCCCTCCACGGGCTACTGTTGATCCAGCCCTCCACCGGCTACTGTTCAACCAGCCCTCCACCGACTCCTGTTCAACTAGCCCTCCACGGGGTCTTGTTCATCCAACCCTCCACGGGGTCCTGTTCATCCACTGGCTCGATCGATTGGGGTACTGTTCATCCAGCGGCAACGGCCTCTACTACCACGGGTTCCTGTTCATCCAACCCCCACCGGGAACTGTTCATCCAAACCACCCAACAACGCTCACTGTTCATCCAGAGGCAGCATCGACCAGCTTCAGTTAGCGGCACTAGTGAAGGAATCGCTCGATCGGGTTCAGTTAACAGCACGGGATCGATCGATTGCTCGGGTTCAGTAACGCGTAGCCTACAGTGCAATCGCTCAGGTTCAGTTAGAGCCCAACGCCTCGCACACACGCTTGTACGTACGAGAGAAACGCGCATCGCTCGGCCCCCGACTAGCCACCGTATCCGGGAACACCCCGATATTTTCCTCGCCCTTGCTTCTACCACGGTTTTTTCCGTCATGGACGGCCCAAAGAATGTCATGCAGCTGCGTCTCCGGCCCGCCCAGGACGAAAAGAACCTTTTTCTGTCATGATTTTTTGTCATAGAAGTAGGATCCCACCACATCTATGATGATACCGGGTTTTGTCAGAATTATCGTCATAGAAGTGTCATAAGTATGACAGAATTTTTTTTCGTTCGGCCCAAAATGTCACGGATGTGTCTTTTTTTGTAGTGATGGTTAAGTCAGCAAGGCACAGTTGGGTAATATCGACATTGGGTAAATAGTGGCGGTTTAAAAATTCATAAGTAAGTTGGCTGACGTTTGGCGGGTTACAAAGTATCATTTGAGCCGCCCATACAGCAGGTATCTACAGATCTGGATTCTAGTGAAATTTCACTAAGTACTGGACACACAAGTTTTGTAGGGCCTGCTTATAATTCTGGATCTACCACAGTTTGGAAAACAAGTGAAAATTGCAAAACCTAAAATAGGATGGATGAACTGCTGTATTGGGAATTGAATCTAAGAGCAGAGGGAATACACCTATGAGTAAGGACGGATGTTAAAATCCAGTACCGCGCAATCCCCGTGTTATTTTGGGATCAAGCTAAAGTATACATGAAGAACTGAGATGTACTTCAACGAGCAGCTGAAGAACTCCGGCGAACTAGGGTCTGCTAATGTGGATCTAAGGCAAGGGGAGATGCATACCTGATTGCGCTGGTGAACAGCGGAGGGGTGTTGTGTTTTCTGGACCAAGTCAGGTTGATGCAACGGCCAAGTCAGAGTTGTTGTAAAGATCAGTGGCGGCGGAGCTCCGGAGGTTTCGGTCGCGCAAGGAGGATGATGAGAATGGCAGGGGTAAAAAGTGAAAAGGGGACCCCCTATCCCTATTTATAAGGAGAAGGTAAATTGGCATGCACGGAAATCAAGGAGGCAGAATGATTATCTTTGTGGTGCAGATGCCTCGATTCCTGGAAGGTCCATTAAAATAAAAGATCTGTTATGATGTCATGGGTCCTATGTGCATTTAATGCGCATGAGGTCATGGCGGGTTACAATGGTTCCGTTCACACGATGTCACGGCGGTTTATGGTGGGTTGGCTCGTGTGGTATTATTATAGGTTCAGCATTGGTGGATGATTTGTTGATTAAGACAGTGAAGATTGAAGATTGACATGAACAAGTTCAAATCAATCTGGGGCCTAATGTCGAGGATATAGCCCCGAGGTGTGACCCGCCTAGGAGGGGCCGGGTTACACCATTGGCGGCTTAATATAGAAAAGATCCAGGGAGGCCCAAAGAGAAGTGAGAAGACGACAGCTCATGGAGGCAGGCCTAGAGAAAGCCCAAGACCCGGGCCGATGACCCGCCGTATGATGACTTGCCCCATAAGGCATGACTAGTTAGAAACTGGTCGGTCACGCCAGGTGAGCCGGCCAGACTCATAAGACTCCGGATCTCCACCTGTGTATATAAAGGTGAGACCCGGCGGCGGGTTAACTCAAGAAACAACCAATCGAGAACTAGGTCAAGCGTATTCACTCCCTTGTAATCGAAACTCAAGCAATACAACTAGAAGCAGGACATTGGCTTTTACCTCACTGAGAGGGGCCGAACCTCGGTAAACTCCTTGTGTCCTTTGTCCCGTTCAACCCCTTCAAGCTAACCTAAGTTGTGATGGCTCCACACCTAAGTCCTTTCACATGGGCATCTGCCATGTTAAATCCATGACACAGGGTGTATGTTCGTCATAGTAAAAAAACTCAAGGACAAAGAACGAAGGAAATTTGGATTCCCCTTCAATATTGGTGATTTCCCCCTCGAAACCATGGAACTTCCTCGATGATGGTTTGATTTATGAAGGGCGTGCATGACGACATAACCCAAACCTTTTCAAATTTTTACCAGGGCATGGTGTGCCTATACCATGGCACCATGCCGCATTTACATGTTTTTCAAGCATGTGTTCCATATTTCTATAGTTGAAAAGACAATAAACGAACGTTTGAGGTTGAGTATTGCCACAGTTTTCCTTGAAATCTCTGCCCATTCCTTGTAAAAGGCATGAGAATTTACTAAATAGCACGAGCATGGTTTTCCAAACCGTTCTTGTGCACCTTTTCATGCACCGATTGTTTGAATTTGAATTATGTGCATTAATGCCTAGAAAATGCACATAATCCCCTATATGGTAAATGAACTCGAAAAAGTGCCAAATTTGAACACGGTGATTTGGAGGGTGTATGTTCATTGTAGAAAAAAACTCATGGACAAAATAGGAAGGAAATTTGGATCCCCTTCAATCTTGGTGATTTCCCCCTCGAAACCATGGAACTTCCTCGGTGATGGTTCGATTTATGAAGGGCGTGCATGACGACATAATCCAAACTTTCTGAAATTTTTAGTAGGGCGTGCACTACTGCAGGATGGTCCAAATGTGACAGTTGAATCAGAGATCCTTCGACGAAACTGTGCGATGAAATAATCGCATTCGGTGGTGTAAAAAAACTGTCAAAAAAGGTGCAAAACATTTGTGATGGTGGCGACATCAAACACGGTTCATATTAGATTTGCATGTGCGATGAGTGGCAAACGGTTAATCTAGAAGAACTGTTTGCGATGATGCAGAACAACAGAAATGGGCAACCAGATGAGGGTGTGTGTGCGATATACGGCATACAGTTCACTAGGATGAACTGTGTGTGATTAGACAACACAATGGAAATGGTTCGACTAAAAAAGATGTGTGTGATACGTGGCAAACAGGTCCGTAATCACAAATGTGTGCGAAGAGCAATAATAACGCAGACGATTGCTGCTAATAAGTCATGTGATTTGCTCTGTCAATAGAAGAATAACATGTATATATATATATAACTGAAATAAACATCCAATTACATAAGTGACTATACAGATCATTCATACACACCTCAATAACCAATTGCATGCATTCTAAAGTAGGAGAAATGATCGTCTAGTCATCTACTTCTTGTGACGCTCCTGCCACTACTCTGTGGCTCGATCCCTCGCCTGGGGCAAGAAGAAGACACTTCCTCATGTCAACAAACCGCCTGTACATCTTGTAGCTTGTGTACGCGTCCTTGGGCGTGTACTTGACGTGTTGTTCATCCAGTCTCTCATGCCACACACTGTGCCAGGCGTTCTTGTCCTTCTTGCTCTCACTCTTCATCTTCATGTAGTAGGGGTCGATGATGGCTGAGGCGAGGTCAACCCGGGAGTTTAGTTTGTTGTTGTCGTTACCCCAGGCCTTGTTGTGGTGCTGGATTATGACAAGATTCGGGCATTTCAAGCCCGAAACCTTGAGCGCTTTTAGATCGGTTGTGGTGTCCACCGTAGCGAAACTGTAGTTGGAGCTGTTGATAAACCTGGAGAAATGCTCGCAAGGCCTTGTGGCCAGGTGGTAGTGGTAGACGAGGATGTCATGTCGCACACACAACTGGGCGACGACAGCCTTCTGATCATGCCCGGCACGGCCGATGGTGTACTCGAGGTCGAAGCCGACCACTTGGTACTAATCGTCGGCAAGGAACTGCTCCATAGTTTGGATGGAGCTCTCCACCGAGACCGGATAGTTTGTGTACACCACCGAGAAGGCCTTCCCCCTCACGTGGGTGTCCACGATGTGATGCATGGTGAACTGCCCGTAGTTGTCATCGTCGGCTGCTGGGAGCGCCATTGGAGACACGGGGAGCACCATTGGAACCGCTAGATTTCCCCTTTGTATGTGTCGTCGTGGGTGTGCTTATTGTGTCGTGTGACGCGACAGATGAAGGTAAATGGCCGCAGGAATAAAATGGGGCCGGGCAGCCTGGATTCTCGGCGCGTCCGCATGGAAGTTTTTGCAGCGGGTAACTGCATTGTCGTGCCGCGCCCGGCGCAACCGCATGCATAGAATGTGCGTGATCACGCGCCAGACCAAAACACTAGTAGCACGTGTGGAGGGACAAGGGAGCACCCGGAGGGATGCGAGAGCAGAGCGCGCGCGGCGGGACGCGAGCAGAGCGCACCGTGGCCGCCTCAACCACAACCAACCACACGCATAGAGCAGTTGAACACGCAGGAAATGGTCGCCTACAAGCAGGCTGACAGTTGGCGTAGAGAGCGGCCGTGTGCTACTACCTCCATCTTGGTCTATAGTCCCCTTTATATTATGTGCATACTTTGCCCTTAAATTTAACCAACAAAATGTTAATCCATGTTATAAAAATTATATAATTGGAAACTATGTTCAAATATGAATTCAACTATATAATCTTTGGCGACATGCATTCGTATTTTATTAGTTAAATCGTACTTATAAACCAGGACGGGGGTATATAGGTAATTTAACCAAATGTTTTTTGTATTAATCGTATGTGTACATGGCCTTTCGTCCTCCTCTCGCACGTCTTGTCACCCCGTTACCGCAGACGGCTTACAGTGCAAGCGTGCGCACCGCGCGGGGGCGTTCTTTTGGCCAAACGGTGGCTCGAAGCGGCGCCAATGAATCATCGGTGAGCCTGTTCCCGAGCAACCTCGCAGGTTCCCGCGCAAGCATCCTGCCCGACTCGATGAAATACCCCAAAGTCCCAATGCTTACCGGCCTGCTATATAAACCCTCATGACAGACAAGTGTTGCGTTGTATTTTCCCCTCCCTCCCTGTAGCTTATCTCGTCTGCTTCTCCCACAATCACCAATGGCACCGGTCCGTCGTCGTCGCTCAGCCACTCCGCCGTCATAAGAGGACGGCTCCAGCTCGGAGGCTACACAGTGGCGACGGTGCAGTCCCCGGCATAGTGTAGTGCGTGTGGCATCCTTATTGGGTGTGCGCGGTACACGCTCTGCCGCCGCTGCCCATCTGCCGCGGTTGCCGGCCACCATTGCCACCACACCACCATCGAAAGCCAGGGCCATCACCCACTCCACCACCGTGCCCCGAAGGCGGGAGGTGGCCGTCGTGGCTGCCACCCCACTGTCGGCCATCACCCGCTCCGCCATCACGGCCCGAAGGCGGGAGGTGGTCGTCGTGGCTGCCACCCCATCATCGGCCGCCGTGGCCGCCAGCCCACCATCGATCCTCGGGGTCATCACCCGCTCCGCCACCGCCTCCCAAACGCGGGAGGCGGAGGTGGAGGCCCGCACGTGCATCAGCGACCTTGCGCGCTACATCGAGTTCCTGCGGGAGGAGGAGGAGCACCTCATCAAGCATGCAAAGAGCCTTACCGCCGCCGTGGCCACGACACACGCCGCCTTAGAGGCCATGAATCAGCATATCTACGAGGAGAACCACCGCTTCGAGAGGGGTCATCTGGAGCGGCAGAGGGCGTTCGAGGTTAGCGTCACTGAAGCTGCAGCAGCAGCATGCATCGTATTGCAGTTGTCCAGCTCGTCGGTAGGCTCCTGCTCATCTTCCTCTTATTGAGTGTGCTCAGCAGAGGAGAGGCTGCCGGAAGTAGTACAAAGCCCCTCCGTAGTAGTAGTATTTAGGGGCTATTTTGTTCAGTTCATCTGACTATAGATGTGGTGGAACTGTACAATGTACTTAAAATTAGCATGATAATTTGAGAGTATTTAAACAACATGATAATTTTCTTAGGTTATGAATTTAGTCAAAATATGATGGGCATCCAAGAGGGATATAATAAAAACTTTCATATTAAGTGCATTGAATACTATGAGAAGTTTGATTCCTTATGATTTTTTTGAGATATAAAGATGGTGATATTAGAGTCATGCTAGTGAGTAATTGTGGATTGTAGAAATACTTGTGTTAAAGTTTGTGATTCCCGTAGCATGCACGTATGGTGAACCATTGTGTAATGAAGTTGGAGCATAATTTATTTATTGATTGTCTTCCTTATGAGTGGCGGTTGGGGACGAGCGATGGTCTTTTCCTACCAATCTATCCCCCTAGGAGCATGCGCGTAGTACTTTGTTTCAATGACTAATAGATTTTTGCAATAAGTATGTGAGTTCTTTATGATTAATGTTGAGTCCATGGTTTATACGCACTCTCACCCTTCCACCATTGCTAGCCTCTCTGGTACGCGCAACTTTTGCTGGTACCATACACCCACCATATACCTTCCTCAAAACAGCCACCATACCTACCTATTATGGCATTTCCATAGCCATTCCGAGATATATTGTCATGCAACTTCCACCGTTCTGTTTATTATGACACACTTCATCATTGTCATATTGCTTTGCATAATCATGTAGTTGACATCGTATTTGTGGCAAAACCACCATTCATATTTTTATACATGTCACTCTTTATCATTGTACATCCCGGTACACCGTCGGAGGCATTCATATAGTCATATCTTTGTTCTAGTATCGAGTTGTAAATCGTGAGTTGTAAGTAAATAAAAGTGTGATGACCATCATTATTAGAGCATTGTTCCATGTGAGGAAAGGATGATGGAGACTATGATTCCCCCACAAGTCGGGATGAGACTCCATACTAAAAAGGGGGGGAGAAAAAAATAAAGAGAGGCCAAAGAGCCCAAAATAAAAAAATGAAAGAAAAGAGAGAAGGGGCAATGCTACTACGTTTTTACCACACTTGTGCTTCAAAGTAGCACCATGATCTTCATGATGGAGAGTCTTCTATTTTGTCACTTTCATATACTAGTGGGAATTTTTTTTATTATAGAACTTGGCTTGTATATTCCAATAATGGGCTTCCTCAAATTGCCCTAGGTCTTCGTGAGCAAGCGAGTTGGATGCACACCCGCTTAGTTTCTTTTTGAGCTTTCATACACTTATAGCTCTAGTGCATCCGCTGCATGGCAATCCTTACTCACTTACATTGATATCTATTGATGGGCATTTCCATATCCCGTTGATACGCCTAGTTGATGTGAGACTATCTCCTTCTTTTTGTCTTCTCCACAACCACCATGTTCTATTCCACCTATAGTGCTATGTCCATGGCTCACGCTCATGTATTGCTTGAAAGTTGAAAAGGTTTGAGAACATCAAAAGTATGAAACAATTGCTTGGCTTGTCATTTGGGTTGTGCATGATTTAAATACTTTGTGTGATGAAGATGGAGCATAGCTAGACTATATGATTTTGTAGGGATAACTTTCTTTGGCCATGTTATTTTGAGAAGACATGATTGCCTTATTAGAATGTTTGAAGTATTATTGTTTTTATGTAAATATTAAACTTTTGTTTTGAATCTTAAGGATCTGAATATTCTTGCCACAATAGAGAAGATTACATTGATAAATATGTTAGGTAGCATTCCACATCAAAAATTCTGTTTTTATCATTTACCTAGTCGACGAGGAGCAGGAATTAAGCTTGGGGATGCTTGATACGTCTCCAACGTATCTATAATTTTTTATTGTTCCATGCTATTATATTATCCATATTGGATGTTTTATAGGCATTTATACCTATTTTATATTATTTTTAGGACTAACCTATTAACCTAGAGCCCAGTACCAGTTTTTGTTTTTTCCTTGTATTTGAGTTTTGCAAAAAAAGAATATCAAACGGAGTCCAAACGAGCTGAAAATTTACGGTGATTTTTTATGGACCAGAAGAAGCACCTGCAACACAAGAGTTGGGCTAGAAGAGTCCCGAGGCAACGACAAGGGTGGAGTGCGTGCCCCCTACCTTCCCGCATCCCCGTGGACCCCCTGACGTGAAACCGATGCAAAAAATCCTATAAATAGAGAAACCCATAGAAAGAAACCTAGATCGGGAGTTCCACCGCCGAAAGCCTCTGTAGCCAAGAAAAACCAATCGGGAGCCTGTTCCAGCCCCCTGCCAGAGGGAGAAACCATCACCGGTGGCCATCTTCATCATCCCGGCGGTCTCCATGACGAGGAGGGAGTAGTTCCCCCTCGGGACTGAGGGTATGTACCGGTAGCTATGTGTTTGATCTCTCTCTCTCTCTCTCTCTCTCTCTCTCTCTCTCGTGTTCTTGATTTGGCACGATCTTGATGTATCGCGAGCTTTGTTACTATAGTTGAATCATATGGTGTTTCTCCCCCTCTATCTTCTTGTGATGAATTGAGTTTTACCTTTGAGGTTTCACTATTATCGGATTGAATACTATTATGGATTTTAGAACACTTGATGTATGTCTTGCATGGGATACCCATGGTGACAATGGGGTGTTCTATTGATTGACTTGATGTATCTCGTGGCACTCGACTCACGGATTCCCGAGGTGACATTGGGGTAATCTATGCATAGGGGTTGATGCACGTTTTCGTCCTTGTCTCTCCGGTAGGAAACTTGGGGAACTCTTTGTTGTTCTTTGTGTTGGATTGAATATTATAAATCTGAAGTTGTTTGATGCATTTCATATAATTGACCCACTGATACTTGTGGTGACATTGGAGTATCTAGGTGACATTAGGGTTGATTGAAGTGTGTCATATGGTGGTATTTTACTATGAACTCTAGGGCTGTTTGTGACACTTATAGGAATAGCCCAATGGATTGATCGAAAAGAATAACTTTGAGGTGGTTTCGTACCCTACAAGAAATTTCATCTTATGTTCTCCGCGATAGGAACTTTGGAGTTACTTTTGTCGCACATTGAGGGATTGTCATATGATTTAATTATGTTATCATTGTTGAGAGAACCTGCACTAGTGAAAGTATGAACCCTAGGCCTTATTTCCAAGCATTGCAATACCATTTTCGCTCACTTTTGTTACTAGTTACCTTGCTGTTTTTATAATTTCAGATTACAAAAACCTATATCTACCATCCATATTACACTTGTATAACCATCTCTTCGTCGAACTAGTGCACCTATACAATTTACCATTGTATTGGGTGTGTTGGGGACACAAGAGATTCTTTGTTATTTGGTTGCAGGGTTGTTTGAGAGAGACCAACTTCATCCTACGCCTCCCACGGATTGATAAACCTTAGGTCATCCACTTGAGGGAAATTTTCTACCGTCCTACAAAACTCTGCGCTTGGAGGCCCAACACGAGTCTACAAGAAGAAGGTTGCATAGTAGACATCAGAGGGTGACCCTATTGGGTACTACCAAGGAAGTATATCGTGCTAATCATACAGGAAAATATAAACCTCCTGAATTTACCGTAGATCGATTCTTGTTCTAGTAACCCCCATAGTTGATTCGTGCTACCACATGTCCGTGCCATAGGTAGGGTAGGGTTCAGTAAGTTGATTACCCCTTTCCTGCACACACCGTACAGAGAGGCCATAGGGAATGATACTATTGGCCCTAGTAGTCATGTCATTTATTCCGAGGGCATGAATGTCGGTCTGGGACCGAGGCTGATTTATTCATGCTATTGGAGGCTGTTGAGTGAGGCCTTCCCACTTAGAGTTTTACTTTATCATTGTTTTGGGTGATTCCTGGCTTGATGGATTAAAGTTGGTATGTGCGGGTTAGCTGCGTTTTCAACCCAAAGACCGTAATCGGAATTAGTCAATGTCTCGGGGTTGACTAGAGAAATCCTTGACTTGTGGGTAAGGAGTGCACCCTCTGCAGAGTATAAGACCTATTCGAATAGCCGTGTCCATGGTTAAGGACTACAGTCTGGGTTGGTCAAGTGACGGTCTCAGTGTCAGTCTCCAGAGGAAATAATTAAATTGATCATGGTTCATGTTGTAGGCTAATTATTGTCACCACTGGTGCTATTATGAATATTATCGTTGACATGAGTATTATTTTGGACTAACCTTTTCCTATTATGTGCAACCTTGAATATCTTTTGGGATGGATACACTACCTGAGATACTCAGCTTTACTTTCTTATTCGAGTATCACTTGGGATGGCTAGTCCACCTGGGTACACACTTACTTTCAAGACCTCTCGAGGCATCGCTTTCAGACACCTGTCTGGCATTTCTATTCAAGACCTCTAGAGGCGTCGCTTCTAGACACCCGTTTGGCATTTCTTTTCGTGACCTCTCGAGTTGTTGCTTTTAGACACCCGCTTGGCATTTTTCTTAGAATTCCTTGGGCGGTCCAATGCCCAATGTTCCATGTCATTTCCTTGATTTACTACTAACATTATTTATTTATTATTCCGCACCATATTAATATTTTTCATGCCATCGCTACAAAAAAAGACACATCCATGACATTTTGGCCCGAATAAATTTTTTGTATCATGATTATGACACTTCTATGACGATAATTGTGACAAAAACACGTATCATCAAAGATGTGGTGGGCTCCTACTTCTATGAAAAAAATAATGACGTAAAATGGGCTTTTCGTCCTCGGCAGGCCAGAGACGCACCTGCATGACATTCTTTGAGCCGTCCCTGATGGAAAAATCATTGTAGAAGCGAGGGCGAGAAAAATAAAGGGGAGTTCCCGGTTACGGTGGGTGGTCGGGGCCGATCAATGCACTGTGGTTTTCGTGTTTTTGTCATGTACACGCGTGTGTGCGAGGCGTGTGACACCCTGGATTTTGGCCTTTTCTTTTGATTTTGATTTTCTGAGGATTTTGCTTGAGATTTCTTTTTCTGTGGCTATGTGGTCCTGAAACCTGGGAAGATCATCACTTCGTAGGCTCCCAAGTGGCTTCTCATCCTCAAAACCATCTCAATACCTTGTCATTTTCATCTTATCCCAATCACAATATTCTTTTTATTGGGAATATTTCTTTTTCTATTAAGGGAATAATCCTTTTTGCCCTCAGTTGTGAAACAACCTATATTTCCGTCACTCCCAAAATTCCCGAATAATTCTCATAAATTGTTTGGATTATATCTTCCACATATATGTCAAAACCCTTCCTTGGCATCGTCAAAGATAATTCACAAATATTCCTTTTCTCATTATGCCTTAAGTGGCCTTTTGAGAAGGAAGTGTCATTTATCTTTGCTTGATTGACCCCAAACTTTTTGGGCACCTTTTCTAGTCCATACCATTGCCTCCTGTCAAAATTCAATTCAATTTGCCTAGTGAATATTCTTGAGCAATTTTTCAAAGTTCTTGTCTGAGGGAAGCCTTTGTGAAGGAAGTACTAACTAGGGTAATCCAAATGAGTTGAAATTTTGCAAGGTACTGCATGTGATCAAATCATCACTCTCCTCAAGATTTGGGCTCATGTCATCACTCTATGAGAGCACACCATCCAATGTTAGTTCCTGGTCATATTTTTAGTTAGTGAATCAAGTATATTTTATATTGCTTCATTATTACTGAAATTTTAGCAGGACCTTATCCTATCCATATAAATCATCTCTACCAAATTTGGGCACATTTCATTTAGCTATTTTCCCTCAAGAACTTCCCTAAGATTCTGTCCAGATGGATGCTTTGTGAAGTAAGTACTATTTTGGCAAGTCCGAATGGTATGCAATTTTTACAGCATCTCCATATGTTCAAATAATCATGCCATGCCCACTTTCAGCCAAGGAAACACTTGATGTGAGTGCCACATCAATATTCATTTTCTGGACCTTTTTGTCAAGAAACTATACAAAATATTGGTCCAATTCCGTCCAAACTTCACAGGACTGTTGTCCTTTCTACCGTAAGCCTCTTCGACATCTTTTATCTCCTTGTGGCTATCCCATTTGAACATAGCCACTGGTCCAAGTTTCCTACAGCAAACTTTAGCTGATCCTTCCTATCATCTCACAGTGCATTTAGTCGATCCATCACCTCTCAGAAACTATTACTTGGAAGGACTTTCTACTAGACACCAATTTGGGCGCCAGGGAGCACTGGATGCGAAGGCTCACGTGGAGACCACCGCCCCGGCACGCCCTGGACGCGAGTTGAGCATCGTTTGCTCAGGCCCCTCCCCTATTCATCGGTTCCAAGCGCTTCGCCATGTCCAGCCCCTTCCCCGTGACCTCCTGTGTCGCCCTGAGCCGCTGCCTCGTTCGGCCTCGCCTTGGTTGCACCGCTTTCGAGCCCGCCCATGCCACTAACTCCCCTGCTCCTCCTTGTCTCATTGCCAGAGCTCTCCGGGGCTTTCCCGAGCTCGCCCGAGGCCTCCCGCGCCCCCGTGAAGCTCCTGGAAAAGTCTCCCCTCCCTCCCCGTACCTATGCTCGCGCCAGCATGACAGCACACGCATCACCACGGCCGCGCTCACCCCTCAGCTCGGCCGAGCTATATATAGGCCACCCCGCACTTCTCCGAGCTCACCAGCGGCCTCCTCATCCTCCGAGAGCCTCGCCCGACCACTCCACCAAGCTCGAGGAGCTCTCATTCCCCTTCATTGTCGCCATGGCCACCGGCATCCTCCTCCTAAATCCGCTCAACACAGAGCTCCCCTCCACCCCCTTCCACCACCATAAGGCCACCCGGACCCCTGCGGATCCCCCCCATACCCCAGCCCTCGTCTACGCCACCATAGCCACCCTCTCATAGCCTTAGTCATCACCGTCCGCTAAGGGAGTCGCGGCCCCGCACTCTCTGCTGCTTACCGGCGGTAGTGGACCCCCCAGGCAGGAGCGTCTCGTCGCCCTCGTCACTCAGGTGGCCGGAGCGTCGCCCTAGGTGGCCGGTGGTGCCGGGATGGGCACCGGCCGCGCTCACCTGAGCCCTCTGCCACTGCTCGTCGGGAGGAAGAAGACACCACGAGGAGAGAGGGAGCAGCCATGGTGGGACCCTCCTGTCAGTCTCTCACTGTTGACCAGCCTTGGGCCCGCGCCAACTTAAGTGGAGACGTACTCCCTGTAGTACGCTTTCCCTTAACGAAAACGTCTTTGGTCTCTTCTCCAGGTGAGAATACATTTTCTTCTCTAGAAAGCGTATTTCCGTTGTACTGCGGCTGAAAATGCATTTTCTCTGCTCTAAAGGCGTATTCCCCTAAATGTGTTTTCTATTTTTCCAGTCAGGGCCTGTTTGTGAAGTTTCTTTTACATATTGGTCCCTGGTGTTCAAACATCTATATCTCTGCGACCTTGACCCCGATTAAGGTGAATCCACAGCCCATGTTCTCGTCTTGTCGAGCCCTATCGGTTGGTACCATTTTCATGATGTCGGCACATTTTGAAAATGACCATTATTCCCTTGCCTTTAATCAGCCTCCTTCGAGAGAGAAGTGTTTCCGGTGATTCTTTCCGCGGCTTCACCACACTTCTTCCCGGTGTACCCTTCCTCTCCAGGCAAGCCAGGACAGCCACTTGCATGATGGCCATGCAATAGCCATGGTTTTCAAATTGAATATTTAAATATTGTGTGCATGTTAATATTCTTGTGAACACTTTATATGCTTGTGAATCGGTACTTATTTTGATACTCCGTCCATGTGCATATTACTAGTTATTTAGTGCTTGTTATTATCATTATGCTCATGGTTAGTTCTTGTAGTTAGTTCATGCTAATGTTGATGATATGCCTGCATGTTGATCGTCTGTTATACTGATGTTGTTCAAGCTCATCGCTATTCCATGCTCATGTGCATCGAGTAGAAGAATGTTTTATTGTTGTTCATGTTAAATGTTTATGTTGCTCATCCGTGTTCGTGATGATATCCTGCTCATATGCATGTCGTTGCATCATGCTATTTTATTATAATTGCTTAGCTCATTAACATTCAAGCTAAATCGGACTATAATTAAACTTGAACATCTCTTAGCCGAGTCATACACATTGTACCCACACAACAGAACCCATGGCCTCGGACTCCCATTCGGGTGGAACAACGGCGTTCCGTCGTAACCAATCTATTGCCATGGCACTCTCCTGGCCACTCCGACCAACTCCCCTTTGGGCTAAGTCATGGGTGGCCCTGATGCCACTCCAGACATCCAACAGCTACCGTCGTGGCAAAACAATCATCCCAAACAGGGACATGGTACCAAAACAACTACAGGCACACAAGGTTATACCTACCTACCAACGCATAACCTTCCCTAGTTGGAGGCACCAGCGAGAGGCATAACAATAGACCGAGAAAGGGCCTCCCCATAAAGGCAAATGGGTTTGCACTGGTCAGTTTGATTTCGATGGCAATAGAGTGTATTTAATCTATCGATAGTCATGCCCGCGGATATGGGCCTTGTTCGTAGTAGGTCACACTATGGGTTAACAGTAATAATAATTTGATTAATAACAACCCTGGTTTGATGAGGAAATAAGTCGGCTATGTGATCATAAGAGGATCAAAGTGGTATCAAGGATACCAAAGTTGGTTCATGATTATGGTGTCATGTGGTTATCCCGCGTGTAGATCAAGCTCCTTGTGGTCTTGTGGTCACTACGGTATTGTCAGTACCAAGCTTGGTTCAACCTGAAATTGTTGTGAGATGTCTGCGATGGTAAGTTGGTGCAGGAGGTGGTTACAAGGTAACCCCGAGCAGAGTAATTTGAACCATGCTAGTTTAATACATGCTGCATCCTAGCTCACATCATGAGTAATATGTCATGTTCATTTCATATGGTTCTAGTCGTGTGAGGTTCAACATGTTCACATCATGTCAGGCCTATATTGTTTCAGTGGTATCATGTTCATCTCTTATGTTTAACATGTAAATGCCATGTTGTTGTTTGTCTTGATTGCTTTTGGTTGCTGTGAGCTTGCAAGTGCATTCAATGTACTGACCTGGCGTGTCATGCCAGATTGCAGGTGATGCCGTGATTGATTGCTTGTCGAGGTTACCGTTCGTGCTAGCTAGATCGTGTCCCAGCCAGAGTCCCTCCAGAGTGGAGTCCATCGCTGTCATTGTCATTCCGCTGCTATAAGACATTCCGCTGCTACGAGTTGTTCGGCTGCTAGCATAGAGCAACCTGAGCAGGCGTAGTGTTGTCGTGCCAATGTAATTCCCTGTAATATCGGAACCCTTGTACCGATAAGATTGTAATAAAGAGCTAATTTCTCTAGGCTGGAATACGGGGTGTCCCGGTCTCTCAGAGTCGGGGTGCCACAAGTCTTGGTATCAGAGCAGGTCTGGCTGTACGACGCCCTAGTCCGCGTGAATGTTAGAAAGCGGTAGTATAGAGTCTTGTCAGTTTGCTGCATTTGGTTGTTGCATTTGTTTGCTGCATAGCATGCACATAGACTTATTATCTTGTCACTAACGATTAATCTTGTGAGTGTAGGTGGTATCGGTTTCGATCCACTACCTGCACCCACTACAAAAAAAAGACACATCCGTGACATTTTGGGCCAAACGAATTTTTTTTGTCATGCTTATGACACTTCTATGACGATAATTGTGAAAAAACCCGGTATCATCATAGATGTGGTGGGCTCCTACTTCTATGACAAAAGATCATGACGGAAAATGGGCTTTCGTCCTGGGCGGGCTGGAGACGCAACTGCATGACATTCTTTGGGCTGTCCATGCCGGAAAAAACCGTGGTAGAAGCGAGGGCAAGGAAAATATCGGGGAGTTCCCGGTTACGGTGGGTGGTCGGGGCCGAGCGATGCAGGGTGGTTTGCGCGTTTCTCTCGTACACGTACTGCAGCGTAAGCGAGGCGTTATGCTCTAACTAAACCCGAAGCGGCGTTGGGCTCTAACTGAACCCGAGCGATTACACTAGCTACGTTACTGAACCCGAGCGATCGATCCCTTGCTGTTAACTGAACCCGAGTGATTCCTTCGCTACTGCTGCTAACTGAAGCCGATCGAGCTGCCTCTTGATGAACAATGAGCGTTGTTGGCGGTTTGGATGAACAGTTCCCGGTGGGGGGTTGGATGAACAGGACCCCGTGGTGTTGCCGCTGGATGAACAGGACCGCAATCGATCGAGCCGGTTGGGGGGTGGATGAACAGGACCCCGTGGAGAGCTGGATGAACAGGACCCCGTGGAGGGCTGGTTGAACAGTAGCCGGTGGAGGGCTGGATGAACAGTAGCCCGTGGAAGGGGTGGTTGAACCGGACCCCCATGGAGAGGGCTGGTTGAACAGTAGCCGGTGGAGGAGCGCGCGGTGGAGGCTGGATGAACACGAGCCTGTGGATGAACAGTCACAGGTGGAGGCTGGAGGAGGTCGACGGTGGATGAACAGTAGCCCATGGAGTCTGGAGGAGGTCGACGGTGGAGATGAACAGTATACCGTGGAGTCCCATTTTGCGGTATGCCACACCCCTCCCGATGACCAGGACCCCCGTTTCGACCGTAGCACTCCAACACAAGTCTGTTTCCTCCGTTTTGCGGTACGCCACGCCCCCCTGATCAACAGGACCCCGTTTCGACCGTAGAAGGTCCAAGAGAAGTATGTTTCCTCTGTTTTGCGGTACGCCAGACCCCTCACGATGAACAGGATCCCGTTTCGACCGTGGCCGGTCAAACACAAGGCCGTTTCCTCCGTTATGCGGTACCCCATGCCTCGTTTCCATCGGCTGTTCCATCCAAGCTGGTTGGCTCCCGATGAACAACACGTGTTCTGTTGCCTCCCGATGAACATGATGCATTCCGTTGCCTCCCCATGAACACAACAACGTCGCAATTTCTCTGTTCCAACCCAACCATGTACATGAGCCCTGGCCGTACGTACGCGCGAGTAGGCATTCGAGACCCCACCCGTATGTATGTCCGTCCCGTATTCACTTTCTTGCACCATGGTTGTACGTACATGTACATGCTACGTGTGCGCCTCGACTACGACACGTGCCCTTCCTTACACGGCCATGGTTCATTGATGCAGCCTGCAGACAGACCGATCGTATGTATGTACACATTCGCGACCAGAATGACAATGCTACGTACGCTTCGACCAGGTGGGTCCCGACTGTTAGGCACTTCCTTCCGTGCGAAGATGTAGCTGGTGGGTCCCAGCAGTTAGGGGGAAAACATTTTCTTCACGAAATACGGAGGCCCATCTGGTGGGTCCCTGCTGTCAGGTGGAGGAATCATTATTTTGCGCGTAATAAGGAGGCACTTCCTTGCTGCGACCGTGGACCCAGCTATCAGCCTCTCCATGTACAGTACTCTTCCGATGGAAGTCGTTCGTTGACCACATTGACCACGCCGCACCGAGAGCACCAATGCGGTGGACGACGGCTAGGCCTAGGAAGGGAATTACGCAGAGCCGGGGAAGACGCGGTAGTGGATGCCCACGAGGAGAGGAGTACGAGTGTTCACTAGATTGGCTACGGTGTGAGGCTGCTGTTGCCGCAGAATAACAGGTGGTGTGGGTGAGTGGAAGGATGGCCTGGCCAGCGGTGGGAGTAGTAGGGGCGGTGAGGCCTCCATGGCAAAGACATCCGCCACGGGAAGCGAGGAGCGGTGACGACCGGGCGCTGCTTTGGGCGGCTGGAGGAAGAAGACCAGAGGTTGAAGAAGCACGAAGACCGTTGGATGGACACCGTACGGTCACTGCAGCTAGAATCATTTATATTTACTATGTTGACAAAGCCCTTGGTACGCGTCAACTTAGTAGGCCCACAGGTTAGCCTCCGAAACGGTGCGCCCTAGATGTCAGGGGGAGGAATCATTTTTTGGGCTGGTGAAGCTAGATATCCGAGATTGAAGAAGAAGCACGACATCCGTTGGATGGACATCCAACGGCCGCTGCTTCTAGAACCGTGTGTTGACTATAAGTTGACAAAGCCTTGCATATGCGTCAACTTAATAGGCCCCCAAGTGTGTGGCAGAGAACTTATCGCCCATTTGAGATTTGTAAGAATGTACAACCCATTTTTGAATTCTAATGAAATTTACTACAACCCATTTACAGTTTGCTAAAAATACAACCCATTTTCTAGCTAGGACAACGATTAATAATTTCAACCAACCACTCAAAACAGAATTCAATAAAATTTCCCACATTTTGACGGGATCCAAAATATTTTTATCCCGAAATTTCTAGTCAGATTAAATACAATTTCAATATAAATTTGTATTATGTAAAAAATCCAACGAAACATTGTGCGCGCAACAATTAATGAAATTAAAATTTTCAAAATCCAAAAATAATATTTTATTAACTAATTACGTCTTTGGTGTATTTTTTTATAGTTACAACCTAGTTTTTATAATTACATCCCATTTATTATTTCTTAAAGCCCATTTTCTTGTTAAGCCTAATGCATCCCTCCTAGGAAAGATTTGCAGCCCGGTGGGACGGAGAATAACAAGTTGACCTTGCCTGGGTATTCCTCAAAAAAAAGTATAGCTGGGCTAGCCATTTTTAGCTTGAAAAAAATTAATATCAGGCCTGGATATCTAGCCTGGGCTAGACGGGCCACAGCCCGCCTAGTTAATACCCTGCTCTCCTCTGAACAACAACGAAAACATCGCTAAAGAAAAACTCTGCAGTGCTTAGACCTCAAAAACACAAATACTGCTCGAGCTGCTTGGTCCCAGCTGTCGGCCGCTCCTTGTGCAATTCTCTCATTTATTGACTACATAGGTTGACAATGGTGTGGGACCGTGATGTCAGGAAACCAGGAGGAAGCAAAAAAATTACAGTTGTATATAATAAGGAGGCACTTGCGTACATGCGGCTATGGCCCTGGTGGGTCCCCACTGTCATCCTCTCCAAGTAAAAGTGAAGATAGATCTAAGTGGTGCCGTAATAATAAGATAGATATTGAAAGCTCATTTCATGTTCTCTACGTTCGGCGGCAAGTTTCCTTTGAGGCAAGCAAAAGTAATCAAAAGGGCTAAATTTAGTGGGACAAATATCCCCAAGATCAATCACAGGAGGAACGGGTTCCTCCTTTAGCCCTTCATAGTGCACAACTATTTCATCACTAAAAGCATTCTTTTGGCAAAATCTTGTAAGCCTATACTCAAGAGAGTATCCTAGCGGCAAAGAGCGAGTGACAAAGAGAGGAGGAGATTGGGAGAGAGAGGGCGAATAAAACAGCAAGGGTGAAGTGGGGGAGAGGAAAACGAGAGGCAAATGGCAAATAATGTAAATGCGAGGGAGATGGGTTTGTGATGGGTACTTGGTATGTCTTGACTTGAGCGAAGACCTCCCTGGCAACGGCGCCAGAAATCCTTCTTGCCACGTCTTGAGCTTGTGTTGGTTTTCCTCGAAGAGGAGAGGGTGATGCAGCAAGTGTAGCGTAAGTATTTCCCTCAGTTTTGAGAACCAAGGTATCAATCCAAAGAGGAGGCTCCTCAAAAGTCCCACGCACCTACACAAACAAACTGAGAACTCGCAACCAACGCAATAAAGGGGTTGTCAATCCCTTCAGGCCACTTGCAAAAGTGAGATCTAATAAAGATAGAATGATAAAGTAAATATATTTTTGGTATTTTATAATATAGATGCAAAAAGTAAAGATGCAAATAAAAGTAGATTGGAAACAAATATGATAAGAGATAGACCCGGGGGCCATAGGTTTCACTAGAGGCTTCTCTCGAGATAGCATAAGTATTACGGTGGGTGAACAAATTACTGTCGAGCAATTGATAGAAAAGCACATAGGTATGAGATTATCTAGGCATGATCATGTATATAGGCATCACGTCCATCACATGTAGACCGACTCCTTCCTGCATCTAATACTATTACTCCACACATCGACCGCTATCCATCATGCATCTAGAGTATTAAGTTCATAAGAACAAAGTAACGCATTAAGCAAGATGACATGATGTAGAGGGATAAACTCATGCAATATGATATAAACCCCATCTTGTTATCCTCGATGGCAACAATACAATACGTGCCTTGCAACCCTTTACATCCTTTGGGTAAGGACACCGCAAGATTGAACCCAAAGCTAAGCACTTCTCCCATGGCAAGAAAGAACAATCTAGTAGGCCAAACTAAACTGATAATTCAAGAGACTTGCAAAGATAACTCAATCATACATAAAAGAATTCAGAGAAGATTCAAATATTATTCATAGATAAACTTGATCATAAACCCACAATTCATCGGATCTCGACAAACACACTGCAAAAAGAGATTACATCGAATAGATCTCCACAAGAGAGGGGGAGAACATTGTATTGAGATCCAAAAATGGAGAAGAAGCCATCTAGCTAATAACTATGGACCCATAGGTCTGTGGTAAACTACTCACAACTCATCGGAGGGGCAAGGATGTTGATGTAGAGGCCCTCCGTGCTTGATTCCCTCCTCAGAAAGTGCCATGAAGGCTCCAAGATGGGATCTCATGGATCTGAGAAGGTTCTGGCGGTGGAAATTGTGTTTCGTGGTGCCCTGGATGTTTTCGGGTAATGAGGTATATATAGGAGGAAGAAGTACGTCGGTGGCCGCCCGAGGGGCTCACAAGACAGGGGGGCAAGCCCTATAGGGGGGCGCGCCCTCCTATCTCATGGAGGCCTCGACTGCTTCTTGACTTGCACTCCAAGTCCTTGTTTGTTCCAAAAATCACGCTTCCGAAGGTTTCATTCCGTTTGGACTCCGTTTGATATTCCTTTTCTTCGAAATACTGAAATAGGCAAAAAAACAACAATATGGGTTGGGCCTCCGGTTAGTAGGTTAGTCCCAAAAATGATATAAATGTGTAAAATAAAGCCCATAAACATCCAAAGGGGTAATATAATAGAATGGAACAATCAAAATTATAGATACGTTGGAGACGTATCAAGCATCCCCAAGCTTAATTCATGCTCGCCCCTCGAGTAGGTAAATGATAAAAAGAGAATTTTTGATGTGGAATGCTACCTAGCATAATTCATAATGTAATTTTCTTTATTGTGACATGAATGTTCAGATCCAAATGAATACAAAATAAAAGTTCATATTGGTAAAAGAAATAGTAATACTTCAAGCATACTAATCAAAGTAATCATGTCTTCTCAAAATAGCATGGCAAAAGAAAGTTCATCCGTATATAATCATATAGTTAGGCTATGCTTAATTTTCGTCACACAAAGATGTTCCCAACTTCTATACCCCCGATGACAAGCCAAGCAATTGTTTCATACTTAAATAATCTCAAACTTTTTCAACCTTCACGCAATACATGAGCGTGAGCCATGTATATAGCACTATGGATGGAATAGAATATGATGATGGGGATTGTGTGGAGAAGACAAAAAGGAGAAAGTCTCACATTGACGAGGATAATCAACGGCCTATGGAGATGCCCATCAATTGATGTCAACATGAGGAGTAGGGATTGCCATGCAACGGATGCACTAGAGCTATGAATGCTCAACAAAAGAAAACTAGTGGGTGCGCATCCAACTTGCTTGCTCACGAAGACCTAGGGCATTTGAGGAAGCCCATCGTAGGAATATACAAGTCAAGTTCTATAATGAAAAATCCCCACTAGTATGAAAAAGACAACTTATGAGACTCACTATATGAAAAAACATGGTGCTACTTTGAAGCACAATATATGCGACTCACTACATGAAGAACAAGGTGCTACTTTGAAGCACAAGTGTGGTAAGAGGATAGTAACATTGTCCCTTCTCTCTTTTTCTCTCATTTTTTTATATTAGGCCGTTTCTCCTTTTTTTATGGCCTCTTCTTTTTCTCTCTTTTTTTTATTTTTCGTCCGGAGTCTCATCCCGACTTGTGGGGGAATCATGGTCTCCATCATCCTTTCCTCACTTGGGACAATGCTCTAAAAATGGGGCGGTGGTATTGTATTGAGAGGGCGAGAACATTGTATTGAGATCCAAAAAGAGAGAAGAAGCCATCTAGCTAATAACTATGGACCCGTAGGTCTGTGGTAAACTACTCACAACTCATCGGAGGGGCAAGGATGTTGATGTAGAGGCCCTCCATGCTTGATTCCCTCCCGTGAGAGTGCCAACGAAGGCTCCAAGATGGGATCTCGCAGACATCTGAGAAGGTTACGGCGGTGGAAATTGTGTTTCGTGGTGCCCCTGGATGTTTTCGGGGTACGTAGGTATATATAGGAGGAAGAAGTACGTCGGTGGCCGCCCGAGGGGCTCACGAGATAGGGGGGCAAGCCCTATAGGGGGGGGGCGCCCTCCTATATCATGGAGGCCTTGGCTACTTCTTGACTTGCACTCCAAGTCCTCTGGATCACGTTTGTTCCAAAAATCACGCTCCCGAAGGTTTCATTCCATTTGGACTCCGTTTGATATTCCTTTTCTTCAAAATACTGAAATAGGCAAAAAAACAGCAATATGGGTTGGGCCTCCGGTTAGTAGGTTAGTCCAAAAATGATATAAATGTGTAAAATAAAGCCCATAAACATCCAAAAGGGGTAATATAATAGCATGGAACAATCAAAAATTATAGATACGTTGGAGACGTATCAGCTGCCAAGCACGAGTCTCGACCGCCTCGCCCACCTGCATCGCCTCCCTCACTGCTACAAGACCTGCCGCCTGAACGGTCAAGACCGCCGCCGCTTCCAGTCAAAGGCGATTGCTCCGCCTATCGGTGTCAAAACCGGCCGATCTCGGGTAGGGGGTCCTGAACTGTGTGTCTGAGGATCGAAGGTAAGAGGAGGCTGGGGACACGATGTTTACCCAGGTCTGGGCCCTCTTAATGGAGGTAATACCCTACTTCCTGCTTGATTGACTTTGATGAGTATAGGGGTTACAAGAGTTGATCTACCTCGAGATCGTAATGGCTAAACCCTACATGTCTAGCATGTACGATTGTGATCGCCTCTATGGACTAAACCCTCTGGTTTATATAGACACCGGAGGGGCCAGGGGTTATACAGAGTCGGTTTATAGAGAAAGGAATCTTCATATCCGAACGCCAAGCTTGCCATCCACGCAAAGGAGAGTCCCATCCGGACACGGGGGGAAGCCTTTTATCTTGTATCTTCACGGCCCACCAGTCCGGCCCATGTCACATAGCCCAGACGCCCGGGGACCCCCTATTCTAGGACTCCCTCAGTAGCCCATGAACCAAGCTTCAATGATGATGTGTCCGCGCATATTTTCTTCGGCATTGCAAGGCGGGTTCCTCCTCCGAACATTTCAAAGTAGTTGACCAAAAGAACTATATCCGACTCTGTACAATAGTTACAACCCTGAACCACAAGGTCAAAATACTTAAACAAAAATTGGTCATGTCTCCTGACAGCTTTTTCGGCGAGGCGTTGTGTTCTGGCCGAACTGCTTTTCAGCCTCCCGCTTCGCGTTTCGAGACGCGGTCTTCATTGACACGTCTTGTCAAAGAAGAGATCATGTCCCCTTATTGCGGGATTCTCATCAATATGGGTTTGGGTAATCCAATCGTGCCGTTTACATGACGCCTCGGGAATAGGTGAGTTTTAAGGCTCGTGGGTGGACGTTTGATATTCACTACCTTTATAAGAAGATAAGGATCCATTTTTTACCCGGCGCCTTCTTCCTCCTCAGCCCATCTGTCCTCAAGCTCCAGCGCCCAAGCTCCATGCTCTCCCCTCGCCGCCAAGTATTCCAGTCATATCCGGATCCGGCTCGCAAGGCAAATGGACGGCCTCCTCCGTGACGGAGAAGGACATCAAAGAGCTTCGGGAAGCGAGGTATTTGATAGCGGAGATCAAGAATAGACTCCCTGCCAAAGAGCAAGTTATCCCCACTCCAGAACCTGGTGAGAGGATCGTATTCCTTCCTCACTTTCTCCGCGGACTAGGGTTTCCCCTACACACCTTTCCTGAGGTCTCATGTTCTATTACAGGTTGGATTTTCACAATCTGGACCCGATTTCCTTTCTCCACATCTTGGCGTTTATCGTCATGTGTGAGGCATTCCTCCGCATCCCTCCACACTTAGGCCTATGCCTCAAAATCTTCAATGTGAAGCCGAAGGTGGTCGACAGGCAACACGCGGATTGCGGTAGCGCCATGATAAGCAAACTTCCCAAAGTTATCTGGCCCAAAGGGGCCTTCGTGGATACCATCAAGATATGCAGCAGGAGTGGTTTTATATCACTGAACCCCGCGGCACCAAATGGGCAGCCGCCCCTGCATTTAGATCTAGACCCCCTCTACGGCTTGCGTCCTGGACCAACAAGGGTCTGGATTGGGGATCATCCGACGAAGTGTTGATGCTGAAGAAGTGCATAAAGAATATCATAGAGAAGAACACCAGCCTCACAGATGTGATGCAGGTGATGCTCATCTGCCGGTCCCTTCCCTGCCAACGCCGGCCTCTCCGCATGTGGGAGTTCAATCCGGAAGGGCCACGGATCCTGACGATTCTTCAGCACAACGCATAAAGCAATCTGGAAGCTACTTTTCAAGACTCAAAAGTCAGGGCCGGAGACGTCCAAAGACGTCAGCCTCGACTGCAATCATCCAGCCTCCCCAGTAAGTGCTATTTTTCTAACATAACACAGTCAATTAATCAAAAGAGGGGACAGACTGAGAATTCCATCCTATAAAACAGGGCTGGACGAAGAAGGCGGAGCGGATCAAATGTCCAGCTCCATTGCTCGAAAACCCAACAAATCCTCTTTTAATGAAGATGCTGGTCCCGGCACCCTATCAGGCGCCGGAGAAGAAGGTCTGGAAGAAGAACAAGTAAGACAAAGATGGCCTCCATTGCAAAGGTACTTCGGACGGGGCGTCCGGAGAGACCGAAACCCGTTCCTCCAAGGAGGATGAAGACGAGGAGGAGGAGGAGGATGACAGCCTCCGAAGACCCAGAGGCGAAGGCGCCCAAAAGTGAAAAAATATCCCTTCCAGACGGCTTGGATTCAGACACCGAGGCCATCCCCAAGTGGCGCCCCAGGCCGAAGCCCCTTGCCGAATCGTGAGTACCCGAAGATGCCGTACATAGGTCCGGTTTTGATGAGTATGGTATTAACGTTTTGAATGGTGTAGGCCGGCCCGCGATTTTCCCCAACAATCATCAGAGGGGGACTCTTTGAATCCAAGGATGATGGAGAGCGAGTCACCTTCGTGAGCCTCCCCGCCTCTCGTCGAGGACGACACTGAGGTGTTGTCCCGAAGGGCCTCTCCGGGGCACGAGGTGGTACGGGAAGCCACCAAAACGGCGCCAGAAGGTAACACTTCGGTCGCCAAAAACATGGGGGTAACAATCCCCTTGAGGGCTGACGGCGGGGGCCTAGACCAGTCCAACCATCAGCCAGACACTACTCTGGAAACCCAAATGGCTCTGAAGCCGAATAAGCGACCCTCCTTGAGGGAGGGGGGAGTGCCAACTCCCGCGGCAACCTTCGCTAGTCCGGAGGCGTTGAATACACTGATGGAGGCACTACAACGAGCTTCCATCATGGAGGACCACCACACCCTGATGGGTGTGGTGGTTGAAAAGGTTCAGTCTGCCAAGAACAGACTGAACGAGGCCTTTGCTAGCCTGTTAACAGGCTTTGAGGTATGCAATGTAATATTCCGGACCGCTTTTCATATGAGAAGATGCATGTGTATAGATAGTAGCCCCCGAGACTATGATCGTCCCTTTTGTTAATAAAAAAGAGGCGTACAGAGGATCAATAACTTTCGCAGGAGCTAAGGTACTTCCATATGTCGAAATGTAGGCTTCACTGTTAGCAGCGACTGCCCAGGCCGCTGAGGTATCCGAACTTACGCGTCAGCCGGGACTGGCCGATGAGGATCTCGTCCGCATAAATAAGGGTTTTGATGAGGTGCAGGGTATGTTTATTAAAATGTTTCATTTAGGCCCGCACCTCTGGAGTTAAAGCTCATGCGCTGCTATATGCGTGATTGCAGGTAGCGCAGCTACAGTTGAGGCCCTTAGGGGTGAACTTGCCCAGGCCAAGGAGCAGGCAAGGGTGAACAAGGCAGTTGGTGATAAAGCAGCCGAGGACTTGAAGTCCGAATAGGTTGTTCACTGCCAGTACGAAGAGCGGGTGGCCGAAGTAGAGAAAGCGCTCAAGGATGCCGCCGACAAGTATAAGTCCCTGGAGGAGAAGAGTAAAGCCCAGGAGACCGACCTTGCCAAGGCCCTTAAAGATGACGAGGAGGCACGGGCCGAATCCCAAGCCGCGCGTCAGGAGATTAAGCAAGCCGGACAAATAGCGGCCGATAAGCCCTTCTTCTATGGTGTAAGTTCGGCGATAAGTCGTAGTTTTACTCGCGCAATTTTGGAATGCTCCAGATGTCTTTGCGGATCTTCCGAAGAGTACAACCAACACTGCGTAGTTCTTCGGGGCTCGGGAAGGACGCGCGACGGAGGGGCTATTCTGTTCGTAGTTCGAGGCGCGGGAGCGCCCAGCGATGCTATGTGACCAAATGGCGCGGTGGGCCGAGCTGCATAGGATGTCCGGATCGGCCATGAGGGACGTCATAGTCCGACTATGGCCAACCGAACCTGTTCCGAGCAGCTATATTGGCCTAGTGCAGCGACTTGTTGACGCACTGCCCCATATTGACGCAATCAAGTGGCTGTTATGTATAGAAGATGCACGGCTGGCTTTTGCCCATGTCAAGATGCACTGGGCCAAGATGAAAGCCGCTAGCGTGGCCGTTGAAGGTCCGCCCAGAGACAAGGTCCACCGTACGCCGGAGCACTATTTTGAAGACGTCTTGGAAGGTGCCCGCTATAGAAGGCCAGTGCTCAAAGGACGTCTTCTTCGAGTGAATGTATCCGGACTATCCGGACAATGTATTATAAACCAAGGTTGTGTAATATATTTGTGTTGTTTGCCTTTAAAAGTATTATGCCTCCTGTGCGGCCGTTTATATCCCTGAGAGTTTGCCAGTCGTCGGCTTCAGCCCCCACGTAGGTACTACGGGGGTGTTCGAAATAGCACATGACCACACGTCAACCCAACGTCTTGGTCCGTAAGGTAGGTGTCAGTGCAGTGAACGAGGCAATCAGACTATGTGTCTTTACCACTCTCACTTAGCCATAAGAGTTTGACAATGGGGTTGTAAAATAGCCCCTGGTGCGTATGCAGGGATCGAACTTAGATGCCTTAGACGCGTGACTAAAAAGCCAGCCCTTCGTGTAGTACGGAAGAAATCGCTAGAGATTTTATAAGTCACCGAATTGCTGACCAACTCTCGCCGCATCACGACAGTCAGTTTTCGGCTTTCTCTACTGAGGTGCTTAACCGGGCCAGCCGGAAGCACAATCGCAGTAGTTCCCCCTTTAATACCTTAGCCGAAAACGGAACGTAAGGTAGCAAGCACAGCAGTCGGGCAACCCAACTATTGACCAAAGACGTGATTCGGAGCCGATGCATATAATGCAGTATTCGGGATGCCGAAGTGTACTCTGAGAGTGTTCGGACTTTCTATCGTTGAAGATATATATACGGTTTTGAATAGAGACCCTGGCGATTTAAGTCGCACCAAGGTGTATATGCCAATTTGAACGTCAAGTGGGAAAACAGATTTATAAAATAGGCCAAGACCGAACAGGGTTGGGCGAAACAGTTTCCATTATAGTCTGATTGGTATGTCAAAACGTATTGTTACAGAAGATGCAATAAGCATCACGACTATTTTACATGCCGAGAATAAGGGAAAGTTGTAAACAGGTCCTAAATTTGAAAGGGTGATCTAGAAGATCCTTTGGACATTCTTACGGACGTCTGCGCCGCCTTTCACCTTGGTGTAGGACCCTTTGAGAGGATCGACATCGAGTATGTATAAGGGGCCTAGAAGGGGGCTCTTATTAGCTCCAGAAATTGATGTGGGTTGTGAAGAACCTGAAAAAATAAAAACAAGAAGAAAAAGGTGGAGCAATATGTAGGTCCGGATAGGGTCGAGCCATATCGTGGACCCTATGTGTAGCATGCCTCCGTCCTTTCCCATGGTATTTTTAACGCATAATTATGTACGCGCGGCACGTATGCTGCTAATAGGCTGGGGCACTGATGAAGGCCGAATTGCTAATCTAGCTCGATGAGTTGATCGACGGTTCTGCAGGCGCACTGCACTTGTTTAACAGTGTCCGCGGCTTTGACTGCCAGTGTAGTATTCGGCTTAGCAAGGCCACCCTGCACCTCGGCTGCGAGGGCTGCGGTATGCTCCTCTGTACGGAGGGAGCGTTCCATGTTTCCATTGACTGTTATAACGCCACGTGGTCTAGGCATCTTGAGCTTTAGGTAAGCATCGTGCGGGACTGCATTGAAACGGGCGAAAGCGGTTCGCCCGAGTAGTGCGTGATAGCCACTGTGAAACTGGACGATGTTGAAGATCGGGTCTTCGCTCCGGAAGTTACCCGGTGAGCCGAAGACGACTTCCAGCATTATGGATCCTGTGCAACAGGCCTCTACGCCGGCTATTACCCCTTTAAAGGTGGTTTTGGTGGGCTTGATTCTTGATGGATCAATGCCCATTCTACGGACGGTGTCCTGATAAAGCAAACTGAGACTGCTACCGCCGTCCATAAGTACTCGCGTGAGGTGGAATCCATGAATAATTGGATCGAGGACCAATGCTGCCGAACCTTCATGACGGATATTGGTTGGATGGTCTCTGCGATCAAAGGTGATCGGACAAGGTGACCATAGATTAAATTTTGGGTCGACTGGCTCTATGGCATAGACGTCCCTTAACGCACGCTTGCGCTCCCTCTTAGGGATATGCGTAACGTGGATCATGCTCATAGTTTTGACCTGGGGGGGAATTTCTTCTGCCCCCCTGTGTTCTGTGGGCGAGGCTCTTCATCTCGTCCTCGTTGGGCAGCCATTTCCCCTTGTTTTCGGTGTTGAGCTTGCCGACCTGTTTAAAGACCCAACAATTTCTGTTGGTATGATTGGGAGGCTTATCGGGGGTGCCATGAATCTGGCAAGGCCGATCGAGTATTCTGTCCAAACTAGATGGACCATCTCTGTTTCCTTTGAATGGCTTCTTCCGCTGACTGGGTTTAGAGCCACTAAATCCAGTGTTAACCACCATGTCTTCGGCATCTTGGTTGTTGCTTCGACGCTTGTGCTTGTTTCATCGTGGCTTGCCATTGCCATCCCTGGCTTCGGAGGTGCCAGAGTCGCTGGTGCTATTGCTTCTACGAGCTAGCTAGCTATATTCTCCCGCGCAAAAGCAGGTCATAAGCACGGTAAGGGCTGCCATGGACTTCGGCTTTTCTTGGCTGAGGTGTCGGGCGAGCCACTCGTCTCGGATGCTGTGCTTAAAGGCCGAGAGGGCTTCGATGTCCGGACAGTCCACAATTTGGTTGTTTTTAATTACGAACCTGATCCAGAGTTTCTGGGCTGATTCTCCGGGTTGCTGAACTATGTGACTAAGGTCATTGGCGCCTGGGGGCCGGACATAGGTACCTTGGAAGTTGTCTCTAAAGGCATCCTCCAAGTCTTCCTAGCTGCCAATAGAGTTCTCTGGGAGGCTGTTTAGCCAGTGTCGAGTTGGTCCCTTTAATTTGAGCGGGAGGTATTTGATGGCATGGAGATCATCACCGTGTGCCATGTCGATATGGAGAAGAAAGTCTCCGATCCATACTGCGGGATCTCTTGTACCATCGTACGATTCAATGTTGACGGGTTTAAACCCTTCTGGCAACTGATGTTCCATTACTTCGTCGGTGAAGCATAGGGGGTGTGCAGCACCTCTGTACCGGGCGATATCGCGGCGTAGTTTGGATAAAGGCTGTATGCGGTTTTTGGCCCGGGTGAGGTCGTGCCTGTCACGCCAGGTCTGATGGTCGTCCTCACGCGTTGGAGCACGCCCCTTTGATCCATAGATTGATCTTGTCTGACTAGCTCTATTGTCCAGGTCCTTGCATAAGTCGTAGGTATAGCCTGGGGCCGTTGCCTCAACGGCGGGGTGGCGCGGGCTCGTGTTCGGCATGAGTAGTCGGTCTGTCCCGTCCACGTGATGGTCGGTCGGGCTCGTCAGCAGTTTTATGCTTTTGCGGTATTGGCTCAAGGGCCTCCTCGTCGAATTGAGGTAGTAGCTTCCGCTTCGCGTAACTCTTAGTTGGGCGTTCGAGGCCGTATTCCGCTGCTGCCAGGACATTAGTCCATTTGACATTGAGTAGATCCGATCAGCTTGAACCTGCTGATGCTTCTTTTTCAGGCTTCTTGCAGTGGCGCTTAGCCGGCGTTTAAAGCGCTCTTGTTCGAGGGGTTCCTCCGGAATGATGAAATCTTTGTCTCCGAGGCTAACATCCTCTTCGGAGATCGGTAGGTAATTACTGTCCTCCGAGCACTCGTTCCGGCCAGGATCGTCGGGGTTAACTTGCCCATTGAGGGAGTCCTGGACTAAGGGGTCCTCGGGCATCCGACCTGTTATCCATTGGGTCGGACTGATGGGCTGTGAAGACACGAAGGCAAAAGATTATACCCGTGTCCGGATTGGACTCTACTTGGCATGGAAGGCAAGCTTGGCAACCGACTATGTAGATTCCCTCTGATGTAACCGACTCCATGTAACCCTAGATCTCTCTGTATCTATATAAACTGGAGAGCGTTGTCCGGATAGATATATACATTACCATAGTCATACAGGCTAGACTTCTAGGGTTTAGCCACTACGATCTCGTGGTAGATCAACTCTTGTAACACTCATATTCATCAAGATCAATCAAGTAGGAAGTAGGGTATTACCTCCATAGAGAGGGTCCGAACCTGGGTAAACATCGTTTCCCCCGTCTCCTGTTACCATCGATCCTAGACGCACAGTTCGGGACCCCCTACCCGAGATCCGCCTGTTTTGACACTGACATTGGTGCTTTCATTGAGAGTTCCACTGTGCCGTCGATGAAACGTTCGATGGCCCCTTCAATCATCGATAATGACGATGTCCAAGGGGGAACCTTCCTCCCTGGACAGATCTTCGTATTTGTCGGCTTCGTACTGTGGGCCAACTCACTTGGCCATCTGGAGTAGATCGACAGCTATGCCCCTGGCCGTCAGGTCAGATTTGGGAGCTTGAACTACGTTGCGGACATCCGGGAATACTTGATCTTCGACGGATTTGAGACCGCGGCAACCATTCCCCTTCACCCCGATGAGCATGGCTTAAACCTGCCAGCAGGCCACATCCAGGAGATAGCTCATGTAACAACTCTGGCCTTAGATCTGGAGCGGATCGAGTCATTCGAAGATGGGAAGCTCAACCCCGTCACGGAGGCCACCGGTTCCGCGGTGTTGGATCCGCACATAGATTCTACTTCATGTGATATCCGCATCAACGGAACCCTGGGCTCGTCTCCGGCGACAAATTCCGAACCCGGCGAATCCGCGGATACCGAACACAGTCGGTTATCGATCTTCAAGTTCAGCACCGTAGACGTCTTCCAACACTCGCCCATGGGCGACGTACTAAATTCATTAAAAACCCTATCCCTGCCAGGCGACTCGCAGTCGAACTATGTTCGGTTCGAACTTACGGCGGATAATGGAGAATTTTGCTTCCCACCCGCCACCCACTTCATAGCCACTGTCGAAGACCCAACCAACACGCTTGACCCCGGCTCTGAAGACATCGACGATATGGACGACGGTGAGGGGCAAGGTCAGTACTCACTACCCGCTAGACGCGGGATGGCCACTTCATGGTACGACGTGTGTATGGTAGACACACCCAACAACGCTCTCGGCGATGACAAGGAGGACCCGGTTGAGGATAAACCTCCTGGTACATAGTCCGAACACTGGCGCGACCTGCGCCACTCTAAGTCACGTCGCTCAAGAGAAAACAATACTAGCACCGGAGAAGATAACACTCCGGACAATGAAGACCCTGTTGAGGTAGGATCCGAACAGGAGGAACAGGAAGGCGGGCAAGACAACCCAGATGAACAGGCCACATATGGAGACTCGGAGGATAGCAATTATCACCAACTCTCCGAGGAAGAGGAGATCCTCGGCAACAAGGATTTTATCATGCCTGAGGAACCTCTCGAGCAGGAGCGCTTTAAACGCCGGCTCATAGCAACTGCAAGGAGCCTAAGGAAGAAGCAGCTGCAGCTTCAAGCGAGCCAAGATTTGCTCAATGATAGATGGACCGAGGTCTTGGCATTGAAGAATACGGCCTTAGCGGCCCAGACAAAAGCCACCCCAAGAGTAGGTGGCCCCCTCAATACGATGGTAGGACGTTGGAGCCCACACCACCATCGAATAACGCGGTAGGCCGACCACAGTTCGGTCCAGATAAAGCGGCAGCCCAAGCAAAGCACTATACCAACCCATCCGGCCTTCAAAAAGAGAACAAGACAGCTCGGGGGAATACTCGCGACATCCAACAAGACCTGGAGGGTAGAACAGGATGCACAAAATATATATACAGATCGCGGGGACATACCCCGACCGATGATGATGGTTACCTATTCGGACACAACAGAGCCGACCACACCCGGTCCGAACACCGAAAACGGAGTCCGCCGGAGGTGCTTCATAGTGTGGCCCAACACAGAGGAGCCATAGACCCTCTCTACTTCACTGACGAGGTAATGGAGCATGAATTTCCAGACGGGTTTAAACCCATTAACATCGAATCATATGATGGAACAACGGATCCCGCGGTATGGATTGAGGATTACCTCCTCCATATTCACATGGCTCGCGGAGACGACCTTCATGCCATTAAATACCTACCTCTCAAGCTTCAAGGGCCAGCTCGGTACTGGCTAAACAGTTTGCCAAAAAATTGTATTGGCAACTGGGAAGATTTGGAAGACGCCTTTCGAGACAACTTCCAAGGAACATATGTCCGGCCACTAGATGCCGATGACTTGAGTCATATTGTCCAGGAGCCCGGCGAGTCAGCCAGGGAGCTCTGGACTAGGTTCTTAGTCAAAAAGAACCAAATTGTCGACTGTCCGGACGCAGAAGCCCTCGCGGCCTTCAAACATAGCGTCCGGGATGAATGGCTAGCGCGTCACCTCGGCCAGGAAGGAACCAAACCCATGACAGCCCTTACCACTCTAATGACTCGCTTTTGTGCGGGAGAAGACAATCGCTCGCCAGAAAGCAACAACGCCAAATGACCGGGCACTTCCGAAATCCGAGACGGCGGCGGTAAGCCACGACGAACCGAACACAACAGTCGCAATAATACTGAAAGATTACGCGACACATCGGTCAACACCGGATTTCACAATCCGAAACCCGGTAAACGGAAGAAGCCACTAAAGGCAAACTAGGATGGACCATCCACCCTTGACAGGATATTGGACCGACCTTGTTAGATTCACGGTAACCCTGATAAGCCAGCTAATCATACCAACAGAAACTGTTGGGTCCTCAAGCAGGCAGGAAAGCTCAACGCCGATCACAAGGGGAGGAGGCCACCAGGCGATAAAGACGACAGAGCGGCTCGCCAGCCGAACACCAGGGGCCAGAAACAGTTTCCCTCTGAAGTTCGACCACTCCCGGAACGGAAATAGCAGTTTGGTTTCCGCCACCCACCTACTATACCGGCAAGATTTACACCACGCGTACATCACTACGCACTCAAGATACCATGGGCATTGGCGGAACCACAATACGGACAACCCTGCAAGCATTCCCGTACCGTTTTTTATCTGTTTTCCTCATTTTTCTGTATCATCTCTTAGGAACAGGTGACCAACAGGACAACATCTATAACAGACTCTACCGGAGTTCAGATCCGTACACTCACCTAAGGCGCTACTTCCATCAAGGATTCCCCTCCCCGAGGATGGGCGGCGCAGACGTGCGACAGGAGGTCCGAAATAACTTTTTGTAGACCGCACTCTTTATTCCGAGCCTGTACTATTCCCTTTTTTCCTCCGTTCCCGACCCCGAGCATGTCAAATAGCCGGGTTTGTGATTTCCTTTATATATATATATATACATAAATTTTTCATTGGCATATTGCTCCGCTCCTAGTAAACCTCATCCGAACTAATCTTTCATACTCTTTCAACAATGAGTACGGCCTCAACGGCTGCTTTACAGATGCACCTCGGCATACCCTGCCAGGGGCTCGGTGTCGGTGTCAAAACCGGCGGATCTCGGGTAGGGGGTCCCGAACTGTGCGTCTAGGCGGATGGTAACTGGAGACAAGGGACACGATGTTTTTACCCAGGTTCGGGCCCTCTCGATGGAGGTAAAACCCTACTCCTGCTTGATTAATATTGATGATATGGGTAGTACAAGATTAGATCTACCACGAGATCAGAGAGGCTAAACCCTAGAAGCTAGCCTATGGTATGATTGTTGTTCGTCCTACGGACTAAAACCCTCCGGTTTATATAGACACCGAATAGGGTTAGGGTTACTGAGAGTCGGTTACAATGGTAGGAGATCTACATATCCGTATCGCCAAGCTTGCCTTCCACGCCAAGGAAAGTCTCATCCGGACACGGGACGAAGTCTTCAATCTTGTATCTTCATAGTCCAGGAGTCCGGCCAAAGGTCATAGTCCGACTATCCGGACACCCCCTAATCCGGGACTCCCTCACTCGGTATGGGAATGAATGAGTTGCCAGTAAAAGTCCGAACAGCTCTATAGCGTACTTCGGTGTCGCAAGTTTGGCCTTATATGCATCAGCTCCGAATCATCGTCTTGGGTCAATAGTTGGGTTGCCCGGCTCCTATGCTTGCTACCCTACATTCCGCTCTATCGGCTAGGGTAGTAAAGGGAGAACTACTGCGATTGTGCCCTGGTCTAAACCGGATGAGCACCTAGTAGAGAAAGCCGAAAACTGACTGTCATGATGCAGCGAGAGCTGGTCAACCACTTGACGACTTCTTGGAATCCTTAGCGATTCTCCATGTCACACGAGGGATCTTTTTTAGATCAAATATGTAAGGCACCATATGCCGCATACATACTAGGGGATATGTCGTAGTCCCACCATAAAACTCCTATGGCTAAGTGAAAGTGTTAACGTCTTATAGTCCGATTGCCTGGTTCGCTGCATTATCACCTCCTTCATGGACCAGGACGTTGGATAAAGAGTGATTCAATGCTTTTCCGAACACCCCCGTACTTCCTACGAGGAGGCTGAAGCCGACGACTGGAAAACTTTCAGATTATATTAAAACGGCCGCACAGGAGGAATTCAAGGTTTTGAGCAAAATATAAAAATAGATCGATTATAAATTTGTCTTTTACAATTCTAATACACCTCACTCGAACATTATGTTCTTCGAGCATTGACCCTCTATCAGGCGGGCGGCTTCAAGGACGTCTTCAAAATAATGCTCCGACTCATTACGGTCCTTGCCCTTGGGCGGACTCTTCGCCGCATCATCGACGGCCTTCATCTTCCCCCAGAACGTCTTGACTCGGGCAAAGGCCATCCGTGCACCCTCAGTGCACGCCGACCACTTCACAGCGTCGATACGTGGCACCGCATCAACAAGACGCCGCACCAGGCCAAAGTATCTCTTTGGAACAGGCTCATTCGGCCACAACCGGATTATGACGCTCTTCATGGCGTCACCGGATATCCTATGAAGCTCGGCCCATTGGGACATATGTTCATTCAGCAATAGAGGGCGCTTTGATGCGCCAAATTGTGACCAGAAAAGCTTCTCCATTGCATACCCCTCTTGTGCTTGGTAAAATTGTGCCGCATCGGAAGAACTCTTCGGCATGTCCAAAAATTCAGCCGGAGAACTCCAGACCTGGTTCAGCTGAGCATAGTCTGGATCGCCAAACTTAGTCTGAAGCAAAAAGGGCGTACCAGCCGCTATCTCCTTAGCCTACCAAATCTCTTCACGAGCTGCCCTAGATTCAGACCGAGCTTCACGCGCCTCTCGTACGGCCTTATCAAGTTCAGCCATTTTTGCTTTATTCTCCTTCTCAAGGTATTCACAACGGCTGGCAGTATTCTTCAATTCAAGCGCCAGTGCGGATATTTTCTCCTCATTTTGGCGCCGAGATGCTTGTTCGGCTCTTAGATCTGTCGATGCCTTCTCGGCAGCCGCATCACTACACTGGGCCTGCTCCTTGGCCCGGGCTAGCTCCGCCTGAAGTGCTTCAACGGCGGCAGCACCATCTGCACTCATGCACACTTCATATAAAACTCTTTTCGGCGTCAGGCCTAAATTACAATCACATTGGTGTAAGGAATGCTCGAAATATATACCTTGCGAGTCGTCAAGACGCGTGTTGATCAATGCAATGTCGTCCTCCGCAATATCCAACTTTCGCTGCAGTTCGGCCACCTCAGTATTTCGGGTAGCCGTAGGAGGGGAGGCAGCTTGTATTCCAACTTAAATCAAGGTTAGCACCTAAGCATATCTTCTTGATCCTCCGATCGCTTCCTTTAGAAGGCAATCCAAGTCCCAGGGGCTACAGCACAACAGATGCATTCTGTCAATATTATCCAATTGGCAAAATTACATCACAAACCTCAAAACCTCTTAGAAGGCTCGTGAAGGCCTCGTTCAATCCGCACTTCGCTCATAGAACTTTTTCAACCACTGTAACCATCAAGGCACGGTGCTCCTCTGAAATGGACGCTTGTCGCAGCATGTCCGTCAGCATTTCCGGCGCTCCGGGGTCCTCGGAAACCGCCGCCGGAGTACGGCACTCCTTTGAAGGAATCCGCTTACTCGCCTCCAGAATCGTCTTCGGCTATAAACCGGAGAGTTCGGGGCCGTCATTCTTGATTTCCGAACCTTGAGTGACAGAGGCACCACCCTCGGGTAACGCCTTCTTTGTTTCCTGCACTACTTGTCGATCGGAAGGAGCCCTCCAGGATGATACCTCAAGATCATTTGCCCTATTGGGCGAGGAGGCCGGAGAAGGCATGTCACTCTACATCATCTCCGGAAGAAGGTCTCCCGAGGAGGAGGACGATTGAGAAATGCCAGGCGTTAACCTGCGAGGATGTACATATGTCGGATGATTACTGATGTCTACTACACAACCTTCTTCTTGTAGACGTCGTTGGGCCTCCAAGTGCAGAGGTTTGTAGGACAGTAGCAAATGTACCTCAAGTGGATGACCTAAGGTTTATCAATCTGTGGCAGGCGTAGGATGAAGATGGTCTCTCTCAAACAACCCCGCAACAAAATAACAAAGAGTCTCTTGTGTCCCCAGCACACCCAATACAATGGTAAATTGTATAGGTGCACTAGTTCGGCGAAGAGATGGTGATACAAGTGCAATATGGATGGTAGATATAGGTTTTTGTAATCTGAAAATATAAAAACAGCAAGGTAACTAATGATAAAAGTGAGCGTAAACGGTATTGCAATGCGTAAAAACAAGGCCTAGGGTTCATACTTTCACTAGTGCAAGTTCTCTCAACAATAATAACATAACTGGATCATATAACAATCCCTCAACATGCAACAAAGAGTCACTCCAAAGTCACTAATAGCGGAGAACAAACGAAGAGATTATGGTAGGGTACGAAACCACCTCAAAGTTATCCTTTCTGATCGATCTATTCAAGAGTCCGTAGTGAAATAACACGAAGTTATTCTTTCCATTCGATCTGTCATAGAGTTCGTACTAGAATAACACCTTAAGACACAAATCAACAAAAACCCTAATGTCACCTAGATACTCCAATGTCACCTCAAGTATCCATGGGTATGATTATATGATATGCATCACACAATCTCAGATTCTTCTATTCAAACCAAAACAAAGTACTTCAAAGAGTGCCCCAAAGTTTCTACCGGAGAGTCAAGACGAAAACGTGTGCCAACCCGTATGCATAGGTTCATGGGTGGAACCCGCAAGTTGATCACCAAAACATACATCAAGTGGATCACGTGATATCCTATTGTCACCACAGATAAGCACGGCAAGACATACATCAAGTGTTCTCAAATCCTTAAAGACTCAATCCGATAAAATAACTTCAAAGGGGAAAACTCAATCCATTACAAGAGAGTAGAGGGGGAGAAACATCATAAGATCCAACTATAATAGCAAAGCTCGCGATACATCAAGATCGTATCACCTCAAGAACACGAGAGAGAGAGAGAGAGAGAGAGAGATCAAACACATAGCTACTGGTACATACCCTCAGCCCCGAGGGTGAACTACTCCCTCCTCGTCATGGAGTGTGTCGGGGTGATGAAGATGGCCACTGGTGAGGGATCCCCCCCTCCGGCAGGGTGCCAGAATAGGGTCCCGATTGGTTTTTGGTGGCTACAGAGGCTTGCGGTGGCGGAATTCCCGATCTATTCGGTTCCCCGATGGTTTTAGGGTATATGGATATATATATGCGAAAGAAGTCGGTCAGGGGAGCCACGAGGGGCCCTCGAGGGTGGGGCGCGCCCAGGGGGGCGGGCGCTCCTCCCTGCCTCGTGGCCACCTCGAAGCATCCCTAACTTCAACTCCAAGTCTCCTGGATCACGTTCGTTCCAAAAATCACGCTCCCGAAGGTTTCATTCCGTTTGGACTCCGTTTGATATTCCTTTTCTGTGAAACACTGAAACAAGGGAAAAACAGAAACTGGCACTGGGCTCTGGGTTAATAGGTTAGTCCCAAAAATAATATAAAAGTGTATAGTAAAGGCCATTAAACATCCAAGATGGATAATATAATAGAATGAATACTTCATAAATTATAGATACGTTGAAGACGTATCAATTACTTCACTAATAGGAAAAGGATGAGGTATGTTTAAAGTGCCCCAGCTTCACTCACGGTTTGGCCAGAGGTTTGTCCTCATCATAAAGCTCTACGGCAACATCGCTTGCCCGGCCCAAGCCGCCCAAGGATGGCATTTTTCCTCTTTTGGAAGGTTTCCCCTCCTGATCTTCAGAAGCGGCCCTCTTCTCACCATGGAGGGTTTCCTCTGCACCTTTGCCCTCAGTCAAAATGGTTTCGGTTTCCCCGAACACAACATCTATTTTATCCTCAGGACAGGGATCACCTCTGGTCCCTCTGTTCTCGCCCCCTCTGCAGACACCTGGTACGGTGTCGGAGTCAGCATTCTCGTCAGTAGGGCGGACGCAAAATCTTCGAGGAGGGGTGCCGGACACCAGATTAGCACCGCTTTCTTTATCCAGTCCTGTATAGGGGCAGATTGTTTAGTATCTTGCCAAGAGATGCTTGAATACAAGGTGTTCGGAGATCGAATACTTGCCGAAGTGTCCGGATGATTGCAGTCAAGGCCAACATCTTCGGTGGTGTCCGGCCATTGCTCTCGTTCCCCGAAATATAATTTCCACATTCCTTCATGCGTGGTGCCGAAGAAGTGCTGAAGAGTTCGCCGCCCTTATGGATTGAACTCCCACATACGAAGGGGTCGCCACTGACATGGCAAGGTCCGGCGGACTAGCATTACTTGAACAATGTTCACAAGGTCGATGCCCTTCTTGGTAAGGCTTCGGATGCGACTCTGGAGAGTCTACACTTCATTGACGGATCCTCAGTCCAATCCCTTATTGATCCATGAAGCAAGCTGAATTGGAGGGCTAGGTCGGAACGCAGGCATAGCTACCCACCTGGAACCACGCGGCTCGTTGATATAAAACCACCCCTGCTGCCATAAGTCAGAAGACTTGGCGAAAGATCCTTCAAACCAAACCCCGCTGGCAAGCTTGCCTATTATGACGCTACCGCACTCTGCCAGCTCCTCCTCTGTCACCTTCGGCCTCACATCAAAGGTCTTGAGCCACAAACCAAAGTGCGGAGGAGTCCGGAGGAAGGCCTCACACGTGACGATAAATGTCGAGATGAGGAGAATAGAGTCTGGGGCCAGATCGTGAAAATCTAGCCCACAGTAGAACATGAGCCCCCGGACGAAGGGGTTAAGAGCGAACCCTAACCCGTGGAGGAAGTGTGACACAAATACTACCCTCTCGCCGGATTTGGGGGTAGGAATAACCTACCCCTTTGCGGCAAGCTGATGGAGGATTTCTGGGGTCAAATACCTCGGCGCGCGGAGCTTTGCAATATCCTCCTCCCTGACAGAAGAAGCCACCCACCGGCCTGGGCGGCTGGATCCGGTCATGATTGGGGCTGGTGGAGATTGGAACCCAAGGGTTAGAACTCAAGGTGGCTGGGGTTGAGGAAGAAGCAAGCGCAAAAGAAAAAGACGAGATTGGGTCCCTATAAAGACCCCGAATACTAGGCGTACCCCCTGGGTCTCGAAACTTACCTATCCCCAAAGAGCTGTACCCAGGGGATGGTTGGGTTATCCACGTCTGCATTAATAAAAATCCCGTGAATAAGGGGACACGATATCTGCTTTGACAAGACGTGCCAGTAAAACCGCATCCCGAGACATGGAGCGACGGGCTAGCCAACTGTTGGAAATAATAAACGGGTAGGCGTGGTACAATGTCATAAACAGTTGTCAACGAATTGGACTCGTGGAATATTATATTCTCTACAATTGTATGCATAGGTCCAGATAATCATCCGAAGACTATCTTGGAGTTCAGAAAAAAGGGAACCCGCCTTGTAATGCCGAAGACAATCTGCGCGTCGGACTCCTCGTCATTGAAGCCAGGTTCAGGGGCTACTGAGGGAGTCCAGGACTAAGGGGTCCTCGGGCGTCCGGCCTGTTATCCATTAGGCCGGACTGATGGGCTTTGAAGACACGAAGGCCAAAGACTATACCCGTGTCCGGATTGGACTCTACTTGGCGTGGAAGGCAAGCTTGGCAACGAACTATGTAGATTGCCTCTGATGTAACCGACTCCATGTAACCCTAGATCTCTCTGGTATCTATATAAACCGGAGAGCGTAGTCCGGATAGATATATACATTACCATAGTCATACAGGTTAGACTTCTAGGGTTTAGCCACTATCATCTCGTGGTAGATCAACTCTCGTAACACTCATATTCATCAAGATCAATCAAGAAGGAAGTAGGGTATTACCTCCATAGAGAGGGTCTGAACCTGGGTAAACATCGTGTCCCCCGTCTCCTGTTACCATCGATCCTAGACGCACAGTTCGGGACCCCCTACCCGAGATCCGCCGGTTTTGACACCGACACCCATCCTCCCAATCATCCTGTTTGGATGTTGGCTCGGCAGGGTCTTCGGCGTTCTCCGGAGTGTTATTGTCTCCGGTGTCGGTATTGCTGTCTTTGTCACGATGCAATTTTGAGCGGCGCTGCTGACGTTGATGTTTCGAGGTGCTTCAGCAGGCTTATCCTCAATCGGATCCTCCTTGCTGTCATCCTCTTTGGGTGTGTCCACCATGTACACATCGTATGTGGAGGTGGCCGTCCATCTTCCCGTAAACGGAGGATCTTGGCCTTGATCATCTCTGGCATCGTCGTCCATACTGTCGATGTCTTCGGAAGCATAGTCCAGCATGTCGGTTAGATCTTCGATAGTGGCTATGAAGTGGCTTGTGGGAGGGACGTGAAATTCCCCGCTCTCAGCCCCTAGTCCGGGCTGGGCGTAATTCGGAAGCGATTCCTCTATAATGGCGAGGGATCGCATTAAGTCCAGAGCCTCGTTTAGGAGCGAGGTTTGGACGGAGAAGCGAGAGTCTGCCGGGCTGGCTGGGGTGAGAGCCTGGCCGTGCCCGCTCGACGTGGACCTCGAGAGTTCAGATTTAGAGTCCAAGGGAGAGTCGGGTACTCTAGCAACGAGGGGAGCTCAGTTCGACCTTGGGTTTGCTGATGATGCCGTCCCCTCCAGATATCCAGTAGTAGGTTCCATAATTGCGGGTAATCCGGTGGGCTCTAAACTCCCGTCTTCAGAGCTGGTAGTCTGCTCTGGATTTAAGGCCAGAGTGGTGGTTGGGGCCGCGAACCCTTCGAAGATCAAGTCTCCTCGGATATCGGCGACATAGTTTAAGTTCTCGGAACTGATTTGATTACCGGGGCGAAGCTGTCGATCTCCTCAAGGTGGCCAATCGAATTGGCATGTAGTGCGACGCTGCCAAATACGAAAATTTGGCCGGGGAGAAAAGTCTCCCCAGAAACAACATCGTTGTAGATGATCAAACGATCCATCGAACCTTCTGTCGACAGCACAGAGGAACTCTCAATGAAAGCACCAATTTCGGTGTCAAAACAGGCCGATCTCGGGTAGGGGGTCACGAACTGTGCGTCTGAGGATCAAAGGTAACAGGAGGCAGGGGACACGATGTTAACCCAGTTTCGGGCCCTCTTAATGGAGGTAATACCCTACTTCCTGCTTGATTGACTTTGATGAGTATAGGGGTTACAAGAGTTGATCTACCTCGAGATCATAATGGCTAAACCCTAGATGTCCAGCTTGTATGATTGTGATCGCCTCTACGAACTAAACCCATAGGTTTATATAGACACCGGAGGGGCCAGGGGTTATACATAGTCGGTTTACAGAGAAAGGAATCTTCATATCCGAATGCCAAGCTTGCCATCCACGCAAAGGAGAGTCCCATCCGGACACGGGGGAAGCCTTCTATCTTGTATCATCACGGCCCACCATTCTGTCCCATGTCACATAGCCTGGACCCGGGGACCCCCTAATCCAGGACTCCCTCACCGCGTTCAAATGACACAAGTGTCATCCGTCCATCCGTCTGCCGCCCACATTAATGATACGCGGTTGCCGAGGCGGCTACTCTCGCGCCACACGTCTGTCCCTCCGCCGCCCACCATTTCTATATAAACTCTTGCGCTGGCCATAGCCGCAGTCATCCGCCTATATTCCCTTTCTCTTGTCCACACCACTACTACCCACCATGGCATCCTCGCGCTCCAGCGCTCTTTGGGATGGGCAGACGATGGACCACAAGGAGATGGCAGCCATTGCTGCCAACTGGCTGGCCGGCAGGCAGCCGGAGGATGACGACATCCTAATGGAGAACATGGTAGTCGACGATCTGGCGCCAACCCCCTCCTCCGCGCCATCCTTGCCGGTGCATTGCACCATGACCATCGGCGAGGCCCGTGCCCAATACATGGACACGGTGAGGCAGAAGCGTCAGGAGTAGTTCCGGGAGGCGCAGGCCGACGCCGCCTACAACCACCATCTCCTCCAGGAGCACCTCCAGGCGGAGGAGCAGATCGCCACGGAGAGGGTGGAGCAGGAGGCGCTGCTCGACTCGTACCGCTCCACCTACGAGGGCCGCCTCGAGCGCTAGCGGTACCGCATGCGGGTGGCGGTGGTTGCGGCCTCCTACAAAGAGGGCGATGAAGCGGGCAAGGCGTTGTTGAAAGCACAAGTGCTCCCTAGGTAGTTTTGGTGATTAATGACAACATATCTCTTGTTGGACTAACACTTTTATCTAGTATGTTTCAGATAAGTTCAATAATGGAGTGGCATGGACTAAAGGATGTGGGAACTCCTTCAAGATGCTAAGGACAAAGGATTAGCTCAAGCTTCAAGCTCAAGACTCTTCATTTTACATTTTAGTGATCCAAGATCACATTGAGTCTATAGGAAAAGCCAATACTATCAAGGAGGGATGAGGTGTTACTTAATGAGCCTCTTGCTTCATGTGCTTAGTGATATGCTCCAAAACCCTCAGCTACTTTCCCACTTACACACATATGTCCTAAACCTAAAGTCAAACTCGGCCCCACTGATTCTTTCTATCCGGCGCCACCGTGTTTGGATGTCTTAGCCACTGCCACAAACCCTAGGCAAATCGGTCTCACCGATAGGGATCTCGGTCTCACCGAGATGGGATTGTAATCTCTCCGTATGTCCATTATCAAAATTGGTCTCAACGAGTTTGAGCAATCGGTACTACCGAGATTACAATGCAAACTCTCTGTTAACTTATTATCAAAATCGGTCCCACCGAAGTTTGATAATCGGTCAAACCGAAGTTTGCTCGACCAACTCTCTCGAAAGCTTATTACCAAAATCGGTCCCACCGAGTTTGTGTAATCGGTCTTACCAAGATTACGTTATGCCCTAACCCTAACTGAATCGGTCCCACCGAGTTGCATTCGGTCCCACCAAAACCCTAACGGTCACATTATTTGCTAAATCGGTCCGACCGAGTTTAACGATTCGGTCCCACCGAGTTTGGTAGATTGTGTGTAACGGTTAGATTTAGTGTGGAGGCTATATATACCCTCCACCTCCTCTTCATTCGTGGAGAGAGCCATCGACCGAACCTACACTTCCAAAGATCCTATTTCGAGAGAAAACTACCTACTCATGTGTTGAGGCCAAGATATTCCATTCCTACCATATGAATCTTGATCTCTAGCCTTCCCCAAGTTGCTTTCCACTCAAACCCTCTTTCCACCAGATCCAAATCCTATGAGAGAGAGTTGAGTGTTGGGGAGACTATCATTTGAAGCACAAGAGCAAGGAGTTCATCATCAACGCACCATTTGTTACTTCTTGGAGAGTGGTGTCTCCTAGATTGGCTAGGTGTCACTTGGGAGCCTCCGACAAGATTGTGGAGTTGAACCAAGGAGTTTGTAAGGGCAAGGAGATCGCCTACTTCGTGAAGATCTACCGCTAGTGAGGCAAGTCCTTCGTGGGCGACGGCCATGGTGGGATAGACAAGGTTGCTTCTTCGTGGACCCTTCGTGGGTGGAGCCCTCCGTGGACTCACAAGAACTGCTACCCTTCGTGGGTTGAAGTCTCCATCAACGTGGATGTATGATAGCACCACCTATCGGAACCACGCCAAAAACATCCGTGTCTCCAATTGCGTTTGAATCCTCCAATCCCTTCCCTTTACATTCTTGCAAGTTGCATGCTTTATTTTCCGCTGCTCATATACTCTTTGCATGCTTGCTTGCTATATGTTGTGAATGTTAAACTTGTGCCTAAACTCCACTCAAACTTTAAAGAAACTTAAAACTGCAACTTTGGTACTTAGTGTCTAATCACCCCCTCTAGACACCTCTTCTCAAGGTCCTACAAGTGGTATCAGAGCTTTGGTCTCCATTGCCTTGGTTTAATCACCATTGGAGGAAGATGGATGAGTCTACTTTGGGGAGTCTTAGACATAGAGTGCCTATTCTTGATGGAGAGTATTTTCATGAGTGGAAAAATGAGATGCTTGTTATTTTCAATCAATATCATTTTAACAAGTACATTGCTAGCCCTTGTGCACCTTATGTTGATCCTATGCATCCTACCCTTCATGAAGCTATTGACATGACTAGAAATCTTAGAACTATTAATCTTATCACTAGAGGCTTGCCTAGAAACTTGATTAGAATCTTGCCCACTTTTGAGTGTGCCCACACTATATGGAAATTTCTTGAGGAACGCTTTCCAAATTATTCCTTGAAAAATCTAGATGAGATTCTCTATAAATATATTGCTTTGAGTAAAATGAATACTAGTGATCCTATGTTTGGTGATCGTCTATTTGAGCTTACAAACCTTATGCGTGCCAAAGGAAATGTTGGTATTATTAGTGACATTATTTCCGAAGCTATAAGAATTCATAGACAAGATTATTGTCAAACTCATTCTAATGAATCACCCGCTCTAGGATTTGATCCACCAGATGACGATGTTGAACATGGATACTATGATGAGGATGATGATAGTGACTTCGATCTTGATGATGCAATGAGACATTTTGGTCTTATGGCAAATCTTGAGGATATGTGTCAGGAGGAAAGGAATGGGTTCTTGATAGTGGATGTACCGATCACATGACCGGAGATAAAGACATGTTTTGTGAGCTAGCTGAAAATGATGGTCCTCGAAAGTTTGTCACTTTCGGTCACAACTCAAAGGGTAAGGTGGTTGGCCTCGGTAAGGTGGCCATCTCACATGATAGCTCCATACAAAATGTTATGCTCGTTGAATCTCTTGGTTACAACTTACTTTCAGATCTAGACTTGCTGATTTCGGTTTCAATGTTCTATTTATCAAGTAGATTGCCAAGTGTTTCGTCGAGATAATCATAAAATGGTCTTTACCGGTGTGCGTAGAGGTGATCTATACATTGTTGATTTCACTAAAAAGGCTCAACCTAAAACTTGCTTCATTGCTAAATCCTCAAAAGGCTGGTTATGGCATAGACGATTAGGTCATGTTGGTACGCGAAACCTTGACAAGCTTATTAAGGGGAATCATATCCTTGGAGTTAATGATGTCATATTTGATAAAGATAGACTTTGCAGTGCTTGTCAAGCAGGTAAACAGGTTGGAGTAAGGCATCCCGTGAAGAACATCATGACCACGAAGAGGCCACTCGAGCTACTTCACATGGATCTCTTTGGTCCCAACTCTTACAAGAGTCTCGGTGGAAATTATTTTGGTCTAGTTATAGTTGATGATTTTCCCAGATTTACGTGGGTGTTCTTTCTCGATGATAAATCGCAGGTCCAAAAGATCTTCAAAAACTTCGCTAGGAAGGCCAAAACCAATTTGAAGTGAAGATCAAGAAGGTTCCCAAATGACAATGTAACGGAGTTCAAGAACGCAAATGTGGACACCTTTCTTGACGAAGAAGGATTTCACACGAGTTCTCGGTTACGTACACACCTCAACAAAATGGAGTTGTTGAGAGGAAGAACCGGACGCTCATCGAAATGGCGAGAATGATGCTTGATGAGTACAAGACGCTGAAGCACTTTTGGGCAGAAGCGGTTGAGACAGCTTGTCATGCAACAAATCGCTTGTATCTTCACAAGCTACTCGGCAAGACGGCATACGAGCTCCTCACCGTAACAAACCCCAAGTTGGATACTTTCGAGTATTCGCTCAAAGTGCTACATTCTTGATAAGCATCGTCGTTTTAAATTTGCTCCTAAGTCTCATGAAGGTTTCCTACTAGGTTATGGCTCAAACTCTCACACTTACCGTGTCTACAACAATTTCACCGAAAGGTTGAAGAGACGGTAGATGTGAAGTTTGATGAATCTAACGGCTCGCAAGTAGCGCCATTGCCCATTGATGTAGGAGACAAAGATCCTTCTAAGCAATCCAAGACTTGTCTATTGGCAAGGTCCGTCCAACGGAGGTGAAGGAGAGTACCTCGTCCGCCCAAGTGGAAGCTTCTACTTCACGACAAGGTGAACCAAGAGTTGATACGGAAGCATCCACAAGTGGAACACGCCAAGATGAAGAAAACGAGGAAGTGCATCAAGATGAACGTCAACAACCTCCTTCTCCACCACGACAAGAGAACGACAATGCCAACAATGAACAAGGCCAAGAAGAAGAACAAGATGAACAAGATGTTCAACGAAGACCCAAGCAAAAGCTTTCACGAGTTCGAGCAAGAATTGCTAAAGACCATCCCGTCAAGCAAATCTACAATGATATTCAAACCGGGAGAATCACTCGCTCTAAAGATCGTTTAGCTAACTTTTGTGAAAACTATTCTTTCATCTCTAGCATTGAACCTATGAAGGTCGAAGAACCATTGGAAGATCCGGATTGGATAAATGCTATGCATGAAGAGCTACACAACTTTGAGAGGAACCAAGTTTGGACATTGGTTGAGAAGCCCGACAACAACCACAACATCATCGGTACCAAATGGGTGTTTCGCAACAAGCAAGATGAAGATGGACAAGTAGTTTGCAACAAAGCACGTCTCGTCGCCCAAGGCTACACACAAGTCGAAGGTATGGACTATGGTGAGACTTACGCCCCCGTTGCTAGACTTGAGTCCATTCGCATCTTACTTGCCTATGCTAATCACCATGATATCACCTTGTACCAAATGGACATTAAAAGTGTTTTTCTAAATGGTGAAATAGAGGAGGAAGTTTATGTTAAACAACCTCCCGGCTTTGTTAATCCTAAGAAACCCAATCATGTTTACAAACTTCACAAAGCTCTTTATGGACTTAAACAAGCTCCTAGAGCATGGTATAAATGCTTGACCAAGTTCCTTATTGAAAAAGGCTTTGAAATTAGGAAAATTGATTCTACTCTTTTTACTAAAAGGGTTAATGGTGAACTCTTTGTGTGCCAAATTTATATTGGTGATATTATATTTGGTTCAACTAACCCTCATTTTAGTGAAAAGTTTGGGAAGCGAATGTCGGAGAAGTTTGAGATGTCTATGATGAGTGAACTCAAATTCTTTCTTGGTTTGCAAATCAAGCAAACTAAGGAAGGTACTTTTTTCTCGCAACAAAGTACACCAAGGACTTATTCAGGAAGTTCAATATGCAAGAATGCAAAGGTATGACTACACCCATGCCTACTAGTGGACATCTTGACTTAACCAAAGATGGTGAACCGGTTGATCAAAAGGTTTATCGCTCTATGATTGGTTCATTGTTATATCTATGTGCTTCATGTCCTGATATTATGCTAAGTGTGTGCATGTGTGCACGATATCAAGCTGCCCCTAAAGAATGTCATCTTAAGGCCGTGAAAAGAATAGTGAGATACTTAATCCATACACCAAATTTTGGCTTTTGGTATCCTAAGAGGGCCTCTTTTGATCTTGTTGGCTATTCCGACCCGGACTATGCCGGAGACAAGGTTGATAGAAAAGTCCACTTCGGATACTTGTCAATTTCTTGGTAGATCTCTTGTGTCTTGGTCCTCCAAGAAACAAAACTCGGTATCCTTATCCACCGCCGAAGCTGAATATATTGCCGCTGGTTCATGTTGTGCTCAATTACTTTGGATGACCCAAACTCTTAAAGATTATGGGATATATGTGAGACATGTTCCATTGCTTTGTGATAATGAAAGTGCTATCAAAATTGGTCATAATCCTGTGCAACATTCTCGAACTAAGCATATTGAAGTTCTTCATCATTTCAATCGAGATCATGTTGCTAAGGGTGACATTGATCTTAAGCATGTTCGCACCGAAAAGCAATTAGCGGATATATTCACTAAACCTCTTGATGAGAAAGTGTTTTGCAAGTTAAGAGGAGAATTGAACATCGTTGATGCTTCAAACTTGGAGTAGAAACTCCATTGGGTACATGCAAGACATGAGCTTATGACTAATCCTTGATATTTCTCTTATGATGAAAAACTTATGTCTTGGATATATTTGTATCTTGCATGTTATCTAACCCATGTAATGCATTTCTTGGTTGAATCAAATTCCATGAGGTTGAAACCTACTCATATCTTGAGCAATCTCTACATCACCAAGTCTCTACACAAGGTGGTTGAAGACAAGGAAGCATCGAAACCATTCAAACATATCCTTTGACAAATTCTATGTTGAGTTTCATGATTGTCATTTTTGGATATACAAGTGCTCTTCCTTGCAAGAACTAACCCATGTAGGTAGATGGACTCAAATTCCAAGTGGTGCTCCAAATTCTCGATGAGCTACATCAACCTTGAGCAACCCACTAAGTTCAACTACATGGACAACACCACCAACCAAGGTATGTTATTCCATATTAGAGAAGCTTTACTCCGAGTCATGAGTTAAAGCAACTCGACAAGATGTGAATACATCAAGATGCTTAAATGAAAAATGGCAACCCCATTTTGAGCTTAAACGATGAGTATGGCCTATGATCAAGTGATCTCACTTGACTCCTAAGTCAATATACTCTAACATAGGTGACTTTGTCGCCGACCATCTCTAGATGAAGTTCTCCTGTGTTCTTTTCTGAGTTTTTGCATTTGTGTTTCCCCTTTTAAAAAAAACTTCATCTAGATTTCTTTCTGTTTTCTCTGCATTTTCTGCATCTAATTCATTGCATATCTTTCAGTAAATTCCTTGCAAATCTTTGTGAGATATTACTAGTCTAGTGAGCTGAGGTGACAAGTGTTCTCTCTATGATGAACTCGGTTACACCAATCTGTTATTTTCGGACAAACCAAATCTTTTCGGTACGACCGAAGCCTACAACTCAGTGCCACCGATTTCATAATAGGAAAAACACTTTGCCACATATTCTGTGTTTCGTCTGTTCCAACTCCACTCAATGAATCTTGTCCTCTACAAGCATCACATTTTTATCATTGCTTTATGATGTAACTCAAGGATCAAACCCATTCACGACAAATTCCAGAGGGGGAGAGAGAGATTACATCTTTATCAAACCCTTCTTGGAAATTGATGTCAAAGGGGGAGAGAGAGATCACATCAAAGCTTATCATTTAGAGAGAGAGAGAGATCACATCAGAGAAGGAGAGAGAGATCCTTCAGGGGGAGAGAGAGATCTCCAGGGGGAGAGAATACTAGTAGAAAGTATTTCTCAAGGATCCCAGATGCTTGGTGTTCAAGAGGAGAGATGTCCACATGTCTTCTTGAGGGAGAGACATGTTCATATGATATGTTGTGCTCAATTTTGCATTAGCATACATTAGCTCTCAACTTTAGCTCGACCATCATTCATATCTTTCACTCTGATTTTCTGCTCCCTATCTTCTCCCAAAGATCCCATGTTAGATTCAGGGGAGCAAGACACCTAAGGGAAAGAGATCATTTAAATTCATTGCATATCTTTACTCTTGGGGACATGTCTAATCCAATGTGGTACTCAAGACTCACTCTCTACATGTCATCCCAGTCTTGGTATTCTTGTGGTTTCTTCCGCTTGCTCGCTAGTAGATGCATCTGTGTTATCTAACCTTGTTTACGAAGGTTCATTCCATCCTAAGCCAACTCAAGACCACAAGGTAAGTATATGCATCACAATCATGTGTATGAGGAATTCTTGTTGATGTACATACTGCTTGCAAGAAGGACTCATGGGCATGAAGGTATTCTCTTTAATACTTTTTGCTCTGATGCATATAGCCAAGATACATGTAACACATTGCCTGCTCTATCATGGTTATGCTATCACATGCTTCTATACTTCATATTCACATGATTGCATACATGTAGGGGAGCCTATGCTTGTTACATGTCTTTCCAAAGCTTTACTTGCTATTCTTTATATCTTTATCTAAAGCTTTGATGTATGTTTCCATCAATTACCAAAAAGGGGGAGATTGAAAGCACAAGTGCTCCCAAGGTGGTTTTGGTAATTAATGACAACATATCTCTTGTTGGACTAACACTTTTATCTAGTATGTTTCAGATAAGTTCAACAATGGAGTGGCATGGACTAAAGGATGTGGGAACTCCTTCAATATGCTAAGGACAAAGGATTGGCTCAAGCTTCAAGCTCAAGACTCTTCATTTTACATTTTAGTGATCCAAGATCACATTGAGTCTATAGGAAAAGCCAATACTATCAAGGAGGGATGAGGTGTTGCTTAATGAGCCTCTTGCTTCATGTGCTTAGTGATATGCTCCAAAACCCTCAGCTACTTTCCCACTTCCACACATATGTCCTAAACCTAAAGTCAAACTCGGCCCCACTGATTCTTTCTATCCGGCGCCACTGAGTTTGGATGTCTTAGCCACTGCAACAAACCCTAGGCAAATCGGTCTCACCGATAGGCATCTCGGTCTCACCGAGATGGGATTGTAATCTCTCTGTGTATGTCCATTATCAAAATCGGTCTCAACGAGTTTGAGCAATCGGTACTACCGAGATTACAATGCAAACTCTCTGGTTAACTTATTATAAAAATCGGTCCCACCGAGTTTGATAATCGGTCAAACCGAGTTTGCCTGACCAACTCTCTGGAAAGCTTATTACCAAAATCGGTCCCACCGAGTTTGTGTAATCGGTCTTACCAAGATTACGTTATGCCCTAACCCTAACTGAATCGGTCCCACCGAGTTGCATTCCGGTCCCACCGAAAACCCTAACGGTCACATTATTTGCTAAATCGGTCTGACCGAGTTTAACGATTCGGTCCCACCGAGTTTGGTAGATTGTGTGTAACGGTTAGATTTTGTGTGGAGGCTATATATACCCCTCCACCTCCTCTTCATTCGTGGAGAGAGCCATCGACCGAACCTACACTTCCAAAGATCCTATTTTCGAGAGAGAACTACCTACTCATGTGTTGAGGCCAAGATATTCCATTCCTACCATATGAATCTTGATCTCTAGCCTTCCCCAAGTTGCTTTCCACTCAAACCCTCTTTCCACCAGATCCAAATCCTATGAGAGAGAGTTGAGTGTTGGGGAGACTATCATTTGAAGCACAAGAGCAAGGAGTTCATCATCAACGCACCATTTGTTACTTCTTGGAGAGTGGTGTCTCCTAGATTGGCTAGGTGTCACTTGGGAGCCTCAGACAAGATTGTGGAGTTGAACCAAGGAGTTTGTAAGGGCAAGGAGATCGCCTACTTCGTGAAGATCTACCGCTAGTGAGGCAAGTCCTTCGTGGGCGACGGCCATGGTGGGATAGACAAGGTTGCTTCTTCGTGGACCCTTCGTGGGTGGAGCCCTCCGTGGACTAAGCGCAACTGCTACCCTTCGTGGGTTGAAGTGTCCATCAACGTGGATGTACGATAGCACCACCTATCGGAACCACGCCAAAAACATCCGTGTCTCCAATTGCGTTTGAATCCTCCAATCCCTTCCCTTTACATTCTTGCAAGTTGCATGCTTTATTTTCCGCTGCTCATATACTCTTTGCATGCTTGCTTGCTATATGTTGTGAATGTTAAACTTGTGCCTAAACTCCACTCAAACTTTAAAGAAACTTAAAAACTGCAACTTTGGTACTTAGTGTCTAATCACCCCCCCTCTAGACACCTCTTCTCAAGGTCCTACAGCTGTTTAGTGAGACCGAGGATGAGGCAGAGGACAATGCCGGCTCCGACGAGTCCCCGCTCCGCTGGCGTCGATGAGGCCCTGCTCCGCCGAGGCCCCGTGGCGCCAACAACGAGGCAGAGGACACCGCCGGCTCCGCCGAGGCCCCGCCGGCACCGAGGCGGAGGCCCTACTCTGCTGAGGCCCCGCCCCGCCAACAACGAGGCAGAGGACATCGCCGGCTCAGCCGAGGCCCCACCCTGCCGGCAACGAGGGGGAGGATTTCCCCCGCTCCGCCGAGGCGCCGCCCCGCCGGCAACGAGACAGAGGACATCGCCGGCTCCGTCGAGGCCCCGCCCCACTGCCAATGAGGCCGCGCCACACAAAAAACAAGGAAGAGTAGAACATGGTAGGTCGCCGCCGCACGGGTCCAAGTAAGGCCACCACTGCTACCCTCCGGTTGAAGCCAAGCTAGGCGGGTTGACCATTGACGGCCGGTTAGCTTCTTGGCGGCGACGTGGAGCCGGAGAGCTATGTTGGAGAAGGACGCTGCTTCTACTTAACTGCCGGTGCAGTTGGCTCACTGACACATGGGCCCAACAGGCATCTGGGCCACATGTCAGTTATGCAATAGCACCTGCAGTTAAGTCACTGAAGCTCAGTCCGCTGGAGAAGAAGCTTCTGTTCGGCTCAGCCGGACACAGGTGGGTAGCTTCGGTTAATTAATTATACCTCCAACGCACCCCTTTTTAGTTGAAGAATGTATGAAATGTAATGAAATCTGGCATGTTTATATGAAATCCGACCGTGTATGAATGAATTTAGTTCGATTAGTTCAAATTCTTGTATCACCGGCATTGGATGAACATGCAAAACAATACGTACTATCATTATTCCCAGGGTGATCACCTCGTTTGTAGCAGTTTCACATGTACTCTCTCCGGTCATTTTTAGTCTGCATACAAGTTTTGTGTGCAGTCAAAGTATCTCTACTTTGACCAATCTTATAGAAAAAAGTATGAACATTCACAATGTGCAAAGTAAAAAGGAACAGAGGGAGTACAAAGAGTTTGAGCAGCTTTTTAGCGTTCCTGTACATAGCAATCAAACACACAGGCCTGGCAATTCATAGAGAACATTCAAAACAATCGATGATAATGCATCTCAGCGATTCACATGTCAGAGCCAATATTTACTTCACAATAAAGAATAAATAAAAATCGATCGACGCTGCTAACAGCAAAGGGCGTCCCATTCGAAAATATCAAACGCATGTCTTCTTGCTAACTTCAATGAGCAAAATTTGACAAGGTTATCCCGTTCCAAAATGTCAAATGCTTGTTGTTTTGCGTACATCAATGAGCAAACTTTGACAAGGTTTTCCCATTACAAAATATCAAATGCCTACGATTGTGGAATGGGTAGGGTTTCCCATCAGTATGGACATTGACATGGCACCTCGTCCTAAATAAACCAGTTGTTCTTTTTGTGCAGTTCCACCAAAATCAACCAAATTTGCGTGTAGCTTGTATGATTTCGCCCTTATATGTTGCAACGCCTTGAACATATCGGCACCTCCTTTCTTGTGGTGGAAATGAACGATTTGATGTATTCATGAACATTTTGTGCAGTTCCCATTGAAATCAAGTTGAGCACCCATGTTTGCACAAATACAAAAAAGTGATTAGTATAAAGCAAACTGTACTATGAATTGACAGTTTAAACAGGCACCTACATGGTCCATGTAGAGCACACTTTAAAAAAATGGAACTCATCGGAAAGAATCCTAGAACAACATCGTACTTGCACATCACAGCAAAGAAATGGAGATCTGTCAGTCCTTCTGAGCTGAAGTTAGTTTGGTCTTGTGGGGAGTAATGTAACCATCCTTCAACTGCTCCTTCTGATGAGAAGATAGACAGGGCTTCTTCATCCTGGCATAGTCGGAACTAGTCACTTCACGTACTCCATATACTTCTTCAGAGGAGGAGGATCTTGTTGTGCAAAGACAAGAGGACAACTAAATGCTAGCATCCCTGTTTGCTCGAAAAAAAGGAAAGGAAATATTTAAAACAACACAGATGAAGCACTTCTCAAGGACAATACCACTTTCTCATGGCATTATCTAAACAGTAGCACAACACCAATAGAGATGACAAAGCTCAATCATATGGATGAAATCCATGGGCAAGTACCAACCTTTGTCAGGAGGCTTATTGTGTAGAGCATACAGATCAAGCACTTCTCCGGAACCATCTGTTGTTATCTACTATGGTGCCCATGCTTAATATATACTCCTCGATTAGTTTAATATTTCCAACATCTTCTTGTGCAGTTCCACTAAAATATATGGTATCTTCAAAGAAGATCCCTGTTTGCACAAGTAGAGATAATTACATATTACATTAATGGTGGCATCAAATCAGTGGCAAAACAGTTGCTCGTTCCAGCCATAGCAATAAACTAAGATGCAAACCTATATAATTACTTGTGTCATCACAGTTCCAGTGCTTCATTACAACATCGGGAGTTGATTTTTGTTTTTTTTCGCTTGTTCTTCCCCTTCATCACTTGGTTCAATAACAGACAAGCTTCGCCTTCAATGTAAGATTTGGCATGTCAATTAGGGAGCACAAGTATAGCACTAAACAACGACATTAATTTTCTCATGAAAGTGGCAAAATACAGGCCAACAGTTGTGATATATCCTTATCTTACCTCAATGGGATATAACGGTGCACATACAGATTGGAAGTCTTGTCTCCATTTGTGCAGTTCACTAAAATCAAGCAACATTATCATACAAGTAGCACATCATATGAAAGCACACTGCACAATCATGTGAAAGAAGGCTAGTACTGACCTCTCATGACGCGGAATTCAAACAACTCACAAGAAGAAGATCTGAACCAAATTTTCCAACACGTATAGGAAGTAAGATCTCCTCTTGTGCAGTTCCACTAAGATCAAGCAATCAAGCAACATTGTCGATGTGACATTTTGGTTGAATTGCACAAAACACTCTTAAAACAAAAGTGTTTTGTGCAGTGCAACAAAAGATCACAATAGCAACGAGGTGAAGTAGATAACCCTATTTACACAGAGGTGCAAAGGAAACAACTAGTGGTCAATAACGGTGGATGACACAAAAGCCAACAAAAAGAAGCCTCTAACTTATCTAAATGGGAAAGAAATCAAGACAGTAGCATTTCTCAAATGGTAGCATTGATTCATATTAACAGAGAGATTATATTAGCAATAAAATTCGTTAAACATGTAATTTTCTTTTAACTGTGGCAATTCATAAATTTTCCAGCGGCATTATTAGAGGGTGTTTGTTTACAGGGACTTTTTGGTGTAGGGACTAAAAAACTCCCTATCAGTCCCGTGTAAACCAAACAGGAGGGACTTTTAGGGAGTAAAAGTGGGTATTTGGGACTAAAGAAAGAAGACCCCGAGGGAGAGTCTTTTTGGGACTTTTTCCAACAGTTGCCCCTGCCCCGCATCGCACCTTATCTCTACTAGTTCATTACTAGGGGTAACATGGTCTTTTAGCATATCATTTAATAACCTCTAGTCCATGTTTAGTCCCTGGAACCAAGCAGGTAGGGACTAGGGACTTTTTAGTTGGGACTAAAAAAAGTCCTAGGACTTTTTAACCGAACAGGGCCTTAGATTAACAACAGCTAAAGAGTTGCACGGGACAGTGAATGCTCCAGCACCATGTGCATCTACCGATGTATGAAGGGGTGATGTGCAGTCTGTTGCAACAAACAACAAACAACCAAGGAGGATATTTGTGTTGGTCCCAGTTTTGTTATCTTTAGACACCTTTCCCTATGTGAGCGCAACAAATCTAGTCCTGCTCAAACTCTAAGGCCTTGTCCCCCAAAACAAAAAGATCAGTTTGTTACAGATGTGTGTACTGCATTTGTCATTGTTTTCCCTTTTCTACCAACGTAGGTGCTGGATAGCCAGTCTATACTAGTAGTTTCCCCCTTCCTTTCCTCTTTGAACCACGTCCTAGATTCATGCTATACAACTTCCCCACTACTTTCCCCCATTACTTTCCTCTTTGAACCACGTCCTAGATTCATGCTATATAACTTTCCCCACTACTTTCCCCCTTCCTTTCCTTTTTGAACCACATCCTAGGTTCATGCTATACAACTTTCCCCACTACTTTCCCCCATTCCTTTCCTCTTTGAACCACGTCCTAGATTCATGCTATACAACTTTCCCCACTACTTTCCTGTTTGATCCAACACCTAGATTCGAGTGCAGAAGCGGAAAAAGCCCACATGCAGCTAGAGCAATGCATGTGGAGTAAGTAAATTATACCTTAAGGTTCTTGGGTGTGGTTCAGTGGGTGACCAGAGGCCGTTCGGCCCACACTATGTACGGTGGCGAGGAAGAAGGGGTCGGAGGCCCTCCTGCTCCGCCACTGGGTGAAAGAGAACAGCTGCGCCGGTAGTGGATTCCCTTCCTCGCCGACGGCGACAGTGTTAAGCCTCCTTCCCTTCCCGGCCAACGAAGTCTTGTTTAGATTTGGAGAGGGTGAGAGAGTGTGAAGAGAGCAACTACAAGCGCTGAGGCTCAGCGTGTATATATATACTGGAGAGAGTGTGTGAAGAGTGCAAACCCTAGAAAACAAGGGCCGAGGCTGCAGCGTATACGTGATGAGGTGATTATACGGTCACTACGAGATTGTATAGCTTCGTATCCATCCATTTTGACCAGTCAAAGAATCCTCCACCTTGCTTGCCGGATCTCTCTCTGTCATGCGGGGCCTACCTGTCATTGGGTGGAAGAAAGAAGTCGAACAAAAACAAAATTATGCTCAAGTGTAGTTATCGAACCCGAGACCTCAAGTTTGATGAGCGAACAGGCTAACCAGCTACACCACCCTCCCGTTATGTTCAACGAGAGGAAAATAACCTTTTATACATTCCTGCATTCGTGTGACAAGCATGTCGTGTTTTTTTGCGTGAGAGTCATTGGGATTTAAATCATAATCGTGTCATGTGGCTTTGGTGGTAAGGTCTTTTTGGATTTAAAGCAGTGATGGTAGTACAGAAATAATGCAGGCTTAGTCACCTTACCTCTCTCCACATAGTACGTTGGGTCCCACCAGTCAGAGGGTGAAATAAACAAATTAATAAGAAAAATTAAAAGCGCCAGTGGTGTATCTTACCTCACACATCTCGCTACTACTTGTGAACACTATCCAATTGATCCCTCTGTTTGCTCACGTACTATTTTAAGTGAATCCTTATTATAACTTGCACACAATTTTGGGCACTTGTATTCGACCTAAGTCAGTGTGCCCCCGTATCTCATACTACTCCCTCTGTCTAGGTGTAATAAGTCACGTTAGAAGGTGCAGCAGGACCAAGGTGCAAGCATATTGGAGGAGATGGAAAAACTTGACCGGTCCTTCCTCCAATCAAAGCCCTGATTTCTGTCTCTAAACACAACAATTAATCCCAACAACTAAGAGATGTCGTTTTAGCTACCATGCAGGGCCACGTATTAACTCGCATGCAAGCCGACTTTGATTTCTTGACTGATCAACGCGTAGTTGCGCTCCATGCATTGGGTTTCCGGGGGAGATAACAGGGTAGAGTAAGGAGCATTTGGTTACATTGCTTAGGCTGGCCATAGTGTTGAGTAACTTGGGCTAGTAACATGCATATGTTACTAGTCTATGTTACTACTACCTTCGTCCTGGTTTATAGGTCCCCTTTGTAGTTTGTGCCAAATTTTGACGAAAGATTTAACTAACAAAATGTTAATGCATGTCAACAAAAAATATATCATTGGATTCGTATTTGAACATAGTTTTCAATGATATAATTTTTTGTGACATGCATGAACATTTTGTTAGTTCAATCTATGGTCAAAATTTGACACAAAATACAATGGGGACCAATAAACCAGGACAGAGGTAGTACGCGAAGTTTGTTGCCTAAGCGAGCCGATCTGGCTCTCCTGAGCTAGCAAGGTTTTTCTAGCCCACCCAAGCTAGCTGGCCCACAAAAGCTAACATATTGTAACAGTTCCAAACGCCTAACCTTGCCCGGCTAGGCTATAAACTGTTCTTGCTAAGGATCCGAACGCTCCCTAAGTTACAACGCTCGCTAGCAACGAGGCCAGGAGGGGATTGAGATGCGAAGTTAATGGACGACGCCTAAACATAATGGACTACTCCTCAGTCCAGGTTTGATGGAATATTCGTCACCTCTCCTCTTCTTGTATGTACTCCATATGTATCTCACTTCCTGTGGCTTTGCACTCGTACAATATTCCTATTCTATGAACCTGTGTGTGTGTGTGTGTGTGTGTGTGTGTGTGTGTTTAACAACATGTGTGTGTTAGAGATAGCGACACATCGACCTACTCCCGCAGAGAGATGGTGTGTATTGTACGATTTAGCCGCGAGATTCGATGCATCCTCTCATTTCCGGGCGTCCGGTCGGGATAGGCGGACAGCTGCCATGCCCGCTCCTGACCAGTCTGGCCCACCCAAAGCCCCTCCATCGCCCGCGCGTGCTTCCCGCCCGAAATGGTCAGCGCCGCTCCAAAGAATAGGTGCCGCATTCAAAGCGGACGCGACCTCTCACTGGCGCCTGCGTTGAAGGGAGAAGCGGATTCAAGAGTGATGGTTGCTTCGTCCGTCCAACTTACTGCTGGGTCTATGTCATTTGACGGCTCATTGGTCATTATTACTGAGGTGGTAGGACTACTAGATGTCCCACGCTTTCGGCGAAAGGAGGTACTACTAGATTACAATTTTCTCCATTCTTACAGTGGAGAGTGCGAGAGCAGTGAAAACACGCAGGCTCGGTGATTACATGGCCCACCTCACACTATCACCATATTTTCTAGACAGCGTGTGACACCTAACTCTATACATAGTACTAGTATAGTATGTACTGTAATTTATTAGCGAGGTAAATTTGTACAATGCTATGAAGCTTCCAGCTTCTGTTTCATGTATCTTGCGTCCAAGGTTTCCCGTTGCGACATTTCATCAAATACAAAGGAGGCTAACATCCATGCTATTGCATCTCAATGATTGACATATCATATCCAATATGTACTCCCTCCGTTCCAAAATAAGTGTCTCAACTTTATGCAAACTTTAGTACAAAGTTGTACTACTACTAAAGTTGACACTTACTTTGGAACAGAGACAGCTAAAGAAAAAAAATGATCCATGCAGTCCCTGGCCCTTGAACCGTAAACCCTAACCAGGCTTTAATTTGCTGGCAACGTTGGAGCTTCCGAAGAAATGAAGTTTGCAACCCTTTGACCATCGGATCATTTTGTGCAGTTTCACCAAAATCGAGATGAGCATCCATGTGGCAAAGAAATTGAAGAAGCATGATTAGAATAAGATTACTGGGACTAGTTGATGAGACATAAACTCATCACAAATACATTACGTAGAAGCCAGTAGAGGTATGTGCGGGGCAAATAAGTAGAGAAATATCCACATGGAGTGATATGGGCAGCTGGAGCAGTGGTGCAAGCCGGCTGTAACGGGAGTTGTACCTGAGGGATGTCGGGACGTAGCTCAACCTAGAGGAGGGCGGCAGGAGGCGGCAACTGCCCACATCACGGCAGTGAGCAAGGGACGAAGGCAACCTCACCGGCTTTGTGAGAGAGAACGGCGGGGACCCCTGATCGGGACATGCCAACATTGGGTTTTTGCCGTCGGCGACGGCGACCGCATCTACACTAAGCATCCACCCCTTCCCTTGGCGGACGTGATCCGCCGGGATGTTAGAGATGTGGCCACAATCGTTTTTTGCGAGAGAGGGTGAAGACAGCAACCCCAGCAAGCAACCGTGTACGCTCGTCCTGCCTATGTATATGGTGGAGCGGTTTCCTTTTCTCTCCATATGAACCTATTTATATTGCGTACGTGCCACTGAAGAAAAAAACTTTATTTATAAATGGCGCGGCACCTACTACTCGTTCTCCTATAAACCTTGCGCTTGGCATCTCCAAAATATTAACCTTGCGATTGGCTCTTCGCCTCTTCGGGAAGTCGAGCAATAATGGTACTGCAGTATATATCGTTCTGGCTATATGAGACCAAATGAATTGCTGCATGTCCACCATATAGGCGAGGGTCGAGGGGCGAGGGAGAGTGTGTAATATTATGTCCGTTTCAATATGGACTACATACGGAGCAAAATGAGTGAATCTACACTCTAAAATACTTCTATATACATCCGTGTTTGGAGTATGTACTAGTAGTTCATATTGAAATCTACTAAAGGACATATATTCCAAACAATATGATAATCTCTCTAACCAAGGTAGGGACGAGGAGTAAACGGAGGGAGTAGTAAAATTTTCTCCTCTTCCTGCGAGTCACCAAGGCAGCGTGGGGCGAGGGAGGCGTGGCGTACTAGTAAGCAAGCTTCACCTCATCCTGCGAGCCACCGCGCCCGTGGGAGGGGGAGATGACGTACTAAGCAAGCTTCTCCTCGTTCTGCAAGTTGACATGACACATCAAAATTACTCCAGTGTATAGAGCCTTGCCTCTAAGGTAGGCCCCACATGGTTTGCCTCTTTTTTAACATTACGCGTCAAGTCACAATTTGTTTGTACACCCAAGGTAGACGATCCTCCATCAGGTGGACAACCAGTACACGTGTCAAATTACCACGTGGGTTGCCTTTTCATACAGAAATGAGCTCCACTGTGTACCCGCGCGGGTGTGGTTGGGAAAGAGACGGGAGTACGTGCGCCGTGCGTGCACCTCTTCTTTTCGTGCACCTCCCACACCTACGTGGGTGTGTGTGAGAGAGATACAAACCTAGACAGATGGCGTGCGTGTTTTTTTGGGGGGTGTGATTTCGTGAATGTATCTGTGGGAATATGTGTCGATGACATCTCAAACAAAATTTTGACACATGCAATGTGTGTGAAATAGAGGCCTATCCATATCATACATAGAGGGGAATCCACGAGAAGAGAGGGAGGAGTCATATATATCGATAGAGTCGAAGAGAGGATCAAGTGGGTGGGTGCGAGATCGATGAAGAGAGCCATCAAAATTGTCTGTGTGCAAGTCAAATATATAGGGCGACTGACCTACCGGAACGTCAGAGGGCACAGGGCACGTTTGTGTGTGGCAGGGAAACATGACTAGAGCGCTCGATGTATCCATGTGTGTGGGGGGTGGGGGAGGGGGAGGCAGAGGCCTAACTAGATAGGTAGAACGACTCGTATATGTGTTGAGAAGGAGAGACCCATCTACGTCTTGAGGGAGATCGGTCGACATCCATACATAACTAAAGGACGGGAAATAGGTTGGGACAGAGAGAGAGAGAGAGAGAGAGAGAGAGAGAGAAAGGAGAGAGAGGGAGAGGGGTAGAGTGTTGGATGGGTGATGGAGTTGCTTCTCGAAGATGGCGGGAGAGGCCTACTAGACAAACTGAGGGTAGAACTGCAATATTATCAATAAGAGTCAGGATGTTTTTCTATGTGTTCCCGTGCGTGATAGATCTGTCGATACGTATGCATGGATGATGAAGGGGAACCATGTGTTTGGTAAGAAAACCTAACTAGATCGGTAGATCAATTGTTGTTTGTCGGAGGAAGGGAGAGACATAACTAATGAGGTAGATCGATTGACGCATGGGGAAAACGAGTTATAAGGACCTAGCTAGCTATATGTATAGCGGGATATCGGTCAGTGTACATCCATTTGTTAGAGGAAAATAAGGCCCGGCGAGACGGATAGACAGAGAGAATGGAGCTAGGAGGTGGTGCGAGAAGCCGAGCTACTAGCTAGATAGGGGGAGGAGTGTGCGGTTGTGAGATCGATGAAAAGAGGGGCGAGAGTTTACACGTGTGTGGGATCGTATGAGAGACACGAGGCATGGACACAGAAAGGAGGAGATGGAAGGTGCGTGTGTATGTTGTAGGCAGACATCGCTGGAGAGGTTTATCAATCGGTGTGTGTCGGAAAGGAGTTGTGGAGACTGTGGGAGAACGACCTAAAGAAAAAAAAATGAGTGTGTGTGATTGATAGAATGCTGAGGGAGGGGGAGGGCAAGGAGGGTGTGTGCATGCACGAGAGAAAGTTAGTGCTAGCTACAAAGGTTAGAGGATTGTGTGGGTGTAAGAGACTAACAAAGATCATAATTTGATATGAAAGTGGATTCATATATTTGAATAGGAGATCATAGTGTTATAAACATATGCATGCATGAATATAGCGGTGATACGCATGCTGTGGTTTTGCACATGTTATACCATAATGTGATAATGCATGGCGTTTGCAACTCACAGCTAAATGTCGAACAATCTAAACCATACTATCACATCGAACAATCTCACATTTTATTTGAATTTGTGATAATGTGTGGCGTTTGCAGCTTACAACAAAATATCGAACAATCCAAACAATACTATATATCAAACAATCTCACATTTTATTTGAATTTGTGGTAATGTGTGGTGTTTGCAACTCACGTCTAAATACTTGTAGGCGTAGGGGGCGGGGCACCATACATTATGTGATAAACACATTATACATATGAGACATGGTTTAGATTATGAAGATCTAGCTAGAGCTTGAAATGTACTGTGATTTGAAATCAACATAAAGTGGATTCAAAAAATCAAGTTCGAGTTCATATAGTACACATAGTTCATATCTAACTCGAGAGTAATCATGTGGTGTGATGTGAAGATAATACACAAACGATGGTTTAACTTGACAATAATGATGATTGCAGATCTTATTAAAATAGAGAAACGAATTCAAATGGTTTGACTTCACAACAATCATTATTGTAGATCTTATTCAAATAGAGAAACGAAATCAAATTTAGTTCATATTGAAGCAGTAGTATATACGTTTGGAATGCACTAAAACGTTCATTTGAGTAGCAGGTTGCATGCATTATACACGTAGCGAAATATTTTAATTGAACATAACATGAATTCAAAGTTTTGAATGAAATTTGTAGTGCAAATTTGGTATAGTACACAGGACTAGACTCTCTTGTGTGCTGCGAATTGATTTCTTTTTTTTCGTCGACAGAAGTGTGAATTGATTTGGTACAGTACACGTTAGGCTTGTCCGGAAATTTCAACCCGCGCCTTGTTACCCTAAAATATTTAAGATATATCTTTGTCTTGTTATGCTCTGACAACTCCCTCCATCTCAACCCGCGCCTTGCTATTCCAAAATTACAACACGCGCGAAAACTCCCACCTCCTATGAAATCCCGACACGTGAAATGCCCGTGATACCCCTGAACCAAAAGAACCACCTAGCTCAAATCGATGGGGGTACTTTCGTAACTTACCCCACATTTCGGACAAGCGCGTCCCTAAGCCATGGTTCCCCACTCACATCCCATCCACCCACCCATTCGTACACGGAGGCCGCGAAAACCCGCGAAGCCCCACACCCTCCTCCGTCTGCCACCCAGCCAGAGCCTCTTCACCGACGACGTCGTCCATAGCAAAACCTCGACGTCCCTCATCCACCGTACCGGATGAGGATCCGTCGTTGATCTCGTTGTCCTGCCGGTTCAGCTACCCCGTCCTCCACCTCCAAGGAGCTGCCCCGATGTTCGCCTTGTCTTTCACGCCACCTTGATAATCCCCAAGTGTAGGGAATCATCATAGCAATTCCCAAAGGTGGAAGTGATAAGTCTGGAGTGTCGAACCCACAAGGAGCTAAAGGTAAGATCAATATTCTCTCAAGTCCTATCCGCCACTGATACGACTCTACGTACACCGAACATTTTCTTCCAACTAGAAACGAGAAAGAAAACTATGTTGTGGGTATGAAGAGGATAACTTTGCATGGCATCGGAGACCTAAAATATAAAAGTAGGGGCTGTTATCATAAACTTAGAATATATTACTTAATATTATAAATAGCGAGTATGGAATAATGATGGGTCGGTGTGCGGAATTATCCTAGGCAATTGTTAACAAGACCGGTAGTCGTCATTGCAATTTCATATGAGGGAGAGGCATAAGCTAACATACTTTCTCTTCTTGGTTCATATGCACTTATGATTGGAACTCTAGCAAGCATCCGCAACTACTAAAGATCATTAAGGTAAAACCCAACCATAGCATTAACATGTCAAGTCCCCTTTATTCCATACGCAACAACCCCCTTACTCAGGTTTATGCTTCTGTCACTCAAGGAACCCACTATAAGCGAATCATGAACGTATTGCAACACCCTACAACGTTAATCCCTCACGCTTGCGCGACACGGAGGGCACAATAGGACAGCACCAAAACAAAACATACAACTCATACCAATCTAGATCATCAATCAACCCAAAGACAAAGGATATCTACTCAAAACATCATAGGATGGCAACACATCATTGGATCATAATATGTGGCATAAAGCACCATGTTCAAGTAGGGATTACGGCGGGGTGCGGGAGAGTGGACCGCGTAAAAGAGATGAGGATGGTGATGATGATGTTGATGTTGATGAAGACGATCACCACGGTGATGATTCCCCTCCCGATGGCACTCCGGCGCCACCGAGAGAGAGGAGGAGAGGTTCTACCCCTTGTGCTTCCTCCTCCATGGCCTGCCCCCTAGATGGGGAGAGGTTCTCCCTCTGGTCCTTGGCCTTCATGGCGATAATGGCCCCTCCGGGATCCTCCTCCATGGCCTTCGGTGATGATGGCCCCTCCGGCAGGGTGCTAGAGAGGGCCTAGATTGATTTCTCGTAGCTACAGAGGCTTGCGGCAGCGGAATTTCCGATCTAGGTTATTTTCTGGAGGTTTGGGTATTTATAGGAGAGGTTGGCATCGAGAACAAGTCAGGGGGCCCCACAGGAAGTCCACGAGGCACAAGGGCGCGCCCTCCACCCTCATGGGGCCCACGGGCCTCCCCTCCGGTAACTCTTTGTTCCAGTATTTTTTATATTTTCCAAAAAAATTCTCTAATTATTTTCATCGCATTCCGAGAACTCTTATTTCTGCACAGAAACAACACCACGGTAGTTCTGCTGAAAATAGCGTTAGTCTGGGTTAGTTCTAATCAAATCATACCAAAATCATATAAAATTATTTAAACATGGCATGAATACTTCATAAATTATAGATACTTTGGAGACGTATCAGCATCCGCAAGCTTAATTCCTGCTCGTCCTCGAGTAGGTAAATGATAAAAGAAATAATTTATGAAGTGTGAATGCTAGCAAGTGCATAAGTTTGATCAATGATAGTTCCAATCACTTCTTCTAGCATCATTATATATCATAACAGTAGCTTAACTCATAAAACTTCTCATGATCAGGGTAGCCTCACACGATCTTTGTTGCCACGACCGGTGCCCGGCTCTCGCCTTGCTGCTGCTGCTTTCTTTTTTACGCTACTAGTGTGTTCGGGCCGATAGTAAAATTCAGTTTCAACAGCAAAATTCAGTTTCGACAGTTAAGTTCAGTTTCGACAGTTAAATTCAGTTTCGACAGTTAAGTTTAGAGATGAGCGGCTGATGTATTTTACATCTATCACTTTGTGGTTATGTATTTTACGTCATCTATTGGAGATGCTATTAGAATTCCACTCAGGTTAACGTTGTCTCTCCTGTCCTGCTTCAGCCTCGGCACCGTACAACTCACCGAAGCTGCCCCAACGGCTAAACCCTCCATCACAACGGAGCAGTACCACGGGCTCCATCTCAAGATGCCTAAGATCTTCTTCCCCTCCTCCGACAGCCAAGTCAGTCGGATCATCCTCACCGACCAACCCAATCACGCTGAGATCAACATGGCTTCGCCAAAGAGGTTGTACACTTGTTGCATCTCTTTTTTACTCTACATGTTATATATATATATTTTCCACTGAGCACACATAGTAACATGAAATACGATTAGTTTCTCCTACTATATGACAATCAGTGAGGTACCAGGCAACTGAGCTATCCGTGATGGACTCTCTTGAATGCCATCATTATTTATCTCTGTGCGTTTGAGCTGTGCATTTGTCGATGGGCACGGGAGTTGAGCTAGTAGGGCAGTGGCCTGGGTCCAAAGTAGTAGAAGTAGCACAAAAACATTTTTTGAGTGTAGGCTTTTCCTTGCTCAAGCCTGGCTACTAGAATCACCAGTGCTTGAAAGGAAAAGTGAAGGAAAAACATAGGAATTGGAAAGTTTCCTATGGTACTACTATTCATGCATTTGGTTCAAAGGAATGGAGCAAAGGAAAACTGTAGGATTTGTTCCTTTAGTGTCTCCTTGAAAGAAAAACCGTAGGAATTTTAATATCCACTTGTCCTCCTTTTCAAATTCCTATACATGAAGCACAAGACTAAGAGATAGTAGCATAATAGCATTATAACCGTTCATTTTCTTGTGGTTTGACTTAATCTCACCATGCTTCTTTGCATCCTATGATTTCCAATTCTTGTGAACCGAACACCCAGATTGGCAGAAATCCTGTGTTTTTAAATTCTCTGTTTTGCACGTGCATTCCTATCCTATTACTGTGTATTTCCTATCCCTACGTTGTTAGAATCCTCCAATTCAAACAAGCCCTTACAAAATTACTTCTCTTACAGATAGTTGTCAAAGAAAACCTTGTGTGGTTTGTCCCACTCCTGTTGCGTCGTCCTCCACCCCAGCTCAGCTGATCCTACGACAGAAGGGTCCAGCACAGCAGGGATCTGGCCTCCAAACTATCTTCACCACCTCATATCTTCTTCCTCGCCGCTGGCAGCCATGACAACTGCATTACCATCATCAACCGAGCAGATGACCTCGAGGACTACACGGGTCCGCAAGAGAGGTCGCTGCTACCTCTTGAGCACTGTGTTGGTTTTCCCTTGAAGAGGAAAGGGTGATGCAGCAAAGTAGCGTAAGTATTTCCCTCAGTTTTTGAGAACCAAGGTATCAATCCAGTAGGAGGCTACGCGTGAGTCCCTCGCACTTGCACAAACAAATAAATCCTCGCAACCAACGCGATAAGGTGTTGTCAATCCCTACACGGTCACTTACGAGAGTGAGATATGATAGATATGATAAGATAATATTTTTGGTATTTTTATGATAAAGATGCAAAGTAAAATAAAATTAAAATAAAAAGCAACGGAAATAACTAAGTGTTGGAAGATTAATATGATGGAAGATAGACCCGGGGGCCATAGGTTTCACTAGTGGCTTCTCTCAAGAGCACAAGTATTTTACGGTGGGTGAACAAATTACTGTTGAGCAATTGACAGAATTGGGCATAGTTATGAGAATATCTAGGTATGATCATGTATATAGACATCACATCCGAGATAAGTAGACGGACTCCTGCCTGCATCTACTACTATTACTCCACACATCGACCGCTATCCAGCATGCATCTAGAGTATTAAGTTCATAAGAACAGAGTAATGCCTTAAGCAAGATGACATGATGTAGAGGGATAAATTCATGCAATATGATAAAAACCCCATCTTGTTATCCTCGATGGCAACAATACAATACGTGCCTTGCTGCCCCTGATCCTTTGGGAAAGGACACCGCAAGATTGAACCCAAAGCTAAGCACTTCTCCCATTCCAAGAAAGATCAATCTAGCAGGCCAAACCAAACTGATAATTCGAAGATACTTGCAAAGATAACCAATCATACATAAAAGAATTCAGAAGAATCAAATATTGTTCATAGATAAACTTGATCATAAACCCACAATTCATCGGTCTCAACAAACACACCGCAAAAGAAGATTACATTGAATAGATCTCCACAAGAGAGGGGGAGAACATTGTATTGAGATCCAAAAAGAGAGAAGCCATCTAGCTAATAACTATGGACCCGAAGGTCCTGAGGTAAACTACTCACACTTCATCGGAGAGGCTATGGTGTTGATGTAGAAGCCCTCCGTGATCGATGCCCTTCCCATGAGCTCGAACAGGCCCCAAGATGGGATCTCATGGGCATGTAAGGTTGCGGCGGTGGAATTAGGTTTTGGCTCCATATCTCGATCGTTTGGGGTAATGTGAGGTATATATAAGAGGAAGGAGTACGTCGGTGGAGCAACATGGGGCCCACGAGGGTGGAGGGCGCGCCTAGGGGGTAGGCGCACCCCCTACCTCGTGGCTTCCTGGAAGCTTCCTTGACTTAGGGTCCAAGTCTCCTGGATCATGTTCGTTCCGAAAATCACGTTCCCGAAGGTTTCATTCCGTTTGGACTCCATTTGATATTCTTTTTCTGCGAAACTCTGAAATAGGCAAAAAACAGTAATTCTGGACTGGGCCTCCGGTTAATAGGTTAGTCCCAAAAATAATATAAAAGTGAATAATAAAGCCCAATAATGTCCAAAACAGAAGATAATATAGCATGGAGCAATAAAAAATTATAGATACGTTGGAGACATATCAAGCGTCCCCAAGCTTAATTCCTGCTCGTCCTCGAGTAGGTAAATGATAAAAACAGAATTTTTGATGTGGAATGCTATTTGGCATAATTTCAATGTATTTCTTCTTTATTGTGGTATGAATATTCAGATCCGAAAGATTCAAGATAAAAGTTCAATATTGACATAAAAATAATAATACTTCAAGCATACTAACTAAGCAATTATGTCCTCTCAAAATAACATGGCCAAAGAAAGTTCATCCCTACAAAATCATATAGTTTGGTCATGCTCCATTTTTGTCACATAAGAATTCTCTCATCATGCACAACCCCGATGACAAGCCAAGCAATTGTTTCATACTTTAGCAATCTCAAACTTTATAAACCTTCACGCAATACATGAGCGTGAGCCATGGATATAGCACTGTGGGTGGAATAGAATTTAATGATGATGGGGTTTATGTGGAGAAGACAAAAAAGGAGAAAGTCTCACATCAACGAGGCTAATCAATGAGCTATGAAGATGCCCATCGATTGATGTTAATGCAAGGAGTAGGGATTGCCATGCAACGGATGCACTAGAGCTATAAATATACGAAAGCTCAACAAAAGAAACTAAGTGGGTGTGTATCCAACTTGCTTGCTCACGAAGACCTAGGGCACTTGAGGAGGCCCATTGTTGGAATATACAAGCCATGTTCTATAATGAAAAATTCCCACTAGTATATGAAAGTGACAAAACGAGAGACTCTCTATCATGAAAATTATGGTGCTACTTTGAAGCATAAGTGTGGTAAAAGGGTAGTAACATTGTCCCTTCTCTCTTTCTCTCTCATTTTTTGGGCCTTCTCTTTTTTTTATGGCCTTTCTCTTTTTTTTATTCCTCACTTGGGACAATGCTCTAGAAAAATGATGATCATCAGACTTCTATTTATTTACAACTCAATGATTACAACTCGATTCTAGAACAAAGTATGACTCTATATGAATGCCTCCGGTGGTGTACCGGGATATGCAATGAACCAAGAGTGACATGTATGAAAGAATTATGAACGGTGGCTTTGCCACAAATACTATGTCAACTGCATGATCATGCTAAGCAATATGACAATGATGAACGTGTCATGATAAACGGGATGGTGGAAAGTTGCATGGCAATATAACTCGGAAAGGCTATGGAAATGCCATAATAGGTAGGTACGGTGGCTGTTTTGAGAAAGATATAAGGAGGTTTATGTGTGAAAGAGCGCATCATATCAAGGGGTTTGGATGCACCGGCGAAGTTTGCACCAACTCTCAATGTGAGAAAGGGCAATGCATGGTACCGAAGAGGCTAGCAATGATGGAAAGGTGAGAGTGTGTATAATCCATGGACTCAACATTAGTCATAAAGAACTCACATACTTTTTGCAAAAATCTACAAGTCATCAAAAACCAAGCACTACGCACATGCTACTAGGGGGATAGATCGGTAGGAAAAGACCATTGCTCGTCCCCGACCGCCACTCATAAGGAGGACAATCAAATAACACCTCATGTTTCAAATTTGTTACATAACATTTACCATACGTGCATGCTATGGGACTTGCAAACTTCAACACAAGTATTTCTCAAATTCACAACTACTCAACTAGCACAACTTTAATATCACTACCTCCATGTCTCAAAACAATCATCAAGCATCAAACTTATCTTAGTATTCAACACACTCATAAGAAAGTTTTTACTATTCTTGAATACCTAGCATATTAGGATTATTTAAGCAAATTACCATGATATTTAAGACTCTCAAAATAATCTAAGTGAAGCATGAGATACCAAAAGTTTCTATAAAACAAATCCACCATCGTGCTCTAAAAGATATAAGTGAAGTACTAGAGCAAAAACTATATAACTCAAAAGATATAAGTGAAGCACATAGAGTATTCTAATAATTTCGAATCATGTGTGTCTCTTTCAGAAGATGTGTACAGCAAGGATGATTGTGGTAAAC